>CM035145.1:11910000-12562500 GCA_020205605.1 Panax ginseng
GTTAGCGACATAGTTATTTGGACCAAGCATATGCCATCAAGAGTTTCCATTTTACCATGATACTCATCCTTTTGCTTTTGTAAATTCTACAGACTAATGACCTGTTGTTATGCAATCTCTGATTGTTTTGCACATTCGTTTCTAAGTTTGCACATTTTCACTATTTTTTAAATTGTTTTAACTTAATTTTGATGATTACAAATTGAACGGGGCAACTTTTTGATCCTCTTGTTTTTACTCTGTAGGGATGTGGGGGAATTTTAAATTAGGTGTTTTGTATGCTAATTGTTAACTTTGTTCTCCATTTTGTTGTATAATAAAGTAACTTTTGCATTGATGTGCTTATGTGATACTTTCATAAATTATACAGGAAGAATTACGCCCTTACTTTTCATTGCCTAAAGTTATGGATGGCCTTTTCAACCTTGCGAAGATGCTATTTGAAATTACTATTGAGCCAGCCGATGGTTTAGCTCCGGTAATGAGGGCTTCATATTGCACTGGTTTTCGTTTTGCAATATAGCAGCTGATTTAGCTTCCTGATGATATTTTGTTATTATGTTCTCTAGGTCTGGAACAATGATGTTAGGTTTTATTGCGTCAAGGATTCTTCTGGCAGTCCTATTGCATACTTCTATTTTGATCCATATTCTCGTCCATCCGAAAAGCGTGGAGGTGCATGGATGAATGAGGTTTTTGCTCGAAGCCGTGTATTGTCGAAGGATGGTATTTCTGTTAGGTTGCCTGTTGCACACATGGTTTGCAATCAAATGCCTCCTGTTGGAAATAAGCCTAGCCTCATGACTTTTCGTGAGGTAAGCATGTATATTTTAGCTCACGCGCTTAAAGTACAGGACCTCAAAATGGTTAGAAATTTAGAAGTTTAATAATAACTAGGGTAATCGGCGGTTGTCAGATTTGGTGCAAATCTCAGGCTGTTCCTCTCTTTGGTGGAATTTGGGCTTATATTGATGTCCATTTAAATCCCATCCCCCCCCCCCTCCCTCCCCCACTCCCCCACTCCCCCACACCCCCACACCCCACACCCCCACACCCCCACACACAGAAAAAAAGAATAATAAATAAATTTCCTGCCTGCCTCAATGGTGCACATACTTTTGCTATCATAAAATTATATAGAATTATTTTAGTGATCTATGTTGGTGCAAAGATTCAACAAATTAAGTTCAGTAACTTGGTCTTTAACTTAAAGCTAGTTGTGGAAAAATCTGATCAGTTTGGGGGTGGCAATAATGGATTTGGCTCAGCATGTTCATCAAAGTGAATAAGTTTTTATGCCAAAAAAATCAGGGTGGTAAAATAAAAATTTGCGGAGTGCCTTATAATTTGTGTGTTGGATACTCTTTACATCTCTCTAAAAAGTAATTTTGTAGTTCACATTTTTGTAACAAGTAACTGTATCGCTCACATTATGTAAACAATATAGTTGGTGGTTATACACCTTGTGAGAAATTATAAAGATGAAACGTTAAATGTTGATGCTTCATCCATTATAATGTTACTGGTATGCTATTTGGTTCTCCCAAGAAAAGTTGATCAGTATTCCATTCCAGATGCATTTATATATTGGGGCACACTGACTAATTATTGACGAAAATAGGAATATTTTGGAATTCGTGGTATATTCAAGTTTGTAATTCTTTTTAATGGTGCTACCTTTGTTAATTATTAACCGTCAATTGCCAATTTTGTTTGCAGGTTGAAACTGTCTTCCATGAATTTGGTCATGCACTTCAACATATGTTAACTAAGCAAGATGAAGGTCTGGTAGCTGGTATACGGGGAATTGAGTGGGATGCTGTTGAATTACCGTCACAATTTATGGAAAATTGGTGTTACCATAGGTACAATGTCCCATTTAAATCTTCTTGATATGCTTTTTGGTTTGTGTTCTTCATTATTTCCATAAATATAATTGTTATCCTGCTAAATAAAAAGAACACTTACAGATGACTAGTTGCCACTTGCCAACAAAAAATCATTTGTGTTTTTCACATTGAAATTGTCTTTGTGGGTTTGCAAGTAAAAAATTCTTGTAAACTTTATTGCAATGATGACACTGATTTGAGCTGAATGATGAAAATGGATTCTTTGTTATGGTTGCCTTTAATATACTCCTTCTGTCTTGAAATGAGTGTCCTTTTTTTCTAATATTAAGGTATGCCAGACATTATTTTTTTTCTAATACTTTGTCTTTACACTTTTGTATTGAAAAAATCATCAAAAAAAAATGTGAATTAATATCCAAAACAAGAGTCAACAAAAAAATGATCATTTCCCAACAGGGAGAGTATAAAGCAATTGGGCTATATTTGTTTTCAAGTATGTTTAATACCATTAACTTATTTATACTAGTTTAATACCATTAACCACTTTTTTATCCTTGGATTAGTCCGATTTTTTCCCTCCTAAGGTCACTTATGAGGGACTATATAATCCAAGGAGGAAGGTGGGATTATATAGCATCCCCTTTTCAGGATCAAATGGCCTTAAGAATAAAAAATAGTCCATGAGCCATGAGGTTGTCATCTTCAGACTAATCCAAGGATAAAAAAGTGCTTAAATGTATCAAACTAGTATAAATAAGTTAAAACAGCCCAATCCCATGCAAAATAATTACAATCAAACATAGACTTGGAGTATTATGCAATAGGCAGATTTATGGAAATTATTGGCACTGTGGACTGTCAGTTGCCCAAATTTCTAATCCGTTATTACAGGGATACCTTGATGAGCATTGCAAAGCACTATGAAACTGGAGATATTCTCCCAGACGATATATATTTGAAGCTTCTTGCAGCTAGGACTTTCCGTGCAGGCTCCCTAAGTCTTCGCCAGGTTAGTGAAACATGTTTTTTTTTCTTTTTCCTTTTTTTTTCTGATTCTTATTTGTGGTGTCTCATATTATATCTTAAAAAAATTATGCGAGTAAAATTTCTGGTAAGTTGCCCCTATTTCTGGCTTCTCGTTGTATTTTATTTTGTCTATCCCCTTGTCAAGAGATATGTAAGGTGATATACAAGAAAGTGAATAGAGTGTAGAAGCAACTATTCTGATATGTTCAGAAGTGTTGATACTTCTTTTCCCCTCATGACGCATTCTTGAATATATTTCAATTTAAGTTATTGATATGATTGTGCTTGTCCAAACTGACATTCTTATGAAGTTACTGACATTTTAAGTTATTGATATGATTGTGCATGTCCAAACTGACGGATATAAAATTATAAATGCATGCACATGTTGACATTTTAAGTTGTTGATATGATCTGTGCATGCGACACAAGTTATGACTTTTTGCCAGGATGTCTTACCAGTTACCATACAGTTTTATTTGGAGTTATATACTATAATATTATAGACATCTCATTATATTCTGATTTTGGTCTAAGAAGTGAGTGAGTTAGACTAGTTTAAATAAACAAAAAAAAATTGAGTTAGGCTACACTTTAAGTAAACTAAAGCCATAGGCTCACTGCACCGGTCCTTGTCCAGAGCCTACTTGTAATAATACTGATGGACACCATATAGAGCATGTTGTGGATTTGTATGCTTAATATTATTTAACAGTAGTTTGTATGCTTAATATTATTTAACAGTAATTTGGTTGGCCTCTGAAAAGTTTTGGTGTCATTGTTTCAACTTTACACGCTGTGTCCTGCACATTTATTACCATCTCTTGGAATTCTGGTGAATTTTGATGATCGATTAACTTCATCTACTATATTTCTTTTGTTTTATTAATTGTTCTGAAAACTTTTAACATTTCTACCTGAAAAAAATTACTGTGAATACTGTCACTGTGTTGCGATCATTTTTGTGAAATTTCTGAACTTATGAACTTAATGTTTTTTTTTTAGTTTTTTATTTTATTTTATGGTTTTATTGGTTTTGCCTCGTCTTGATTAAGTTTAGGCTTGTGGGGAATAACAATCAACACATGCAGAAAGGAGGAGTTATACTTAGTTTCAAGTTTTGTTTCTTCTTCTGTTGTTTATGTCCATTTATAGATAAGATTTGCTAGTGTTGATCTGGAGCTGCATACAAATTATGTACCTGATGGAACAGAATCTATATATGATGTTGATCAAAGGGTCAGCCAAAAAACGCAAGTGATCCCACCACTTCCAGTGGATAGGTTTCTTTGTGGTTTTAGCCACATTTTTGCAGGTTTGTTCTTGCTAGTAATCTTACTTCATTTATGTATTTAGTAGTCTAGTTTGCAAACTGAAACTTTTTACTGATGAAATTTGTTTCTTTGTCTTCCATTTGGGTTTAATATTTCCTTTTTGGGGTTGGTGGGATGGACTAACAGGTGGATATGCTGCTGGATACTACAGTTACAAGGTATGATTTCCATTTTTCTCCTTTTCATATGTATGTTTTCATTTCCTTTTTTCCTTCTTAAATTTTTTGGGGGTTGCATTTGTTTTTTTTTTGGGGGTGGGGGTTGTTAATATTTGCTTAGCCTTTTCAGTTTCCATTTCTTTGTCACTATTTCTTTTCCTAGTATTTCTAAACTTTGTGAAACATATTCCTTATCCGCCATACCTGCCCCAATGACAGTCACTCTTATCTGATATCGTGGTGATATTTGATGTCTGGTGGATGCCTGCTCTAAACTTGTTTTGCTTGCCAACCAAATTATGAAGTGTAATACTTTTGTCTAGTTGGAATCCTGCTGAAAGCCTAAAACTTTGTTAAAGGTTGCCTACAAAGTAGAAATTATAAAACTTTTTGATGCTCTAGACCTAGTAATGGTTTTAGTCTAAGACTTTTTCTTGACAATCTTCTCTAATACTTACATATCTGATTTTGGCAGTGGGCTGAGGTGTTGTCTGCTGATGCTTTCTCTGCTTTTGAGGATGCTGGCTTTAATGACGACGAGGTATGATGAACTGTTCAAAATGATTTCGTTATATGGTACCTTTAGTTTTAAGCTTCCTTTCCTTGTTAAGCTTTCCAAAGGCATCATTTGCACGCAATTGTTAATCTTTTCTTATCCTTATACTTATGCTATATTCTTATGGGTTCAGCAATTGTTTTTCATTGCAGAATTGAGTAACATCAATTATTTATGCTAGCATTTCGAATAAGAAATCCACGTTTAAAAATAGTTTTTGAATAACTACTGTGTTTATGGCAGTTGAAGATTTATCACTTTCCTTTTTCATTTTTTATTGCTCTATGCTCTCTATACCCTAAAGGGGTCATTTGCTTGGGGTTACTAATGGGGTTTACTAATTCTTAACCTCTTCGTGGGCGCCATAAGTACAATCTTTGGCAAAAACTAAAGAGGTTACTGTTTAGTCGGGTAGACTAATTTATACAGACTAGAGGGTACTAAGTTGTGGTAGAGGGGGTGCCACTAATTAAGGGGGGGAAACTTATTTACAGTTTTGTCCTTATTTTCCTATCTTCAGAGAAGAGTCCATGGGTTCTTTAGTAAATGTATTTTATTGCCTCCATTTTTATCCCTATCAATACAAACAAAGTACTAATTTTTATATGACTTTATTCCCCGCAAATCGATTCCCCAAACTTAAAATGGTGAATATACCCCTAAATTAAAATGGTTAATATACCCCTAAATCCTGTTGTGAAACAAACAACCCTTTAGGATAGCCACAAACTTGGAGAAGTGGCTTATGTCAGTTATGTGTTTTGGAATGTGGATACATCCTTTATATGGAGTGGTTTCTTTGGCACTACATGAACAACTATTGACACTTTCGAAAATGTCACTCTTCCTAATAAGAAATGATATGGAGTACCTGTAGGCTGTAGCTGTACTAGAAATGAAATCACCTATAAATAGCAAGCTTGTAGATGCTTTTAGAGATCTCTGATATTTTTTGCTAACATCATGCATTTTGTTTCGTTCTCGTGTCTACAACATTCATAAAGTTCTTTGTCACTCTTTAGTTTATGTCAAGATAAGTTGGCATATGATTCACCACAAACTACGGATTTGTCTTGCAACAGGCTGTGAAAGAAACGGGGCACAAGTTCCGAGAAACTGTACTTGCTCTTGGAGGTGGCAAAGCACCACTAGAGGTAACATAAAACCCAAGTGCACATCTTATTTATTACTTCCTTCCATTCTGCTCTATTAGAGTGACTTCCCAAGTTTTAAATTGCTACCTTGAACTGTGTTGGTCAAATCTTGATCATGCTGGGTGCTATTTGCAGGTTTTCGTGGAATTCCGAGGGCGGGAACCATCCCCTGAGCCTTTGCTCAGGCACAATGGCCTGTTAGCAGTCCCTGCGTAAATTTTAGTGACATGTTTCCATTCAGTTGATGTATGGAACATAGCAATGACTGCTGGAATATTGTCCACGGTTATTTAAATGGATGATTTACATATTCTATTACATTTTTAAAATTAATTACAACAATAGTACACTTATAAAATTTTTACACAACTAATACACTTTCATATTTATTTATAATACTAGTGCAATTAGGATTCCTTAATTTATGGAATTAGTATTCGATTAGAATTCCTTAATTTAGAGATTAGTTATACATATGACTTCTTCTCTCTCTCCTCATCTTTAACAACTGCAGTTAGTCATCACCCTTCTTCTTCATTCAACGTATTCATAAATATCTGGCAAAACAAGGTATGCCACATCTACTCCTCCACCGGCGGCCGCCGCATCTACTCCTCCTCTGGCACCTACACCTTCATCCTCCGCCACCCCTCCACCAGCAGTCGCCCCTTCGCCCGTCGCCACTCCTACACCGGCAGCCTCCTGTCCTTCCCCATCATCTTCTGCCACACCTCCGGCACCTTCCTATGGCACCACTCCTCCCGCCCAAGGCTCAAACACCACTCCATCATCACCATCTCCGGCCAGCGTCACCGTTCCACAATGAAGAGTATATCTCCAGTAGCTTCTCAAAATGAAGAGTCAAAATGGAGGTGGGTATGAAGATTCAGGCGGTGGTGGCGATGGATATGAATACTGGATGATGGCGGTGGATTTGAATACTGGATGATGGTAACCAAACCTTCATACTTAAATAACCAAACTGTCATATCAAAGTAACCAATCAACCTCCATACTTTAAATTTTTTTTAGTACAGTTGGTTACCAAACCTTTAGATCAAGGTAAGCAAACATTCGTACCAAGGTAACAAAGCCGTTATACCAAAGTAACTAATTCACATCCACATCCGTAGTTTTTTCATAGTGCAGTTGGTAACCAAACCTTCAGACCATGGTAACCAATTCAATTTTATTAAGTTACCAATTTCGTTTGAATGTGATGCAGTTGGTAATCAACTATTCATTCAAAGGTAACCATTTTATTATTTATGAGTAACAAAATAGTTATAAAAAAAAATTTATAACATTAATAATTACATCTATTTATTTTTAAACTTTTCGTCGTCTTCTTAGTATAATTATTGTGGTGCTTCTACAATTGACCTTATTTATGTGATGCAAGCTGTAAGATTACCTACTTTTAGAATCCGACTTTTTCTCTTGTTAGGAATTTGTTAACAGGACAAGTAGTTCTGTACTAGGTAGTAATTCTTATATTTATTGATTTAGAGGGGATTTTCCCCCTCATAAAATTGTGACAAAGCTTCAAAATAATGGGCAGCACCAAAATCCCCTCCTCACGGTAATTAATAGTATTTTTGAGTGTCAAAAATATTTTTATAATCTACTTGGGTTCATTCGTAACTGCAGGCATTTAATGGGAAGAAGTGGGAGAAGTTCAATAGTGAGAAAGTTGCTTCATTGGCATATGCTCGAATCCTGGGAAAGTGGGAGAAGTTCAATAGTCAGAATTCAAGCTTGATGAATGAAAGTCTTCAGTTGAGATGACCGCAGTTGGTAGCCAACCATTTATATAAATGTAATTATTTTATTATTTATGAGTAATAAAATAGTTATAAAAAAAATTTCAGAACATTAAAAGTTACATCTATTTATTTTTAAATTTTTTGTAGGGCGAATCTTCTTCTTATTTTCATTGGCGTTTTGGACAACGGAGATTCGCGGCGGTGTAGCGGCGGAGTATGTGAGGTGTAGCGGCGATGTAGCGGCGGACTATTATTTCAAAGTGTATGTGAGGGAGATGAAGATTTGAATTTGAATATTTAAATTTGAATTATAATTTTGAATTTGAATCTGTTTTTGTTGTTAGATCCAAATATTTGAATTTGAATTATTAATTATGACAATTATTTGTCCTTGATTTTAGATTTTCTTATTAATGTGAATTGTACTATTTTTTGTAATATGACTCCTAATTACACTATTTTTTGGAATTATTTGGTTGATGCATCTTTTTTGTAATTATTTTCTATTTGTTGTATACTTATGTAAAGGACCCTATTTAAATTGATTCTTAGTCCATTGCATGGTGTCTCCAGAATTTTGTCTACGGTTATTTAAATCGGTTCCTAGTCCATTGCAAGTCGACGTTTGCAATATATATCATTTCCTAAGAGAAAACTGGATATAATTTGCATAAGAACAGCAGGAAACATACCCATCTTTCTTCACCTTTTCCAACCCAGCTCTTATATGTGGATATGAATGTATTTAAATTATTTATTTGTATTTTTATTCAGTATTGGGGTTAAAATACAAATAAATAAAATTTAAATATACTTGTGTTTAATTTTTATGTTCACATATTTTTGTTCCCAAAACTCTTTATATCCTCTTCATTTCTCTCTCATCTGACTGCCAGCAATTATTCATTCTCTCTCTCTCAAAACAATAAGAGGTCAAATTGAAGAATTGTGATCTATAGTTGAGAACTTTTTGTTTAACCTCAACTACCGCCACCAAGGATACACTCGTCTAATTCTATGGCACAAGACTTTCAACGACGACGGAACCACCACCGAATGGCTAAAATAAGCACACTGCTACAATTACAGCTTGTTGGGTCGTGATATTTCTTATTTTTAGATCGGGTATATTGGGCCTATTCACATAAATAATTTATGGGGCCTCTATTATTAATTCGTGAAAGTCACTGGGCCCAGTCACCATATTATATCCGTTTTAACCTTTAAGGTAAGTCGGTCAGGAGAGATCGACCCATTAGATATTTTAATATCTCATTACTTTAACTTGTGATGATGAAAAAGTATGATGGTTGACCAAGGCTCATAGTGCATTAATGTGGATGGGATCATGGCCATTGTACGTGATGAAAAGCGATGGCCAAAAGCGGTAGATAAACCTTATATAGTCGGCAGAGCCCATCGGATCGGAGGGGTGTCGGGTAGTAGTGGGTGATACGAAGAATCCAAGCAAAGATAGTATAACCTAGTGAGGAAGCCATCGATCAGAAGTACGTTCTCACACATATTGATTTTTTTCATATTCTCTCACATACACACAACCGAGATTTATTATCTCTCTCAGACACTTAGACGATTACATTCCTCCATTGTTAACCTTGTAAACATATACTAATTCTCAAGCTCGAAGCTATCCCCGACGTGGAACCGCCGTCGAAGCTTTGTGGTGTTCTGAGTGTTTCTTGCGTGCGGGATCGGGACGTCTTTACGTGATTGGGACGTGGCGAGAAGATCCTGGCGTTAACATTGGGCGCTAGAAGGAGGGCTTTTGAGTTCTAGTGTCATTAAAATTTTCAATCACAATCGTTTAACCTACGCCGGAAGATGATGAGGAGTAGGGATGGTACGCGTAGAAGCGGCGAGGCGATGGTCATTAGCTCGTCATTGCCTCGTGTTTGATAAAGGATCGTCAGGTCCTTCCAAAAGTGCTCACGAACCACGGCCTCTAAGCATAATTCGAGAGATCTCCGTCCAGAAGATTCATGGCGGGGCAGACGAAGATTGGTTTTCGATGCGGATGAGAGGCGAGATCATGGTCGAGGACAGGTGGAAAGCTCATCGACCAAGACTTATCGTAGAAGTGGTCAGGAAGGTAGAGCCACCAAGTTGGCAAGGATGGCAGACGAAGCAGATAGAGAGCCATGGAGGTCTGTTAAAGCAAAGAGAGAGGATATAGCCAGAATAGATGCTTGGTGGCGGAATTACGGACGAAGCATCTAGCGATCGATCAAGAAGGACGAAGTGGGCATAAGGAGGAATCGTGACGAAAGGGTAAGGAGTCGAAGTGTTCCATGCGTGTTTTCAGGGATCATTCTCAAGTAGGAGGAGATCGAGGAGCAAAATTCTCGTGGCCTCGAAGAAGACAATAATGGTAGATTACTCTCAAAGATCGAGATGATTATCGACAAAGGAGGCGGTCGAGGGGAGGTCGTGCCGAAGTCGGGGTAATGGACTATCAACGTGATCATTCTCACCATAAGGAAAGAGTTGTGTGCAGGCAAGCAGATCAAGAAGTCCTCCGAGGCGTAGGATCGGCGGAGGAGGAGGTCGATCCTCTCGAGAGACATAACGTTGTTCACGAGAAGAGGTTTCTCCACGACTGAAGGCGTTGATTTTACAGTAAAGGAGCCGAGAGAGCTCGAGAAAGCAATGGCCGAGGTCCAAAGAAAGTGAAGGACGCCCGAAAGAAAGCATCCCCTTTTCCTCGGATATTCTCAAGGAAAAGCGGATATCACTAAAAATTGCCTCGCATGGAAAGTTACGATGGAACCAAGGGGATCCTTATGACCATAGCGAGCGTTAAACCAAATTTAATGGACTATTACGACTTCACCGATCTCGCCAAGTGCCACACCTTTGTTACGACGCTGAGAAAGGATGCGAGACAGTGGTTGGGAACTTTGCCTTCGGATTCAATATCCTCTTGGACCGAACTTTGTGATAAATTCCATGCCCGTTTTGGGAGTAATCGGAGAAGAGGAAAGCCTACGAGTTCTTTGGCACAGATCAGGCAATTTACCAGCGAATCTTTGGGCCAATATGTAAAGAGGTTCAAAGAGGCTGTCGGTCAAGTGTCCGACCTTAATGATCTCCAGGCTGTGGGTTTATTCGAGCAATTTGGATTTGGTGAAGTCCGAGAAGTTGGTGAAGAAGTTGATGTTTCATCATCCAGAAGAGCTTAGTAGAAGCCTTTTTAACAAGCGTAAGGCTATATCGTTGTGGAAGAAGCTATGAACGACTGAAGCATCCTCCTTGGATCGGTGAAAGAGTCGAGTAGCTCTAAAGAAGTTGAAGTTGAGACAGAGAGAGAAGCGGGGGTATAATGATCGGACAGAGGCGATTCGAAAAATACAATAATTCTGGCGGCAAGAAGCGGTCATCCCTCCGTTCCTACCGAAGGTGAATAAGGTCTACACCAAATTGAACACGAGATAGATCGTGATTCTAGATCGGATCGAAACCAACCTTTCTACGAGCCACCCCGTGATAACCACCGAGGCAAGGCGGGGTAACTCGTAAAAAGTATTGTGGTTATCATCAGTCAGTATGGCCACGACACTAACGAGTGTTGCAATTTGAAAGACTTTGTGGAGAGGAAGATTAAGGATGGCTTGTTAGTGCGATATGTGGTAGTGTGAGTGATCGAGAATATTAACATTAATCTTGTTGAGACGGTTGAATGGCCCCAGATCTGCGCATGCCAAGGCATGTCATCGATGTGATAACCGGTGGATCTGCGGGGAAGTTGATAGGGAGGAAGAGAAGGGCTTACGGATTCGGTCATGACCGTGATGAGATGTTCCCCGAAGGTGGATAGACCATTCCCGGGGGCTGTCGTATCATTCTTGTGACGACTATCCCGGAACCCATCGAGCCACATGAGAGGGCCTTGGTGATCACAAATAAGTAAGTGGGCACGGTGGACATGAAGCGCGTGATGATAGATAATGGATCTTCATTGGATATTCTCAGACGCCCGTACCTATCGGAGGATGCACCTTGATGGGCGAAAATGAGAGGTCGGGCAGAAGCTCCTTTTATCGGCCAAAGAACGATCCGGGACAAAGTTGCGAGCACTATTGAACTCCCCTATTATCTTGACAAGACCCCAAAGAAGTCGAAATAATTTGCAAATTCTATGTTGTGACGTTGATTCAAATTTTATAACGCTATCTTTGGGAAGACCTACCTTAATCGCTTTCTCCAGTTGTGACCTCCATCCCTCATTTCAAAGTCAAGTTCCCACGGCTCATGGGGTAGGAGAGGTGGCGGGGGACTTGGATCTAACCCGACGATGCTACCGAAATGTTGTTATTTCCTCCGGGTGGGAAATTGAAACAAACAAAAGCGGCGATGGCAATTGAGATTGAGCCCTTCTATCGAAAGTAGTTCGAGCCGATGGTGATTCTGCGAATTGGGGACGGAAGAGGTCGAGTTGATCATTGGAAAGCCAGACAAGGCAAGTGAAGATCGGTTCGGGTCTACCGAACCTCTTGGACAAACCTTATAGAACTCTTCTGTTGCTATGCATGGATATTTTTTTGCATGGGAACCGAGGGACATGCACAGAGTTAGTCGGAAGATAGTGACCTGACTGAATGTAGAGATCTCGAAGAAGAAGGATTCGGCGAGAAAAGGCGGATCTTTGCTTGGCGGCGACGAAAATCATTGATGAGGAAATAGCAAAGTTGTTGGCTACGCCGACTTCATCTATGAAATTGATTATCCCGAGTGGATAAGCGAATGTGGTGTTAGTGCAAGGAAGCGAGAATGGAAAATGGCGGGTTTGCATCGACTACACAAACCTCTCATAAAGCTTATCAGAAGGACTTTTATCCTACGCCCCATATTGATCGGCTCATCGATGCCACTTGGGGTACGCCTTTACTAAGCTTTATGGATGCTTTTTCATGTTATCACCAAATATCCATGCGTAAAGAGGACATCTCAAAGATAGCGTTTATTACACAGATTCGATTGTGCACGCTTCACAAGAAGATGACTTTTGGCCTTATAAATTCGGAGCCACTTACCGAGAGAATGATGAACTTCATCTTGATAAAGCATTAGGAAGGAACATGGAGGTATCGTCGATGACATGATCGTGAAAAGCATGCGGAGTTCGAGAGTCATTTAGACGATCTAAAGGAGTGCTTTCGGACCGTCGTCATCGTCAATCATTGAGACTTAATCCGCCAAGTGCACTTTTGGCCTCAGCGAGGAAGTTTTGGGTTATCTTGTCGATCGAAAAGGGTATCAAGGCCAATCCGGAGAAGATTCGGGCCATTCTTGATATGAAGACTCCTCGATCGTTCAAAGATGTCCAACGTCGGTGGCGGGATTGCAACTTTGAGGAGGTTAAATCGCCAGATCTGCAGAGAGGTGTCTTCCTCTTTGATACATTGAAAGGTAGAAGAATGCGAAGGCGTTCAGTGGACTTGAGTCTGAAGAAGCCTTCCAGAGCATAAAGGCGTATCTTTCTTCTCCCTTTATTGGTGAAGCCCTGGCCCAGTGAGACCTTATATCTGTACCTTCTCGCAAAGAAGTTCGTTAGCGATTGGTGCGATCTTGATTCGGGAGGTCGATGGAAAGCAACATCCGGCCTATTATGTCGATCACGCCCTGCGAGATGTTGAAACCGAGTATCCGAATATTGAGAATTTGCCTTCGCCGCGATTATTGCTAGTAGAAAGCTTGGCGATATTTTCAAATTTCGGCTCACGGTCGTCGCCTACGGATCGACCATTGAAGAAGGTGATGGGCAAGCCGGAAGTTTCGGGAAGATCGGTGGCATGGACAATGGAGTTATCACGATTTTTCATCGAATACCATCCACGAACCGCTATCAAAGGTCAAGCTTTGGCCGATTTCATGGTAGAATGTTCGTTCACCGAAGCAGATTAGGAATTCTTAGGAAGTTGAATCGTCCGATCGGCGATTCTGCGATTCTTCAATGAGAGCGAGAATGTTTGGACTCTATATGCAGATTGTTCCTCTACCCTAATCGTTAGGGAGAATTATCTTGACAAGTCCGGATGATTCAAAGTTCAACGAGCCATCGATTCGGATTTAAATCGACGAACAAACGGCCGAAAGTATGAAGAAGTCTTGGCATGGTGTTCGATTAGCAAAGAGTACAGAGGTCTAGAAGCTTATCATTTACAAATGACTCTCGGTTGGTCGTCAAGCAAATTGCCGGAGATTATGAGGCTCGTGGAACTCGGATAATCAAATATCTGGCGGAGTTAAAGGACCGACTTCAGTATTTCTCTTCATACGAATTTTAGGGCATAGAGCGTAATGACAATTCCATTGCCGATGCCTTATCGAAATTGGCCACTACGGATGCGGATGTCTTCAACGGATCAGTTTATTTGGAAGTATTGCAGCAACCGAGTGTTCAGTATGAAGCGGTGATGTGTACCGAACGATCTAACTGCTGGATGACCCCCTACATCGAGTATTTGGCAGATGGCGTTCTTCCTTCGGATCAGATGTTGGCAAAGAAGATCAAGTACAGGAGTGCCAATTTTGTTCTTATTGATGGGGATCTTTATCGATTGGCCTTTTCTTCCTCGTTATTGAAGTGTCTGGTCCCATCCGAGGCAGAATATGCTCTTCGGGAAGTTCACGAGGGAATTTGCGGTGATCATATGGCTGCTAAATCTTTGGCTTACAAAGTACTTAGGCAAGGATACTATTGGCCTACAATTTTCAAGGAAGCTACAGAGTATGTCAAGAAATGTGAAAAGTGCCAACTCAACAGTCCGATTCTACATCAGCCACCGGAAGAGCTATACTCGATTTTATCTCCTATACCCTTCATTTCTGCAGGGGGTAGATATCTTTGGGTCCATTGCCTAAAGCTAAAGGTCGAGTTAGCTTTATCATAGTTGTTATTGATTACATGACTAAGTGGGTAGAAAGCGAAAGCCACTTGATTAATAATGAGCAAGAATGTTTGAAGTTCATAAAAGAGTCCAGTAGTGTTTCGCCGGGATCCAAGTATTAATATCGACAACGGACGCTTGATTCGTGGGATCAAAATTTGAAGCATTTTAAAGGAGTTGGGGATTCAAAGATAAGAAGACTTGATTGGCTCATCCACAATCAAATGGCCAAGTTGAGGTGACCAACAATGACTCTTTGAGCAGGATCAAGTGCAGATGGATGAAGCTAAAGGAAGATGGCGGAAGAAAGCTGCTCGGCGTGTTGTGGGCTTACCGGGACACCGAGAGGACTACCTGCTGGAGATTCACCTTTTCGAGTGGCCTATGGTATTGATGCCTTAGTCCCTGTCGAAATTGGATCTCCCAGTCTTCGGGTCAGCCAATACAAAGAGATCTATAATGACGAAGGACTGAAGGCCAATTTGGATCTGCTAGAAGAAGTCAGAGAGGTGGCTCTACTTAAACTGGCTGCTTATCAACGAAGAGTAGCTAAGCATTATAACAAAGGAGTCAAGCTTCGCAGATTCGAAGTAGGAGACTTCGTCCTCAGAGAAGCCGAAGCTTCTACACCTCAAAACACGGGAAAGTTAATGTCAAACTGGGAAGGGCCTTATGAAGTAATCGAAGTATCAAAGCCGGGCACTTATCGGTTAAAGGCGTTAGATGGTTAGAAATCAAAAACACTTGGCATTTGGCAAGCTTCAAAATACTTTCAATAAAGATCAAGTTAATTCATCTAAGTCAGATATTATTGTTCATTATCAATAAAAGTCACTTTTTCACTATTGATCCTGGTCCTATTTGTCCTATGGTCACTATGGTGTAAGGAGGTATGGTAGGACTTGTTGGCCATTCGATGGCAGCCCATTTGTCGTTCTACCCCGAGTGGTAGACGAAGGTCCTATATTGATTTTACCAGGGTGGTAAATCAATGGTCACTATTGATCCTGGTCCTATTTGTCCTATGGTCACTATGGTGTAAGGAGGTATGGTAGGACTTGCTGGCCATTCGATGGCAGCCCATTTGTCGTTCTACCCCGAGTGGTAGACGAAGGATCCTATATTGATTTTACCAGGGTGGTAAGTCAATGGTCACAATTGGTCCTTATATCTTAATCCTTATATATTGGTCCTTATATGATTGTTCCACCCCGAGTGGTAAACAAATGACCGATCTCACACTTCGGAACCGATGAGTATGTGTTACTTTATTTTATTTAAGTGTTGAGTTAGATCCTTCTACATTCGATTAAGTTAAATTATGTCCATGAAATTCAGTTCACTTCATCTCATATATTAACTATTATATGTCTTAAGCGATTCTTTGTTTAGGTTCATTTTCATCGATATTGAATTATTGACAAGAAACTAACCGAAAAACATAGTTCACAATTAAGGAAATTGCAGATTCATCGGAAAACTAAAACATTCATTCGATCTATTCATTCATGAACTAAATACACCAATATAGGAACATTGACAACCTCCATATATAAAGTTTCAAAATGATCCCAAAAACATAAAAAGTTTAAAGCAGATATAAATTTTACATAAGTAAGAATGAAAGCGAGGAAGAACGCCCAGCACCACGCCCGTCTTTGAGTTGAGTAAAGTTGGATCCAGTTGAAAGAAGAAACAGCTTTTTTCTTTGCCTCTCTCGGCGGTCTCAGAAACCTTCCGAGTAGACTTTCATGATCTCGACGTTAAGTTCGTCCGAATCCCTATATTCTGCCTGTATTCGCTTTCTGAGCTCTTCGGTCAGAAGAGGACCCCTTCCCTCAAGCTCCTTTATTTTAAGACGAAGCTTGTGGCGTTTGTTCTTATGTCTCCGTCCTTCATCCTGGGCCTTTGATTGAGCCTCGCCAAGTTGAATAGCCAGGCTTCGGTTGGCCGAAGAAAACTCCTCATTCTTGGCCCTCCAGGAAGCGGGTTTTCTTCGACCGTCCGGCGTTCAGATCGGTTAAAGTTTGTTGGCTGGCTTCGGATGCAGTGACCAACCCATCCTTTGTGGCCCTTAGTTCATCATCAAACGTCTTCAAGTCCATCTTAGCTCGATCCAAGTCTCGTTGGAGGCCATCGATGACATGAAGAGCGTCTTCTCGATCGGCCCTTTCTCGAGCCAAGGTCGATCTCAGCATGTTGATCTCCTGTCTCATGAAATCTTCCTCGGCTTCCCCATTTATGTGTCTTGACGAACGTCCAAAGACGACATTAACAAGATATGTCCAAACAGTTCTCAAGCGGTACCAGATATCAATTAAAAGAAGAAAAACGATGAAAAATAAAGAAATGATTATTTAAGAAAAATAAAGAAATGATTATTTACCTTAGCCAGATAGCTCATCCCTTCATCGAGCAGATTCCCGTCCGTGTGATCACTGAACCGATGATCGTCAGCGTTCCTTACGAAGGCCCCAAATAGGTCGAACGGAAAGTTAGCATTGAATCTAGGCCACAGAGTCGGAGATCCCATGGCCTCGGCATGATAACCACGACCAAGGACCCGGTCGTTCGCGGTAGGTCTTGACCTTTTCTAGGGAAGGAGTTGGTTGCTCGGGAGGAGAGTTCGAGGAGTTCAAGATACTGGCCTCGGGAGATGGAGATTTATTTGGACTGGGTACTTGGGCAGAGCTGCAGATCTGAGCTTGGATGGTCGTCGGTGTTCTTTTTCTCTTCTCGGACAGAGTTTGATAAGATCATCCCGATCACCCTCTTGACAATCAGTATCTCTGAGGGGCACGAAAGGAGGAACGATCGAAGATTGGGGCACCCTAAGCTCTTCGGCGGTCAAAGGTGTTATTTTGCTTTTCAATTTTTTGGTTTGAAGGATGTTTCTTCGATCGGGACGATCGAGTAAGCCTCCTCGTCGAGGTATGGATGTGGTAGATGGGCTCGACTTCGGGGTGGTTTCGGAAGGGATTGGAAAGGTTGTTGATCTTGGTTTTTCGATTGCCTCCTCTTCCGACGAGGACGGAGGTTTCGCCCGAGGCTGGAACCTCATCACACGGTTCGTCGATTCTGAACTCATTCAGCTGTATCTCTAGGAATCGGTTCGACCGGGAGTAACCTGTCGCCCGAGTTTCAACGACTTACGAAGACCTTGGGACAAAAAAATCTTGAACTCTTTTATCTCTAAAGAGCTCGGTTTGATCAAAGATCTTGCATAACCAAAACAACTCGTGTTAGAATCCACATTATAAAAGCATTTTCAAAAATTCAGTATACATATAAAATAGGCCGATACTTACATTTATGGTCATATAACCATGCTTGCTCGAGAGAGTCCGTACTTCCACTCCTCCTTGGGGAAATTGTCAAAAGTTCCATCATTTCTATTTCTCTTTCTTCGTAAATGTCTCCAAAGTCAGCAGAGATCTCTCACAAATGACCCGATTCGGTAGGGAAGAGATTTGGGGCCTTTGACGTAGAACCATTTTTCATGCAGCCCATTTTGTTGCTCAAGGCGTGTTCACCACGTGAACGCCTCGAACTTCTCTCCCGACCGGAGAATGATTTAATGGCCTTGAACCCTTCTTCCTAGATTGTACTATTTTGTATAATTGTGAAGAAGAAGTCCAGGAAGGCTCCACGCATGATTCGTGATGAAGGCCACGAAGGCCAAGATGTGAATGTATGAGTTCTAGATCTTAGTTAACCCCACCCCGTAAACCCCAAAGAAGGTTACTATGAAGATATGCAAAGGAAACGAACCCCTTCTCCAACAGAGTCACAGAGGCAGTAGTCAACCTTCCCGTGGTTGGTACATCTTTTTCACTGGGATCTAGGAACCCTAATGCATGGGTATCCGGGATGTGATATCGAGACAGAATCCTCTTTAGTTGACCTCTGTGACGATCGAGGAGTATTGGCATGCGAGAATCGCTTCGATTACTCTGTAGTATTCAGAGGGAGTGTTGGGATTTTTTGGGGGAGGGTTCTTATCAGATTTCGACCCCTTTGGGTTCAGTGTCAAGGCTCCTTCATGAGCAGCAGTGGTAGGATTTGGTGGAACGACTGTGAGTGGGGTTACCAGTATAGGAGAGCCTTGTGCAGAATCCTAGGAAGCCATTGTTGATTGGTTGCAGAAAAAAGGAGAAAGTTCAGAAAGTCGGAGAGTTCTAAGGCGCTCGAAATTCAAATGGGCGTGTAAAGCGTCAAAATTGGTAAAGTTACCTTTTATCTTGATTTGTTTATACGTTTGTTCAAGTCGGCTCATTAAATGTTAGTAATGATTTGGAATTTGAATGGGAAGGTCCCGGTTAGGGTTCATGTATCTATTTGATAGGGCTTTTCTAATTTGGGCCTCCATTCTCTTCTCCTTTCATTTCGTGAACAGCGATTGGGTACACTTCAATTATCTCCTACTATGGACCTTTAGTAAACTATCTTGGGTCATTCATAGTTTTCTACTAAACATTCATTTAACAAAAAAAACTAGGGGCAATGTTGGGTCGTGATATTTCCTATTTTTAGGTTTAAGATACATTGGGCCTATTCACATAAACAATCTATGGGGCCTCTATTATTAATCCGTGAAAGTCATTGGGCCCGATCACCATATTATATCCGTTTTAACTTTTAAAAGTAAGATTAGGTCAGGTGGATCGACCCATTAGATATTTTAATATCTCACACTTTGACTTGTGATGATGAAAAAGCATGACGGTTGACCAAGGCTCTGCCATGCATTAATGTGGATGGGATCATAGCCAATGGTGCCAGAAAAGCGATAATAAAAGCAAGTAGATAAACCTTATACGATCGGTACAGAGCCCATCGGATCGGAGGGGTGTCGGGTAGTAGTGGGTGTACAATAATCCAAACAAAGATAGTATAACCTAGCAAAAGAAGAAGCCATCGCCTGTAAGTGCGTTCTCATACATATTGATTTTTTTTCATATTCTCTCACATACACACAACCGAGATTTATTATCTCTCTGACACTCAGACAAGACATTCCTCCATTGTTAACCTTCAAACATATACTAATTCTCACGCATGAGCTATCCCAAACCGGAACCGCCGTCAAACTTGTGGTGTTTACCAGTATTTCTTGTCTGTAATCGGGACGTCTTACGTAATTGGGACGTGATGAGAAGATCCCGAGCGTTAACACGCCTTTTTAATTTTTAAAGTTAACGATGTCTAACAGAGCTGCGTATGCAACTTATATCTAGTCCTTCGCCTGTTCAGTTTTATCTTTTCCAAATTATAATTAGGAAGATATAATTATAAAAGCACTAATAAATTAAATATTTATTATTTAATTAAATTAAAAAATATTTAATAATAATTTTAAGAAGCTAAACTTGATTTTATGTTTTGAAAATGAAGGAAATCGAAAACTAGTCTACGATTGATGATTTTTTTTCCCCTTTTTTGGTGGTATAAATCATTGATGATTTTTTACTTCTTTTTTTTTTTATTAAAAATATTAAGGTTTATATTAATGCTTAATTCCAACTTCAAAGCTTTTGAAATATAGTTGAATATATAATGAAACATTCACAAAAGAGCTCAAAGTAAGCTGACCACTTTCATTTAGTTGGGTTAAAGTGGAGAAAAAAAAAAGGGGGAGAGAAATTCATGAATCAAAGTATTTTTTTTTTATGTTTTAAAATAGAGAAAAGAAAAAGAGTGGTACAGAATTTAGAAATAAATTAAAAGTATCTTATTATTTGTGAGTTTTTTAAGAGGGAAAAAGAGAATGAGAAAATTTATCAAAAACTTAAATAACATATTAAAATATGAAAAAAAATTATTGTAATAATTTTTATTTATAATTATTCAAATGTAATCGGATATACTATACTCTTTTAGATTAAAATTTTCCACTCAAAATTAACAAAAAAAATAAAATAAAATTTCCATCTATCTCCGAACGGAAAAACAAACAGTATCAATAATTATTTTATCAAAAACGAAAAACTACCTGTCTTTCCCCTTTCCCCTTTCCCCTTTCAAAAGAAAGAATACTGCGTAGTCTCTAGTAATTACTGGAAGGGGAAATGGCTAGAGCTGGGGGAATAACCAACGCGGTGAATGTTGGAATAGCAGTGCAAGCAGACTGGGAGAATCGTGAATTCATATCTCAAATTTCCCTCAATGTTCGTCGCCTATTTGACTTTCTCGTTCAATTTGGTACCTTACCAACCAATTTCCCTTTCTTTTTCCTTCTCGAAGATCTCATTTCATTGACAATCTCTTTTTACTTTGTGAAATTGAAGTCATGCTGATTTATATAACAAACTACCTTTTTTGTTTTGTTTGTGTGTTTGGTTGAATTTGAGTTGATGCTTACGAATGTGTACATGTAACGTTCTGCTATCCTTTTGATTTCACTTTTTGGACTAGTCGTGCTTCCCAATTTCTCTAAATTATATGCTTTGATTTTGTTGTTCAAAACCTTGATCTAGCGCTAATCTGTTACAGATTTTTCACTTTTTCTGTTATTTAGCACCATACCTTTTCTTCCCAATCCTTTGCTGAACTTGGGGACAATTTTTGGGCTTGTATTTGTTCCTCAGAAATAATAGCTGATTTCATCTTCAAACAGGATGAGCTTATTCAACCTCTTTTTTGACTATGCCTATGTGCACTCAGGCTTCTGCTTGAGCAATTGGGACTTTCCCAAAAACAATGCTCAGAACATGTAGCACTTCTTTTGATAAAAGATTGGAGTTTATTTGGCTTATTTGTATTTTAAGGAACTTCCCTTCCATAATTGGTTCCTTGTGGTCACCGGAATTGTGAACTCTTTAAGCTTATCAAATCAACTACCACGTAAAAAATACCACATACCCTTATCTGTTTAAAAAAGAAGAAGAAAGAAGCAGTCTTTTTAATGTGATCCAATCCACAAGGACCATCAACCCAAACATGTGGATGTGGCCTGTCGGTCACTGTTTTGAATTTATGTTGAACACTCGTTTCATATCTACTTTTGTCAGGTAATAGTAGTAGCTGCACATAACATTTTATGCTGGACCTTTGGAAAATTATCAATTTCTCTTATCGAGTCATTTTATTTTCTTTCAGAGGCTACTACAAAGAGCAAATTGGCATCATTGAATGAGAAACTTGACACCCTGGAACGTCGGCTAGAACTGCTTGAAGTCCAAGTTGGTACTGCCACAGCCAACCCATCTTTATTCATGACCTGATTTTACTGGATAATGGCTGTGTAGAAAAAGAGGTTACGTGTAAGCACCCTTTCGACTGTGAACAGATTGCTTGGTTCTATAATCGCTTTTGATGTCATATAAATGTGTGCTTTCATGGGTTTATGTTGTTTTTTCAACAAACGGAACTAAAAATTGTTGTATTATTGATCTATATTTAAGTGAAGTGTAGTATGATTCTGGTCTTCTTTGTAAAGTTAGGAATTTTCAATGGGAATTGATATTAGCACAAGTAGAAGTTCCACAAAGTCTCTCTGACATGAATAGTAGAACTTGTGGAAATATCAAATTCCCATTTTGAAATTTGAATATGTGAATGAATGTGTCATACCTCTGAGGCTCTTATGGATGGATCATGGATAACTATTTGAAGTGGTGGTTGCTGGGATGAAAAAGTCTCATCAAATTGACTGTGTTTAACTCAATGGCATCCTCCTAACATTTTGATTTTGTTTTAAATTGGATAACTCAATTTATGTTGGAAGTTCATTGCATACTCAGAAACAAAGTAAGCCTCCCTTGCATTGGGGAATTGAATGCTATATGATGTGATGATAAGTCTGGCCGGAATACTTTTACAACAACTAGCTCGAATAATTTTATCACCAATGATCTCAGTATTTGCTATTCTAACATTTGGTGTTATCTTGTTCTAGTTTAAAAGGAATGCGGCAGCCGACTACAGTCACTAATCACTGTGGGTCGTATTTCCCCCAAACCAAGGGTAAAATGAAAGCTTTGAATTCATCAATCTTCCAGCAACCAAGGGTAAAAATAAATAAATAAATAAATAAACATTACATTAGGTGGTTAACTATCTGGTAGGTATTACTCTATTAGCGGAAAAGGTTGTTACCTTTTCTATATTAAATTTATGTGTCCAGCCTTTTTATGCGTCTATTTCGTAATATACAGCAGAATGACAAAATTAAAGCGCAAGCCAAACCCTAAAATTTTATTGAACTAAGGGAGTAACATAAAAAATAAAAAGAAAAGAAAAAAAGAAGAATGTTTCAAACTTTCCTTAATGAATAAGTGGTTTGTGTTTATCAATAAATCAATCTTTGTTTAAGAAGATTTTTTCAAACTGAACAAGTATTTTGGATGAGCAGTTTTTTTTAAAAAAAAAATATCTAGACCATTATCAAACTCGTCAGAAAAAACAATACAAACGTACGCCGTCGTTTTTATTCAGGACAAAATCATATCAATGATGCATCGAAAGTCCAGCGTTCAATTGGGGTTTTTAGAAGGGTTCTAAGAATTTACGACGACGTATCATAAATCGCTTCATTATCCACTTGTTCGCATCTGCAAGTGATTTCTCCGACTTCCGGTTTCTTTCTTTCTTTCCCTGTGAGGCAGCTCCAACCAAGTAAAAAAATGCCTAATCTCTTGGAACCCTCTCAATTGAATACCCTCTTCTTTTCCTTCAATGGAGAATTACCCCCAACTTACCCTAATAAAATACCCATCATGTTCTCTTCATCTTCCCTCCTACCGTCCAACCACTTCCTTACGTCCAGATCAACAAAACCCACAAGAAGAATCTCCCAAACCTTCACAAATAGTAAGGATTTACTCCCCTTTTCCTAAGTCTATATATACATATAATTTATGGTTTTCTTTCTTGTGGTTATTTCTCGAGTCTATTCCTCTTTTTTGGTTATTTTGAATTAGTGGATTTTAGCTATTCAAGAGTCTCTCTAAAAGAAATCATCTTTCTTGTCCCAGATATCCTATCAAGCAGAGTGGCCTCTGCACAAGTGGAGGAACAAGTTGAGGTTGAAATTGCAGAGGGTTATACTATTACTCAATTTTGTGATAAGATTATTGATTTGTTCTTGAATGAGAAACCCAAGCCAAAGGATTGGAGGAAGTATTTGGTCTTCAGAGAAGAGTGGAAGAAATATAGGGACAGCTTCTATAACCGGTGTCAAGCACCTGCACTTTCACAAACTGATTCTGAAATGAAACAAAAATTGATGGTATTGGCTACAAAGGTGAAGAAGGTATAACCATTTTTGAATATCATTGTAATTTGGTAGTGTGGTCCCTTCTTTAGAAATTTAATAATCATTCTGCTCTGGTCGTTATGATAGTTTATTCTCTTTAGCTATTAAATAAATTTATTTGATGGGCTAAATATTAATATATTATGCAATTTAAGAATATACATGTATGTGGTAGATTAAAACTCCCCCATCCCAAATTGAGTGTCCAACTCCCCCATCAAGTCCACTTTCAAAATCACATCAAACCGTCGCTATAGGATCTATAGCGACACTTTTGTTGCGGAAATAACATTTTCTGTTGTGGATTTAACATTTCTCTATTTTTATTGTCAGTTGATTATTATAGTAAAAGTAACTTGTTTTCAAATACTTGAGGCTACTCTTATCGGTAAATTTCCCCTAAATCCCTCTCAGTTTCCGTCATTGACCCTCCCCCAGGTTCCCCGTAGGCCCCTAGAATTCAAATGTAATATTATAGGTTTTCAAAAAGAGTTACTGATGGGTTCAGTAGAAAAGGTCAGCTTCTACAGAGTTGACTTTCAAATGGGATATTTTCTGGGGATGGAAGGAAATAATCTTTCATGTTCATTATAATTAAGGATAAAATTTTAAATGCTGCACCTAAGTTGTGTTTGATCAGGATTGAGCATTGCAGATTGATGATGAAATGGAAAGGCATAGTGAACTTCTTAAAGAGATAGAGGATGGCCCTTTGGACATAAATGCAATAGTTGCCAGGCGGCGCAAGGACTTCACAGAAGAGTTTTTCCGTCATTTAACATTACTGTCAGAAACATATGATAGCTTGGAGGACCGTGATGGTAATAGTTCTAAACATTAATGCAATCATATTATCAGTAAAAGTAGTTTTTGATGGAATGGTAGGATTATGTAACTTTTTTGAGTTTTCTGAACTTTGATAGCAAATTTCTTTTTCAATAAAAATAGTAGACGGCAGAAACAATTATTTATGGTAAAATGTTAGATAACTTAATGGGATTGATGTAAACTAAAACAAGTAATATGTTACTCTCTTGTGGTGAATATGCCAATGTTTACACTTAATTGTTGTCTGAAAACAGAAACACTTTAGTTTTTAACATATTTCAGGCATGTAGGTAGATGATGGTTCTTTTCAAAGGTTTGGATACATGACAGGTTTTATATGAGGCTGTTATTTAGGATTCAAGGTTGTTAGTTTGATTGCACATATTGTGATCATAAGAATGTACTAAATCGTATTTTTTTTAACTTCTGACATGTTTCAAAAGAGGTTGATTTAAAGAAACCACAATATTGTTAATGTGATTACTTCAGAGATGCCAATCTCATAAATTATTTGATGTTGTTTGAGCAGAGGTGGCCAGGCTTGGAGCTAGATGCTTATCGGCAGTCAGTGCTTATGATAACACACTAGAGATGGTGGACACATTTGATGTTGCGCAGGCCAAATTTGATGATATTCTGAACTCTCCATCGGTTGATATGGCATGTGAAAAGATTAAAAGCCTTGCCAAGGCAAAAGAACTTGACTCTTCTTTGATCCTATTGATAAATAGTGCTTGGGCTTCAGCAAAAGAATCTAAAACCATGAAAAATGAGGTAAGAGTGACATCTTATATTGTGTTCCCCTCAAGTTTACAAGATTTTTAACTTTGCTTTACTTGCATCATTAAGTATGTGTAAAGTGAAGCTTTTGTCCCATACCCTGTTTTAATTTTGACTTGTAAAAAAATGAAGTTTAAATTTTATATGTGAAAGCAATTTCTCCTACTCAATATCTCGTATGTGTAATTGGTTTAGACACTCTGCTAATAGAAGTTCTCATTTGGGTGGGTCGAGAAGGACAATCAAAATATTTTGATGAGATTGAAACTCACAACTTTTCTAAGATATTTTGTAAAAAATTGATTTAAGGGAACTAAAACACTAAAACGTAGTATTAATATCATAAAACCAAATTCGTGGAGGCAGTTGTTAATATAGATCGAGTTGGATTGCATTTGAATTTGTGCTTACGGACTTAGTTATATACTTGTATATGAAATTGCAGAACATGAAAAGTGGATCTAGCAAAAAATAAATAAAAAATTAGTGTGGTCCGCAAAGCAGTTTTTGATAGACTAGTGAATCTAGGGACTCTGTGGTAACCTCAAGGTAACTGGTTCCAGTCCCCATACTTGGGGCCAAACTACCTATTAAAGAAATCTATGAATTAACCTTCTCATTCCCAAGTGTTTTTACAGCATTCCTTGTGTGCTAGTTGCTCAAGCAGTAGGTTGTTTTCTGTCATGTCAAGCTTAGATAATCACTTGCAGGTTAAAGACATCATGTATCGTTTATACCGAGCCACAAAGAGTAGCCTGAAGAGCATTGCACCAAAAGAAATTAAGCTGCTCAAGTATTTGCTGAACATCACAGATCCTGAAGAGCGATTCTCAGCATTGGCAACCGCTTTCTCCCCTGGTGATGACCGTGAGTCAAAAGATCCCAGCGCTGTATATACGTAAGGGAACTTCTTGCTGTGTTATTACCATGACAGTTAGGTTTTCTATTTGCAGTAGTTCATTTATAACCCCCCCTCTATCATCCTCCTTTGCTTCTTTGCAAATAGAACTCCCAAGGAGCTGCACAAGTGGATTAAGATCATGCTTGACGCATACCACCTGCATAAAGAAGATAGTGACATTAGGGAAGCCAAGCAGATGAGCCAACCTGTGGTTATTCAAAGGCTTTTTATCCTCAAAGAAACAATTGAAGTGGAATATTTCGAACAAAATGTCAAAACCGAAGAAGGCAGTGGTAAATCGGAGGAATTGTGAAGCGCTCTTCTTCTTTGCCACCACATCAAGTGTAGCTGTTATTATCAACTATTTGAATTATGAAGTCTTGGACAAGAAAGCTTTCCTTGTTGGGCTTTTGCTTGCGTCAATGGAGGTGAAGAAGAGATTTTGATGCTAGCCCAGGGTGTTAAATATGAAGCTCTAAAATGCCAATTTGGTTGCCTCTGCAACCAGTATTTATCCGGCTTTTGGGATTGTTTTGACATCATTATAAACTTATTGTTGTAAAGAAATATAACAATTTCTCGGTAATTTCTGTTTCGCCCATGAACTAGCCTTTGCAGCTGCACTCAAGGCCGTATAGGCCGAGTGCAACTCATCTTTGTTCTAAACTAAACCTAACTTGTGGAGAAGACTGTTGTTTTGGGCAAATTAAGGAACAAACAAAATTATGTTTAAAGCCATAAATTTTTGACTGAATGTTCTCAACTCTTGTAGAGTCGTATCGTAGGATTAGGTGACTGGACTGGACACAAATTGAGCAATTTATATGCCCTTGCTTTAGTTTTTGTATCTTGTACAAAATTAAAACTAGTTGTATACACAATTAATTCACATGCCTATGATGAGCTAAATCTTATTTGTTAATTTTTTTTTACATTCAAGACAGAAACTTAAATCTTAACTAGTAAGAGTTGTCTCTTAAAAGTTTATTTAAAATTTATGGACAAAAATTGCCTCAATAAATATGGTACTCTTTCAATTTTAAATTTTAAGATCATTCAAATAAATTTTTTAAATAACTCATAGGGTTACAATAGTAAAGTAGTGTCATTTAAATGTTTTACACATTTTAGTTATCAAATAATCTTTTAAATTTAGATGTTATTTAATTCAAATAATTTAATTTAGACTAAAAGACAATATGCACCCCAAACTTTACACCGATGTTGATATTTACACCCCAAAGTGAAAAAGGTGTCTAAGTAACCCCATACTTTACTTATGTGAAACAGATTGCACACTTTCGTCAATTAGCCGGTCAAAAATGACCGGCTAAGGTTGTAATGTGAATTTCGAGGGGTATTTAAGTCTTTTCTCTTTCTTCTCCTTCTCTCTAAGCTTGGGGTGCACATTGTCTTTTAATCTCTTTCCTTTATCTCTCTCTCCTCCATAATTAACTTTCTCTCTTAAACAAACACCCATTTTCTTAATAGGTTCATCACAGACAAAATGAAGTCAAAAATGTGAACTAAGGGACATCCAGACCAAGTTTGGACATTTTATAATCTTCATTTCTACCATTTTCGAGGACAATCTTTGCGGTTGTATTTTGTGGTTATGATCAAGAAAAAGAAATATGGCTCGATTGAACACTGAAAGCGGTAATATTTTGAGGGTCTCTAAAAAAGGTGAAAGTTAAATTGCTTTATTTTAACTTTCATATATCTGAGAAGGTCTATGTCAAAGATGGAATGGACAAGTAATGAAGCGCCTTTCAATGAGTTTATTGGGTTCACAACCATATCTTATTGCATTGCTTGTCTAAGTTTTTGATAATATCAAAATTAGAAGCAAAAAAAAACAAACAAAAAATATAACTTTGGTAAGAATATTCCATCGGCTTGGAGATAATGGGTTTGACGAAGAAAAGTAGAGGCGAGATAGAATTTGGCATCTGTTTGTCAACAAAGTAGAATTTTCAGCCCAAAATTCAGCCCGAATGCAGGTTTGTTAAGATTGACCACAAAAGAGTTATCGTGAAATATGAAAATCTTTGGCATTTGTTTGTCGAAAAAGTAGAATTTTCGATAATTATAAAACGTGATGGATTTCTTTTAGTATCGAGCAAAGCAGAGGTTTTGTGATTTGTTGTTTAGAGGTTTGTCAAACGAGAGAATATGGTGGGTGGGAAAATTATGTACAAAAGGGAGTAGTATTATATTATGTATACGTGCAGAGAATGAACAACTTATTACTTAGATATCATCAATAAATAAAAATTAGAAACATAAAAATTATTTTTATTCCCTCAACTTATTACATTCATCATATAAATGGTGATTATTCTGTCGATTGAAAATGGATGGAGTAATAAGTAAGTTGTAGAAAATAATAATTATTGTCAAACATATTTTATGGAGATAATGGGTTTTTGGGTTTTTGGCAAGAATATTCCATCGGCTTGGAGATAATGGGTTTGACAGTAAAAGCAAAGGCGAGAGAGAAAATGGGTGTTTGTTTAAGAGAGAAAGTTAATTATGGAGGAGAGAGAGATAAGGGAAAGAGATTAGAAGACAATGTGCACCCCAAGCTTAGAGAGAATGAGAAGATAAAATAGAAAAGATTGAATTGTTTTTGGACAGAAGATTTGAAGGAAATGCAAAGTCATCGGTTCCCTTACTCAACAAAAGCTTAACAAAAACACTCGATTGGGGATGACAGGATATGTTTGAGTGGCGAGCCACCGATTGGATCTTTTGGCTCAAGTATGTTCAAGAGAGACTGATTCTCTTAGATCCTTTAAGTCATTTGCTTCTAAGTCTTTCAAAACATTTAATTCTTTTAAGTCATCAATGATTGTTGATCATAGAGTGCAACCAGAGGCAGCTTCACTCGCAACCAGAAAATGGGTGTTTGTTTAAGAGAGAAAGTTAATTAATTATGGAGGAGAGAGAGATAAAGGAAAGAGAGCTTAGAGAGAAGGAGAAGATAAAAGAGAAAAGACTTAAATACCTCTTGAAATTCACATTACAGCCTTAGTTGGTCATTTTTGACCGGCTAATTGACGAAAGTGTGCAATCTGTTTCGCATAAGTAAAGTATGGTGTGTACTTAGACACCTTTTTCACTTTGGGGTGCAAATATCAACATCAGTATAAAGTTTGGAGTACATATTGTCTTTTAATCTTTAATTTATTAAAATATACTCCCTCCGTCCCAGGATAAAAGTCCTGGTAGACTTTTCACGCATATTAAGAAGAGGAATAAAATGACAAAATTGCCCATAATAATGTCATTAAATATGGAGAGAGAATTAGAATAAGAAAAGTATGAGATATTTAATACTATGGGCATAATAGGAAAAAATATGTAAAAATTTGGTTATTAAAAGAAAGAGGATATTTAACATGGGACAACCCAAAATAGTAATAAAGACTTTTATCCTGGGAGACGGAGGGAGTATTAAACATTCACATCACATCGATCAGCTGACAGTGCAAAGGCATTCTAGCAGCCCTCGATAAAGGAAGAAGTCTAAGCTAAGCTTTAAACTAAAACTGCGGAGGCTGTTTTGTCAATGTCGATGACAACCCGATAACCTTTTAAAGGGGAATCGGGAAGAAGAAATTTGATGTGAGATCTTAATTACTCAATTTTATCAAATATCATCTAAAAACAATGTATAAACTTTAATGAGATGAATGGTCTCATGTCCAACCACAACAAAAACAAACTATATCCGTCCGATTAATACTTATTAATATTTTTAAATTTAAATAATTTAATTTAACATAATACAATTATAAAAATTATAAAATTATTTAGTATAAAATTTGTTTTTTCAAAAAATTAATAAATCATATTAATTTTAAATTTGAGACTTTGAAAAATCGTAGGGCTATGTTTGTTTGCAATGATGGACTATTAAACCCAAGTGTCTTGTTTGTTTTTAAATTTGAGTTTGAGATTATTAGTCCAAAGAGCAACTATTTAATACCATCTTTCTACGTATTATAATTCCTACCATTTGGGACTAAAATTGTTAGACAAAATTAACCTCAATTTTTTTTAAAAAAATGACCATAATATCTTATTTTATCCATTTATCATACTATCTTCTTTTTTATGGTGGAAACAAATTTTGACTAAATTGATAAAAATCTGCTTTGTTTTTTTTTTTGGGGCATAAAATCCAATAAACTATTCTAACAGATTTAACCGTATACTCCTTACATTTTTGAATTGTTACACCGTTAAGTTAAAATATTTAAATATTTTTTTAAAGTTCTGTTGAATATTTATATTTAAATATAAATTATTAAATTGTTATAATATTTAAATATTTTTTAAATATTATATTTTAAAATTTGAATATTTAATTTTTTATAATAGTTCAATAATTTATAGTTTAAATTAGGGATAAATCAACTTTTGGTACCTGTACTGGGACACGATTTATAATTTGGTACCCGAACTGAAAAAAGTTACAAACTGGTGATTGTACTCGAAAAATGTTATACTCCGTTAAACATTAGGGACACGACTTACAATTTGGTATCCGAAGTGAAAAAAGTTACAAACTGGTGATTGTACTAAAAAAATGTTACACTCCGTTAAACAGTAGGGTTTCATCTTTATTCTGTTTAAAAATTAGGGTTCTCTTCTTTTGTCCTTCTTCTTCTCTCATTCTTCTTGTCTCGATTCTCCATTGATTACTGGTTCACATATATTTATTAAAGGGTTTTCAGTGTTTAATTGAAAGGATGAGCTCATCTTGGAGTGAAATCGTAAATGAAATCGGGGAAGAAGATTGTAGTTCATGCAACAAAAATGAATGGATTACACCAGAGTTCCCAAGTCGGTGCCACTGTGGAGTAATAGTACGAATGTGGGGAGGCAAGAAAAGATGGAACAAAACATCGAGGACCTTCTTCGCGTCGACTTCGCTTCTGTCTCTGTATGTTTGTCTCTCTCGTTGGATAAATTTTTAACGATTATTTAAAAATTGGAAAGTACAAGCACGAGATTACAAAATTTTTTGAGTACAATCATCAGTTTGTATATTTTTTCACTTCGGGTACCAAATTGTAAGTCGTGTCCCTAATGTTTAACGGAGTGTAACATTTTTGAAAGACAATCACCAATTTGTAACTTTTTCACTTCGAGTATCAATTGTAAGTCAGAATCTAAGATAGTATTTAAAAGTTGATTTATCCCGTTTAAATTAATATGGGGATAAATCAACTTTGGTACTGTCTTTGAGACACGATGTGGCGCCCTAAAATAAGTATACATCACCCATTACGAGTTGTCAATACATGGTACATAAACAACTACAACTTTATTATTACAACAAGAAAGCTGTGAGTTTGAATACAAATATTATCTTCTGACAATATCTATACTCAAATAAATCCTCATCACATTTATTGATACATTATTTTACAAAATGGGTGAGGACTACTAAACAACTCTCTACAGAACCTTCATTCCATACCCCAGGCTTCGTCTTTCGCTTATATTCTCGCCTCTAAGAAGAAAAATGGAACAAAAAGGAAAAAGGTGAGCTTTACGAGTTGTCAATACATGGTACGAAACAACTACAACTTTATTATTACAGCGGTAAAGCGTGAGTTTGAATACAAATATTATCTTCAGATAATATCTATACTCAAATAAATTCTCATCACATTTATTGATACATTATTTTTAAAAATGGTGAGGACTACTAAACAACTCTCTCTAGAACCTTCATTCCATACCCCGACTAAGCATGCTCATATATATTCTCGCCTCAGGAGAAGAAAAATGGAACAAAAAAGGAAAAGGGTGAGCTTAACTAGCCCAATAAAGAATATTATGACTAAGATAATATACAACAAATTATCGTTAGTCTTCAACAGGAAAAATCTAATAGAATACAATAGACAACAAGTTTTAAATCAATATTCGCATGAAATAATAATTCATTAGAAGAGTTAAGTAGAGAATGCAAACTACTATCTTCTATGTATGAATTTTAAAAGTTCATCGTCATCTTTTATCCTGTAACATCAATCAATATATATCTCGAATCAAATATTCATCTTTGCACTATAGGCCAAAGATATTCATCGATTGGTCATGTTCATCTAAACACTGTTTATCTTTCAGCACTACGGCCAAAGATATTCATCGTAAATCATTCATCTTTACACTACTGAGCCAAAGATATTCAATAATATCATCATTTAAGACCGAGGATGATGAAAATATTTTAAAAAAAGCGAATCCGATTGAAACAAAAATGACAAGGATTAAGGATTAAGGATTCAGTACTTTTATTTTATCCATGTCCAAAAATACCTCAAAAATAATCATAGTGGGTGTAAAATTCAAGAATAATCAAAACATGGATACAATCAAAGCTAGTATCCACAATAGATATTTTAGATTTAAAAAGGAAAAATTTTTATTTTTGATGAATAGTCTTAGTATTCGTGAATAAGGTCGTATCACGTGAATATTGCCATATACGTGAATAAGAATCTCGACACCAAAAGTTCCAAATTTGATAAAACTTCAGATCAATATTTCAAACATAATGATATTGAAAAAATAATATCATTACGAAAAAAATAACATCCCTTACCTCGAAAAGACAAGATTTAGCTGGAATATTGGATATAATTTATAACTTGAACTTGCACCGTATAGCAATACTCAAAGTATACTCAAAATATTCACAAGAATACACTCGATAATATAGAGAGAGAAAACTTCAATTTCTGGTGTGATTTTCAATTCTAACCTAAACACCCTATTTATAGGAAAATGCTTAGAACACCAAAGCAGAAAATTTAATAAAATATTAATATATATTTATTAAATTCCTACGCACCCAAAATCTGATTCCAACCATCAGCCACCAAGAGTGACTCACCTTGCCTAACTAAAAAAAATGTTTTTCTTATTAAAAATATTTAAAACTTCAAAAATTAATTATTTCGGAGCTTCAGAACTTCAATAATTCACAATAAATAGCCCTTTTGTCAGAAAATTCGAATCTCGCGAGTTTTTATAGGAAATTCAATTCTCTACAACTTTGCAGAAGAAAGTTTTTCCAAATTCCAAACAGAAATTGACCGAAATCCATAAACGGACGATTTTACGGGCTATAATCAAATTTCAGTCAAGAAATGGGGTCCACCAACATGTTTAACATGTTTTAAACATTTATTGTAACAAAAATACTATTTCTTCCCGTATACTCATATATCACACATTCATTGTGTAAAATATCACCATTATTATATTATTAAAAATATAATAATATATTTAAATGAATTATTTTATCGTAAAAATATAAAATTTTAATTTTCAACAATTGTCACATTAAAAAATTTTCTATCTATATCCACATAAAATCAATATTTTCCTCATCATATAAATCAATAATTAATTATTCATGAATAATATTACGTAATCACAATATCGACAACTGTGCGATTCCTCAGGAAAGGGCTTTCAATAAGAAATTTTTCCTTCTTGGCGGCGCAATTAGGTGACCAAAACTCTTCTTAGACAAAACTTTTAGACATTGCCAATAATGTTATCCAATAATATTATTCAGATAATATGAATTATTGCTTCGATAATGAAAAATATTATTAGTAGTGACAATTATTGAAACAACGGTAATATAAAATATCAACACAAAGCCAATTATTGAATCAATAAAATAAAATAATCGAGCAAGAATTATCGTAACAATTATTGAGTAGTGTCTTCTTACGTAAGAATCAATAATTGGTGCAATACTGTGCATCGCGTGTTTTAACCATAAAGTATTTTAACAAGATTAACGTAATAACTATTCAAGTTATTTTTAAACAACTTATTCTTGTCGTTTTCTTCCTCCAATCGCTTTCAGTTATGGGGCCCACACATGGTCTGCTAGTCGCATTTAATATTCCTCGACAAAGAATGAATATTTTATAACCACTTTGCTTATTTTAAAATATTTGCGTATTTTACCCATAACTATCCACATTAATCAAATCAACCCTTACTATTTCAAAATAATAAATAGAGAAAATTAAATTTCATTAATAATAAGTTGGGGTTTTACACACGATATGATGCCCCCAAAATAGGTATACAACACCCATTCTGAGTCGCCAAAATACATGGTATAGAAAACAAACTACAACTTTGATAATACGGATGTCGTGTGAAGACGACAATACATCTGTTTGTGAGTTTGAATACAAATATTGTCTTCAGACAATATACACACCCAAATAAGTCCTCATTAATTATTCATACACTATTTTACGTAAGTAGTGAGGATGCCTAAAACATCTTCCTAGAACCATCACTCCATACCCCGACTCGATCCTGCTATGTTTCTCACCTCCTGAGAAGAAAAATGGAACAAAAAGGAAAAGGGTGAGCTCAACTAGCCCAGTAAAGAATATTATGACTAAGATAATATACAACAAATTATCGTTAGTCTTCAACAGGAAAAATCTAATAGAATACAATAGACAACAAGTTTTAGATCAACAAATGCAATGAAGCAAAGAATCCATTAGAAGAGTCACGTAGAGAAAGAATTCTACCTGTCTTTTAAGGTTTAAAAGTGCATCATCAATAGTTTATCCCCGTAATAACAATCAATATACATCTTTAATCATCTTTGCACTACGTGCCAAAGATATTCATTTTGTATCACCAGTTGGTCATGTTCATCTCAACACTGCTCATCTTTGCACTACGTGCCAAAGATATTCATCGATTAATCGTTCATCTTTGCACCTTTCTACGAGCCAAAGATATTCATTTATATCACCATTTAGGACCGAGGATGATGAAAAACATTTTTTAAAAGCGAATCCAGGTGAAACAAAATAACAAGGATTAAGGATTAAGGATTCGTACTTTTTGTTTTACCCATGTCCAAAATACTTGAAAATAATCATATTGGTGTAAAATTCAAGAATGATCAAAACATGGATACAATCAAAGCTAGTATCCGAATAGATATATTTTGACAAAAGAAAAATTTTTATTTTTAATTGAATAAGGTCGTGATTCGTGAATAAGGTCGTATACGTGAATAAGAACTCCCGACACAACAAGTTCCAAATTTGATAAAAAAGTTCACCAATACTTGGCAAGATAATGATATTGAAGAAAAAATATCATTTAAGAAGAAAATAATACCCTTTACCTCAAAATAATCGTCTTGGTGAATTTAGATATAGTCTTGTGAAACCAAGACCAGATAAATAACACTCAAAGTATACTCACAAGAATACGCATTTCGATAATTTAGAGAGAGAAGAGAGAAAACTTAGTTTCGGTGTGATTTTCAATTCTAACTTAGCCTCTATTTATAGGAAAATGTTAGAACGCCAAAGGAGACTAAATTAATAAATTATTATTATTAAAATCAAATTTCTACGCACTTTCGGCCCCTCAATGCTGAAAATTTTTGACCCATGTGCATTCAACACCCACCAAAAGTGGGTCCCACCATAATTAATAAAAAATTATTTTATTTTCAGTGAAACTTCAATAATTCATAGAAAATAGCCCGTTTATCAGAAAAATTCAAACTCATGACTTTCCATGAGAAATCCCATTCTCTACAACTTTGCAGAAGGAAATTTTTCCAAATTCCAAATGTAAATTGACCGAAATCCATAAATGCAGGCGATTTTACGCCTATAATCAATTTTCGGTAAGAATCAGGTCCACCGACACACAAAACATATGTTAAACATTTAATGCCACAAAATACTCTACCTCCTCATATACTCATATATCCCACAATCATTATAAAAATATCACCGTTAATATATTATTAAAATAATATATTTAAATGTATTATTTTATCGAAAAAGATAAAATATTAATTTTAACAATTGTCACATTAAAAATTTTCTCCATCTATATCCACATAAAATAAATATTTTCTTTATCATAATAATCAATAATTAATTATTCAAAATAATATTACGTAAATCAAGATCGATAACCGTGTAGCTTCTAAAGAAAGAGGGGGCTTTCCAATAAGGATTTCTCCTTACTGGCGCGCAATTAGGTGACCAAACCTCTCCTTAGACAGAACTTTCTAGACATTGCCAATAATGTTATCTCGATAATATTATTCAAATAATATGAATTATTGATTTGATAATGGAAAATATGTGTAATGACAATTATTGAAACAATAATAATATAAATATCAATGCAAAGAATTATTGAATCAATAAGATAAAATAATGAAAAGAATTCTGTAACAATTATTGAGTAAAGGCCTTCACGTAAGGATCAATAATTGACAATCAATATCAGGTAATACCGCAAGCATCGCAAGACCACACGCCAGACATCAGTATTTTAACCACGAGTAACCCAACAAAGTTGTTAATTCAGAATAATTTACGCCAGTTATTTATAAAACTCAATCTTTGTCGTTTTCTTTCATCCAACCGTTTTTCAAGTTATGGGGCCCACCAATGATCGCTTGTCAGTCAGACGGAGATTCCCGACAAAAAAGAATATTCCACGACCAAACTAATATTCCCTAACAATAATGAATATTTTATAACCACTTGCTTATTTTGTAAACTTTGCACATTTCACCCATAACCAAAGAATTATATCAAATTAACCCTTATTAATTTAGAATAATGAATAAAGAAAATTCAATTTTATTTATAATAAGTTGGGGTCTTACAACCTCCCTCCTTATGAAATTTCGCCGAAATTGACATACGCACAGTATATCGAAAAGGTGAGGTACCTTGCTTTCATCTCCGATTCCAACTCCCATGTCATTTCCTCAATTGCATGGTTTCTCCACAAAACCTTAACTTGTGTGGTATAACCTTCGTCGCGTAAGACATGCTCTTTCCTATCCAAAATCTCAACAGTATCTCCTCGTAGGTTAAATCTTCTCGCTATCTCGTTCGGTTCTAATGCAATAATGTGGTTCGGGTCTTTCACATATTTACTGAAGCATAGATATGTGGAATACATTGTGAACACGAGACATACTTGGAGGTAACGCGAGTCTATAGGCTACGTTCCCCTATTCTTGGTCAAGAATCTCAAATGGACCAACAAACCTTGGATCGAGCTTTCCTCTTTTCCCAAATCTTGTAACTCCCTTCCATGGAGCAATACGTAACAATACATGATCTCCAATATTAAACTCCACGCCCTTTCTATGAAGATCAAGATAACTCTTTTGTCGATCTTGTGAAGTTTGAATACGTTGTCGAATCATTTGGATCTTTTTTTGTAGTCAAATGCGTCTTAATTCTCGTCCCAACAATATTGTTTCTCCCACCTCGCCCCAAAGATCTTGGAGAACGACATTTTAAATCCATACAACGCCTCAAATGGAGCCATGCCTATATACTGCTTAACGATAAGCTGTTGTTGTAGGAGAATTCCACCGGTGGTATGTATCTTATCCCAACTTCCTTTGAAATCTAGGACACAGAGTCTTAATAGATCTTGAGGTTTGAATAGTCTCTCGATTGTCCGTCCGTTGCTTCGAGGATGGTATCACAATCAATCAAAATCCGTGCCCATAGCTTTCTCGCAAGCTAACCCAAAATCTTGAAGTGAATCTCGGGTCACGATCCAAACTATGGATACTTGGCATGCCATGCAATCGCACAATCTCATTCACGACATATTGAGCAAGACGTTCAGGGAATAAGTCTCGCAGATCGGTAAGAAATGGGCGGACTTGGTTAATCTATCAACAATAACCCAAATTGCATCTACGCCTTGAGAAACTTTGGGAAGACTCGTAACAAAATCCATAGTAATGTGTTCCCATTTCCATTTCGGAATCTCAAGTGGTTGCAATGGACCTTTTGGCATTTGATGTCTCGCCTTTACACGTTGACAAAGTTAAACATCTTGAGATAAACTCCCATGATCTCTCTCTTCATATTGTTCCACCAAAATGTATGTCAAATATCATGATACATTTTGGTACTTCGAGATGGATTACAAGCGGGGTGTTGTGTGCCTCCATCATGATTTTATGCTTCGTGTCGAGGAATCGTTAGAACGCAAAGTCTAGAATTGACTCGAAGTATCTCTTCCTCATCAATTCTTGCTTAGGAATAGCTCCTTCTTGACTTTCTTCTTCATATGCATCGCTTTGTGTCCAAGTAGCTCGAAAGAGCCTTTAACTTTATCGATTAAAGCCTCGGTTCTACTTGTATATTCGCCATCATTATGTGGGTCCACAAGTATTTAATTCTACCTCCATCCTTTGCAAGTCATACAAAATGGGCCTTGCGTTGACAATATCGCACGACCGACATGCATATGATCTTCTACTTAATCGTCCACTACTACGCTCGCTTTTCGAGGATGATATTGAATAGTGTGATCGTAATCTTTTATGACTCCAGCCCAACGCGTCGTTGCCGCATGTTGAGTTCTTTTGGGTGAAGAAATATTTGAGCTTTTTATGGTCCGTATAAATCTCCACTTTCTCTCCATACAAGTAGTGTCTCCATATCTTCAACGCGAATACGATCGCCGCTAACTCTAGATCATGAGTAGGATAATTCCTCTCATATTCTTTGAGTTGTCGTGTGAGGCATAAGCTATGACTTTCCCATGTTGCATGAGAACACATCCCAACCCCTTGCCGGAAGCATCGCCAGAGATAACAAATCCATCCGAACCGAGATGGTATTGTCGTAACAGTCTTAGAAATGAGTCTCTCTTGAGCTCTTGGAAGCTTTCTTCTCGTATTCCTCGCTCCATAAGAATTTTGCATCCTTCCGAGTCACCGAGTTAGCGAGAGTAGCGATTCGAGAAAATCCTTCCACAAATCTCCGATAATAACGGAATTAAGCCCGAAAAGTGCGTGATCTTGATCCACCGACTTCTTGCTTCTCTAACTTTGTATTGCTTCAATCTTTGGTCAATCAGATATCTCCTTGTTTTGACACCACGTGCCCAAGGAATGCTACTTCGAGCCGAGCGAACTCAGATTTCTTGACAGCATAAAGCTTGTGTTCACGAAGTCTTTGTAGTACCAGCTTCAAATGGTGCTCATGATCCTCACGGCTTTTGGAATAGATGAGGATGTCATCAATAAAGACAACAACGAACTGATCCAAATATTCCTTAAATACACGGTTCATCATATCCATAAAAGCAGCAGGAGCATTAGTCAATCCAAAAGACATGACCAAGAATTCATAATGCCCGTATCGAGTCCTGAATGCCGTCTTTGGAATATCCTCAGTTTTAATCTTCAGCTGATGATATCCAGAACGAAGATCGATCTTTGAAAAGAATTGCGCTTCTCAGAATCGGTCGAGCATGTGTCATCAATGCGAGGTAGCGGATACTATTCTTGATGGTGACATGGTTCAATTCTCGATAGTCAATACAAAGTCACATACTCGTCTTTCTTCTTTACGAATAAAACAGAGCACCCCAGAGAGACGTCAGATTTAATGAAACAGATGTCTAATAACTCCCTGTAGTTGGACTTTTAACTCACGAAGTTCAATAGGAGCCATTCGATATGGGTTTTAGAAATGGGCTTTGTGCGGTTCAAGGTCAATAAAGAATTCAACATCACGTTCGGGGGTAAGGCAGGGAAGCTCTTCAGGAAATACATCAGGGAATTCTTTAACCACAGAAATATTATTCAAATCTGACTTGTCTTTGTTCAAATCCATAACATGGGCTAAGAAAGCTTGGCATCCGTTTTTCAATAAACGAATAGCTTTGTGGCTTGATATGACAGTGACTGATTTTAGTGGTTTAGTGGTTTGAATTCGTATGACAGGTTGGTTGGGAATATGAAAACTAACAACCTTACGAAAACAATCAATTTTGGCATGATGAGTGGTTAACCAATCAATTCCTAAAATCACATCAAAAGCAAGTATCTTTAAAGAGATAAGATCAACAGGCAATGTGATAGTGCCAACTTGGATCATGCAGATTTATAAAGCGTAGATGTAACGAAGGTTTCACCCAACGGAGTTTCAACAGATAAATCAAAATCTAATTTCTCCCGAGTCAAGTTTAAACGTTGAGCACAAGCAGGAGAGTTAAAAGAATGGGTAGAACCAGATTCAGTAAGGTATAAACTTCGCAAGAATTCAAGATTAGCTTATTCCGTGATCACCTCGCTCGTTCCTCACGCTTTTGTCAAACCACGACAAATGCTCTTCCAGAACCGCCGATTTCGACTTATCCGGATGACCCTTGGAATCACCACTCAATTTGAACTTGGTTTCGCGATAAGACAATCTCGAGCGATGTGGCCTTCCTTTCCACAATTGTAACATACCTTGGATTGTTGTGGGCCATTTTGATATGATATATCCCTCCTTCCCGCATTTGTAACATCTAATCAAGGTCGTTCTCCTCCCTAAAGCATTTGTTGTTGGTCTTTGGTCGCCGTTGATATCTTCCCGTCATTGTTGAATCTTTCTTTTCGAAATTTCCACTTGAGTCACCTCTCCTATTATCATGTCCACGATTACCACCGAGTGGGTTACCGCCTTTGTCCGATTCTTTCTCCTCATTGGTTATCATCGTTCGATGACTACCCCGATTGTGGTCCCCGGTTGAGAGTATACTCACTATCTCGTTCTAATAATCGAGCCCATTGACAACATCTCGAATACAGAGAAAATTTATGAGAGATAAGGTGTATGACGAATCTCGGTTTTTAGACCTCTCGAAACATACGCGTCATTCGTTCCTCATTCTCCACCAAATGAGGTGCAAACTGGATAACTCTCGCGAACTTTGCTCGATCGAGACAATCATTCGTTGTTGTTCTGTCGAGTCTAATAAACTCTACCTCCTTCATACGATTTAATACTTTCGAAAGTACTTGTCATTGAAGCGATTCAAATCTTTCCCAAGACATGTTAAGTGCATCCGGTGAGTACGCTTCATGATTCCCACCAAAGAATCTCGCTTCACCACGAAAACATAAAGGTGGCGAATGGAACCTTCGTTCCTCCGTGCACCCCAAGACATCGAATATCTTGGTAATTTGCTTGACCCACGTTTCGCGCTTGATCGGATCCGGCTTTCCATGGAAATCTGGTGGTCCCAACTCCTTAAACCGCTTCATTTGTGACAAACCGTGCATTGCCATCATTTCCACCGTATTTTGTACACGAGTCTCCTCATTCGATTTTGCATGAGGCGCAAAAAGCTTCTAAACATCCCGTCTGCTCATCATTTGCTCAATGGCGTTGTTCAGGAGGAACATTGCCACTGTTGCACGTTCTCCTCGTTGGTGAGTAGACTGGCGTCTCCACTGATCTCATAAACTCCATTGTTAACGCTTCTGCAGACCATTCTTAAATACCGCCATAAAACAAGGCTTAATTAAACAAATTAACATATCACATAATATCCTATATTATGACCGACCAACAAATAAGCTTAGGTAGGACACACTATGAAGGATTTACTCGCCTCTCCCTCCTAGTTCTATTCCCGATCTCCGCCAGAGATCATATCCTAAGCTCGATACCAACCGTGACGCCCCCAAAATAGGTATACAACACTCATTTCGAAGTCGCCAAAATACATGGTATAGAAAAACAAACTACAACTTTGACAATACAGATGTCGTGTAGAATACGACAATACAACTGTGAGTTTGAATACAAATATTGTCTTCTAGACAATATACACACCCAAATAAGTCCTCATTAATTATTCATACACTATTTTACAGAAGTAGTGAGGAAATTTAAAACATCTTCCTAGAACCATCACTCCATACCCCGACTCGATCCTGCTATGTTCTCACCTCCTGAGAAGAAAAATGGAACAAAAAGGAAAAGGGTGAGCTCAACTAGCCCCAAGAAGAATATTATGACTAAGATAATATACAACAAATTATCGTTAGTCTTCAACAGGGAAAAATCTAATAGAATACAATAGACAACAAGTTTTAGATCAACAAATGCAGCGGAAACAGCAATCCATTAGAAGAGTCACGTAGAGAAAGAATTCTCACCGTCTTTTAAGGTTTAAAAGTGCATCATCAATAGTTTATCCTGTAATAACAATCAATATACATCTTTAATCATCTTTGCACTCTGTGCCAAAGATATTCATTTTATATCACCAATTGGTCATGTTCATCTCAACACTGCTCATCATCTTTTGCACTACAGCCAAAGATATTCATCGATTAATCGTTCATCTTGCACTAAAGCCAAAGATATTCATTTATATCACCATTTAGATCGAGGATGATGAAAAACATTTTTAAAGAAAGCGAATCCGGTGAAACAAAATAACAAGGATTAAGGATTAAGGATTCAGACTTTGTTTTACCCATGTCCAAAAATACTTGAAAATAATCATATTGGTGTAAAATTCAAGAATGATCAAAACATGGATACAATCAAAGCTAGTATCCGAATAGATATTTTGACAAAAAGAAAATTTTTATTTTTCGATTGAATAGTCTTCAGATTCGTGAATAAAGGTCATTATACGTGAATAAGAAACCCACACACAACAAGTTCCAAATTTGATAAAAAAGTTCACCAATACTTCTAAGATAATGATATTGAAGAAAAAATATCATTTAAGAAGAAAATAATACCCCTTACCTCAAAATAATCGTACTTGATTGAATTTCAGATGATATAGTCTTAAACCCGCAAGACCAGATAAAGAACACTCAAAGTATACTCACAAGAATACGCTCGATAATTTAGAGAGAGAGAGAGAGAAAACTTAGTTTACGGTGTGATTTTCAATTTAACTTAGCCTCTATTTATAGGAAAATGTTAACGCCTAAAAGGAGACTAAATTAATAAATTATTATTATTAAAAATCAAATTTCTACGCATGCTTTCATTTCAATGCTGAAAATTTCAGCAATTTATGTGCATTCAACACCCACCAAAAAGTGGGTCCCACCATAATTAATAAAAAATTATTTTATTTTAGTAACTTCAATAATTCATAGAAAAAATAGCCCGTTTATCGAAAAATTGAAACTCATGACTTTCCATGAGAAATCCCATTCTCTACAACTTTGCAGAAGGAAATTTTTCCAAATTCCAAGCGAAATTGACCGAAATCCATAAGCAGTACGATTTTACGATACTATAATCAATTTTTATCAAGAAATGTGTCCACCGACACACAAAACATATGTTAAACATTTAATGCCACAAAATACTCTACCTCCTCATATACTCATATATCCCACAATCATTATAAAAATATCACCGTTAATATATTATTAAAATAATATATTTAAATGTATTATTTTATCAGAAAAAGATAAAATATTAATTTTCAACAATTGTCACATTAAAAATTTTCTCCATCTATATCCACATAAAATAAATATTTTCTTTATCATAATAATCAATAATTAATTATTCAAAAATAATATTACAGAATCACAAAGATCGACAAACTGTGCCGCTCCTGGAAGGAGGGCTTTCCAATAAGGATTTTCTCTTCTTGGCAGCGCGTAATTAGGTGACCAAACCTCTCCTTAGATGTAACTTTCTAGACATTGCCAATAATGTTATCTCGATAATATTATTCAAATAATATGAATTATTGATTTGATAATGGAAAATACGTGTAATGACAATTATTAAAACAATAATAATATAAATATCAATGCAAAGAATTATTGAATCAATAAGATAAAATAATGAATAGTAATTATCGTAACAATTATTGAGTAGTGCATTCTTACGTAAGGATCAATAATTCAACAATATTTGTACCGCAGGTATCATCACAAGAACCACGCAGACATCAGTATTTTAACCACTGTGTAACCCAACAATGTGTTATTCAGTAATAATTTACGTAGATTATTTATAAAACTCAATCTTTGTCGTTTTTTTCATCCAACCGCTTTTCCGTTATGGGACCCACCAATGATCGCTACTGTCATGCACGGAGATTCCCGAAAAAAAAAGAATATTCCACGACACCAAACGAATATTCCCGAATAATAATGAATATTTTATAACCACTTGCTTATTTTGTAAACTTTGCACATTTCACCCATAACCAAAGAATTATATCAAATTAACCCTTATTAATTTAGAATAATGAATAAAGAAAAATTCAATTTTATTTATAATAAGTTGGGGTCTTACACACGACTTACAATTTGGTACCCGAAGTGAAAAAAGTTATAAATTGGTGATTGTATTCGAAAAATGTTACACTCCGTTAAACATTAGAGACAACTTACAATTTGGTACCCGAAGTAAAAAAGTTACAAACTGGTGATTGTACTAGAAAAATGTTACACTCCGTTAAACAGTAGGGTTTCATCTTTATTCTGTTTGAAAAATTAGGGTTCTCTTCTTCTGTCCTTCTTCTCTCATTCTTCTTGTCTCGATTCTCCATTGATTACTGGTTCCCATATATTTATTAAAGGGTTTTCAGTGTTTAATTGAAATGACGAACTCGTCTTCGAGTGGAATCGGGAAAGAAGTTTGTAGTTCATGCAACAAAAATAAATGGATTACATCAGAGTTCTCAAGTCAATGCTACTGTGGAGCAATGATGCGAATGTGGGAGGCAAGAAAAGATGGAACAAAACATCGAGGATCTTCTTCGCGTCGACTTCGCTTCTCTCTCTGTATGTTTGTCTCTCCCGTAGAATCCATTTTAACGATTATTTAAAAATTAGAAAGTACAAGCACCAGATTAAAAATTTTTTTGAGTACAATCACTAGTTTGTAACTTTTTTCACTTCGGGTACCAAATTGTAAGTCGTGTCCCTAATGTTTAACGGAGTGTAATATTTTTTGAGTACAATTACCAATTTATAACTTTTTTTTATTTCGAGTACCAAATTATAAGTCGTGTCTCAGTACAGATACCAAAAATTAATTTATCCCAATTAATATGTTAACTTTTATCTGCAATACCATGTTACTGTTGACAAGTCTGGATAATAACGAATTAAATACTATGCTACTGAGTTGGTTAAATGCTCCGACGGTAAGTTTAATAATTAAATTCATAAATATTAAGTTTAAATTATATTATTATTAATAAGAGTATAATAGTTTAAATACTATTTTTTATTTAATTTTTTAATTAATTTTTAAAAAATTAAATATAAAATTATTTTAAATTATCTTATTAATAATTCTATAAAAAACAAATATCTGACTAAAAATATTTAATCTTATAAATTATAATACTTGAAAACAAGTACTATAACATAACCTAAAATTTAGTCCTAAATAATAAATTTAAAGAATGATCAGATGATTGTATGAATTTTTACTTTTAGGTATTAATTTATGAGTAATGTTATAGACATAAATTATTTTATAAATATTTTATAAATTGTTGAGGTGGCATACTCCACTTCAACATATTGATCAATAAATTATTTAAATATAGTCTTCGATTCCACACAATATGCTAAAATAAAATATGCCAAATCAACAGTTTATAAAATATTTATAGAATAATTTGTATTTCTACCATTATTCTTAATTCATTAGACTCAAGAAATTTTTGTTTCATTTATTTTGCTGGCCCCACTAGCCCCTTGTCCAAGCAAAACCCGTTTTTAAAGCCCAGAAGTTTTGTGGTTGGTTCTTTGTTTATAGTAGATGCTAAAACCCCATAGCCTTAAACCCTTCTAAAGTCGCCGTAGCGTTTTACAGAGGGGAAAATATCAAATCCGATGGCTACGTCTTTGCTCCTACGATCACTAAGGAGGCGAGATCTGCATTTCTCTTCTCTAGCTGCTTATAGATCGGTAATCCTCTGCTTTTAATCTTTATTTATGTGTATGCGTTATATTGGGTATGTGCCAAGTGTCTATCTATACACCATGGAGATGCTCGAATTTATTTATGGATGTAGTCATAATATTTACACTGAAATCGACCGTGTTCAAAGGTTTTTTTTCTTCTTCTCAGTTTTCAGTATTAGATAATCTTTATATTAATATATCTGTCCTTTCTCTATTTCATATTCCATTACTTTTAATATTTTTTTGTGGTGGTATCTTAAAATAAGTTTGGAACCCGTGCAGGGGCCATCTTTCACATACGTTTCTTTTGCTTAGTTGGTACTAATGCCTTAAAATGAGCAAACAGTTCGGGCTCGATTCGTACTCGTTCGACTAAAAGTTTGATTTGAGCTCGAATTGAAATATAAATGAATCAAATATGAACAAATTTTAAAGTTCCATAATTTACATCTCTTCAAAATGTAATTTTCTATTGATATTCGGAATAAGTTCAAATTGCTCGGCTCGATTCGAGATCATGCTAAACGAGCTTTAATCAAACCTTATTTTATACTCGATAAATTGGCTCGACTCGGTTCATTTACGCCTTTAGTTGATACAATTATCTATTAATTTAATGATTAATTAAATTATAGATTCATCTTTTAGATTATTATTATTATTGTAATATACAGTGGCAAAGCTAAAAATTGTATTTAGTGGGGTCAAAATTTAGAAGGGGTTCGGGGACAGCATCGTCGAGCTAATTTTTTTAGATAATTTTGTGTTTTTTGGCTGATTGCATATGTAAAACATGTATTTTGTTATAATATTGTTAATATAACAAGTAATAACATTATATATACACACACACCTGTTATTGACCCCTAATACACCTTTCTAATAACAAATTTGTTAATAAATATTTAAATTTCTTATGTTATAAAAATAATATAAATTGGATTATTATTTATTTTAAAAAATTTAGAGGAAGATGCATACATCAAAGAGTAGAAGTAATATGCATGGAATTGAGAAAGTTGTAAAAAATTCAATTTGATCCCATATTTTAAAAAATTATAAAATTTCAGCGGGTCAATTTATTCATTACAATTAAATTTTTCTGAATTTATCATATATTATAAAATAGTATTCCTTTTCCAGTGGGTCAATTGACCCCACACCCTCCTATGTGGCTTCGCCACTGGTAATATATATATATATATATATATATATATATATATATATATATATACACACACACACACGCATATTATTATTATCTTTTTATTGTTTTGTTTTATTTTATTTATTTAGTTTGTTCTATCAAATGATCTCCATGATAAAATTAAATAAACAAATATGACAAAAACTAAGAATGTGTGAATATCATTAATTATAGTCCGTCTAACAGTAAGTATAATAATATTATGTGATTTTTTGATAATCAAGAAACTCTAAATTGAAGTGCTTTTGCGATATATATATATATATATATATATATATCATTATTTGTATGTTTTTTTTGTGTACAGTCTGCCAAAATTAAGTCATTTTGGCAAATTTTTTTTTTTAAAGAACAACTTCTCTTCTCCCAAATCAGAAATCAAAAACAAATCTGCCTAAACGACTTAATTTTTGCAGCCTGTGCATAAATAATACACAGTTGTGTATGACCATTATTCCCATATATATATATATATATAGTATACATGAATATGAAAAGGTAATAAGATTGAAGATGGTATGATTTATACATTGTTCAAGAGAACTAGTTATAATTATATTCATTGTATTTGGACGTGTATTATTGTTATGTAATTTGTATTTGAAAATTATAAGTTAGATGACCAAATTACCCTAGATGACCAACTAAATTAATTTTTTTCCTCTTGGCTTGTTTTATACTTGTATTGATATTTTGATATATTTTAGATCATGTATTTAAATATGAGGATTGTTTTTAGGTTTGCCATGGATATAAATATTAGGCACAAATCAAATGTAATCTATATGTATAGAAGCACAACTGCATAAACACACACACACACACACACACACACACATATATATATATATATATATATATATATATATATATATATATTTCACTCTTGGAATTCAGATTCTTGTTTCAGTCAACTTTTTTGGACATATACTCGCAAATTTCAAGCTTTTCTTATTGTTGCCAAGTCACCTTTAGCCACACCATCTTTGGCTAACAAATTGGCAAGTTTTGCAAGATGCTTCAGGTACTTTTTAAAGCTCTGTGCTCTAAATTTATCATATCACAAAACAGTACAATCCCGATGCAATCCTCATCTTCTGATTTATTATTTTATTACAGCTCCAAACCGCTTGGAAATGAGGTCATTGGTATTGACTTGGGCACTACAAATTCATGTGTTGCATTAATGGAAGGAAAGGTTGCCTTCTTGTTCATTAAAGCTTCTTTTTATTTATTTTTTCTATTTTCTATTTACTCTTGATTAAGATTTGTTTTTATTTGGAAAAAAAAATTTATAAGCATCATTTCTTTTTTAACTATATGATGTGTTGTATGTAGACTGCTAAAGTGATCGAGAACTCTGAGGGAGCACGTACCACACCATCAGTCGTGGCATTCAACCAGAAAGAGGAGCTACTTGTTGGGACTACAGCTAAACGTCAGGCTGTAACCAATCCAACAAATACACTTTTTGCGACAAAGCGATTAATCGGTAGACGTTTTGATGATTCTCAGACACAAAAGGAAATGCAGATGGTACCATATAAAATAGTCAAAGCTCCTAATGGAGATGCTTGGGTGAAATTAATGGGAAGCAGTATTCCCCTAGCCAGATTGGGGCATTTGTTCTGACCAAGATGAAAGAAACTGCGAGTCTTATCTTAATAAGGGTGTGACTAAAGCTGTAGTCACAGTTCCAGCCTATTTTAACGATGCACAAAGACAAGCAACCAAAGATGCAGGAAGAATAGCCGGTCTAGATGTGCTAAGAATTATTTAACGAACCAACTGCTGCTGCACTTTTCTTATGGGTTGAATAACAAGGAAGGTACCATTGCAGTTTTTGATCTTGGAGGTGGAACTTTTGATGTTTCTATTCTAGAAATATCTGGAGGGGTGTTTGAGGTAGGACTTATGTAATTCCATGTGCTGTTGCATATCTTTTTCTAAGCATGTTAGTTAACACTATTTCCAACAGGTAAAAGCAACAAATGGAGACACTTTTCTGGGAGGTGAAGATTTTGACAATGCGCTGTTAGATTTCTTGGTTAACGAGTTCCGGAGAACCGAGGAGATTGATCTATCAAAAGACAGGCTTGCTCTGCAGAGGCTTCGCGAAGCAGCAGAGAAGGCTAAGATTGAACTCTCATCGACGTCCCAAACTGATATTAACCTGCCATTTATAACTGCTGATGCTTCTGGTGCCAAACATCTAAATATTACATTAACCAGATCAAAGTTTGAGACGTTGGTGGGTCACTTGATTGAGAGGACCAAAAACCCTTGTAAGAATTGTATAAAGGATGCTGGTGTCTCTACGAAGGAGATAGATGAAGTCCTACTTGTTGGAGGGATGACCCGGGTCCCAAAGGTACAAGAAGTAGTTACTGAAATATTTGGGAAGAACCCAAGCAAGGGTGTTAATCCCGACGAGGCAGTTGCAATGGGGGCTGCAATTCAGGGTGGTATTCTTCTGGGAGATGTGAAGGAGCTGCTTTTACTAGACGTGACCCCACTATCCCTTGGTCTTGAAACGCTTGGTGGAATTTTCACCAGATTGATTAACAGAAACACAACAATCCCCACAAAGAAGTTTCAGGTCAGTCCACTGGAGTGAAATTTGTAGTTCTGTGAAGTGAATAAATACTAAGGAATAATAATCTGCATATGCATCAAGTATTAGCATGCTTTATATATTTTTCATGCCTGGAATACATCTATATATGCATTATACCTGAATATGCAATACGTATTGCTACTATATTAGTACTAGTTCATGTTTGCAGTACCTGAATATGCATATACTTTGTTGTGAATTGTGATGAGCTTTATGATATGGTGGATTTGTGGATTCTACATTACTTCTATTAAGGCTGTTGTGTTGTGTAGTGTTACTTTATTATATACATTCGAATGAATATTGTGTGGTTGAAATTGCCAATTACTTCTTGTTTGTTACCAATGTACTTCTGGGTATAAAACTTTATGATAACTGCACCTATTTTATGTATGCATGGGGATTATCCATTCTAAATATTTCAAGTTTGTGGTTGTAAATTCCCTGTCATGAAAATGTTATATATTTAGTGAAATAACAGAATGGATGATATATGTACTCTCATTGTATAGAGGCTTGCTTGCTTGCTATAGATGTCATCGTAGCAAGTAGTGATTGAGCAGCATTGCTCAATCACTAGTAGCTACTTCTGTTGAGATAACAGAATGAGGCATTTATTTGGTGTATGTATTTTTTTAGGTCTTTTCTACAGCATCCGACAACCAGACACAAGTGGGAGTCAAAGTGCTCCAAGGAGAGCGTCAAATGGCAGCTGACAACAAGCTTCTAGGAGAATTTGAACTCACGGGTATTCCACCTGCTCCTAGGGGATTGCCACAAATTGAAGTGACTTTTGACATTGATGCCAATGGTATTGTTACTGTTTCTGCTAAGGACAAGGCTACTGGAAAAGAACAGCAAATTATTATAAGATCATCCGGAGGGCTTTCCGAGGATGAAATTCAAAAGATGGTCAGAGAAGCTGATGCACATGCTCAAAAAGATCAGGAGAGGAAATAATTAATTGACCTAAAAAATAATGCTGACACAACCATATACAGCATTGAGAAAAGCTTCAGTGAGTATAAAGATAAGATTCCGTCCGAGGTGACGATAAAAATTGAGGTTGCTGTATCAGACCTAAGGACAGCAATGGGTAATGAGGATGCTGAGGAGATCAAGGCAAAGCTCGATGCTGCAAACAAGGCCGTTTCAAAGATTGGGGAGCATATGAATCAAGGCAAAGGTGGGGATTCCAGTGGAGGGTCTCAGGGTGGTGAGCAGCCTCCTGAAGCAGACTATGAGGAGGTCAGGAAGTAGAGGTTAAGGTTGTCTACAAATTTGCTTTATTTAATTCTACACTTGCTCTTTTTGGGTTACTATCGTAGTTGAGACTTTAAGCTTCAGGCTGAGCTTAGAAAACAATGCCAAGTGCATACATTTTTACACCCATTTTGATTCTTTGATGCTTGGAGGGGAATTGTTGAAGTTAAAACACCAAGGCTATGTTTTTTGTTTTTTTTTTTGTAAGGATTATACTTGGGATAAGAATATTAAATATAGGTGTCTTTTGTTTTCAAAATATTAATTTAGGGATTATAAAATGACTTAACGGTCTTTGGTCGATTATAATTATAATATCGGGATTAATTCCTAATTTTAGTATTATAATTATTGCAAACAAATATAGCCTAATGAATTTTGATTTTGTCAACAGGTTTGCTGGTCTTATCATTTTAAATACTAGTAATTGCCCGTGCCTAAAGGCACGACGTAACGAAAAATTAGATTAAAATTCGAAAAATACTATATTACCTAAAAACTTTTTGCAACCTAAAATAACTTACAATCAGACATAATAATTATCATAATTTACCAAACCTCCACAATAATTAATTTTTCTTTAAAAATAGATATCCAAAAAAATCTAAACCTGTTTACAAAACTTAAAAATCATCAATAACAATTTTTATAATTCACTACACCATCATAATAACAATTATTATTATTACTACTATTGTTATAATAATTATTATCATTATTGTTATTTGATTTGGGCGGGAATTTTTAGTGTGAGATGAAATGTGAGTCTTTAGATTAAGTTGGAAGAATTGAGATGAAATCTGAACCGTTCTTGTGGTTTCTCAAATGAAATATTCAAAATAATTTCTGTTTTATTATATTGACTAGTAATTACCCGTGCCTGAAGGCACGACATAACGAAAAAATAGATTAAAATTAGAAAAATACTATATTACCTAAATACTCTTTTTAACTTAAAATAACTTACAATCAGATATAACAATTATCATAATTAACCACACTATCACAATAATTAATTTTCCTTTAAAAATAGATATCAAGAAAAATATAAACTTGTCCACAAAATATACAATCATTAATAACAATTATTATAATTCATTCACACCACCACAATAATTATTATTATTATTATTATTATTATTGTTGTTATTGTTATAATAATAATAATAATAATAATTATTATTATTATTATTATTATTAATATTATTATTATTAGTATATTTATTATTGTTATTATTATTATTATAATTATAATTATTATTGTTATTATTATTATAATTATTATTATTATTATTATTATTATTATTATTATTATTATTATTATTATTATTATTATTATTATTATTATTATTATTGTTCTTATTATTATTATAATAATAGTTATTATTATTGTTGTTGTTGTTGTTGTTATTATTATTATTATTATTATTATTATTATTATTATTATTAGTAGTAGTAGTAGTAGTAGTAGTAGTAGTAGTAGTAGTAGTATTAGTAGTATTAGTAGTATTATAATTATAATAATTATTATAATAATAATAATTATTATATTATAATTATTATTATTTTGAATTAAAATTAGAATGAATCTGAACCGTACTTGTGCTTTCCCGCCTAATTCAATTAAAATGAATCTGAATCTTAATTATTATTATTATTATTATTATTTGTACTATTATTATTATTTGTTTGTGTGTGAAGAAGAGAGGAGAGAGAAAGATTTTGTGTGTGAACATGAGAGAGATTATGGTGTAGGAGTGAATTTGATTTGGGCGGAAAGAAATATGAGCCTTTAGATTAAGTTGGAAGAATTAAGTTAGAATGAATTTGAACCGTCCTTGTGCTTTGTAAAATGAAAGATTTAAAATGAGTTCTGTTTTATTATATAGACTAGTAATTGCCTGTGCTTGAAGGCACGGCGTAACGAAAAATTAGATTAAAATTCGAAAAATATTTTATTACCTAAAGACTCTTTGTAACTTAAAATAACTTACAATCAGACATAATAATTATCATAATTTACCACTACCACAATAATTAATTTTCCTTTAAAAATAGATATCCAGAAAAATTTAAACTTGTCTACAAAACTTACAATTATCAATAACAATTATCATAATTCACCACACCACCACAATAATTATTATTATTGTTGTTATTATTATTATTATTATTATTATTGTTGTTGTTGTTGTTGTTGTTATTATTATTATTATTATTATTATTATTATTATTATTATTATTATTATTATTATTATTATAATAATAATTATTAATATTAATATTAATTTTATTATAATTATTATTACTATTATAATATTATTATTATAATAATTATTATATTATAATTATTATTATTTTGAATTAAAATTAGAATGAATCTGAACCGTACTTGTGCTTTCCCGCTCAAATCAATTAGAATGAATCTGAATCTTTATTATATAGATTACTATTACTATTACTATTACTATTACTATTACTATTACTATTATTATTATTATTATTATTATTATTATTATTATTATTATTATTATTATTATTATTATTATTATTATTATTATTATTATTACTATTACTATTACTATTATTATAATTATTATTATTATTATTAGTACTATTTTAATTATTATTAGTACTATTATTATTATTATAATAATATTTATTTTTAGTACTATTATTATTTGTTTGTGTGTGAAGAAGAGAGGAGAGAGAAAGATTTTGTGTGTGAATATGAGAGAGATTAGGGTGTAGGAGTGAATTTGATTTGGGCGGAAAGAAATATGAGCCTTTAGATTAAGTTAGAAAAATTAAGTTAGAATGAATCTGAACCGCCCTTGTGCTTTGTCAAATGAAAGATTCAAAATGGGTTCTGTTTTATTATATAGATATTATGTATATTTATAATACATTTTGAATCAATCAAATCTCAACTAAATCATATCTTAATCTACAAATCCAAACACCGCCTAGTACGTGTAATTGAAGCAAATATCATAATTGTTGTGTTCTTGTGATAAATTTGTTTTTGAATAGATGATGCTCAAAGCTGAGGGATCAGGTTTTGTTTCACAGTTCCTTATGGAGTACCTGATATTTTTCAATAATAAAAATTTTACTCGGTGGTATCCCTACGTGTTGAAAATTGAGTATGATATTACAAATCAAGATAATTAAGGGATTGTTTGTTTTTTGTTGAATGGTTGACCGATTTAGTTAGTTTGGTTTTGTTTTTTGTTTTTTACAATATTAACGGAGTATTATATTAAGTAATATTAAATAAATTTATAATAATTTTTTAAATTTTTTTAGAGAGATAAAATAATAAAAATTTGTTATTATTCAGATGTTTTCATTTATATTCAAATTCATTCGGTCCCCTAAAACTTCATAAATAAACAAGTAATTTAGTAGGAATTACTAAATTTGGGCGAATTTGTTTGGTGGTTTTATTCAAGGGCAATTTGTACTACAAATTTGTACTCCACCAGTTTGTAGTACAATAATATCCTCGATTGCTGAATTAATTACTAATATTTTTTCTAGTACAATTATGTATTGGGTGAAGTATATAATACGCCTCATCTACTGTGTTTGCACACGAAAAAGGCCAATAATCGCTAATAATTGTGACCCCCGAAAATTGACTAGCTAACCTACCTTTTATAAAACTATTCTACACAAACAGTATTAAAAAAAAAATGAGACTTAAAAACGATTAGATATTTTATATATTTTTATTAATAAATAATACATAAATTTTATTTTTTGTGCACAATATTTTGTATATAGTTTGCGGATATAGTATTATTCTTATAGATTTAACCAACATAAGATGTAATCGATGGATATATTAGTGGAGTGGTTAACATGAAGTTAATTTTGATTAAATGACCAATACAGTATCGACACGCAGATCGGGAGGTGATCTCTTTCGCTGCGTGTCAGCACTCTATTGGTCAATTGACCAACTTATCATAAAATTATTAATTTCATGGTAACCGGATCCATATATTAGTATTAGTGATAGTATGTACAATAATGGTGGGAGGGGTTTTCAAGTATTTAATTATTTCCTCCGTCCCTTAATATAAGTCAGAAGTGATCTTGTCCCTTAATATAAGTCGCTTGAGAATTTTAAGAAAGTATTAATTGTTTAATTTTCAATATTATCCAAAGTATTAAATATAACTTTGGTTCTCTCACTATTTTTTGTCTAATAAATAACCATATCTTTTTTCAATACAAGCACAATATAAACAATTGATATTATATTTAATGTTATACAATAATTTCTTTAATATTTGTGCACAACTCTAAAACAACTTATATTAAAGGACGAAAGGAGTATTGTCTTTTCAATAAAAAGGTCTAAAATATATTTTTAATATAATTAAAAAAATAATAATAATAGAGGAAATAGTATAAATAAGTTGTCACTATACTCATAATCAATATATATTGGTATGACTTAAATGCAGAATAAATTATATGGATCATATCAATATATATGTAAATATATGAGAGCAATATGCGAGTTGCTCTATTTCTTTTAGACTAAAAGACAATGTGCACCCCAAATTTTACACCCTTATTGACATTTGCACCCTAAACCAAAAAAGGTGTCTAAGTACACCCCAAATTTCAAATAAACGTAACAAAAAGCACACATGTCGTTAATTTATTTATGGATCAAAAAAATGATTTGCTAAGGTCAGAATGTGGGATCTAGAGGGTATTTAAGTCATTTTCTTTTCATCTTCCCCAATATCTGGTCTTTTTTTCCTTCTTTTCTCTCCTCCATAACCAACTTCCTATCTCTTCTCTATTTCTCTCATCTCCTTCCATCTCACAAACCGAAAATGGCTTCTTTATTTCTCTCTCCTTCCATTTGTTTGTCGGAATTTAATCCAGTTGTTTGAATTGCTTTGATGCAGTTGCTTACTGCAAATACACAATTACTCGGACACACTTCTATTAAATCCATCCGAGTCTAACCTCATCTTGTGGTGCCTGGCCTCCCTATGAACTCTGACTTTCTCAATCTTCTTAATGGCCTTAAACCGAAAGTTAATAGACATGCGAGGAGGTGGATTAATTCAAATGTTAAGTTCTTTAATGTTAAGTCCTTAAACCCGAGTTAATAGACAATGAGGAGGTGGGATTAATGAGTTTACCATACATCCACCAAGTGTAAAGCAAGTATGAGTTTCTTGGAGTATGAGAGTAACACTAAACAACATATGTCTGATAATTAGACTGTTGGTAGAAGAAGCTTAATGTATACTCCCACCCGTTCCATGTCTCCTTTCTGCTTTCCAAATTTCGTTCCTTTCCACCTCGTTCTCTCTAAAAGAATTACCTAAATTGTATTTCTATGTTCAAGTTCTTTTAAGTTTCGGCTGAAACAAAGAAAGAAGGCCAATAATTGAATTTATAAATTGATTTGGGAAGGAAATTCAACAAAGATCAAAGAAAGGAGTTTATAAGTTAATTAGCAAAGTTAAAATTTTAGCAAATTAAATTTGGTGCAAGGTAATATTGATGTTCCCAACTATTTTTAGAAAATTGAATAATTATTGCTTGTGTATCATTGTTGCTATGGTTGGGTTATAAATTATTAAAGAGGATGTGTTGTAATCGTTGTGCAGATTAATAATGGTGGAATTTATGGGTTAGAATCCATCTAAACATGTATGAACTCTGTTTTTAAAAGTAATGCATTTAGTATGTTTGATAATATGGCTCTTAGAGGTGGTCAAGCAAAAAAAGGGGAATTGGTCAAGTTTGTGAACAAGGAAGTCTTTATATATGTTATATGAAGTAATCAAAGTAGTTTGAGCAAGTCAAATTGAGTTCAAAAGCTATATTGAGAGAGATGAACAAATTGAATTTGGCTAAAAAACTGCTTCAACATGCCAGTTTCTCTTCATCCTAAAATTCTTGTGGCATTTAATCTACAAAATTGGAATATCTGCAAATGGCAATTTATGAATCACAATATCACGTCGATGAGCTCAGTTTATGAATATGGAAGGAGAGGAGAGAAATAGGGAAACCATTTTCGGTTTGTGAGAGGGAATGAGATGAGAGAAATAGAGAAGAGAGAGGAAGTTGGTTATGGAGGATAGAAAAAAGGGAAAAAGACCAGATATTGGGGAAGATGAAAAGAAAATGACTTAAATACCCCTCTAGATCCCACATTACAGTTTTAGCCGGTCATTTTTGACCGGCTAATTGACGACAGTGTGCTTTTTGTTACGTTTATTTGAAGTTTGGGGTGTACTTAAATACCTTTTTCAGTTTAGGGTGCAAATGTCAACAAGAGTGTAAAATTTGGGGTGCAGATTGTCTTTTAGTCTTTCTTTTATGATATGATATGACCCACAATTATGCACGTAGAAAGTGTGAAGCGAAAATTCGCTAACAAATTAGATCACGCTCTTGTCAATTTGAATATGTACACCAAACTATCATCTTTTATTTATGACCTAAGCCAATTGTTCCTCCGTCCTTTAATATTATTAAAGTACTAATTTTTTTAAAAAAAATTATTTTTTAATATTTATCATTTGATAATTTTAAATAAATATTAATTACTTAATTTTTAATATTATTATAACTATTAAATATAACTACCAACTGTATCCTATTGGTACAAGTATTATCCACGTAAGATTTCAGACTATAAATTCCTCCAAGGCCAACCCCTGCAAAAAGCGTGAAGACTGAGATAGAGATTGAAATATCAACGATTTTGCATTCATGGAACAATCCAGCTTATCCCTCGCCTGATGATTTTTTTGGGTGATCTAAGTTTCTTTCCGGCTTACTTTACTACAAAGCTCAAGCTAAAATATTCATCTTTCCGGTAAGAATGAAGCTCATTTAGTGTTTTCACTTTTCATCAGTTCGATCATTACTTACAGTACTCTAAGCCTTTCTCGATTACAACTATTCTATTCCAAGTTTTTATGTTAATAATATCAATTAAAACGGTTTTTTTTTCTTTTATGTTTTAATGGAATTGAAGCTGCTTTACTAGTTTGCAAGAGGTGTACTATTGGTAAGAATTTGATATGGAGAAGGTACAGGAGATTGAATGGATTAAAGCGCAAAATATTGGGATAAGTGAAGATCTTGTGGCCACTGCCAAACAGCAGCTGCAATTTCTTTCTGCCGTTGACCGGAATCGTTGGCTTTACGAGGGACCTGCACTAAAAAGAGCCATCTTTAGGTATGTTGACTAGAGTGAGTTAAGGTTATTGCTTAACTGAACTGCTTGAGGCTTCTTAGTTTGTATATATGTATAGAATTTGGTGATTGTTATTTAATTGAGATACTTCTTCCTGCAATCTTTTGTCAAAAAGTCAGTTTATTGTTTTATTTTGAATGATTATGAGAATACACCAACCCAACCATTATCTAGATTACTATTCTCGTGTTTAATGGGAATACTTGCAGATAATCAGTAATAAGTGACAATTATCATGTTCTATCACTATTAATTTAAGAGAAGTTATTTGGTTCCATGATATAGTTGGTATATCCATTTTAACTTAAATTTAAGGTTGCGTTTACTGTTCTAACAGCTAACCAGAAGGAAACAAATGCGCGGATAGGGTTCTTCTTTTTTCTATTTTCAGGTTCTTCATGCTTTCTTGAAATGAAACTAGCACACACTTCTAATGAAAGCATCTTTATGATGGTCTTACTATACTACTCCTTATATATGTCTTTTGGTCTCTGCTTGTCTTGCATTTAAAACTTTGATTATCAAATTTCAGGTACAATGCTTGTTGGCTTCCCTTGCTTGCTAGAAATTCTGAGTCCCAGATCTCTGGAGGACCTTTGGTTGTTCCACTTGATTGTGAATGGGTTTGGCACTGTCACAGGCTTAATCCAGTATGTTCTGGACTAATATGTAGTTTTTTCATCCCTTGTTTTCATCTAAACTTATTTACGGGAACTGAAAGATGTGATTATTGATTTACTTCTTCAGGTTAGGTACAAATCCGACTGTGAGAAGTTTTATGGAAGGATTCTTGACAACTGTAATGTTGTGTCTTCTGTTCAAGGGATTTCAGGCAGGGAAACTGAAGAGATTTGGAACAAACTTTCCCCAAATGAGCCCTATGTCTTTGACTTGACTAGAGCCGACTTGGATGATACATTAGAAAAAGCATATGAAGCTGCAAAATGCACAACATATGATCTTGTTTCAGCTATTGAAAGACAGAGTCCGTTCTTTTACCAGGTAACTTAGAGGGTGATCACGTCATTTCTTCTGTGTCATAATGTTGGACCCAGAAAAATGTATTTTTTTTTCTTTAGTTTAAAACTCAGCTAATGATATACTTCATGACTGACTTTATTGGCTTAATCTTATTTTTTGTGTGTGGCCATTATGGGACTTCTTCTAGTTATTGACTTCAGTTTGGCAGTTTCCATGATGAAAACAATTTAGTTCTAGAAAGTAGAATGCGTGCTCTTGCAGATCCTTTAGCCAAATTATATTATTTGATGATAACAGTATTCTTGCCTTTTATAATTATCAACTAGGGAGCTTTTATGCAGCTCCTTGATTGTGTGACTCCAGTGTCTAGGATTAAGGATAGCATGGCTATTGTTGATAACTAATGAAACTGTCTTAAAGTGACTTTATTTTAGGAATACAAGTGTTCATTCATTTGGATCTATGTAAATATATCATGTTACTTGTAAAATGTTGTACTTTCTGTAGTTGCCTGCTTGCAGCTCTTCTTTAATGTTCTAATGGAATCTGCTATGTACCTCCATATACCATTTTGCCTACGCAAGTGTCCAGTTTTCAGAAATTTTGCAATAAAAGTGTTGCATAAATAAATGAGTTCAGAGAAATATTCCGTGTTTTATTTTTTATGTCATCCTTCTTTTCTGTTTGTTTGACAGGTGTCCAGACCCCATATGAAAAATGATATATTTCTTGAAGGAGCTGTGGCCAGATATAGAGGTTTTTTGCATTTAATCAGGAAAAACAGAGAGCAAGCCTTAAAACGCTTCTCTGTTCCAACTTACGATATTGACCTTATCTGGCATTCTCACCAGTTGCATCCTGTTTCTTACTGTAAAGACCTGGTCAAAGTTCTTGGGAAAGTTTTGGAACATGATGACACAGACTCAGACAGAACAAAAGGGCAAAAGCTAGATGTTGGATTTTCTGAAACTACAAAGCAGTGGGAGCAAACATTTGGTTTAAGATATTGGAGAGCAGGGTCGATGTACAGAGGCACTGCCCCATCTCCTCTGACAACCACTCCATGTACCAACATTGTGACTAAGAAGGTTGTTACACCCGATAGGCATCAGAATATTATACATCTTCCCAAATCGAAGGCTGTGGAGGTAATTTTCAAGCTCCCTTTAGAACTTCAAATTGTTTCTTGCTTTTCTAATATTGCTTAGCTTTATGTGGCGGCGGCGGTGGTTGTGGGGACGGGGGTGGGTGGGTGGGTGGGGGGGTCTTCATGAACATGACATGGTCAGAGTGGAAATGGTTAGAATAGGACTTGAGATTTGGATAGATATGGCCTATACATGCAGCTGCATCATATTGAGTCGATAATAATCTATCTAAACACATTTTCTCGGTCTGTATCTTTAAAATATTTGATCTGATATGTGTTGCTTCCGGTATACACTTCTTGACCAAGCTTACCAATGTTTAGCTTTGATACGTTTGAAACTTGATTACTCAAGTTATATTCACTCTTCCCATACACTTTTCATAAATTTCAGATTGGTTGATATTGTTTCAGTAAATCATCTTGCTTACCTTAGATGCTGAGTCTCGATTTCTTCTAGTGCTGACACACTATCAGTAACTAATTAACCCCATACCAGAGGGCAGCCATATATTCCTTTGTCCTCATTTACTTATGTTTCCCTTTCTATATTTAGTTTTATCAATGATTTCCTGATTTATCAATCCTCTAAGAATGCCTTTAAATTGGTATTATTGTCGAACTCATTTACACCTTTGTATTTGGCTTGCATTGAGTTAATTGTGAGAATGTAAATTTTCTTCTTCTTCTTGTCTTTTCTTCTAAATACTATATGAAGATGTTTGTGGTTTGAGTATAATATATAAAGAAATTAACTTCTATTATTGTTATTAATTTTCACTTAGGTCATGTTGGAGTTTGTAGAAATCAAAAACTTACCAGAGGGACTCAAGGGTAATGTCTCTGTCTTGTTTAGTAAGACACAGCCTGATACAATCTTCAATGTGAAGAGGAAACTCAGTATCCATTCTGAGTCTGGGGAGAAACAGGTTGCTTTGTTTAATTGTCAACCTACCGGACATCTGCTCTTTGAAGTTTTTGCTCACTCGACTTCCAACTTACCTATATCAAAGCTCAAAGCTTTGGGATCCACAACTATCTCGCTGGAAGATTTTCTCGGCCCTGTCACTAGTCTTTCAATGGAAAAATGGTTGGAGTTGGTTCCTAGCTCTGGCATTTTCACTTCAAAGCCAATTCGTATAAGAGCAGCCATTTCGTTTACCATTCCAAACCCAGTACCACAGGTGCTTCACATGGTTTGTTCTCGTCCATTATCAAAGGGTTTTTGTTTTTTCCCTCTTCCCCAAAAGGTTCAATTTGCAAAGAGTTGGGCACACATCACTGACGAAGCTGGCAATGAGCTTATCAGCCTCCAAATGAGGTATCTTTATCTGCATATTTCCGTGTTGTGAATAATTTTTTCTTAAAAATCTTGATACTATTTCAATGTTGCTGGTATATATTAACCATTTTTGTCCCCATATGGATAAAAGTTGTGCTAAGAAATTCTAATTGCATTACTCCCAACTAAAAAAACCTTCAAGCAGTTATAATTGTAAAATATGCACTACTGGTGTTCTGTAGTTGGATCCTCACTGATATATGTTACTGTTGTCAGGATGGAATCACTAAGCATGGTCTAAAAGGAATCTTGTTTATAGACAATAAATATAGAGAAAGACAATGACTCATCCTTTGGCTTATATTTAATTACTTGTTAATTTTTTTGCAGATTTATTTTGACATGTCGTAAGAATATGAACTAACATTTGGTATGGCATAATTAACATTTAAGAACAAATTCAAAAAGTATTTCAAACTGGTTTTATATGTAACAACATGCAACAGAATGTTACTACTATTCCTACACATAATTATGTTCATGGTGTTATAGGGATTTGCCTCATTGGCACTTCAGTGGTTTTATCCTATCAGTAAATTACCCACTAGAGATATAGTACTTTTGTGCATATATTAAATTACCATAAAGAATACCTTTCTTTTTTTTGGTGCTGCACAAAAATATATCTCCTTCTTTTCTTTCCTTTCTTTTCTTATTTATTTATTTATTTATTTATTTATTTATAGTACTTAATATTTCTAGTTTACATTTAGATTTAGGTTTCATAGTTATTATAGTCAGACTAGCTTTGTCAAAAAGATATTGTTGTTGTTGCCAACTTTAGTTTTTGCAACCATTTACTCTATTAGAATACTTAGTAAGTCATAATAGGCTTAGAATTTGGTCAGCTGCATAGGTCCGTGCTGATGTCTTGCCTGGGTCAGTATGCAAGTCTGAGCACCTGTGTGACTGTGTCCAATTTTTTCCAGCTCTTAGGCAGGTGTCTGGGTACCTTGACAACTACTCACATCATGATCTTTAAAAAAAACTTGGCTGTTTCAGCTAAATTTCATTGGCAAGGTGCCCAAGCAGCTCATTTTAATTACGGATCCCGTGCCAGCCAATGAATATGATTGAGTAATGATATTTAAATTTGCAGTTTAAGAATAGATCCCTAAATATCATCTGACTTGTAAAATATATTTGCTTCCACTAGTCCTCCTGTTACATTATGTCAAAATAATTTGTTAGATAGAGGAATGTGGTTTCGAAACAGTCTGGCACTAATATGTATAAACATTAAGATATCTTTCTGTGGTAATTCATTTTTTTTCTTTTTTTAATGATTTAACCTTCTCAGAGTGAGTAAATTGGTTTTATCTAATTGTTCTTTCACTAGCAGCAGTCCTAACATGAAAATTTATATTTTCCGAATCTTCAAGGACTATTTATCCTTGTTAACCAGCTTTCTGCAGTATTCCTGTTGGTTTCCTTTTGGGATATACATAGAAGTCCTGACATGTTCTGGTTGTTGTTCTGTTATGGTTACAGAGACTTAAAAACGGTGAATGAACAAAATGATAAATTTCCAAGGAAAGAGGTTATTGGCATCACTGAATCAGGCGAGACGCGTACTCTTGCCAAGTTTTTAGGGACAGAGTGGTCTTTGATGGATTCACATTGGTCTGCTCAGCTTCCAAAAAATACTAATATTGAAGGCCACTTTTTTGAGCTTATGGGCCACAGGATGGTAAGCATCTTTTACTATTTTCATATTTCAGAAAATTATACCCATTTGCATTACTTTGCCATCCTAGTTCATCACTTGACTTTTAAAAGACAGAAAGGATTCAAGTAATTATGCCCATTTTGTATTATGTTGCCATCCATTCATCACTCATCTTTAAAAGACAGTATATGGTGAAGCTTTGACAGTCACTTCTCACATGAGTCGACCTTTGTGCAAGGCTTTGCAATCGGTAGGGCAAGCCCATTAGCTGAATTTTGTATTTACTCAAATTACTGTATTTTTCCCTTAGCTCAACTAACTCAATAATTTTCATGGTCTGTTGGTCAGCTTGACCATAATATTTATTTTATCATACGAGCACAAAGCATTGCAGGCCTTCAACTATTTGTTATATCCTCTTGCATAAATTGTTTCATTTATTCTGTTTGATATTAAGGTTTCCGGTTTAGGTAGTAGCAAATCCCATAGCATATCCTTGAGCGTCCTTTTTTAAGAAACTGAGTTGAAATAGAAAACGAGAGTACATGAAATCATGGACGCCCTTAGAATCAAAACAATTGTTGGAACTCCTTTTCTTTGTGTAGCCAGGAATGCTGCTTCCAGGATGCCCCATGGAGTCTCCTTGTGAATTCATGCCTATTTGGCATCAGTGGTGGTTACATTTTTCTCCTTGGTAACACCATCAACTACCCAATCTTCTCAAAGATTTGTAATGATGGTCGAAGGGTCCAACAGGAGAGCCATTAGACTCCTTATCTTGTCATAGGTATTATGAACGGAATAGAACTTGCATACCAGTAAGTTGATCAAGTCCTTGTACTCTTCTTGTTGCCACAAAAGTGAAGAAAGGAATAAAGAATTAAAGTTATGGCTTAAAAATCTGCTTGCTTGACACATACTTTTTTACAATTTAATCATTCATAATTGTTAGATGCTTTAAATTAATTGAATCCATATTGTTACTAAAGCATACTGTTATTTACGTAGGTTTTTTTTTTTTTTTTTTTTTGGGGAGAGAGAACTTGGAAAACATCGTCGGGAGCTTTCACCATTGTTTGAGGATTAGAATAAATACCAATAGGGTCTTTCAGACTAAATATTGAATGTTATGAAGGAAAATGAGGAATGAACTTTCACTTATTTGTTAGATATGGGCGAACTATGGTTCGCATGCTTAAGCTTGTCTTTGATGCAAGCATAACTGTAATATTGATGTTTCGTTTTTTCACCTGTGCATGCTACAATCTGGTCCACGCATACTCCAAACCTGTGAGAAAATAATCACCATCGACTTGCAAGAGTTGATCAATGCTAAGGTGGATCTTTGCTTAGCCCTTGGATGCAAAATATAAACAGCCATTTGTTTTAGCTTAAAAGGAAGCTTATAATATTATTTCTAGTAGCTCTTCTATAGATTACTAGTACTTTGGGGCAAGAGATGCATGCATATATGTGACAGAATTCAAGTTGCAAGGCCTTTACTCCTCTGTTCTTCTGTTTATCTGTGACCATCAGGACTTTTATCCATATGACTAGTATTATCTTCTCGTGACACAGGTGAGATTTTTCCCTGGTAGAAAGTTGGAACATGAACCAAAGCACTGTGAGAAGCAGAGAAGTGAGCATGACTTTGTAACAGCAGTTGAATTCTCTGCAAAAGACCCATATGGCCGGGCAGTGGCATTACTTGACTTAAAATCTGGAATTTTTAAGGTAATTAATTTTATACAAATTTTCCTGGAGGTTCCTCTTTTGTATTACTTCATTTGTTATAATAAAAATTAAAATTTCCCTTGAACAATGAAGGTACAAGAAGAGTGGCTAGTTATCCCTGGTATTATCTTGGGTTTCATATTTTCTGAAACTTTGAGAAAGGAGGGATATAATGGCCTCATTTCCACTGGTGAAAATCCGAAGGAGAAGGATGTTTTGATTCAAGAAGTCGATGAGCACCATGAGGACGAACAAAAAACTGATTTGATCATTGCTGTGGAAAAAGAAGCGGATCTGAGTGCTGAAGATGCTAAAGGGAATGCAGTGATGGCTGTAAATGGAGGATGCAGTGGAGGCTGTGGCAGTGAGTGTAGAAATGTGACAAGGACTGTGGATTCCAGTGGTTGTAGTGGTAGTTGTGGAAGTGAGTGTGGAAATATGGTGAAGAGCGGTGGTTGTGGTGGAGGCTGTGGTGGTGGCAAGTGTGGCAGCGGCTGTGGAGGCAGTGGCGGGTGTGGAGGTGGAGGCGGGTGTGGGAATATGGAGAAAAGTGGTGGGTGTGGTGGTGGCGGGTGTGGAAATATGGTGAAGAGTGGTGGTTGTGGAGGGAGTGGTGGTTGTGGCGGGTGTGGTGGTGGGTTGGAAAGTAAATCAGCACATGCAAACAGTGGGTGAAATCAAGCAGTAATAGCATAATGTCAGTGAATCTTACTTGGTGAAACTTAATGTGTGCGCGTATCCATTGCCACAAAGAGGAGCTATGTCTAGTATGTGTTATTTGATGAAATAATGTATATATAAGTTGGAACTCATGGTTTTTCTGTTTCTTCTAGTCTGCTCTGATTTCCTCATTTGCAAGAATTCTTGAACGTTGTGATATGTAACATGACAATGTATGATCATCACTTGAAGGATACTTGAATAATATTGTATTGTATTATGATAATAAAAGTGGTAATATATCGCCCTCATTCAGAGAGGCTGATTACTTTGTGATAATAAAAACTGGAAATTTCTTGGAGTAGGGGGATATTTCACTTGACAATTTATACAGGAAAAAGAAAAGACATTAATATTTTTATGACTCTCCATTCTTTGCCCATCATCATCTCTCTATCTCCCATCAACATTTCAATACAGTTTAAATCGAGTATCACTGCTATATTTCCTCAACTGGGTGAAATTTATGTTCGCTCATTTAAGAACCCCACCTCACCTCAGTTGCCAAAAACATTTAAAAAAATAAAAGTGGTCCTATTGCCTAACATGCTAGTGCTAGTAAAAGTGGGTGGGTTGATACTTGATACATATCTTTGGAATCATCTCAGTGGTTTGATTTAAGCTGCTTTTTGATGGTTTCATCATAATATAATTTAATTAAGATACATACTTGTATATATGGATTATGATTCATATTTCAAATTGAATAAGAGTTTCTATTTTTCAACACAAAAATAAAGTACGAAACATCTAACTTTGGGGATGGATCACTCACACATATATATATTACTACTAAAACTCTGAAGCATCTTATTCAATTGGGTATTCACTCATTCATTATATATATATATATATATATATATATATATATATATATATATATATGTCCTTACCCTTCTTCCTTCTTTCTCTTTCAGCATATCCCAATTTCATATAAATCTATTAAGATGATTGAGAAGAATATCAAAAGTTTCGATTAAGTAAGTTCATTCCTCTCTCTGTCTCTGTCTTTGTGTGTGAAAAGGTATCTCTTTTAGTGTTTCCTCTAATTAGCTGCTTGTTTATTCTTACTTTTCCTTCATTGATAGAATCTTCCTAACTTAATTGCTAACTGAAGATTGATGTTTAATCAGAACCCATCAGATCAGAGATTTAGAGTGATTTCTGAGAAGCACAAACAAACAAATAAAGAATTGAGAAACATATTGTCATTCAAGAATATCATATAGTAATGGCTTAGCTTGTGATCACTTGTACGTTCAGAATTTCACAGAAGTTAATTGTACACAGTCCAACTTCCACAGTGTCTCCATTTTTGCTAATTATTCTCAGAACAACGATAAACCCTCTGGTTATACAGCTGAAATTGTTTCAAAAAGTGAGGGTAAATTGTACACCACTGAAAGAAAAGGAAAACAAAAGTAAACAAGATATAGAGTTGAAAACACACTAGAGAAATTTATTTTGAAAGTTTTGTTACAAGGGAAAAATAACCACACAAAAACAAAACGGTCCACCCAACCAGCATTGAAAGCCTGAAATACATTAGTTAGTTAAGACTAAAAAAGGATTGAACAACATGTCAATGTGATTTAGGAGTTTCATGAAAGATTTCAAAACTGACACCACAACTGCCATCCCATAAAGCAAGAATGGTAGAAATTATAATTTCAAACTGACACTTTCAGTTTAAATTTGGTGAAAATTCTTTTGTGTATTTGTCCTAGTGCAAGAATTTCACTCTGCCAAAATGCTACCATCATTATATCATATACTAATATGAAGTCAAAATCAAGCATGCTATCATACTGGAGTTTGTTTATACATTGGATGTCAATACAACCCTTGTTACTAGGTTGTTTTGCCAAGTATGTCAATTTGCTGTTGGAAAAACCATAATTCTATTTTGCAACCAACTCTCTGACCTCTTATTGTGCGTAATAGATTTTCACTTTTATGACTCCCCTTTTCTGTCAGTATTTGGTGTTCAGTTTCAAAACCTTGAAATATTAGGTTAGGTGCAGTGCAGGACCTTAGGGCAAGATGGGGGAAGCCCAAGGTTATTATACCCTGCTCATCTATGCCATCATCCTTGACAAATTGGGAACAACACAAGGTAATGCTCTTTTCTCAGCGGTAGAAAAGTTCTTTCATGAATTAATCTGTATGTTAATTTGAAAGAATAGTCCTCTCAAGTGTCGTAGTTAAGGTGAAACATAATTTAATGTACTGGAAGTGGTTCTCACTTGGCACATTAACAAACTTGGTATACTTGCATGTCTAACTTATGAAAAAGCATTGAATCATTTGAGCTTAATAGTGTAAATGGTTTATCCCACTCAATTGAATAGCAGATTTTCTGTAACTTAAAACATGTGAAGTAACTTGATAGCCTTTTAAAGTATCAAAGAACATTAAGGAAACTAGAGATAGGTTCAACTTTAACAGAAACAATAGAAGTTCCATGAAAAAAGTTTAGGGGGAAAATATGTGAGAATCTGGGCTTTATGTTTTCAAAACTAAATCCTTTTGATCTAAGAGGATTCATTTACATGCCGACGGTTAATTACACCTTTTCTTACATGAGTTTTGATCAATTTGGGGATTCATTTAGACCCATTAATTGATTGAATTTATATTAAATTAAAAGTGCATTTGATAGTCTATTATAAGGAGATTAATAGAGAGTAATATATAATTCAAGTAGGAATTATATATTGTGTTTTAATTGCATCTAAAGTGGAATATATGAAAAGGTTCATTGTTGTTTAAAAAAACTATTTTTTTTAAGTTCCACATTGAGTAAGAATAAAACTGTTAAATACTTTATAAGTATATATGAAATAGTTTAATTCAGTAGACTTGGTGCAAAGTTGCTCGGGACCCGGGTGACATGTGTGGGTCGCTACTAACTGTTATTCATGTCAAATCCTTGTTTCTTTTAATCTGTATTCATTTTACTTTTTCAATAGATTGCGAATTAAACAATGAACACGGGGAGGAAGGAAAACCTATCGAGCCGTTTCGTTGCTTGTATTAGTTTTGGATGAGTTCAATGGCTACATTTTCTTATTCTGTTGCTTTCTTGGAAACTCAGGTTTCATTTGCATGCTGAGAAGTAGGTTCCAAGGTTGGTTAGATATATGCAGGCTTGGGCTTGCCTAGAGGTAAATGTTGAATACACAGAACACCACAGAATGAACCTCTATGAGAAAACTCAGTACCCATTACAAATGTGCTTTGTTTGTATTGGACAAATAGAATATGCAAATATGTATCACGGTTCCAACCCCAAAAAAGTAAAAACACAATAAATTAATGTCTGATTGAAATTCTTAAACGACAAATATTAAGAGACAAAAATATTTTTCTAAAACGACATTTAAAAAGTGACGGAGGGAGAATATTATACTGTTTGTTTATTTTGGGGATAAGTAATGTTGTGGTGTACTCCCTCCATCTCTTAATATATATCGTTTTAGAGTTGTATACAAGAATTAAGGAAATGATTGTATAGCATTAAATATAATATTAATTGTCTATAATATTCTTAAATTTCTATAATTATCATATTTATCTCATACTCTCTCTTATCTGTAACATTTTCCCATGAGAAATAATTTTAAAAAATAGGGAAAAAAATAAGTTATATGTATTGATAAACTCAAAACGACAATCTTTTTGGAACAAAAATTACTTCCTAAAACGACAATTTTTTAGGAACGGAGGAAGTAGTAGATATGAGTATTGCAAACAATGAAATCCTGTTATGGCTATAAATTTTTGTGATCATTCAATAAGAATTAATTAATTATTGTTTCCTTGTACTTCAATTAAACCCATTTCTCTCTCTCCAAATTTAATTTCAGGTGACGGGATGCTTTGCTACTAATCTGCAACCAGATTCTCATAGAAAATCTTCAAATTGGCTCTATCTAGTGGAGTAGTAGTTACTGAAGCTCCCTTTACCTCTTTACTTTAATCGTACGCTCAGAATTGAATCTGGTATGGATGGTAAGGATGACATCGACTGTAATCGGAAGAAAAATGTTAGATAACTCAACAAAAACTGTTTAATGTACTTGAACAAAACATTGATGAAATTATACTACAATATAACTCATTAATTTTGTTTAGGTAAACTAGACAATTTTGTTAAGAGTATCTAGCATTACTCTAGTTAGAAACTGACAGTATATATATATATATATATATATATATATATATATATATATATATATATAAAGTATTCTCCTTAAATAATATTCATCCTTAAATAAGATTCTTTTATTAAAAAACTAAGTTAGTTTTTTGAAGGGACACGGTGGCATTTTTTGTAAATACATTGGTGGTATTGTATTTACAAAATACCACCGCCGTCCTCTAAAAACGACGTAATTTTAATAAACGAATACTATTTAAGAAAGAACGCTATTTAAAGTTATAATACTTGATCTCTCTTATATATATATATATATATATATATATATATATATATATATATATATATATATATATATATACTTTCATTGATCAAAAAAGGTAGCAAGGCCATAAATTTTCCATTTGATAATTCTCTACTTTGTACATTTTCTCTGATATCCTTCTCAACCCAATAAAACAAGATCATCTGCTCATACAAACAAAAAATGTAAATTTCTCTCAACCCTTGTCCTCAGCTGTTGACCCACCCGTGTCCCCCAACTACAACTACACCTAACTAACTATTGTCTGTGCCTGCCTACCTACTGCTATCATTTTTTCTCGGTTGTTCTATTAACACCACCTACATCTTTGACTTTAATCACTTCTTTTTAGAAGTAGTTAGCATGAAGTTTAGTTTTAGGTAAGTTGATCAATTAGCCAATACAATGCTGACAAGCAGGCAATGCTATATGTGTATCAGCATTCTATTGATCTTTTTACACCCATTACAACCAAATGCAACAAACCAAAACCCTACCCAACAAACACTTGATCATGATTCCCAGCACCATATCTGCCTTGAAGAGGAGTTCAGAGGTTTCCAATTACATGAAGGGATTCTCCGAGGCCAGCACAAGGTGGCTGTACACTATCAGCATCAGAAGCACTTCCTGAAGAACTCTCCGCATCTGAATCTGCTAAGAAAAGTCGCAACACACACGATAAACAAATTACATTAACTCTATTTAGAGAACACAGGCTGCAGGGTGACATGCTTAAACTTTACCACTTGAAGAGGACGAATCACTGCCAGAACTTGAACTGCTAGAGCTCCTTGATCTTCCACTGCTAGCAGGACTTGGAGCTGTATCCTTTTCAATCTCCAAGGGAGGGTAATTAATTACTGGCATCTCATCATCAATGTCAACATCCTCCTCTGCCTTCTGTATAATTGGAGCTGCTGCTTCTTGTATCATCAGCTCAACAACCGGGGACTGCTATATACAACATCCAAGACAAATTAAGCCAAAAACGGGGGCACAAAATTATTAGTTGAGAGCAAAATACAATACAAGCTATTGTTATAACCTTATTGATCTGCAGGAATGGGGTTGAACTACTTATCAGCTCTGCCTTCTTCATATTGTTCACAGCAACCTTTCTGTACAGACTCACAAATCTATCCAACTTCCATATAATCTCTCTGTCAAGGGCCTGAATATCAAGCTCAACCTCCCCATTTCCACCTGCCGCAGCCAATTTAGGATTTCGCTTTGTTACAATCTGCAGTATCTCATCAATACTTTCTGCTGGCAAGTTCTGCAGGCTCAAACCCAACTTCTCCCTTTCCTCATGGCTCATCTCTCTTTTGTTTGATGCCTTCACCTTTGGCTTTGACAATTTCCTTTGCTGCAAAACTACAGGTTCTGTAGGAGATTGCATAGGAGCCACTTTAGCCGGTGAGTGGAATTTTGGTGGCCAATTAGACAATGCTGCTTGCGAATACATTAAATCAGGCTGTGGCTTCTTCACATCCTGCTGAGATGATGCACCTTGCGATTGCATTATATCAGGCAAAGGCTTCCTCAGATTCTGCCGCGCAGCAATTATACGCTGATGCTCAGACTCAAATTTCTTATAAGCTGGATTAAACATTTCCTCAAACATATTAAGTAAAACAGCTGCCATAGTATGGGCATCATCTCCCTTAGGATTATATGTCAAGGCATTCTCAAAAGTTAATCTCACATCAGAAGCAAAATCAAGTGGCCATCCATATGTATGCTCACCGAGCTTCGATTTCACAGTTCCAAGATCCATTGGATGCGGAATCACTTCATGATAATTATGAAGCCCTAAACCGACTGTATCCACCGGTTTGTTAAATACCCATCCATGCTTGTGCTTCATCAACTTTGCTAATAGCTGACCGCATCTTCTCATCATTGCCGTCTTAACCTTCTGGGTTGCTGTTGAATTCAACACTGCAGCCTTCGCTGGATGTCTATATTCTCCACCAGAAGAGAAGGGCATTGCTCGTTTCTGCCCTGACGTCTTGATATTTTTCCCTGGTGGAGTTCCTGCAGTCTTCTTCTTTATCGCCTTAGGTGGAGTTGCAGAGTCAGCAGCAGCAATGGAAGAGTTAAATTGAAGCGGAGGGGGGGTCTACGGAATGATTAGATCTGAACTCTAGTTCAAAAGTCTCGATCTGATATCTGAACATCCTAATTCGTTCAAGCTCCGACAAGAACCGATTTTTGAGCTCCTTCAACTCTCTTCTCGAATATGAGCCTAGATGAAAGGTCACATGCGCATCTTGTGAGAATTCTTTCTTTACATGGACGGAAACATTGGAAGAAGCAGCCACCGGCGGAACAGAATATCTCGGCCATAGTTCGTCATTCTGCCTGACATGAGCTTTGCTTGAAGAATTATGGATATTTCTGCTAGGATTAGGGTTTTAATTGAGGAGATGGTTAATGTTGGGATTGTAGTTAGGTTTAGGGTTCAGAATAGGGCTAGGGTTAGGGTTAGAGCTGCTGCTGAATTGATGAGGATCATTGTTGTTGGTGTTGTGATTGCTGAATTTCCTCATATACACCTTGTGCTCGGCCCAATGCGCTTCATTTCTGCCAGGTAAAACGGCTGATGCCATGTGCTTATTCAGATTCGTCGGACGGCTAACGCCGGCTAAAAATGGCGGGAACCCATCGGGATCAGCTGGCGTCAGCCGAAGGAATTGTGAGTAAGATTCTGAAGAATTGGGGAGGAAAGAGAGAGGGGCGAGGGTTTCGATTCTTCCGAAGACCCTCTACACCAGAATGAGGAAATATGCAAACGGCACCACTGCTTCTTAAAGGAAAGCAGATCTACCCGATTATATTTCAGGCTTATCCTGAGCCATTGATTAGTGGTGCAAAATTTTTACAATTTGATTTGAATAAATTTAACTAAGATATTTATCGAGTTGAGCACGATTTCGAATTAAACATAAATAATTTAAATTTTTTGAGTGAATATAGTCTGAATATTAATAAAAAATTATAATTTAAAATTTAAGTAATTTTTTGAATTTTAAAATTTATTCATATTTAAATTATTTATATTTTAAATTAAATTAAATTTTAATTAAATAAGAACAAATGGAGTCCGAAATATTTGGTTTATTTTAAAATCTTATTTATTAGTTGCGCAATGAGGGACGTAGATTTCAGGATCGATAAACTTTTTGGTGGGAAATTAATTTTTTGGTTTTTTGGGGGTGTCTACAAAATAAAAAGGTTGGATGGTAAATAAAAGAATTCGTATAGTTTGTAAGCGCGAAATCTAAAAACAGGGGACTGTTAACAAGTCAGCAGCCAATTGGACACTTACAACGAGGCAGGAGTGCAACGTAACGTATCTTTTCATCCTCTTACGACGTGGCTCCAGCAATAACAAACGCCACATAAATATATTTAAATTTTATTTATTTTTATTTTTATTTTTTAATAAAAATCAAAATATAAATAAATAAAATTTAAATACTCCCGAATTTTTGATAACAAAAGTATCAACGGACAGTCTGCGGTTCAAAAATCCGCACTACTTTTTACGCAAATTAATAATAAAAAAATAATAAGTTTGAATTTTATTCTTAATGAAGTAATGGACTAATGCAACCTATGTAAGTAGAATATATTTCTTTCAATTTTCTAAAAATAGTGAACTTTACTTGAGTATTTATTTGGGTAAAATAGTTTTTATACAATATATTAAATTTGAATTGTGTATTTTAATATTTTTTGTGAGATGATTATTTTTAAACTTTAGACATCTTTTATGAGACAAAGGAAGTGCATCGCTCAACTCTAAAATTAAAAAGAATATTTTAATTCTTTATGTCACAATTTTCATTTTAAATTAATAATAATTATTTAAGTTTAGTCTATAAATATTGTTAATTATCTAAAAATGATATTAATAAAAAGATTATTTTCTAAAATTAAAATAAATTATGTAATTTTAATCTTTAAAATAATTTATATTAACTGTAAAAAAAACTAAAATTATTCTTATACTATTTTGGGAACAGGGGGAGTAATTTTCACATACATTATCTGACATAGATTTTTTTCCAAATTATTATCTATAATTTTCACGTTTGTATTTTTTGTATTCCGTCTTTTGTAAAGTTAACTAATTATACATGATTATGATAATTTTTAGTTATGAAATGATGGTTTTTTTGGTGGTTTGGATATGTATTGATGATTGTAAGTTTTGTAGACAAGTTTAGAATTTTCTGAATATTTATTTTGAAAGGAAAATTTGCCAAAATTTCTTGAAATTAGTACCGACTAGCTCGATATTTTGGTGGTTGAATATCTATTGATGACTGAGTATGTATTAATTGTTGGACAAGACAAATAGAGATTTTACCTTTCATATGTTGTATGAAAAAATACGTACAACTATTCAATTTTATATGATCAGAATATTACTATAATTTAAATATTTATTTATACTAAAATCACAAGTCAAATGACAAATACCATAATTTTAGATTATATTATTACCATTAGTCTGAGACTTGTCATTTTCCTTTTCCCAACTACATTTCCTAAGGTTAAAATATTTCAAAAACATTATAATATTAGTCAAAAGGCAAATGTTCTCATACACCATCATTTTATTTTGTAACAAAATACTACATCTAACAAATTAAGCCTAGGTTGTGCATATATATAATGGACGGACGTGATTACTGATTGGTAGGTAAAATAACCAAGTTTAAACATTCCATCTAACAAATGAGCTTCGTAAAATTATAGAATAGAAGCAGGGAAAAGAGAGGAGATAGTTCATAGTAGTAGCAGAATAAATCAAATAAACTAAGCTTTCGATTCATGAGTTATAGTGGATGAAAATGTCACCGCTGGAAAGCACCCCGCCGCAAAACTCTCGGTATGATTTGTTGCCACGTGTACACCAGATGGCATCTTCTGCTCTTGCGCAGAGGGCATTACTGGAATAAAATTGTTCACCGGCTGTTCCCGGTCCCCACCCGCCCTATGCATCACTCCAACTCCACCCTGGTATGCACCGCCAGTGACAGCTACCCAGTATACAAGCGGCGCTGTTGCTGTATATGCATAACCACTTCCGCTCGTCACGTTACTATCACGTGTCTGTGTCACCGTCATTCCCTGAATCTCTGTCCTCACCCGTTTGTCCGCGCCATCTCCTGGATCCGAACCGAGATTACCATCACCCGGAAACTGAGGAAACTCATAATCCAGCGCATAATTCGGGTCATATTCCTTGTCAAATCCGAAAAGGAAGTCCGGATTCAGCAATGCACCCGGTGTTGCACACTGGTTCGGCGGGAATAAAAAAAGGCGGAGCCTTGCCGGTTTGGTTGAAATCCGGTGAATGTGATCGTATTCAAACATCATGTTCTCGACATCATCATCGTCGATTAGTGATATCAAAGCTTCAAGGCCTCCGCCAGGCAACTGATACTTCAATCGAAATTGGGCGTTTAAATTGCATAAGGAATTTACCTTGGTGACAATGTCGAGATATTTGACGTTGCGATTGACGGTTAAGATCTTGGTGTCGCCGCCGGCGTAGGTGAGTTGGGTGAATTGCTTGTCGTAAGGCCTAGACTGAATTCTACCGCCGTAACTGACCATTAGCTTGACCTTGTAATTGGAAATTTCGCCGCCGCCTTGGTTTTTGGGCTGCTCCATCTCCATCGGCGCTAAGCTATAGAGAATAGATTTTTCTATTTGACATGCAAAAAGGTTTTTTAAAAGAGAGAATTTGGGTAAATATATGGCGGTGTGGGTGCCATTCATCAGTAGTAGTAGTGGTCGTCTGCACATGTTCGTTCTATTTGTAAAGACTAAAGAGTATAGGGTGGGTCCACGCGGAGTAGATTTTCGTGTCCTGGATATGGGGTTGGGACCCATACAATTATAATATTTTGGGTTTGAGAGAAAGTGAAATTATTTAGAATAGAAAAGAATAGAATAGAATAGGTAGATAGATACACTTACACTTTGTTTCTGAGTTTTAAACAGAAAAAAAAAGAATAGAAAATTTAAATTAGAATAAAAAAAAGAATAAAAACTTAAAGTTTTTCTTTGTATTGTTTTTGAATTTTTAATAGAAAATTAAAAATTGAAAACATGAGTTGTAATTTAAAATTTATTATATTAAAAGTTGAGGATAATATGAGAATTATAAAAATATTACTTATTCCAATTTTTCTTCTGTCCAAATCTGGCCAATTTTGGACGGAAAACTTTGGCAGGAAAAGTGGCAAAGTTTTCTATCCATTTCTTTTCATTTCCGTTTATTAAAAAATTCAAAAACGTAAGAATTGGAAAAAAAATTTAAATTTTCCGTCCATTTCTTTTCTTTTCTGTCCATTTTAAAACTCAGAAACAGAGCGTTAAGAAGGTACGTAAAAGGATTAAAACATTACTAGCTCGGTTTTATAATAATTATTTTTTTAGCTTTATACACATGAATTAAGAAAATTATTTAATATTATCATTTTAAAATTAAAATTTGTATGAAATTCTATCATTACCCTTTTATGAAAAGTTAAAAACTATTAATGCAAGAAAAATTTATTGAGAGAATAAGAGAAGTTGGAGGTAATATATGAAAATAAATAATTTATTTTTTTAGAAAATTATAAACGACAAATAAATTAAAACACATTTTTTCTTCTAAAAAAATGTAATTATTATGGAACCGAAAGATTATTATCAACCGTGTGGGGGGAACTAATTCTAATCACAAACCACTACTCTATTAGTACATCTTTGGTGTGAATAGTATTCTCTTTAGTCTTAATATTAATTTTTTAAAAGTTAATTTATAATTTTTTTTAAAATTTTAAAATTTTTATGATTCATTTATAAGCTTTAAGAACAAAAAATATTATAACTAATAGAACTTTTTATATAATTTATAATGTCTATAATTGTGTTTAAATAAATATATTTTGAGTTTGAAATTAATTTTAAAAAAATAAATATTAATTTTATAATTTGAAACGCCACGTACCTGTTATGCCAACTCAACATATAGATAACACTATTTTTTGTTGGCTGGGTAGGCATTGTAATAGAAAGGGCTTAAATTAAGTTAAGTTGCGCTGAAGTTGGTGGAACCTGTTCGCTTCGATGTATTTGGGGTGTCTGAAAAGTGCGTGGGGGCTTTTTAAGCTCTAAATAATACTACTCATATACTGCACTATGTATGGTATACTGACTGAATTTAGAGGTTAAAAGTTGCGTTGAAAAAGTTTAGACTAGAATTAAGTTATACTCCATTTACATTGGAAAAGCTCTACACCAAACATGCACGTCTGTACAAAAATGAGTTGCACAGATTGGCTTAAAACAAGCTTGTGTCTTTAAGCTGGTGTGCAATTTTCATATGGAAATCTAACATAACTGGGGAATATGTAAAGTACACTTGAGAATACACCCTACTGTCAAAAGATGAAATAAATAAATAAAGAGAGAAAGAAAACAGACAGCACAGAAAAGAAGGGAGGGAAGCGTTGGGAGATAGATGCCTTTAAGAAAACATTCTGTGGAGGAATAGGCTGGAATTTGCATTTCTCCAATATAAAATGCTGCTCACCATTCCCATTCCCATTCATTTATGGTCCAAACACGCGCTTGTCATAAATTTGCCCATTTTAGGCACAGAAATGCTGCTTGTAAAAAACATTTTAAGTTGCAACTTTTAAGCGTTCCAAGATCATTCATTACATGGTATGCATTCTTTACGTAAAGCAATGATGCTGACTTACAAATTTGCAAAGTCAATGATTTTGCTTCATCATGTTTCAATTGAAACAATATGCTCTAAATCTTCTAATACTAAAGCATGATCACCCAAAGGCAATATTCTTTTTCCATGCTCATTTGCAAAGCTAAGATGCTTACAAGGATCTACTAAGAAGCTAGTTTCAGTATATCTGTAAGAAGTAGTTTGGACACGATTAAATCCAATTAGTTGCTTTTCCGGACCACCTGTATAAATCTTTCCAACCTTAGAAAACAACATCACAACTTGGCTTCCGTCCATATCTCCACGGTTCATTATGGAGATTTGCACATAGAATCTCAAAGAATCACAGTACTCAACCTCATCAACATGAATATAATCAAGCTGGAACCCCTCTCCTCTTTGCTGTTGCATTTTCTTCTCGGATTCAGCCTTCATAGATCCCGATAAAGTCAGTTTGTTTGGTGCAGACAAGAGCTTGTAACTGTAATTTGTGAAGCTGAGTCCATATCCAAATCCATATACTCTATAACCAGTGTAAAACCGATAAGTTCTTCCAGGATAGCCACGGGAGGGATCAGCTCTCATGTGCATGTCATTCATTGGTATGCTGGTGAATGCCTCAGGGTACCAAGTCATGGGAAGTCTTCCACCTGTTTTCATTAAAAATATAAAGATTTTACCTTTTCTAACAGATAAAGGAGAACTTTTTCCTTTTATTTAGGAAAATCTATTGCTTTTGTTTATGCAATTTTAATCATGTAAGATCAGTGATGTGTGCTTTTTATTTACTCTTAGTTATACCTCAAGCAGTGACTCCGTATAAGAGAATGGATTAGAACTTTGATTGTTATAGAAAATATTAGGTTGGTTGTTTTTTGTGCAGAGACTGCAGTTCATCCTTGCTAACAAATTCAAAGTATGTATATACCAACCTGGATTGTAATCTCCAAAGATGATTTCTGCTAGCGCTTTGCCACCAGCTTCTCCTGGGTACCCAATCCAAAGAATGCTTGCAATTCGTGGATCTACGTTAGCCAAGGAGATATCAACTGGTTCACCACCAGTAAGAACTAAAACCAATGGCTTTTTACTGATAGCTGCAATAGTAGTAATGAGGGCCATCTGATAACCTGGTAGAAGGAAGTCACTATACCTGTCATGATCTTCAGATTCTTGGGACAAATCCAGACCAGCAACTACAATTACAAAATCAGCTTCTCTAGCAATAGAAAGAGCTTCCTTAAACCCAGAAGTTGAATTGCAAGTCACATCTGGGCATCCGGATGCATAAGTTGATTTCTGTGCATATGCTTGGATCCCATCAAAAATGCTTTTGGGGTTGCAAGGAACTCCTAACGGAGTGAGGAAACCATACAAAATATTTAAGCATAGTTAATCAAATATAAAACTGTACAATTATCTACTGCAAACAATTGCAGTAAAATGAAAACAAAACCTTCATCATACTTTCATATGTAATAAACTGAAAAATTCAGCACATTTTTGTGCTCCTAATTCAAGGAAAATAAAAAGGATGAAGATTTATTATTTGGAATTTAAAGTATAGAGCTAAACAAAGATAATATTAAGTCAATAGTGCTTTCAAGATAATTTTTGTATTGCAGCTATCCACATGCATGTCCAAAAGATAATACTAATTTAATCGTTTTAGAGCACTAGAGTGGAGACATATTACTTTGAGTATACAATGTGCTTAAAAATTGCACAAAATAACCAAATTAAAGACATGTCTTTAAATAACCGGATCAACTATATCCATTGTATGCATAAAGTTCATACCTGTGTAGCCACCACCCAATTTACTTGTATCATTTGCCAGAGGACCAATAATGGCTATTGAAGAAATACCATTCTTATCCAAAGGTAGGAACTGCTTATCATTCTTTAGAAGCACAATGCCCTGCCTTGCCGCTTCAAGTGCCAATGTCTTGTGCTCTGCAGTGCAGACATCTTTTGGTCCAAATTTCCCGTAAGGCCCTTTAGTAGGGTCTCCATCAAAAAGTCCAAGACGGAGTTGAACCGAAAACAAATTGAGAAGAGCCCTGTCAATGTCGTCTTCTTGCACCTTCCCCTGTTCTATGGCAGATAGAGTGTGTCGTAGCATATACGTTCCACAATTTATATCCGTACCTGTTAACCACTTATAAAGTCAATATTAGGAGCCATCAGTGGGTGCGTGCCTCTTTAGGAGACGAAAGGCAAATGAAAGATAAAAAAAACCTGCTTTAAGAGCTAAGGCAACTGCATCCTCCGGACTTTTTGTGTAATTCTGATATTCGTATATAGTGGCCACAGCATCACAGTCAGAGGTGATATATCTGTAGTCATGCCATTGATTGGATGATGTATAAGTGTTTATGATCATCTCATTATGAAAATTGTTTTTGCTAACACTTATCAGAAAACTAGTTGGAATATATCACCCTTTAAAACCCCAGTCGTTTCGAGCTTTCTGGAAGAGTTCCTGTTGCACGCATGCAGGTACCCCATTCACCTTATTGTATGAACACATTAAGCAGCTTGCTTTACCTTGTTGGATGCAACTTCGAAATGGTGGCTGATATGAGTCCTGCATATCTTGCTCTGTGACCTGAACAGATAGACAGATTTGATCTTCAAATTCGCAACCCTAAACTTTACAAAATGTAAAAAGGTTCCATTAAAATTTAGGAGACAACCAATTGAGTTATATAATTATGACTTGACGGGCTTGGACAATTATTGATATGTAACATTGTTTCATTCATATATATTTCATTAATATTGTTGCAGTATTACTAACAAATTCTCTCAGTTGACAGACCGGTACTACCATCAAGAAGGAAGTCTAACCAAATCGAAATTTTTGTTGGCATCAACTGTTTGTTAATTTCAGTAGATTGAAAGTAACTCAGAATCAAGTAGTACATTTAATCACTCAATGTCCTTTCTGTTGGAATATTTTATTCCTTATGTGGCATTTACTATTTATGTAATTATTGGGTTTACATATTGTATTAATTTAATCACTTTATTTATGGGTTTGGTAATTAATTATTTGGCCTATAAATAATATTCCTAATAGTATTTGGCATAATGGGCCCTAGGGTTTCATAATCTTGATGGACGATTTTGACCCTTAGCTATTATATAAATAAAACAGTTAGGGTTTGGTCCCAATTGTCGTCTCAAGAACTTTATACACACCTATACATCCATCCTAAGATTGAGAGAGGCAATTGAAGACCTTCACCCTAAAAGCTAATGTGAAGCGTGATCATCTGAGATGACTTCTCTCAATTCATGTAAGTACTTAATATTATGATTAATTGATTCTATTTATTCTATGCAATAACACGTTCCTGTATAATTTATTCAACATCTGGTATCAGAGCTATGGTTACGTTATTGTATAGAATAAATTATTTATGTTATTATGTTACAAATTTTAATGTCGTAAAATAATTAAATCATGTTGTTTTCGGAGAGAATGATGTTTGCAGTACGTTAATATATATTTATATATATATATATATATATATATATATATATATGCAGCGTTAATAAGTATCAGTATTTAATTAATTAGGTCTATTGATACATACCATATTTATGTTCAATTCCTAGTGCTGCAGACATAATTGATATATATGAGAAGTATTACCCAATCCTTGAATTTTGTGCAGTTGTAGAAAGTTTTTAATTATGCACAACTTCTCTTATTAATTTGTTTTCATGTTTCCGAAAAGAAGTCTTATAGTATCATGTATTCTGCCGAAATATCATGTATTGTCTTCATATAAATGTCTTCATATAAATCATTTATAACATAATGTTTCTCCATTAATGCCACACCGAATATATATGCATGTAAATTGAACATGATCTGGGGAATAATGTTGAAATTGTATATCATGTATTAATGACTTCTTTTGTACTACAGTTTTACAAATAGCCCAAATTATATCTAATATTGACCTCAATCTCAATCTTATGAACACTGTTTCCATAGCCGCCTATCATATGCATTGTGGTACTTGGGTTATCTATTTATGGTGATGGAGGTATTTTATGTTTAGATAATATTATGATATTTTTATGCCGTCATGTATTCATGTTAAAATTAACGTGATTATTTTATAATCAATTCATGTTCATATTTATATATTTTAATTTAAAATTTTGAACATGATGTGATATATTATTAGGGCTTTAAAGTTATTACATGTAAATTTTAAATAATGTTAATTTTCAAACTTGATTAATATGTTTCAAGAAAATTGAGTTTGATCATAATAATTTACGTGTATGCGTGACTCTTTTATTGTTAAAATTAATAACCAGCCCAACGGAGGATTATTAATTGAAACAATTAAAGATTAAGAAAAGTCACATAATGTTACATTTAATAAATAAAGATTTTAATTTTAACCAACGGAAAATTTAGAATTAGAATTTATTAAATGAAATTTTATTGCATAAATAACATGTTTATTTCGTTTCTGCCCAACGATGGATAAATGTGTTGTGCATTATTTTATGGGGATGTTATTAGCATATTATTAATTGGACCAACGAAAGATTGATAATTATGCATCAACGTCTCATTAAAATCTATTTTGGTGTTGTAAATAGATTTTATGTAACTAACTGATTGCCCTACAGTTGGTTTTATTATGATTAATTATTAATTATTGTTGTACATTGTGGATTTCTTTTAGTTTTTTTTGTAAGCATGTTTATGAGCTTGATTGTATTTAAACATTGACTCCAACTAGTATTTCTGAGTATCTCTCTGGAATTGAAACCTTGAATGAAAATAATTTTACTGCTTGAAAAGTGTAAGTGAAAAATTGTTCTCAGCACTATGATTTTGGACTATGCACTACGATTGGATCATTCTGTTCCACTTACAACTACTAGCTCAATTGAGTAAAAGATTATTTATGAAAGTGAGAGCGATCCAACTGCATGTCCCTTGTGATTATGAAAAAAAAAACTCTATCACGACAGTCATTCAAGGAGTCATTACTGACTTTGAGAATGTTAAAGAGTACTTAACTTCAATCGAGTAACAATTTAATGGTTCTTCTAAAACTCATGCAAGTACCCTTATTTTTAAAAAATGCTTACTAGCAGATATGGGGTTAGTGGGGTGCGCGAGCACATTATGATGATGAACGACATGGCTTTTAAATTAAAGATGAAGAAAGGCTTAAGGTTGAAAAACTTAATGTTGCTCATTTGACTACCACTGGATCCTATAAGAAGAAGACTTATAAAAAATGGCAAAGGTTTTAAGAATAAGGATAAACTAATTTCTACCAAAACAAATAAGGCAAAATTATTCAGGTAACAACTCTGAGACATGTCCTCAATGTCACTTCTGTAAGAAGTAATGACATATTCATAAAGAATACCCTAAATTAAGAGAATGAATTGAAAAGAAAGGTATATCGTCCATCAATTATGTAACTTATGAATCATTTCTAATTGATGTTCCTTCTAATACATGGTGGCTTGACACTGGTGCTATGGTTCACATTACTAATTCATTGCATGGATTCTTTTCAAAGAAGACACTCCAAAAGGGGGAAAGAACCATTAAAGTTAGCAATGGAGAGTCTATACAAGTTGAAGTTGTAGGAACTCTTCCTTTAGTTTTGGAGAGTGGTTTCACCTTGTATTTATATGACTCTTTATGTTCCCAGTATGACACGGAATTTAATTTCTATATCTAAACTTGACGTTGATGGATTTTCGTTTAAGTTTGGGAATAATAAAATAATTATTTATCATTACTCTCATGTTATTGGTTCTGGCTCTTTAGAGGGAAACCTCTATAAGATAAATTTGGATAATGTCTTTGCTGAATCCTTATTAACAATGAATGCGACAAAAAATACCTCTAAAAGTGGAACTAAGAGAAAACTAGATAATGAGAATTCTTCAAAATTGTGGCATAAACGCTTAGGCCATATTTCAAAAGACAGAATGCAACGTTTTGTAAAAGATAGAATTCTTCATTCACTAGATTTTTCTGATCTTAACCATTGTATTGAATGTATAAAAGGAAAATTTGTGAAAGGTTATTAAGAAAGGAGCAACTAGAAGTAGTGCACTTCTTGAGGTGATTCACACTGATATATGTGGACCATTGTCTTCAGGAATTGGTGGACACAAATCTTTCATTACGTTCATTGATGACTATTCTCGTTATACTTATGTCTACCTGATTAATGAAAAATATGAATCACTAAATATGTTTAAAGTTTTCAAGGCAAGTTGAAAATCAATCTGGCCCATTTGCCTTATTTTGTCAAGAAAATGGAATCGTCACTCAGTATACAATGCTTGGTACACCGCGGCAGAATGGTGTAGCTGAGAGGCGAAATCGTACCCTTATGGATATGGTACGTAGTATGTTATGTAATTCTAACTTACCTGTGTTTTTGTGGACTGAGGCATTAAAGACAGTTGTTCATATTTTAAATCGGGTTCCTAGAAAATATGTCCCTAACACTCCTTATGAAATTTGGACAGGTAGGAAACCTAGTTTAAAATACTTGCAGGTGTGGGGCTGTCCATCTAAGGCTAAGATTTTTTAATCCACAAATAAAGAAACTTGACTCTAAAACCATTAGTTGTCATTTCATTGGATATCCTGAGAGATCTAAGGGTTTTCGATTTTACTGTCCCTCGCATACCACTAGAAATGTTGAGACTAGGCATGCAGTTTTTTTTTTTTAGAGAATGGTGATTTAAGTGGGAGTGGTGAGCCTAGAAAATTTGATCTTGAAGAAAATATGTTTTATGTTTCTAATCCTGAGCCACCACCTATTATTGAACCTCGCATTATTGAAAATCATATTCCTGAAATTGTGCAGCCTTTACGTAGGTCTAAAAGACCTAGAAAGCCTATTAATTTTGATGATTTTATAACCTATCTTAATGAGATTAACTATGATTCAAGTAAGATTAATGATTCTATCTCCTATAAAGAGGCCATTACGAGTGCTCAATCAACTCAATGGCTTGAAGCCATGAATGATGAGTTGAAATCAATGGAGCTTAATAACGTTTGGGATCTTGAAGAATTACCAAAAGGTTTTAAAACCTGTTGGTTGTAAGTGGGTCTATAAGACCAAATTAGATCCTAAAAGGAACGTTGAAAGGAATAAAGCTCGATTGGTTGCTAAGGGTTTTTTTACTCAAAAGGAAGGTGTGGATTTTAATGAAACTTTCTCTCCAGTATCCAGGAAAGATTCATTTAGAATAGTCATGACTTTAGTAGCTCATTATGATTTAGAGTTACAGATGGATATTAAAAGCGCATTCCTTAATGGTAACTTGCATGAGAATGTCTATATACACCTGACGGAAGGTTTTTTGGTTAAAGGCAAGGAACATATGGTATGTATACTTAAGAAGTCCATATATGGGTTAAAACAGGCTTCTTGACAATGGTATCTTAAGTTTCATGAGGTGACGAGTAATTTTGATTTTAAGAAAAATATAGTGGATTAATGTATATACTTGAAGGTCAATGGGAGTAAATTTGTTATTCTTGTTTTGTATGTTGATGATATATTACTTGCAAATAATAACTTAATTAGATATGTTGCATGAGACCAAACGTTTCCTTTCTGGAAATTTTGATATGAAGGATCTCGGTGAAGCCTCTTATGTTATAGGTATTGAAATTCATAGAGATAGGTCTCGTGGGATATTAGGATTGTCCCAAAGAGCTTATATTGACAAAGTTCTTAACAAATACAACATGCAAAATTGCTCTCCTACTGTCACCCTTGTTGTTAAGGGTGACAAATTTGGCTCATATCAATGTCCTAAGAACCGCCTTGAGCGTGATCAAATGAATCCTATTTCCTATACTTCTGTGGTTGGAAGTCTTATGTATGCTCAAGTTCTTACACGTTTAGACATAGCGTATGTAACTGGTATGTTTGGATGTTATCAGTCAAATCCAGGTTTGAATCACTGAAAAGCAGCCAAAAGGTTTTACGCTACTTACAGGGTACTAAAGATATTATGCTTACATTTAGAAAAACAGATAACCTTGAAGTTGTTGATTATTTTGATTCTGATTTTGCTAAGTGTAAAGATGAAAAGAAATCTACATCAAGGTACATCTTTATGCTTTCAGGAGGCCTTATTTCGTGGAGAACTCATAGCGAGGAGTTAACTACCACTTCCAATGCATTGATGGCGAATATGTGGCTTGTTATCATGCTACTTGTCACGCCCATATTATTAAGGAATCTTATTTCGGGACTTACGGTTGTAGATTCCATTTCAAGGCCACGAAAAGTATTTTGTGATAATAATTCTAATGTTAATTAGTTTGTCCAACAAACACCATTTCAAGTGTGTTGGACTATACCTCGATTACTTAAGTACTTATTTGCCAGGAAAGAGTTGAAGATCAAAACGTTGTATATTAAGCACGCATGATATGTTAAGCGGATCCACTTATTTAAAGGCTTACCACCCAAGCTCTTTTTAGAGCATGTTGCCGGCATGGGTTTAACTGGTAGTCTTAATTAGTAAGTTATTTTGATGTAAGAACAATTTTGAGCTCGTTGTTTTGAACTTTACATTATGTTTATGGTTTGTTATTCTCTTTATTGTGCACACTTGAGAACTTGTGAGCAAACGGTACGGTTATGTTTTGGACCATATGAATGAGTTTAATCTATTACCACTTATGTAAACTCTATTCATACTTGTTATGCTTAATGTTAATCTTTGTTTTAAAAAAAGTACTAATTGTGTAACTAATGGGGATCTTGTGTTAATAGTGACACAAAGATTATATTAATTCGCATTGGCACTTTTATTTGAACAAGATGTAGATATTAAATTAATACTTGGCCAATTTAATGATTGTAAGCGTTATGTTTTGTATATAAATAGTATTTCGGCCAAGTGGGAGAATGTTGGAATATTTTATTCCTTATGTGGCCTTTACTATTTATGTAATTATTGGGCTTACATATTGTATTAATTTAATCACTTTATTTATGGGTTTGGTAATTAATTATGTGGCCTATAAATAATATTCCTAATAGTATTTAGCATAATGGGCCCTAGGGTTTCATAATCTTGATGGACGATTTTGACCCTTAGCTATTATATAAATAAAACAGTTAGAGTTTGGTCCCAATTGTCGTCTCAAGAACTTTATACACACCTATACATCCATCCTAAGATTGAGAGAGGCAATTGAAGACTTACACCCTTAAGCGCAGCGGAAGCGTGATACATACGAGATGACTTCTCTCAATTCATGTAAGTACTTAAAATTATGATTAATTGATTCTAATTATTCTATGCAATAACACGTTCCTGTATAATTTATTCAACACTTTCCTTTATCTTTTCCCTTTTCCTTATTCTTTTTCTTTCTAATTCTCTTCATGTTTTGGGTATAGCTGTTATGTGTATGAAAACTTTTCCATGTTATTTTGTCTGCATCAAACGAATATATGTTTTTTTTTTGGTCTATTTGAATGATAGGATACACAATGTGGTAACTTTCCACCTATAGACATTCCTCCACCCCATATGAATTTGAAATTATATGCCTCTTCTCTATTACAATCAACAAGAGACTTTAATAGATTAACAGTTCCAGTAGTATATACATTTAACACTGGGAATTACTATAAGAGCATCTGCAGCAGGACGGTAATGAACAAATCCTAGACTATATTTAGTCTATGATACAAATCTCGCTCCAGTGTCAGGCAAGTATGATACAAATCTCGCTCCAGTGTCAGGCAAGGCAAAACAAGGAATAAAATCTGGTGGACTATAATTTGGACTATAATTTTTAATATATTTAAATAGGAGAGATGCTAATAAGAAGGAGAAGGGAGATGGTGAAGAAGGAAAAGGGGATTCTGAAAAAGAAGGAGACGAAAAGGCTAAAGAAGAAGAAAGAAGAATATGATAAGGGTCTAATAAAAAAAAAGTAACCATAGAAATTGAAAAATCTTTAAATATGCACAATAATTCAATATATTTTACCATCTCTCAATTAACTACTTCAACCATTAACAATTGTAAATATTTTGTTAATAATAATTTGTATTTTTATTATATTTGATTTTTATTTTTTTATTGATAATATCTTTTTAATTTATTTTTTAGATGGAAAATCATGGTCCTTTGATATATTATATTATTTTTTATTATATTTGAGTTTTTTTAATTCATTAATTATTTTAATCTTTTTATATGCTGAAAAGTGAAAGGATTGAAGACTAAAGAACATCTACCGCTAATGTCATATGAACTAAATATAGTCTAGCAGATAGTTCCCCAAGAGCCAAGATTTAAATTGTCATAATTGACCAAGAAAGTGGAAGAGAATCTTACCACAGCATTGAAGTTATATCTACTGTATTTCTCCCATTTCTCCAAATCATAAGCAGTGAAATGTTTGCAACAAGCAGACAACATCAACCCATTTCCCCCATCACCATCATCACCCAGCACCCTCTTCCCACCAATCTTATCTTCATTCCCACCACCAAATTTGGAATTTTCTCGCTGGAAACCTCTCACAAACTCAATGGCAAATGCCGACGCAACCATCGGATCCTCACCAGGGGTCTCTTGGCCTCTCCCCCATCTGGGGTCCCTAAAAATGTTAATATTAGGCGCCCAGAAAGTCAACCCAACTTGACCGCATTATACATTGCTATAGCCTCCACCCCAATTGCAGATGCAATTGCAAACCACAAGCTTCATTAAAAGCAAAGAAGTGAGTAGAAAGTGAGCAAGTAACCAAATTGGAACCAAAACCGCACTAAAATCGCACATACGAATCGCATTCAATTAAAACCGCACCAACGGTTCCGGCGTATGTGACGGTTTTAGGTGGGTTGAATAACCAAATTTACGGTTTCGGTTTGATTACTAGCCAAAACCAAACCGCATAAAACCGAAACCGCACCATGTGTGTGTGTATGTATGTATTATCTCTAGTAAATTCTAAAGTTACTTTTCACCTGAACACGCTCAGAGAAAACCCCAGTCTTGCATTGTCATTTTTTCACCAATTGAACCAATTGAAAGAAGATGTTAGAGGTTATAGAGTCAAAAATTAAGCAATTGGGTTTTGGAATTTTGAATTTGTTTGATGCGTTATTGGAGGGGCTTATAGTTGAGGGGCTCGAGCACTTGATGCATTGGTTAATGTCAATGTTATAATTGTAATAGTCTAATAGATTATTTTTAGTCCTCCCTGCAATATATTTTATTCTATCTTCAGTATATACTTTTAATTTTTGGGGAACTAGATAAACATTCTTGCTTGTTATCGAATAGTCTTCGTTGTTTTATATAGCGCATATTTTAGTTTTAAAGCATGCTTGATATAATTCTCATTGTCGACTTTGTCACTAAGTTAATTGCTCGATGTAAGTTTTATGTTAAATTTTATTGAAGGCTTAAACTTTTTTGTTGTTTCATTTGGTTTTGGAACCGAAACCGCACCAATTAAAACCGCACCGCACACTTTAAAACCGAACCGCACCAATCACAAGCGGTTTCGGGTGCGGTTTTGAATTTTTCAAACCGCACCTAAGCGGTTTCGGGTGCGGTTTGGATTTCAAACCGCACCATGCTCACCCCTAGCAGTGAGAATGACTTGTGGGAAGCTCGTGGCCGATCGAATTGTGCCATTGAAAGTGATTCCAGGCCCATTGGAAGCAATCCCATGGAGGGACTCGGACCACCACTCGTAGGCAGGGATGCCGAGTCTGGGGATTTGGGTAGCATTATCAGAGTTGTTGGATCTTTTCTGAGAGGGTAAGGAGTGAAATTAGAGATTGAGCTCTGGTTTTGATTGGGAGGGAGGTGTTGCAGAAGGGATAGGAGTGATATGGTGGTTTACACGGGTATTTGGGATATGGGTCAGATTTAGTGGTAATAGATTGAGAAGTAGTGAAGAGATATGGTATAATGAGGAAGAAGAAGAGGAATCTCCAATTAGGATACATGTGAAATGGTCTATGTGAGAGTTTAGTAGCTAGCCTAGCTAGGATCTCTCTTCGTTGCATTTTCGTACGGTGGAGATAACACTTATAAAGGCCGAGGGACTCGGGGTAGTTGGAGTAGGGGATGGTGTTACATCACAATCATTAAATAGAGATAATCTTGTAAAATTATTAATTTATTTTATTTTCCTTAAAAATAATATGTTCAATTGAATACTCACCAAATTCTAAAATCAGATATACATTTAATTTCAAAATTATATATATATTTAAAAATCAGAATTTTTCTCACATTTTGGACTACTACTCAACTATAATCATGTGAAGGAAGATGAGTAGGAATAACTTAATAGTTGGACGGTTTTCGGCCCTTGTGATGTTTGGACTTGGGACACTCCATTCATTCCTCACCCTCAAATTGAGGAATTTAAATTTGCAGTAACATTACCGCTGTCCAGTGGCATAGCCCCAGAAAAAACTAGAGAAAGACAGAGGAAAGTCGTAAAATTGTAAAGTTAAAACGTGGAGCAGTTGATAAATGAGAGAGAGAGAGATAATTAAGAAAAATGATGAGATATAAGATATGATGTGACTTAATTACACTCAAAATGAATATAGAGATTGATGGTTGTGCTATTTTATTGCATTTTTTAAAAATATAATGTGAGAGCGAGGATGGGTGGGTCAGACTAATCAAACCAAGAAATCACATAAACAATGGAGTAATATTTATATAGTAATAGTTGATAGCCCGTGCAATGCACGGACTAGTTTAAATAATGAATTATATAATTTATTAGTACTATCGTCCTCAAAATTGACTATTATAATAATTTAAAATAACTTTTGAGACTATTCATCATATTTACTAAATTTCTTTTTAATTCAATAGATTATATTATAACTATAAACTTGTAAATATGTAAATAATTGTGAATTTCTTATTTACACACCCATAGATGAATACACACCCGGAGATGTTTATAACTAATTCATAATTCATACCCACTACGAATTCATAACAAAATTCTCTTAAATTGAACACCAAAATTACAATCGTTAACAAACCCAAAGTAGCCCATTTTACATCCTGAAATTTAAACAGCACATAAAAATACTCCCTCTTATTCATATTAAATGTCTTTTTAGAGTTGAGCACATTTATTAAGAAATAACACAAAATATATTTTGTATTCCTAATTAATTATTTCTCTCTCCACAATGGTCCATGGAATTGCATTTACTAAGCATATTAAAAGAGGGGTAAATTAGGAAAAAATAGTGCAATATTGCATAGGGATTCCAAAACGACACTTATATTGAATAAAATGAAACTCTCCAAAACGACACTTAATATGAATAGGAGGGAGTATAATATTATATCTTCCAATGATTTAAGCAATCTTTGATACGGAGGCATATTAGCCCAACAACTTTGCTTGAAAGCATCAACTGGCGTCAAGTTGTCCTGAACCAACCGTTGGGTAGGGGTGAGCATTCGGTTATAACCGAACCGAATAAGCTATTCGGTTATAACCGAAAACCGAAATAATGATAATTTCACTATCCGAAACAAAAACCGAAATTTGATATTAACCGAATTACTCGAATATTAAATCAATTATCGAATTATAATTTGAGTAATTCGTAAAACCGAACACTTCAAGTTCTTGTGTAAATTCCTTCTTCTAGCTTCTCTTCAGTACACTTCTCTCGTCCCCATCTCGCCACCTCTCTCCTCTTTAGTTGTACTCGTAAGAGAGCTAGTAATATAGAGGAACAAATAGATAACCTTCAAAATAGATGCGATTGATCAATAAATCAAGCACGCCTCTTCATAGAATCTTCAAACAAATCAAGCTCCTTGGCCCGATTTTCAAAATACGCCTCTTTCGAATCGATAACCTTCGGTTTCTCCCCACTCAAATTGCTTATTTACCAATTCCATCGGTTCTTTGGTGAAATCGAGAGAGAGACCAAATCGAGACCTAAGAAGCAGAGAGGGACTTCTCTTACAACTCGCTATTGATGGTAAAAATCCATTGTAGCTCCTCGAGAAGATGTGGGGTAAGCCAACGCCAAAAGCCCCGAGACCATTTTATCTTTCAAACGTGACCGCCCACCCCATGTTACTATTCTTTGTCTTGTGAGAGATCACATTGCAAGATTACTCGGAAGTATCGGAACGAGGCGGATGTTTGTACTTTGATTAGAGATTCACAATACATAGGTAGAGAAAGTGACAAATGAAAGGATAAAGGCGGTGGGGTAATGTTTAGTGTTTACTAAGAGAGAGAGAGAGAGAGAAAGAAGACATATAAGATTATAAGGCTTAACAGTTAACATAGACTTGATTGGTTAACATAGATAAAGGGCATGTAAGGCTTAACATAGACTTGGTTTGGTTATTCTAGGGTCAATCAATTATCCATATTTGAAATCCGAACTAATAAGTAAGCAAAAAAAAATTACCGTTGGGACCTCGACCTCAACCTCAACCCATAACCAAATTTCACATCAAACCCTTCCTAGAAATGCTCCCAAACTCACCCTTCATATCCTGAATTATACTCTTAAGGGACATTTTCACTAACTACACATGAAACTGCACGAAACTCACAAACAAAACAAAATCCAAATCTGTCTTGTCTTTTTTCAACCTGACATTTATCAATGAGCATCATACAGTAGAATTATCCATAAATAGAAGCTAATAAAGACATTCCATAATTCTCAGAGCCAAAATTGTAATCTTTACTGACACCTCAAATTATCCTCCAAGAATGTCAGATGATAGAATTATCCATAAATAGAATCTAGAAGCATTTTTCCAGTTTCCTCAAAGCTAAAGTTGAAATCTTTACTAAAATTACCAAATAACTCACCTCAAATTACCCTCTAAGAATGAAATATCCACCAAAATATAGAGGACACCACATATCAACCAATCTCTAAATCAAAAACACCATTTTCAGTAACAAAACCAAGAAAACATCAAAATAAATATTCCAAAGAAAACCCATCACGTATTATCACTTCAATAGATATAAACACCAATGTAGTAGATGGTTTCAACAAAGATCATAATCTAATCACTTTACATAAATTGAAAAGTGCAGATCAAATGGGCTTTGGCTAAGCATAATTAAAGATGAGATTAAGGCTTGAAACCCAACACATGTTCATATCCCAAACTCAACAAATAATACAAATAAAGTTATTAGTAACTATCCATTAAGACATTAAAAAAATGGGGTAGTTATTCAAGAACAAAATTATATGACTGTCAGAAAAACAATGCCCAACACATTGAGGCTCTTGATTAAGCTTCAAAGATAAAATGCAAAGATAGCAAATTAAAGAGCTTGAAATGCTTTACTTTGTAGTTTTTGGTTATCCAACTAAAAGAGAAAGATAAACTTCTCTTACCATGAAACAAATACCATGTAATAAGTGGAACAACCACCCTATCTTTGACACTCCCCCCGGATTCAAAAACTCTGCCTCCCCAAAAATCTGAAATAACAAATAATAAAAATCAAATAAATAAACATCAAATCACAGAACTTTAAAGGGAATTTTGAGAAAGAGAGCAAAATAACAATGCATGTAATACAATCAGAAATTGATATTGGTAGTGCACAAATCAAGAGGTGCCATGTAAGAGGTATTAATTATCCGCCAAATAACTTAGAAATCGACTAAAAAACAAACTCATACTCTACAAAATAATCTCTTATATTACCACACACATGTGAAATATCAAGAATGTATATTCTTACAACGGCTGCTTCATGACTCCACACTTTTTAAAAACTCTGTTTTTTCGAGTCGGTCTTAACTTCCAACAGTGGTATAGTAAGCCCCTCCCTAATAGCCCATACTTGCCAACTCTTCCATGAAAACCAATTATCCAAACACCTTCACCATTACAGATTAAACCTCCCTAAAAGTTTGTTTCTTAAAAGAGTTGAAGTTCAATTAAGAACTTCTTATAGAAACATAAATTATACAATAAAAGAAAATGAGTTAACATTACATTAGTACTATTTATCACCAATGAGTCATCCTTCCGATTTCCACCTCCAACCATTTTTCTTTCTTTTTCAACTCAATGATCTCACACCCACTTCTGCTTTAACCAAACAAAAACAAAAGTAAATCATATATGTGATTACCTTGTACTCACTGCTCCTCAAACTCTTGTAAGGAAAACGAAGCATATATGTGATATCAATACAATCAAAACTACTAAAATTCTGAAAAATAAGCATAAAAAAATAATAAATAAAATTCCTAAAATGTGTACTTGGTCTTTCACCGTACAACATTTTTTTGTGTGAATTTGCATGTCCTATTAGATAACTGTTAAATCCTCTAAACTCTACCTTATGACGACTTTGAGATAAGAAATAAGGGGATTTATAGAGAAAAACTCACAATTCAAAGGCAATTGCAAATTGATGTTGTAGAAGTATATACCTTGTCGATTTTTTTCCGCCCACAACACGCCGTTGTAGGTGGCAATTTCTTCTTCCGACCAACAACTCTTTACACTACACACTCCTAAATTTGAGTTTGCAAAAGAAACAAATCATACTAAAAATAAAATTAAAATTTAGCTCACATAATTTTGCATAATAATAATAATAAGCCACAAATTCAGTGCTCCATCTTTTCAATCTCAATATGAAAATGAAGCGAATTTGGTCAGCCAAAATCTGAAATGAACTTCGCTTATATACCACCAACAACAAATAAATGACGTTAACCAAACTATAAACAATTCCATGAGGTTCAATACCCTTTGTCATCATTTCCTCAAAAAGTGAAAACATCTTGGACCTTTTATATGTCTTGGCAGCTTAACACAGACTAAATAATAATTCACACAAAAAAACATTTATACCGAAATGAATAATAAATAAATTCAACTTTCTTTCAAGCTATCACTATGAAAATTGCATTACCTCTTGTAAAGAGTAAAAAATAAAATAATGATAATAATAATAAAATTCTTGAGAAGATATAAACTTGTTGAGCTAGAAAGCAAGAAACACACTACTTATAATTGCATATGTAGAAAAGGAAGCTTACCCAGGTTTAGATGTTGTAGATGCTACCGAAGTATCAGTATTTGTCTGCAAATTACAAACAAAAAATAAAACTTCACATAACAAAAATATACAAACACAAAGTCTGAAATATATAGTCAAAGAAAGAGGGAGAGATGGTTAACTGCAACAACATTAGTAATTAATTTGTCAGCACTGCTACCCAGCCCATTATTCATCCTCCCATCAGATCTAACCACAAAAAGTATACAAATAGTATTTATATGTTAATATACAAACATATGAGAAATGATTTATACTGCTGATAATTTATTTATTTTTAAATACGATGAGTCATACTTATAAATTCATCCAATCCAAAGTATTTATATTTTTTGCGATTGTAATTATAATTCAACAAAAAACTTTCTCAATTAGTGACAAAATTCTATACGTAATAAACTGATATTTTTATCTGAAAAAAGTGGCACATTTTTTCATATGAAAATAAATATTAGTGTTATTTTTTTTAAAAGAAATATGAAATATGATGAGTCTTACTTACAAACCTACCCAATCTTAAGTATCTATGTAATTCACGATTGTAATTTTACAGGAATTTTTTTAAATAATTAACAGGATTCTATACATCTTTAATTATAGAGAGAAAAAGAGTGATACTTACATCTTCGATCATTTGATCAAGAACAGGCAGAGCAGGGCCCTCTCTAAAATCAATTTTGTGGGCAACCCCGTCCTTTTCAATTATGGGAAGACCAATTTCATAGTTCTCTCTGTTTATGTCCCTTGCTAAAATCTGCACCATTTTTATAACAAATAAAATTAAGCAATAATTAAATTGATATCTATGTGTCATTCTGATTTCCCTTGCGAATACCACAATTATACTTTATTCCCTTACCGTCTATCTGTGACTTTTAATTTGAGAAAAGGGAAGTAACGAAATGGGAATAGAAAGTTCTTCTCAAAATTTTGGAAAGAAAAACTTTCTATTCCCTTTCCTCTGAAACAAAACTCACAAACATAGCCTTAGGACCAATTTGATTTTGAGCTGAGGTAAAACAAAATAGAAGAACAAATTCAGTTATGTATATTATCTTCTTTTTTGCCTCCATTTCAGTGGCAACCAAACAGAGGATTCTTGTGATGAAAAAACAGGGGAATAATAAGTCCAAATAATACATATATACATACCCATTATGCTAATGAAGAAACCCCAAATAACATACCTAATTCATTTTTGTAGAAATTCATGAAGAAACCCTCCCAAATCAGAGATCCAATTCGTTTTTGAACAAACCCTTGAAGCATAATTTACAGATATACAGACCCATTATGCTAATGAAGAAAAAAGAAGATGAAAAGACACAAAGGCTGCATAAGGTTTACGACAAAGATGAATTCGGTAGAAGATTTATTGTCAATTTCTATTAAAGAAGAGATGAAGACATGTTTGTTTGTGATTTTCAAATTCACAGAAACACAACAAAATTAGAGAAAAACAAAATTGATAACATGATGAATATATAACAAAAACGAACCTGGTGTGAGGGTTTGTAATCTGAGAATCTGATTTAATGTGCCAGCCTGCTTTTTTAACTTTAGATTTTTTTGAAAAGGGACGTGGAAGATGAAGAGGAAAAGTCGATTGAATTCTGTGCGACGAAACACATTGACTGATTCCAAAATCGCTTGATAGAGAAAAAATCAACTGATCAAAGGAGAGTTGGGCGGTTTCGAGAGAGAAAGTGAGATTTTGAAAACATTGGGGTTTGGATTTGAGAAAAATGATTGGGTTGATTGAGAAGATGGAAGAGTGGGTAAGGGGAAGGGAAAAGAAATCTGTTTTGGAAATCAAATTGGGAGACACATTAATTAATTGAGGCAGATTAATTAATTGATTTAAAAATGATTGAGTTGGAGAGACTTGTTGTATTTATATATAAGGATTGATTATTTCTATCAATTTCTTGTTTATTAAAAACTGAAACATAAGAATTGGAAAGAAAACTTAAATTTTTCATCGCTCCATTTTTTTTTTTCTACTCATTTTATAAACTCGTAAAGCAGGCGTAAATGTTCTTGGACGAAAGCCCAATCAACTTGTTTATAGACAGACAGGGATGTACAAAAGCCTTGTGCCCCGCGCCTTGGTCTTAGTCTGGCCTGTGTTACCTATCAAATCTGATCTAAAAAACTTGAAAAAGCTGCACTTTTATTATAGAAATTTGCCTTGGATCAGCATGGCCAAAAGCTGCCCTAGACTAACATGTGGTTTGAGTCCGGCCTAGGCCCAGCCAGGTCTGGTGCAATAAGTATGGCATGCTTTGTTGGCTTGTTAGTTGATAGTAAAGTAGGGTAGCTCTATGATAGTAGATATTACAATAGTAGAGTAACTCTGTTATAGTAAAAGTTGAAGTCACTTAAACTCTACAATCCAAGTCATGATTTAATGATCGTAGACGATCATATAGTCATTACTTAACGATTGTAGAGTCCATATATCATCTATGACTAGGATTTGTCAGGCCCAAGGCCTGACCTAACCTACAGGCCTCAACATGTCATATTTTAGTGTAAAAAGTGTGGTCTGGCCTGACTTGGTCTGACAGACTCAAAGTCAAGGTTTGGCATGGCATGGTCAACGGCCAAGGCCTGACAGGCCCAAACCGGACCAGACCAGGCTAGCCTTTGTGTGCCACTACTTATAGAGTTGGAACTTATAATTGAAATTGACAGCTCTTATTTAGCTTATAATTAATTTTGGGTCCCAAATTTAAACGTTTGTAACATCTACACATGTGTGAAACTGAACTTTATCGAACTTTGTGGAACTCGAATATAATAAGTCGAACTCGAACATGTTCGAGTAACACGATCGAACCAACACACATGTTCGAGTTCAGATCGTTAGTTGTTCACGAACATGCTCGAGTTCACGAACATAATCGAATATCATTATGTTCGCAAACATCGTCGAACATCATCATGTTCACGAATATCATCAACGTATTGAAACAAAAATTATGTCAAATGTTGTAAATACTCGAGTATTTCACAAGTTACTCGCAAATAACTTGAAACGAACTCGAAATGAACTTTTCACGAACAAGTCGAACCGAATCACATGGTTCACGAACATGTTTGATCGAGTAATGAAACGTGATACCATGTGCGAACTTGACTCGACTCGACAATCCAATCGAACTCGAACCAAACTCAAATCGAGTCGAACATTTCGCAAACAGTTCAGTTCGTTTACAGGCCTATATATATCCATAACCAATGTTGTAAATTTAAGGCTATCCTTACAACACATCATGATCGCTCAATCGCAAATCTAATGTTAAAATTGATCTCTCATCCGCAGTTTAATACTGTGGATTCCGGAGTTTAATTCTGCGGACGGGACAAATGTCTAAAATATCACTTCTTGTACTAAAAAAAACATTGGCATCCGCAATATTAAAATGCAAAGTCTAGAATTTGGTATCCTTCCCAACCTATCTGTTCTCTACTTCTCACTCTACGATTTCTCTATTCTCACTCTACGATTTTCTCTCTCAAAGTCTTTTTATTCCTCAAATTCTTTCTTAATTCTTCTTCACGCATTAATTTCAAAGAAAGTGATGATTGCCTGACATTCAAGTCCGTCAATGCACAAAGGGTCTGATTGACTCGATCAATTGTTCTTAAACTAAAATACTCGTCCCGAATCAATTTCTACAACTGTAAGACCCCAACTTTTTAATGAATAAAATTGAATTTCCTCTATTTATTATTGTGAATAATAAGGTGTTAATTTGATATAATGCTTTGGTTATGGATGAAATGTGCAAATTTTTCAAAATACGCAAGTGGTTATAAAATATTCATTTTTATCAGGGAATATTCGTTTGGTAGTGGAATATTCTTTCTGTCGGGGAATATTATTAATACGACCAGCCGTTAAACCATTTGTGGGCCCCATAATGTAATTCATTGTCGGATGAAGAAAACGACAAAATTGAGTTTTTATAAATAACTTGGCGTAATCAAGTTCAAGCTAACATCGTTGGAATACCCGGTTGGTAAAGTAAAGAATACGCGTTGTCAGACAAAGAAGTGTGCGGTATGATGTAATTTTTTCAATTATTGATTCTTACGTGAGAAGGCACTACTCAATAATTGTTACGATGAATTATTGCTCAATATTTTATTTTATTGATTCAATAATCATTGCGTTGATATTTTATATTATTATTGTTTCAATAATTGTCCTTTGATAAGATCTCCATTATCGGATCAATAATTCATATTATTTGAATAATATTATTAGATAGCATTATTAGCAATGTCTAGAAAGTTCTGTCAAGGAGAGGTTTGGTCACCTAATTACGCGCCAGTAAGCAGAAATCCTTATCGGAAAGCCCCCACTTTCTTGGGAACTGCCTAGTTGTCATTATTGTGATTCTGTAATATTATTTGTGAATAATTAATTATTGATTTATATGATAAGAAAATATTTATTTGATGTGGATATAAATGATGGATTTATTTATGTGGTTATAAATGAAAGAGTTAATGTTGATGTGTTTTATCAGTATTTTATCGGATTGGAGGTATTAAAAGATCAAATCGGTGTTCTTATAGCTTTATTGTGTGAGTTATAATATTTAATCCGACCGTTGGATTGTTGTAATTTTTGGATATGTTATACATATATAAGTTGAGTATATGTCCATAAATTTTGAACCGTTAAAAATAAACGTATAATTTGTTATGAATTTTAAGAGGTGAGTGATTCGGAAATTAGGTTTATAAATAATTTTGGTGGAAAATTATAGAAATGGGTGGGCCCCACTTTTGGTTGTTGGGGAAGATGGCTGATTTTGGTGGGTAAAATAGTAGCGGTGTAAAGCCATCAAAGTTCTGAGATCAAGTCTGCTTCTGCGTCTTAACATTTTCCTATAAATAAAAGGGCTAAATTAGAATTGAAAATCACACGAGAATTCATAATTTTTTCTCTTTTTCTCTAGATTATCGAGTGTATTTTGTGAGTATTTAGATACTTGGTGAGTTCTTTATTCATCGGTGCAAGTTTCCTTCAAAGATCATATCCGATATCCGGTTAAATCTTTCGCTTTTGAGGTAAAAGGATTTTAAGGGTTATTTTGTTTTTCGGCCAGTAATTTTCTCGACTTTCAAAAAATTTTGGAAAAATTTGAAATGATAATTTGATGAGTTTTTAGATTGTATCCAAAATGGCGATTTTTGGATGTATAGATTAAGAGTTATGAATTTTATGGGAAAAGACTATTTTAAAAGTAAACCCTTATAACTTCTTGTGGTTAACTCCAAAATTGGTAAAACTTTTATTGGAAATACATGTATATGATAGAAGTATACTCTGTAAATTTTAGAATTTTTGGATAAAAGTACAATTTATGATCAATGTCTAAATATTTGGCAGTTTTGGCCATGTGAAAAATAGTAAATGAATTTTAAAAATTCTGAGAAAAATATATGTTCAATATGGGACTATATTCTGCTAAATTCCAGAAAAGAAAATTTGTTTGTACTAATTTGGTATTTTTCATGAAAATGGACTAGTTATGAGTAAATGAATTAAATATGTTATGTGAAGTAAGAAAATTGGAAAATAGGATTTTATGGCTTGAGAATCCTACATGAGGTATATACAGATTTTTGATGAGGGTTTTGGTTATTGGTGATGAAATCTTATGAGTTTGGCATTTTAGGATGATTAAATGCATTATTTAGTAAAGTGTAAACAATTAAAATAAATTGTTTATAAGCTTAAGAAATATTATTCTTTCAATATCATTATACCGAAATATGGGTATGGATTTTATTGTGGAATTTCTACCTTTTTCATGTTGGGGTTACTATTCATGAGTTACTATTCATGAGTTACTATTCACGAGTTACTATTCACTGGTACTATTCACGACAAAATTAGGTTCTTTTTCTGACCAAATTACCGTTGATTTATGAATTTTACTCTTGAAATTAAATCCATGTTTTGATCATATTATTTTTATTATCATATATAACATTTTTATAATCTTAGTGATGAAATTTCTCTTTGACTTGAGTGTAAAGATGGGTAGATTATTGGTATAATCGTGACTATGGGTTCTCTTTGGCCAGTAGTGCAAAGTTGAATTGTTGACTGGTATGATCATGACCATTGAATTTACAATTGAATATTTTTAGCTTAAGTGTAAAGGTGAATTGATCAACATGATTATAATTATTGTTTATATAAATTCTGAAATGATTATATATTTCTTTGAGATATTAATATATTTGGCCCAGTAGAAAATATGAGCTGTTGATGAATATATTTGGCTGTAGTGCAAATATGAATTGTTGAGGAATATCTTTGGCCTGTAGCAGCAAAGATGAATTGTTGATGAATATCTTTGGCCCATAGTGCAAAGATGACTGTTGTTGAATATCTTTGGCTGTAGTGCAAAAGATGGTCTGTTGATGAATATCTTTGGCCCGTAGAGTGCAAAGATGAAATTGTTAGTATGATTATAAACAGGAACTGTGATTTGGTATAACCATGATCTTTGATGTTTCAGGTAAAGACATGTGATGAAAATTATCATCGTCCTGGGTGCGAAAAGGAATTTAGAATCACAATTATGATTATGAGTTATTCATATAATTGTGGAAAAGAACTGTTGAGTGATGTTACAAGGATAAAACACTGTTGGTGGACTTTTAATGTGGAGAAGATAGTAGACTTTATGGTCTATTTGACTCTTCTAATGGATTGTTCGTTCCGCTGCAACTATGGTTGAAAATTTTTATCATATACCATATGTTCTAAATCTCTGATTTATTACTGATGAAGGCTATTGATGTGAAACCCCAGATTTTATGAATAAAGAATTAATTTTCTCAAAATAAATTTTTTTATATTATGGTGTGAATTTGAGATAATGTTATAGTTGTGGGTAACATTTATAAATTTTGCAAAGTATGCAAGTTGTCATATTATATTCGATTGGTCGGGGAATATTCGTTTTAAACAGGAAATATTCGTACGACGGCATAATCATTGGTGGACCCCACAACGGAATTATTGTCGGATTGAGAAAACGACAAAAATATTTTATTAAAAATAACTATTTGAAGTTTTACCGTTGATCTTGTTGAACTACTTTCGGTAGTAAAAATGCGATGTCTGGCGTTATTACATAAGTAAGTACATGATATTGATTATTGATATTTATGTGAGAAGTCACTCGGTTTTGTTCAATTATTGCTACAATAATAGTTCTTTGCGTAGTATCTCACATTATTTGATTCAATTATTGTTGATTTAGAAGTTTTGTTTTATTCGTATTATTAACATAATAAAATAGAAACATCTTTTATATAAAAGCAGAATACTTTATTAAAGTTATTCTATAAATAGAATATATTATATTCTATTATGCATAGTATTTTGCATAGTAAAATCTTTTATATAAAACAAAATACTTTATTAAAGTTATTCTATAAATAGAATATATTATATTTTATTATGCATAGTGAGCCAGATAGTAAAAATCTTTTTATATAAATAGAATATATTATATTTTATTTAAAAGATTTTTCTTTAAATATGACCCGTCAGATTAAAGTAAATCAATCTGGACCGTTCATGGATTAATTCTTATGCATTCTATTTTTCTATAAATAAGCTCATTCCTTCATTATTTTCTTACAAATTCACTTTGAATTACAGAGAGAAACTATAGAGAGGGACTATAGAGAGAGAAGAAAAGTTTTCTCTCGCTACTTCACTACTCTTATATCAAGTATTATTTTACGGTAGGGATATTATTCTTTTGTATTAAAGAAGAGAAGCTTCTTTTATTCCATTTCTTTATTGTTCATTGAATAACTCAGTATCACGCTGGCTACCTATACTTGGTGACATTCTTCTATTATTCTGTCTTTATTATTCTCGTGAAATATCCCATGCGTCTTTATCTGTGGGACTGGTTCCATTTTTTTATTATTCCGTCTTTATTATTACAGTAGGAATATCCCGTCATGTCTTATACGCTTGGGACTGGTTCCATCATTTATTATTCGCATTTATTATTTTGTTGGAACATCATAAATTGTTAATTTCACCGATTGGTTCCGTTATTATTATTCTGTTGAAATAACTATACATGCAATCACCGCATGCATGGTGATATCTTTTGTTATTCCATTCGGTATTATACTCAGTTGATTAAAATTTTGACTTCTATACTCCATGAAATTAGTGGAATATCCTTGATATTTTGCGCTTCATCTAAAGATCTTTTTCGTGGAAATATTCTTACGAGCATTCTTGAATTTTACTCTACAAAGCGATATCATGTTGACAATTTGGACGTTATTGGTTTCTGGACAAATTAATTCTTGAACTTGTTTTATTGAATTCTTATATCATTGTCATCATCCTCATGTTTATATTATGTTGAAAGTCATCGTGGCATCAGTGTAGTGCATAGATGGACTTGGTATGATTATGACCGGGGATTATTCGGTATAATCATGGTAGTAATGTTACAAATGATGTGGAAAAAGTCCTTATTGGCCCGTAGTGCATTGATGGACGCTTTTTGGTATGATTATGGCTATGGATTCTCTTGACCAAGGGTGCAAAGATGAATTGTTTTATGGCATGATCGGAATAGTTGATGAAAACACGATTATCTTTGGCGTAGTAGAGCATGGATAATTCGTGGTCGTGATACTAAAGAATATCCTTGGCTTTCAGTAGTGCGGGGATGATTTCATGATGTGGATTATTTATTGTCGAGTCTCGGCGATAATGATGATGAAAACCTTTTAAATCATAAAAGATAGTAGATTTTATTTTCTACTTGACTCTTTTAATGGATTGCTTGTAAAATTACTGATTAAACTTGATGTCTATTATATTTTTTCGGTTTAACATTGTTGGAGACTAATGATAATTTATTACGTATTATCTTAGTCATAATATTTCTTCTTGGGCTAGTTGAGCTCACCCTTTCTTTCACCGTTCTCTTTTGAAATGAGAATATATTTGGACGAGTCGGAGAAGCGGAGTGATGGTCCGGAGGATAACATTAGTAGTCCTCACTATTACGTGAAATAGTGTGATAATAATTGTAATGAGGACTCCTTTTGAGTTTGTATAATCTCTAGTAGACAATATTTGTATTCAAACTCACAGTTTATGTTTTGTCGTATTATACTACGACAGTTGTATTAGTAAGTTGTATTTGAATTACAGACATGTATCTGGCGACCCAAGATGGGTGATGTATACCTAATTTTGGGGGCGCCACACTTGGTATCAAAGCTTAGGATATGATCCTGGCTAAGATGTGAGACAAGAAGAACTAGGAAGGGAGGCGGGAATTCTTCGCTAGTAGTATGACCTACCTAAGTTTATGTGGTATTTAATGGGTCGGTCAGAGTATAGGGATAATATGTGATATGTTATTTAACCATTGTTTTGTGGCAGTATTTGAAAATGGCATCCGAGAATGTTGAGAATAACAATGGAGCACAGGAGACTATTGATTCTCCACAGATCAATAATCAGGACAATGTGCAACAGGATGGCTATAATCCTCCTGTAAACAACAACACTGATCAATTGACGAACGATGGTACGTTTAAGAGCTTTTTAGAATTCATGCAACATCAGGCGAAGGCGGCTCCTGTTCATAATGCAGGAGGAAACAATGGCAACCCACGGTTGGTCACCGCTAAACAATTCAAGGAGCTGGGACCACCGGAGTTTTTGGGAAAGCCAGAACCATTTAAAGTGAGACGTGGTTAAAGCGCAGATCACCAAGATATTTGATGTCTTGGGATGCTCGAGAGCAAAAGGTTCCTTTGCCACCTTTATGTTGCGTGAAGAAGCAGATCATTGGTGGGAATCTTTAAAACGTAACCGAGCCGACGCACTCAAAATGTCTTTGGGGAAATTTCCAAGAGTTGTTCAACGACAAGTACTTTCCGAAAGTATTCGTCACATGAAGGAGGTGGAGTTCATCAAGCTGGAGCAAAATAATATGACCGTGTCGTAGTACGAAGCCAAGTTTGCCGAGTTGTCCAGAGTTGCATCCCATTTGGTCGATAATGAGGAGCGAATGACGCGAATGTTTTTAAGAGGTTTGAAACCCAATATACGTCAATACCTCATTTTTCATAAACTTTGTTTATATTCAGATGTTGTGAATAGGGCTCAGTTATTGGAATGATATAACGAGTCAGCACAACCAAAAGGCAACGACAACCAACACGATAATAATCGTACCGGTGGCAACGACCATTGGAACAATGATAACCATCGTGGGGGAAATTATCATGCCAAGAATGGTAACCACTCCGGTGGTAATCATGGCCAAGATAATAGAAGTGGAAATTTCAAGAAGAGAAGGTTCAATAATGATGAAAAGAGACAAAGACCATCACCCACGGTTCAAAAGGAAGAAGAACGACCACCGTCAGATATTACAAATGCGACAAGAGGGACACATCCGTCAAATCGACGCAAAGAATCCAAAGTGTGTTTCAATTGCGGGAGAGAAGGTCACCTAGCTCGATTTTGTCGTATAGTGAAGTCAAGTCCAGCTGGGATAGTGATGCCAAAGGATGTCTCAGACAAGTTAAAACCGGTAGTTTAAGTGAGAGCGTTTATCAAGGAACCCGAACGAGGTTATTACAGGTAAGTTAATCATAAGCTCTTGCGTAATCTATACCTTATTCGATACCGGTTCTACCTATTCTTTTATCTCTCTTGCTTGCGCTCAACATTTAAATTTGACTCCGGAGAAGTTAGACTTTGATTTATCTGTTGAAACTTAGTTGGGAGAAACCTTTATTACCTCCACTATTTATAAATCTTGTTCAAATCAACACTTTCACGTTACCTGTCGATCGTATCTCTTTGAAAATACTTGCCTTTGATGTGATTTTAGGAATCAATTGGTTAACTATTTATCATGTTTTTCGTCAGGTTGTTAGCTTTCATATTCCTAACCAACCTATTATGCGAATTCAAGCAACCAAATTAACCACTAAATTCAATCATTGTCATATCAAGCCATAAGTAAAGAGCCCCGATCCTTTTATTGATGACTTCCTGGTGTGGAATGCACCGAAGCCAGACTTTCTGTAGGCGACGTCGTGAATGGCGATGACAAGTTGATAGGTATCATTGTGAGGTGCTATCTAGGTTAAGGGATAGAAGTCACAGTTGGTATCAATGTGACGTACTATCCAAGTCTTGGATGAGAGTAACAATTTTGAATGATATTTCTATCATTAATAAATCTCTTGACGTATTCCTGAAGACTTCTTAGCCTACCCCTAGAGCATGAAATCAAATTTTGTATTGACTCCGGTACAAAACCCATTTCTAAAACCCTAAAATATTTCTTTACTTAAAACGAACGTAACATGCGCCAAATACGTTGGCTCAAGCTGTTGAAGATTACGATCGTACCATTCAATACCATCGTGGGAAAGCGAACGTGGTAGCTGACGCGTTGAGTAGAAGATCGTATCGTTTACGAGTGCGATGTTGTTAATAACAAAGGCCCATTTAAATGCGACTTACAAATGATGAAGATAGAGTTAAAGACTCACAGGAACCCAAGTGAAGATAACGAATATACTGAGTAGAATCGACTTTAATCGATAAAGTTAAAGCCGCCAAGTTACATACCGAGAGCTAATGAATGTGAAGAAGAAGGTTCAAGAGGCGTTATTCTAGAAGCAAGAATCGACGAAGAAAGAAAATCTCAACCCTCGATTTAATTGGCCCATTTGAAATCCTCGATCGAAAGAGGAACCGTGGCTTATAGACTCGTTTACCGCCAAGTATGTCGGCGTGCTCATAACATTTTAACGTATCAATGTTACGTAAATATGTGGATGACCGAACCACATTATTAATTTAGAATCGGACGAGATAGCGGATGATTTAACGTATGAGATCTCGTGTTAAAATCTTGGATAAGAAGAATCGTATCCAACACTCAAGGGTTATACCTCAAGAGTTAAAATTTGAAATAAAGTCAAGGTATCCTCACCTGTTCGGCATACCAGGTACGTACGTAAATTTCGAGGGCGAAATTCCATAAGGAGGAGGAGATTGTGAAACCCAGGATTTTATGAATAAAGAATTAATTTTCTCGAAATAATTTTTTTTTTATATTATGGTGTGAATTTGAGATAATGTTATAGTTGTGGGTAATATTTATAAATTTTGCAAAAGTATGCAAGTTTTCATATTATATTCGATTGGTGGGGAATATTCGTTTTAAGCGAGGAAATATTAAATGACGACCAAGACAATCATTGGTGGACCCTATTAACGGAATTATTGTCGGATTGAGAAAGCGACAAAAATATTTTATTGAAAATAACGGCGGAAGTTTTACCGTTGATCTTGTTGAACTACTCGGTAGTAAAAGACAATAATCTGGCGTTGTTGCATAAAGTAAGCATTACGGTATTGATTATTGATATTTATGTGAGAAGTCACTCGGTTTTGTTCAATTATTGCTATAATAATTCTTGATAAGATCTCATATTATTTGATTCAATTATTGTTGATTTAGAAGTTTTGTTTTATTCGTATTATTAACGTAATAAAATAGAAACATCTTTTATATAAAAGCAGAATACTTTATTAAAGTTATTCTATAAATAGAATATATTATATTTTATTATGCATAGTATTTTGCATAGTAAAATCTTTTTTATATAAAATGAATACTTTATTAAAGTTATTCTATAAATAGAATATATTATATTTTATTATGCATAGTGTTTGCATAGTGTTTGCGATAGTAATTTTTTTTTATATAAATAGAATATATTATATTTTATTTAAAAGATTTTTCTTTAAATATGGACCGTCAAATTAAAGTAAATCAATCTGGACCGTTCATGGATTAGTTATTATGCATTCCATTTTTCTATAAATGAAGCTCATTCCTTCATTATTTTCTTACTTAATTCTTTGAATTTTAGAGAGAAACTATAGATAGAGACTATGAGAGAGATAGAAAAAAGTTTTTCTGCTACTTCACTACTCTTATATCAAGTATTATTTTACGGTAAGGGATATTATTTTTTTTGTATTCAAGAAGAGAACTTCATTATTCCATTTCTTTATTGTTCATTGGAATAACTTGTATCTGAGCTACCCTATACTTGGTGACATTCTTCTATTATTACATCTTTATTATTACGTCGAAATATCCCATGCATATATACTTGGGACCTGGTTCCATTTTTATTATTCCGTCTTTATTATTACGTAGGAATATCCCATGCTGTCTTATATGTGGGACGACCGGTTCCATCATTTATTATTCGCATTTATTATTTTGTTGGAACATCTTGTCGATTGAATTTCACACGATTTCGGTTCCGTTATTATTATTACGTTGGAATAACCGCTATGCCAAGCAATCTGCATGCATAGTGATATCTTTTGTTATTCCATTCGGTATTATACTCAGTTGATTAAAATTTTGACTTCTATACTCCATGAAATTAGTGGAATATCCTTGATATTTGCACTTCATCTAGTATCTTTTTCGTGGAAATATTCTTCTGAGCATTCTTGAATTTTACTCTACAAAGCAGTATCATGTTGACAATTTGGACGTTATTGGTTCCTGGACAAATTAATTCTTGAACTTGTTTTATTGAATTCTTATATCATTGTCATCATCCTCATGTTTATATTATATTGAAAGTCATCTCGTGGCACAGTAGTGCATAGATGGACTTGGTATGATTATGACCGAGGATTATTCGGTATAATCATGACCGTAATATTACAAATGATGTGGAAAAAGTCCTCGTTGGCCCGTAGTGCATTGATGGGCGGACGCTTTTGGTATGATTATGGCTATGGATTCTCTTGACGAGGGTGCAAAGATGAATTGTTTTATGGCATGATCGGGGACCGTTGATGAAAACACGATTATCTTTGGCCGTAGAGCATGGATAATTCGTGGTCGTGATACTAAAAGAATATCCTTGGCTTTTGAAGTGCATGGATGATTTCATGATGTGGATTATTTATTGTTTGAGTCTCAGCGATAATGATGATGAAAAACCTTTTAAATCATAAAAGATAGTAGATTTTATTTTCTACTTGACTCTTTTAATGGATTGCTTGTTAAAATTCTGATTAAACTTGATGTCTATTATATTTTTTCGGTTTAACATTGTTGGAGACTAATGATAATTTATTTTGTATTATCTTAGTCATAATATTTCTTCTTGGGCTAGTTGAGCTCACCCTTTCTTTCCTTTATTTCTTCGTGAAATGAGAATATAATTTGGACGAGTCGGGAAGCGGAGTGATGGTCCGAGGATAGCATTAGTAGTCCTCACTATTTCGTGAAATAGTGTGATAATAATTGTAATGAGGACTCCTTTTTGAGTTTGTATAATCTCTAAGAGACAATATTTGTATTCAAACTCACGGTTTATGTTTTGTCGTATTATATACGGCACGGTTGTATTAATAAGTTGTATTTGAATTACGTACCATGTATCTGGCGACCCAAGATGGGTGATGTATACCTAATTTTTTGGGGCGTCACAATTGATAATTTAATTATCTTTAGTCATGATATTCTTTATTGTTTGCTAGTTGTCTCACCCTTTTGCTTCATAATTCCTTTTTCGTGTAATAAAGAGTGTATTTGGGTCGACGAGGTAACGAGAAATAGAGCGGTGGTGGTCTCTAGTTGTGGAGGTTCTCCAAGCGGTATAGAAAGGTGTTGTATACATCATTTAGTAGTTATATTTGGTGAATCAAATAGGGTGAAAGCTAACCCAACGTTGGAAGGGTGTTTTCCCACTATCATATAAGATGTCTAATGACATACAACCTCATGTCATCATAAAAGATGGGGTTGTCTTCATCCACTTCTTTGAGTATATCTACGAGCACTACCTATATAATCTTGGTGTTTGGTTGAAGTATAACTCTCAATTAGAGGCAGTGGAGATAATGATATGTCAAGAGAAGACTCACCATTGGAAAGAATATGATAGTAATCTTCTCGCTTTTCTTTTGGGGTCTATTAGGTCAACCAAGGATAATTTCGTGGCCATATGATATGTATCATAACCTAGACGCATGTCTCCCCGTATCTGAAGGTTTCCTTTAACACTTCCCAAAGATTTTAATTTCTAAAACAATTTTGACTATACCTTTATGTAAGATGTCATGGTGACGTCTTTACCCAAGTTGGTGTCAAGAGTCACAGTTGATATATATATTTGTATCAAAACTCACAACACACGAGTTGTTGTATTTTGCACGACAATTGTTGTAATAAAGTTGTAGTTATTTTCTGTACCATATATTTGGCGACTCAGAATGAGTTGGATGGAATGGACCTATTTTGGGGTTGTCACAACAACTCTTTCTTCAACTTCGTTGCCTTGGCTACCATCGTCAAATCAGTCTCAAAAACTCTTGTTTTCGCCAATGATTCAACAAAATCAAATAAAAAAAGGCCAAATAGAGCAGTGTGGGAGGAATTTTTTTCATCTTTCTTTTGCGTTTATACTTTATATTCAATTTTGCAACTTTCTCCCTCTTTCTAATATATAATTTCAATGGGGAAGAAGGGGAAGGGTAGTATGGGGAAGAAGAATAATATTTTAGTTTAGGAACAATTGATCGAGCCAAATAAACCCTTTATGAGAAGGAGATGACAGAGAAGTTGAGAATAATATCAAATTTTAGGTTCCGCAATTTAATACAGCAGATGCCAAAAAAAAATTTTAGTACAAGAAGTGATATTTTGGACATCTGTTTAGTTCGCAGTATTAAACTGCGAAATATTAAAAATTAAACTGCGGACGTGAACTTTATTTAACTACTCGATCAACAGATAAACATTGACTGTGACGTCCCCAAAATAGGTATACAACACCCATTCTGAGTCGCCAAATACATGGTACAGAAAGCAAACTACAACTTCAATAATACAATTGTCGTGCAAAATACAACAACACATCTTGTGAGTTTAAATACAAATATTGTCTTTCTAGTACAATATCCACACTCGAATAAGTCCTCATTACAATTATTCAAACACTATTTTACGTAAATAGTGAGGATCGCTAAAATATCTTTCTAGAACCATCACTTCAGACAACCATTAGTTTCTCGCTATGTTCTCACCTCCCGAGAAAAATAGAACAAAAAAGGAAAAGGGTGAGCTCAACTAGCCTAGTAAAGAATATTATGACTAAGATAATAATATACAACAAATTATCGTTAGTCTTTAACAGGGAAAAATCTGATAAAATATAATAGACAACAAGTTTTAGATCAACAACTGCAGCAGAAACAACAATCCATTAGAAGAGTCAAGTAGAGAATGAGTTCTAATATCTTCTAAGATTTAAAAGTCCATCATCAATTTTATTCTTGTAACAACAATCAATATACATTTTTAATCAATATTCATCTTTGCACTACAGGTCAAAGATATTCATTTGTATCACCAGTTGGTCATGTTCATCTCAACACCTGTTCATCTTTGCACTACGGGCCAAAGATATTCATCAGTTAATCATTCATCTTTGCAATACAGCCAAAGATATTGATAATATCATCATTTAGGGTGAGGATGATGAAAGTTATTTTAAAGAAAAGCGAATCCGGTGAGGAGACGGAAGGACAAATAGTAAGGATTAGATAATGCGGTCTATCCAAGATCAATAATACTCCATAATAACCAATTTTGAAGCAAAATTCAAAAATAAAGATCAAAACATGGATACAATCAAAGATAGTAACCATAATAGACATCTTGGATAAAAAGAAGAAAATTTTATTTTTCGATGAATAGTGTCGTATTCGTGAATAGTGTCGTATACGTGAAAAGTGTCGTATACGTGAATAGTAACCCCGACACAAAAAGTTCCAAATTTGATAAAAAGTTCATACCAACATTTCGGTATAATGATATTAAAGAAAATATCATTTTAAGAAGAATATAACACCCCTTACCTCAAAATATCAAGATTTAATGGAATATCGGTTTATAAAAGGTGAAGGAAACTTGCACTGATGAATATAAACTCACAAAGTATCTAAATACTCACAAAATACACTCAATAATCTAGAGAGAGAAATAGAGAAAGCTTATGTTTCTGGTGTGATTTTCAATTCTAACTTAGCCCTCTATTTATATGAAAATATTAACAGACTTGACCTGCAACCTGATGGCTTTACCTGCTACTATTCCCATCCACCACATTTGAAATAAAATTCAGCACATTTCTTCACCAACCACAAGTGGGGCCCACTCAATTCTAGAATTTTCCACCAAAATGCTAAATTCGGATACTTCAACAATTTCTGAACCAGTCACCTCTTAAAATTTATAACAAATCATACGTTCATTTTTAACGGTTCAAAATTTGTGGACATATACTCAACTTATATATGTATAACATATCCAAAATTACAACCATCCAACTATTCGGATTAAAAATTATAACTTACATAATATATCTCAAAAAATCTTTGGTTTAATTTTTTAATACCTTCATTTCGACAAAAAATATTGATAAAACACCTCAACATTAACTCTTTCATTTTTAACCACAATAAATATATCCAACATTTATATCGACATAAAATAAATATTTCTTATCATATGAATCAATAATTAATTATTCACAAATAATATTACGAGAATCACATTTATGACAACCGGTAGTTTCGAGGAAGAGGGGCTTTCAATAAGAATTTCTCCTTCTTGGTAGCGCAATTAGGTGACCAAACCTCTCCTTGATGAGAACTTTTCGGACATTGCCAATAATGTTATCTAATAATATTATTCAAATAATATGAATTATTGATCCGATAATGGAAAATCTTGTGACAATGACAATTATTGAAACAACAATAATATAAAATATCAACGCACAATTATTGAATCAATAAAATAAAATATTGAGCGGTAGACTCATCGTAATAATTATTGAGTAGTGGCTTTTCTTTACGTAAGGATCGATAATTCATCAATATTGTGCATCCACGCCGACATCGTAATTTAACCACCGGATATTCCAATAGTGTTAACTTGAATAACAACTTCGCTGTTATTTATAAAAACTCAAACTTGTCATTTTCTTCATCAAACAATTATTACATTATGGGGCCCTAAATAAGCTACTGGCCAGTATTTCTGAATATTCCCAAACAACAAGAATATTCCACGACCGAATGAATATTAAAAACAACAATGATTATTTTATAACCACTTGCATATTTTGCAAAATTTTCACATTTCACCCATAACCAGAGAATTATATCAAATTAATACCTTATTATTCACAATAATAATTAGAGGAAATTCGATTTTATTTATAATAAGTTAGGGTTTTACATTGACGATCTGTTGTAAGATTAATTTTAAATTAATAACGTGATTATGAATCCGCTCTCATATATATATATATATATATATATACAAAACTGATCAGGTCCGGACTCCCGTACGGGAGAAAAATTCGGACCTTTTTTTTTTATTTTTTGAAACAACTAAAAAAAAAGTTTAATATTTTATGGAATCGATTTTTTTCATATATTGAGTGTTTTGGGTGTGATTTGGATACATATAACAAAATATGTATCCAAATCACACCCAAAACACTCAGTATTATGTAAAAATTCCAGCTTTTATAAAATATAAACTTTTTTAGTTGTTTTTAAAAAAGCAAAATAAATAACTTAAGAAAATGCGGAGTCCAGGATAGAACGAGACCATATATATATATATATATATATATATATATATATATATATATATATATATATATATATATATATATATATATAAGTAGGATCAGTCCAGGACTCTCGGGACAGACAAAATTCGGACCCTTTGTTTTTTTTAAAACAATTAAAAATAAATAAATAAATAATTATGGAACTTGAATTTTTACATAATACAGTATTTTGGGTGTGATTTGGATACATATAACAAAATATGTCTCTACAGTCTGTGCAAACTGTACATACATTTTTTGGTATAGGTATCCAAATCACGCCCAAAACATTGTATTATGAAAAAATTTCAGTTCTATAAAATATTAAACTTTTTTTTAGTTATTTTTAAAAAAAAGTGAAAAAATAAAAACAAAAATTTAGGTCCGTATTTTAAAACTGTCCGAGAGTCCGGACAGGATCTATTTCCTATAAATCAAAATTTGGCATATAATATCTATGCCTTTATTAAAAAAATGGAGGGTTGAGATTTAAAATGATCATACGCCGTCCGCTAGTAATTCTAGCGGACATGATTAAAATTAATTTGGACAGAAATACCCCACTTAGGCCAAAACCAACGAAGCAGTCGAATAATTTATAAAAGCTTACTTTATCGATTCGCATGGCGATTGAGGTTTCACAAGAAAAGTGAGTGTTTCTTCTTAAATAGTTTTTTAGTTCTTTTTCCCCTCTACATTTTCACACTAAATTTGTTTTCAATTTATGTTACTAGGAATTGTTAATTATATTGGAATTAACATGATCCTCTTTGGTTAGAAAACTACTCTTTATTAAAATCTTATCATATATATAAAGCTCACTGTGACGCCCCCAAAATAGGTATACAACACCCATTCTGAGTCGCCAAATACATGGTACAAAAAGCAAACTACAACTTCAATAATACAATTGTCGTGCAAAATACGACAACACATACTGTGAGTTTAAATTCAAATATTGTCTTCTAGACAATATCCACACTCAAATAAGTCCTCATTACAATTATTCAAACACTATTTTATAGAAATAGTGAGGACTGCTAAAACATCTTTCTAGAACTATCACTCCGTACCCCGACTAGTTCCTGCTATATTCTCACCTCCTGAGAAAAATGGAACAAAAAAAAAGGGTGAGCTCAACTAGCCCAGTAAAGAATATTATTACTAAGATAATATACAACAAATTATCGTTAGTCTTCAACAGAAAAACTCGATAAAAATATAATGACAACAAGTTTTTAGATCAACAACTGCGATTGAAAAAAGTAATCCATTAGAAGAGTCAAGTAGAGAATGAGTTCTACTATCTTCTAAGATTTAAAAGTCCATCATCAATTTTATCCCTGTAACAACAATCAATATACATCTTTAATCAATATTCATCTTTGCACTACAAGTCAAAGATATTCATTTGTATCACCAGTTGGTCATGTTCATCTCAACACCTGTTCATCTTCGCACTACGGGCCAAAGATATTCATCAGTTAATCATTCATCTTTGCACTACAGGCCAAAGATATTCAGTAATATCATCATTTAGGACTGAAGATGATGAAAAATATTTTAAAGAAAACGAATTCAGTGAGACAAAAGGACAAATAGTAAGGATTCGTATAACAGTTTATCCAAGATCAATAATACTCCATAATAACCATTTTGAAGTAAAATTCAAGAATAAAGATCAAAACATGGATACAATCAAAGATAGTAACCATAATAGACATCTTGGACAAAAAGAAGAAAATTTTATTTTTCGATGAATAGTGCCGTATTCATGAATAGTGCCATATACGTGAATAGTAACCCCGACACAAAAAGTTCTAAATTTGATAAAAAGTTCATACTAACATTTTGGTATAATGATATTGAAGAAAATATCATTTTAAGAAGAATATAACACTCCTTACCTCAAAATATCAGTACTTCTGATCGGAATATCAGTATAAGGCTAAAGGAAACTTGCACTGATGAATAGAAACTCACAAAGTATCTAAATACTCACAAAATACACTCAATAATCTAGAGAGAGAAAGAGAGAAAGCTTATGTTTCTGGTGTGATTTTCAATTCTAACTTAGCCCTCTATTTATAGGAAAATGTTAGCGAGACTTGACTGCGCAACTTTGATGGCTTTACCTGCTACTATTCCCACCCACCACATTTGAAATAAAATTCAGCACATTTCTTCACCAACCACAAGTGGGGCCCACTCAATTCTAGAATTTTCCACCAAAATGCTAAATTCGGATACTTGACAATTTACGAACCAGTCACCTCTTAAAATTCATAACAAATCATACGTTCATTTTAACGGTTCAAAATTTGTGGACATATACTCAACTTATATATGTATAACATATCCAAAAATTACAACGATCCAACGGTCGGATTAAAATTATAACTCACATAATATATCTCAAAAACACTTTGGTTTAATTTTTTAATACCTTCATTTCGAATAAAAATCTTGATAAAACACCTCAACATTAACTCTTTCATTTTTAACCACAATAAATTTATCCAACATTTATATCCACATAAAATAAATATTTCCTTATCATATGAATCAATAATTAATTATTCACAAATAATATTACGAGAATCACATTTATGACATGACCGTAGTAGTTCCGGAAAGAGGGGCTTTCGATAAGAATTTCTCCTTCGACGCCGCAATTAGGTGACCAAACCTCTCATTGATGAACTTTCTAAACATTGCCAATAATGCTATCTAATAATATTATTCAAATAATATGAATTATTGATCCGATAATGGAAAATCTTGTGCGTGTGACAATTATTGAAACAACAATAATATAAAATATCAACGCAAACAATTATTGAATCAATAAAATAAAATATTGAGCAAGAACTCATCGTAACAATTATTGAGTAGTGCCTTCTTTACGTAAGGATCAATAATTCATCATCATCATGCATCCACGCGACATCGTATTTTAACCAGGGTATTCCAACGGTGTTAGCAGTAATAACTTCTGTTGTTATTTATAAAACTCAAACTTGTCGTTTTCTTCATCCGACAATTATTTTGTTATGGGACCCACAAATGACTGCGCCGTCGTACGAATATTCCCCGACAACAAGAATATTCCACGACTAAATGAATATCCCCCGACAACAATGATTATTTTATAACTACTTGTATATTTTGCAAAATTTGTACATTTCACCCATAACAAGAGAATTATATCAAATTAATACCTTATTATTCACAATAATAATTAGAGAAAATTCGATTTTATTTATAATAAGTTGGGATCTTACACTCACCGTTTATCTTTTATTGAAGATCGGAAAGCCTTTAAAACTTTCCTTAATTTTATGTTCTTGTTCCTTTCGTAGTTTGTATCTTGTGTATATTTAATGGGTAATTTTGGGTGTAGAAAAAAACAAAGGAGGCGATTAGGGGGTGCTAGTTTAAAAGAGACTTTGTGAAAGTGGGAGAATATTAACGGCGACGATTTTTCCGACATAGATGATGGCAGGGAGAAGAAACGAAAATTTCCGGCAACTCGATCAAGGAAAGGTTGTATGAAAGGTAAAAGTAGACCAAACAATTCAGGCTGCATATACAGAGGTGTAAGGCAAAGGATTTGGGGCAAGTGGGTTGTTGAGATTCGAGAACTAACGAAGCAGTCAAAAGTTTTGCTCGGAAGGTTTGAACAAAATGCTAGGAATCGCCGATCGCCTATATCCTTATACCTTAGGCTGTTGTTGTTTCGTAGGCTATAATGGTCCTAAAATATTTTATTTTTAGTCCGCTAGAATGTCTAGCAGAAGGCGAATTCAGTTTTTAAATCCTAGCCCTCCATTTTTGTAACGAAAGGTATAGATGTTATATGTCAATTTTTGATCTATAGTAAATAGATGTTATGGATCATTACTTTATATATATATATATATATATGGGATTCCATCCATGGCAACCGGTTGCCATGGACACTGTTCTAACAACCTCTTTTCGGACCGTTGATTAACTTATTGGAAGGCTAAGATTGAAACATAAATAACTCTCGACCGCTACAAGCTCTTCCTGCTGTTCATAAAAAAAAAAAAACACAAATGACCAAAGACAAGCTCTCACGGCTTAGCAGACTCACCCATGTAAAACTTCACGCCTTTTTGTATTACATAGTTTTACATTAATTTTCACTTTTTAATATTATATTAAATACTAATATTACAAAATATTGTATTAATATTAATATTATAAAATATTATATTAATAATATTACAAAATATTATTATTAATATTTTATAATAATATTATCATTATTATTAATATTAATAATAGTGTATTAATATTAATATTATTAATATTTTATAATACTAATATTATTAATATAAATAATATTAATGATTTTGTAATAATATTTAGTTAATGATTTTGTAATAATATTTATTTTAAGATAATATTATTACAAAATTATTAACTTAAACTTTAAATTAAATATTAAAAAAAACTGAATGTGAATGAAAACCAAAATGACATAGAAAAAAAAAAAAAAACTCAATAGTGAGAGCATGTTTAGGTTGAGTTTAGTTAATAATTTTGTAATAATATTATCTTTAATTTAAAGTTTAAGTTAATAATTTTGTAATAATATTATCTTAAAATAAATATTATTACAAAATCATTAACTAAATATTATTACAAAATCATTAATATTAATAATATTAGTATTATAAAATATTAATAATAATATTTTGTATTATTATTAATATAATATTTTATAATATTAATATTAATACAATATTTTGTAATATTAGTATTTAATATAATATTAAGAAGTGAAAATTAGTGTAAAACTATGTAATACAAAAAGGCATGAGAGTTTTACATGGGTGAGTCTGCCAAGCCAAGCCGTGAGAGCTTGTCACTACTGGGGGGTGTGTTTTTTTTTATTATGTAACAAAGGAAGAGCTTGTAGCTATTTGGGAGTAATTTATGTTTCAATCTTAGCCTTTCAATAAGTTAATCAACTATCCAGAAGAGGTTGTTAGAATAAATGTCCATGACAACAGGTTGCCATGGATGGAATCCTATATATATATGGTAAAATAGAATGATGCAGTAGTGTAATTTTTAAAGTTACACGGTTTACGATCGTAGAGTGATTTCACTCAACGATCGTAGAGTAGTCACCCTACGATTTGTGAATTCACTCTACGATCGTAGACCGTGTAACTTTAAAAATTACACAGTTGTGTACCTCCATATTCCCCTATATATATATAATGGGTGTTCAAACTTCTTACATTCAATTAATCTAACGAGTACACATTCTTTCACAATAATTATGTATTGGACAAATCCAAACATAAGCTTGTGTGGATACCTCTTGAAGTTAGCCAAGTTTGAAGATGATGTGCTGCACTTGTTACTCCATTAGAAATGATGATGTTATTATATAGGTATTGACGTGGTGTAATAATTCATAATGAGCGTCTAGTCATTTGTAATTATCCATCAAAATCTTTTACGAAAATAATTTTTTTTTTTTAAAGTTTACAATTTTTGTAATATACATGATACAAGTGTGTGCATCATTTACATTGAAAAAGTAAAATTACGTGGGAAAATACTAGTTAATTACCTAAATCTTAACCGTACGTACGTCCATGATCCACCAATTGATGCATTTTTGGTGTTGGTTGTTATAGGATCAAACATATGCATCAAGTGATGAGATTGACATAGGTCTTGCACTTGTGAGCTTTTGCAGTGGAATGACAGCACACACATGTCCACCCCGCCCCACTCATGTGGGCTATGGCTATGACAATATCAGTACTGTTCACAATTATATACTGATAATATATATATTTGTTTGCTAAAACTAAAAGACAGGTTCTTTGGTGTTACCTCCATCTATTTCAATTCAAACAGATATGTGGGTCAAACCTTTCCAGGATATGGGGTTATTAAACTAATAGTAAGTCTGTCTGATTGAACACTTGGGTGAAAAAAGACAAAAAATCAAACATAATGAGAGAGAAGGGAGAAGAGAAGGTGGATTCCGCTTCAATCATGTGCTCTAGGTTATATTTCCAAAAACATACCATAATACATTCTATTATGTATTTAATATAGGTAGAGTAGGGCCAGTAGGCTAATACCACTATTTTATACACTATACCTTCATAAATTCCTTCATCTTGATTCAACATCATGATATATATATATATATATATATATATATATATATATATATCAAGCTGCCTCCTTCACTCTTTCAAGTTTGTTAGATAGATGGAACCTGGTGAACATTGTTTATTAGAAGAGGTACCGGCTCCAAGGACAGAGACTTGGACCAAATATCCATCCACCGGAGGGAATGGGAATGATCAACAGTTGTTCCCAAGTATGTTGAGCTATGAATCCTTGTATGAGCAAGATTTGGCTACATCAAGTATTTCATTCTCAGACCTCATCAATTCCCAACTACAACTACCTAGTTTTGCATGTCCTTTTAGTCAAATCTACCCGCCATTTGTCAATGGCTACACAGAGGCTCCAGCTATTATTGATTCATCATCATACATCAAGAATGAAACACCTCCATTTCCAGTTCAGGATCATGAATATCCACCAAGATTGGTGGATGAAGAACCACCTGTTCTTGAAACTGATTTTCACAATTTCAAAGAAAGGAGTAAAAGTTCATCTAATAATGAGGAGCAGCAAGGTTATCTAGATATTTCAGCTTTCGATATGGGCTCATTTCAATCTAAAGAAACAACAAACAAAGTAAGGAAGATTGAAGGGCAGCCCTCAAAGAATCTAATGGCAGAAAGAAGGAGAAGGAAGCGACTAAACGACCGTCTTTCAATGCTCAGATCAGTTGTTCCTAAGATAAGCAAGGTTATTCCTAACTACATCTCTTTCTTTGCCTTGTCAAATACAATAAGACACTGCCTTAGGATTTGTTCGAGTTTTGATTTGGAGGGAACTGGGAAGGGAAAGTTCTTTTCAATTTTTTTGAAAAGAAGGAACTTTCCCTTCCCATCCCTCCAAATCAAAACCCACAAACAGACCGCTAGAGATTTATGCTTTATTTTACTTGGAAACAAGCTGATATGTTTCCTCCAACTTACTTGTATAATCTTTTATAAATTAATGAATGAATCCATGAATAATAAAGCAGATGGACAGAACATCTATCCTCGGAGACACCATAGATTATATGAAAGAGCTACTGCAAAAGATCCATAAGTTACAAGGGAAAGATACAGAAGTGGATAGCGATCAACTAAACTTGGTGGGAAACTTGAAGGAGCAAAATATGAATGAAGTAATTCTGAAGAATCCATCCAAGGTATGGTTTAAAGGAAATACTCATATAAGCACTTAAATCTACCCACAAGATATGTAAAGTTCCTAAAACAGAATTTCATTTTCACGGGGCAATTTTCTTAGTTTGATGTAGAAAGGATGGACAAAAGTACTCGGATTGAGATCTCCTGCGCAGCAAAGCCGGGATTGCTGTTATCAACAGTAAACACAATTGAAGCTTTAGGCCTTGATATTCAGCAATGTGTAATTAGCTGTTTCAATGATTTTTCCCTGCAAGCTTCTTGTTCTGAGGTACATTTAAATATTGTGTTTTGCGTACATAATAATAGTTACAAATTTCTTTAGATATTATGATTCAATCTTTCTAACCTTTTTGAATGATTTTAGACAGTGGAGCATCGGACAGTTATAAGCTGTGAAAATCTGAAACAAGCATTATACAGAAATGCCGGTTATGGTGGGAGAAGTTTGTAGAAAAGCATTGGAGTTTAATGTATCCGACCATATATTCAAGAAGCTGAAGAAGATGGCATTTTGTTCTGTATGCTACTCGCAGTATTTTTGCAATTTTAGCTGTAATAATTGTCTTTTGTGTATTCATTAGAGCCATGCCAAAAATGTATTATTTGCTCCAGATGGGAGTGCTTATTGGTGGATAGCAGAATTTTTCCTCCTAAGATAGTATTGATAAATACTTATTTTAAAAAAAAAGGATAGAGAAGAATTTAGTTATAATTTTATATGAGATGTGGAGTACCTAGACAGAATAAAAGAATGTATTGTCATCTGGCATATATGTGCATAAATTAGGGGTCGCCATTATATGGCTATATTAGTCCTATACACAGCATCTGTATGTGGTAAGGGATTGTGACATTTTGGAGCTTTCTTATCATATAAATTCTTAAATATTATTGATGAACAAGACCTAAATCCTATACAAATAATAGTAGGTCCAGACATTATTCAGGAACACTTATAAGCACAATAATTAAGATATTTTGTAATATGTATATCTTCGGACACACGTATGACGTATGACTCACATGAATGATAATACCATAAAGAAAAATATGCTCTCATTGAACTTGGACATGACAACTAGGAAGCTAGAAAATTAATCTCAGTGATAACTTTTGCTAATCTGTTGTCATTTGACATTTTTGTTTCTAAGAATATTGTAGGTTGGGTACCATCAAAACAACATCTTGTGAGTTCAACAGCAATTTTTGCATTCTCCCTCATGGGATAGTTTGTTCTATATATATATATATATATATATATATATATATATATATATATATATTTTCTTTCCCACATATATTAAGATGTGTGAACTGTAAACCTAAACAAGTACACACGCATATATATAGTCTTAAAATCAGTATAAACATGCATCAGAAATTATATCTAACTGTATCTATGAAAAAACACAATAGTTGCTTCTTTTCTAGCACTGTGAAAGAATATACTTAGAGTCAAAGATTACAGGAAGACTCCAGCAGAAAGAAATAATGCATATATAAAAAGACAATTTCAAGGTACTATTACCAAAAGTAACATGGTAAGATCTTTGTCCAAGCTATGATCTTGTTCTTATCATTTTACCCCAATCACACCTAAATTATTGCCACTATATCTAATTTGGACCTTTTGAGAGCAGGGAGGAGAAGGTGCCGCCTGAACAAATTTCCATCTTAAACTTATGCAAGTCTTGGTAGATTATGTACAACCTAAATTATAAAGAACCCACATGGCCACATACTAGTCAATGAAAAGTAACAATGCCCAATTTTAATAAGGGATGATGAATGATCATTTTTTGATACCTCAGATATGGCGGTGAATTCTTCTCTGAATATTCCAAGTATATAGTATACATTAAAGATAACCATAACAAAACTCTGACCATAAAAAGTAATCAAAAAAATGCAGATGACCTAAAGTACTGCCGTCAAATTCACAGTTCTGCTGAAACAATTCGATAAATAAAGTCAGAACCTTAAGAAAATATTGCCTATATGTAGCCAAGAGTGATAGTGGAAGAAGCAAATGTTTAGATTTCTATCCATGAACTACCATTTTATAGTAGGATTTTAAAAATGGATCATGGCTTGACTATAGGACTGCTTGATCCACCGTTACATACAGATGTGGTTTTAACTAGGATAGCTATATCTCAGCATATATTGACACAATCAATTAAAAAAGAATGGAATGGTTAAAGTCTACCTTCATCTTCATAGAAAGCATCATCATCAGTATCAGAAAAGTTGCTCAGGGCATTGGCCTGTACATGCTGGAACTGACTGATAGCATCTCTTGCATCAAGAAGTAGTGCATTTTTTGCAGCTTCAATTGCATTCATTTTCTGAACATTACTCTCCTTTCCAACAATCTTAAGACTGGACTTCACTGCCTTTGCAGATGCTGCCTTTCTCTTAGCTTCCCTGTTATGCAGTTGATCAATATATTTCTCATGCAATGCTTTGTTTTTAACCTGCTTTAAAACCGGGGGACTCGCAAGAGTTGCCCCGCTCGAGCTATTGAATCGTGAAAATTGCTTTCTCCTGGCTGACAAAGATCTCTCTTGGCACCTTTTAAATAGTTCAGGTTTCTCTTGGTTGCGATCAGGGGTGGAAAATTTTAAACCCTGCTGGAAAGCTTCAGTAGATTGACTCAATGTGGGCTCAAGAACTGAGAATAGGTCTGCGTTTCGATCTTGTTCCACCTGAAACTGCTTTTGCAGTAATTGTCTCACAGTTTTCTGCACAAGGCAAGTCTTACGTGTAGTGCATCTAGGCTTTTTAATCTTTGGTCCAGTAGAATCAAGCAATTTAGATGTAGAAAGTGAGAGGGATGATAAGTTTGTGGTTTTTGCTCTTGAACGAGGTTGAGGTTGAGGTTGAGGTGGAGTTAAGTGATCAGAATGGATTTTATTAAAACAATCCTGCGCAGATTTACCAGGCACCTACAAGAGATTTTGACAAAGTACACTCACAATGAATAATGTTGCTACACGTGTAAAAATATGAGAAGCAAATGTCCTATAATTGTAAAGGTTACTAATACAAGGTCATATGTTGACATAATTTTCAGAAGATTAGCAATGAAAATGAATTTAAGCTTATAGTCTTGCTGCTGTTTAATAATACACCAGTATAATGTCAGAACATCAAAAAAAATAACAATGCAACAGTCATAATTTAATCGTATAGCGAAATAGGCAATTAATCAGAGAACCTAGAAAAAGCTAAATAGGCAATTAATCAGATTAATATATACCCATAGAAGGGCCCATTCTATGCTGAAAATTAGTGAACATAAGTGATTTGTTGCTAAAAATGCCAATACACTTAAATGCTCCTCACTTTTTTTGATAAAAAGAAAAAGATTTATTAGATAGAAAAGAGTACAAAAAGGGAGGATGAAAGTAAATGACATGGCGGTTTTTCATATAAGTATTGTAGATGGTGAAACGTTTGTAATTTCTATCCAATTAAACATAATTAAATTCCCCAACAATAGACATAAAATTTCTTCTTTGATCTAGACAGTGTTGTCCCCGTCAATTTTTGGTTTTTCACTAAAGAAAAACCTATATTTAAATATTCTTTATAAAATTTAGCCAGAAGTTGTGGTTTTTCATGTTTGTAGAAGATGAAAAGGTTTTTGGTTTCACTTGAGGAAAAAAAGAAGCTATATGTAAATATTCTTTACAGAATGTAGCCAGATGTTTTCACGCAAGTTTGGGTTCAAGTTTGAAAGACATCAACGGTGAGTAACTGTGCATGCTTTATTCTATAGGAAATCATGAATATACGATATAGTATTTTTTTGCAACTTGATAGTATTTTATGACAACCTAAGAAGTGATCTAGAAATAATTTTCTGCATAGTTGTTGTATTATTTATTGCCTTCAATTCAACATTATTCTAAAACAAATAATGTGATTTTATATCATTTTTACGCATTTTTGGTGCACCACTCCCATAATAATCAAAGAAGATTTATTAAGAGTAAACTCCCTACAATGTTGTGCATCTTTCTATTTGTTTCTCAGAATCTTTTTTTTAAAATATTACTGATAAGTAATTTTTGACACATATGGGGGTTGAAACAAGCGACCTTGAGGTTACACGTCCTTCGTCATTTCTCCCACCCCCTGGGGCTATCTCAAAGTATGATATTAAATGTTAATATCATTGCTTTAATTTCACCTCATAGAACGGTTTTCATTAATGTTTTTCTTACATGTCCCCGTCTAAAAGTTGCATTCATCGGCAAATATTAAATTTTAGCTTCCATTTCTTTTCTTTTTTCTTTTTAAGTAATTACTAAAGCTCATACTTCTATCATACAAAAATAGAAGGGCTTTTACATGTATATGTGATGATGGTTAACGTGAATATCACTATAATAATATTTAGGGCCTAAGAATATATTTGCATAATTATATTGCCATATATCCACTTATCATATATATATATATATATAAATATATATATATATGGACATGATCCACAATCAACACTGGTTGTGGCTCATGTCCCAGCCAACCCATCGTGAGCCGTTTATTGAGATCTTGAATGGCTCAGATTAGAAAGGCATCATTACTATTAACAAAAAGTTCTTGCGGATACTAATACTAATTAGTATCCGCAAGAACTTCTTGCGGATAGTTTTATACATTAAAAAAGTCAAACCACTCATTCTCTCTCTTGATCCAATTTTTTCTCTTTCATCAATCAAATTATAAAATTCAATAAATTTTTTGTTATAAATCCAAGTGTCAATCTATATATGTTAAAAAGCTCTCGTCAAGATCTTCAAAACAAGATCCCTAGTTGATATGTTTTAATGTTGTTAAAATATCAAAGTTTTTAATCAAAGTTTGCAATAGTGTATTTCAAAATACAAAATTTTAACTTAAATTTTCTGTGATTTAAACTGGAAAAAATATATCAAGATCTTGACAAGAGTTTTCCAACGATATATAAATTGATAATTTTAGATTTGTAACAAAAAAAAGTTGTGCAATTTTAAATTTTGGTTAAAGAAAGAAAAAAATTTAGAAGAGAGAATGAGTGGTCTGACTTTTAACATAAAAAGTTATCCGCAAGAAATTCTTGTGGATACTAATCATCCCACTTTAATTTCAGTCATTGCTATTTGAGATGAACGGCGGGAGATGGGTTGCCTAGGACATGAGCCACAACCAGCTGTGGCTATGAATCATCTCTCATATATATATAAATAGGGAAACATGTATGTACACAGTTGTGTAGTATACAGTCGGCTATGGCGACGTTTTTTTGGGCTATAGCGACGGTTTCACCCGTCGTCATAGCTATTCCGGGCTACGACGACAGATGAACCGTGTCCATAGCCCTACTGTGTAATACACAACTGTGTATATACATATAACCCATATAAATATATATTTATATATATATAGAGTCCCCATCCATAACACCAGTTGCTATGGACACTATTCCAGCAATCATGATCCTAACTGTTTCCCAGAATAATCTGGACTTCCCCCTGCCGCAACAAGTTGTTGCGACATCAAAACAACTTGTTGTGGCAGGGCTAATGATTATTAAGTCCCTCCTTCCTTCATCCCTATCATGCAATAAAACCCTTGCCGCAACAAGCTATTGCGCCAAGGTGAGCCAACAGTTGCGGCACATACTATTCCACTATTTAGGTTTTCTTATTCATTTGCCAAAAATCCAAATGTCTAATTAATAACCAAAGCAGTAACAGTACTACGTTCATTAGTTCATACAACACACACATGCATACAATCTCAACGAAACAAAATGCACTTAAGTTTGTACTTTAGCAAATTACTTTTTTTAATTATTAAAATAGATGTGGGTATTATATTACTTCATACAACACACACATGCATACAATCTAAATGAATCAAAATGCACTGAGTCTTTACTTTAGCAAATTAATCTTCTTAATTATTAAAATAGATGTGGGTATTATATGAAAGTTGCGGTATGAAAGCTCACCCTGCCGCAACAACTTGTTGCGGCAAGGGTTTTATTGCTTGAGAGGGATGAGGGCAGGAGGGGCTTAATGGTCATTAGCCTTGCCGCAACAGCTTGTTGCAGCAGGGGAAAGTCCAGATTATTCTTGGTCATTCATTATCCAGATCAACGGCTAGGATCATGGTTGCTTGAATAGTGTCCATAGCAACCGCCTGCTATGGATGGGCACCCATATATATATCCTGGCATACTTAAAAATTATGGACAAATAACAAGTTTGTTTCATATGATTTTGATGAAACTGTTGATGGTGTCATTGTTTTCGTGCATCGCACATGTGAACACTAGTGTATATAGAAAAAGAGACATGAGGCGAGGCACAGCATGCTACTCCAACACTTCTGTTCCAGTAGGGACTCCCCTTTTAACAGTGCTTGTATATTTTGTAAATTTCATTCTTTTATATTCACAAACCTTCCTTCCCTCAACCTAGTGAAGTTGCAGTAGAAAGAAAAAGGACCACACAATTTAACATTACTAGAAGTGCTAATGTTTACATGATTGTCAATTGTCAAAAGGATAAAATAAAAGTTTGCAATGGGTCTCATAACTTTGTACTTTTCAATTCCCTTTAAAAAAATCCTAATTAAGTTTAAGAAGCAAACATAAAAATAGTCGAGCATATAATCGAGGGGAACCAAAGAATAGCATAATTACCATTTTAGCAACTGCCTTCCAGAAGTGAGGCGTTGGCTTGGCAGCAAAATAAGCTCTCTCTAATGCTAATTCTTGATCCTTATTCCACCCTTGAACAATTCCACGATACCTATGACCTTTCTCAACTTGATTCCTCTTCCTCTTAACTCCAATGAGTTTCTGTTGTTTCTCAACTCCTCTTCCCTCTCTCTCTTCTCCAACCCCCACCGTATCTATAGAATTATGTGCGCCCATTGTAACTTGCTTAGATGAATCAACTTCAAATTTAGCTTTTTTATCTGCAATTAAAGAAGCCCCTTTATCCAAAAATTCAGCTTTTGAACACTCAACAAACCTATCAGGTTTATAGCTGCCACTCTTCTTGGTGTGCTTGTCCGCATTTCCCTGGTTAGAGTTGCCTGTCATCTTCTTTTCTATTTTAGCCACAGATTGTTTGGATAAATAGGTACCCACTTCAACAGTTTGTTTATCAGATGAGTCCCCTTTATCCAAAAATTTAGCCCACTCACAATCAATTCTTTGACTGGAACTGCGGGTAACTCGCTTTACCTGATTACCCAAAAGTTGTTCACGCGAATTGTTGCCCTCTTTCTTGAACTCATCGAATCTAATCCATTCAATGCGTAATTTCGCATTTTCATTCTCAGATAACCACAAAGATCGTCTGACACAGCTAAACCCTTCAACACCAGCATTCAATCTTTCATATCTTCTAGACCCCTTATTCTGTTTCGCAGACCCTTCCAACCCAATATTCGGTTCAATCAATACGTTTCGAACTTCTGAGTAACTATTTTGAACCGCTTTCAGAGACGCCTTTCTTGTTGAGATGAAAGAAGCTGGATCTACAAAAGACGCCCGAGATTTCCCGTGTTCTGTGATAGGGGTCTGCAGAACTTCTGGCTCGGTTTGGTTATTATGCAAAAACCTCGGAGATCTTCTGAGAGTGATACTGGCTACGGTTTGATTATCATGAAGAAACCTCGGAGATCTTCTGAGAATGGCAGTGGGCTTTTCTCCGTTCCTCGAGTTTCGATTTGGCAGTTCCACAAACACCTTGACTGCGTCGTTCAGCTTGAGAGGGGGGAAAGTTGTCTACCCAAAACTTCAAAACATTTGCAAGTACCGCACGTGACACTTGCATGACGGAGGTCTACTAGTTTTCCTTCTTTTCTTACTTTTGGGTTGGACCAAGACGGTGGTCCAATGGCCAATTTTTAGCTCTTTCTATTTTCAATAATAAGGCCCAATATTGTTGTAGTGAAAAACGATAGTTGCCTAGATTGATTAAGCCCGTGGCCCAGTACCTCAGTCTTATCTTCCTTTTCTTTTATTATTATTATTATTATTATTATTATTATTATTATTATTATTATTATTATTATTATTATTATTACTATTTCTTTGGTAATAGTTATATAATGCATTAATAGCATAAATAAAGTAATGAAATAAATAAATAATGAGTTTCAGTAATTTATAATTCGAACAAGCCCCTGCATAAATCACTCCATAGTACTGTAATGAAATGGTGACACTTACCAACCTGACCAGAGTTCATGATTTGTTGAACAACAACTCCACTTATCCTTAACAACTGCATTATAAAAAAGTAAACGTCATCTTATTAGGTACGTTATTTGTGTAAAACAATTCCTGCCTCAAATTAGTTTTCTTTATTAAAAACACATATTCTCTCTCTTCCAAAATATACAATTAATATACATCTTTTGAATTCAAAATTGATACGAATTTATTTAATTTTAATAAAATTATAAAAATATATAAATCACATCTTATATTTTGAAGTAGAGGCAGTAAATTATATTAAAAAAAGGTTAATTATATTGTCTTTTCCAGCTATTAATATTTCCCCAGCTAATAAATCAGTTTTATCTTCTTCTTCTTTTCGAATATGACTTGTAATGGTGTTTTAAGATCATAAGCTTTGAAAATGGATACTGGATAATCAAGAGCGGATCTTGAAAATTTTTACACCAAGCGCGGATTTTAACTAAGTCTATCAGCTATCGTTCCTCTCTAACTTTCTGTAAGTTGGCTGTAAACATATTTTGAAGGATTAGATTATAATGAATTTTTTTCTTTTGAGTTTAACTTTTTTATTAATTTGCTCCCTTAAATTTATTAATTTATAAATTTTATCCATTGAGTTTACCTATAAAAAAAGTCAGCACAGGCAAGTGCCTATGCTGCCTTCTACCTCCATCCACCCCTGTGGATAATCATATTTACGGTTTTCAAATCACAAAAAAATTTTAAATGCAGATGTATGAAATATAACAGACATGCTTTTATATTTTAGAACAAATAAAATATTATGTTAAGAGGACACGGTAGGTAAAAAATATCTTACGTTCTTGAGTGAGGTGTCATTTATAATAATAATGTTTTAAAAAAATTATAAAACATCATGTTTTTGCATAACATGGAATGAGAGCCTCTTCAATTACACAAAACAGGAATAACTCTCCCCTTCCTTTTTGCCTTGTGAGAATTATAAATTTGTACCCAAATAAATATACACGTCTTCTTTTTAAAATAAAAATAAAAAGAGTAATTTTAGGCGGACATTGCTTTGGCGACCGGTCTTGCGACCGGTCTAATTTTTTATTTTTATTTTTATTTTTTTTTAAATGTCTCCCAAATGTACAGGCATATTTTTTACATGTATCCAAATGACATCCAAAACACTTTATTCTGTAAAAATTTCAGTTCCAATAAATCTTATAAATTATTTGGGAGACATTTAAAAAAAAAATAATTGAGATGGTCCGCAAGACCCTATCGCCAAAGCAATGTCGCTTTAGAATTTTCAAAATAAAAATATACACGTCTTTTTCTCCAAGTCAGCAGCGACGCATCAAGTGTGAGGAACCAGAAACCGACCAGCTTCCTAGTTAGTTAGGAGTGATCATTCGATTATAACCGAACCGAATAAACTATTCGGTTATAATCGAAAATCAAATTAGTGCTAATTTTACTATCCGAATTGAACACCGAAATTTGGAAAAAATCGAATTACCGAATACCGAATTACCGAATAGTAATTTCGGGTATTCGGGTAAAAACCGAATCAACATCAAACATAAACTATCCAGCAGCAAAATAACTTGAAACAAGCCAACAAAATAATTGTCCTTAAAACCTTAACAAAGTTTATGACTTGAACAAAATAAATAAATAGCCTAAAGACCCTAAATCTACAAGAATTTATTCTACTAGCACTAAAGAAAGTAAAATACTACTATCAAAGAAGTGCTTGTCAGGCAATACCCAAGACTCAAGAGCCAACAAACCAACAAAGACAAAGAACATGCAACAAGAAGTCTGCAGAATACCACAACCAACAAAGAATCAAAGACAAGGAGCAAAAAGCATCTCAAATTACAACAAAGAATAACCCAATTTTAAAAAGACAATCAAATCAAAAACAACATGTACCCCATCATGCGTTTTAATATTATATAATCGATATTATAAATTTTGATAATACGTGAACCTATTTTTGTGTCTAACTCATTGTTTATTTTATTGAAAATGAAATTGTTTATGTCACCTACAAAGAAACGCAGATTTGTTACCACGAATGGTGGAGAGACACTGAAGAAACCTTCAATAACCTTGAGAATTTTTCTTTCAAGATAATATAACATGAGAATCGGGAGAATATAAGAACATTTCAAATAAAATCTTTGCAGAAAAGTAGATGAAATTTAAACCATGAACAATTAACATTTAGGCTTATCTTAAAAATTTGAAAGAATCAGATGCCAAAACTTGTGGATTACAAAAAAATTTGCATTTTTTTTCAACTTTGGTACAGGTAATTAGAGAAACTTGGCTATTCCCATAAAATCCATCAAAAACAAAATGAAACTAATTCCACCAAACCCATCATTTCAACACACAAAATCAAGGAATGAAACCCAATAAAGAACCAACAACAAGCCTAAACATGAAAAAGGGTTCATTGCCCCTTAAAAATGTAAAAGACCCAATTTAAACAAGAACTCGGCAAAGTGGCCTCTCCGAACAAATGCTAATAATTTAATCGCACTGCTTTGAAAACATAGAAAAACCACAAAACTCTAAATCAACTTCAACAATCTCTCACTTAAGACAATTGGAGCTGATAGATGGTTTAGGCCTTAGGGTAAATAAGATAAAAGAAACCCAAATTAACACTCATCATGATAGCAAGACTTCAACCTAAATTATACAGTACTGAAGAACTGACAAGAAATCGTGGAAGAAACACAATCAAACCCAAATTGACAAGAAATCGTGGAAGAAACACAATCAAACCCAAATTATACAAAGATCAAGAAATCAAGATTCGAATAACCAAATTAAACCCAAATTAGTATAATAAACACAAAGAAAAAATTATCAAGAAAATCAATAAACTTAATACCCAACAAAACAATATGTATAACGAATCTTGATAGTGATTAGTGAATGAAATTTACCGAGCCTGGACGAGGAGAGCCGAGAGAGTGAATCGCAAAAAAGGTAAAAGACGGGTGAGAGCCGAGAAAGTGAGGAGGCCGAGTAGATTGAAAGTGAGAGAAAGTGAGGCCGGAGATGATGTAACGGTAAAAGAAGAGGTCGAGGAATTAATTTGACTTTTGAGATCTCGAGATCTGGGGAGAGCGAATGGCTTGCTAGTTTGCCATCGCTACTCTTCAGAGAAAAAATGAAGATTAACTGATATTCGGATATTAGATAATACTAATAATATAAAATTATTATTTTTTAAATATTAATATTCGGATATCCGAATTATCCGTTTTTTAAAATCGACACCAAAACCGAATAATGAATAAATAATCGGATATAACCGAAATAAGGAAAAAAATCAAAAAATCGAAATAATTCGGTTAAAAAAAATCGATTCGGTTCGGTAGTTCAATTTTATCCGTTTTTTGCTCACTCATATTCCTAGTTGTTTTGATACATACCTAACTTTTACAAGGATTTCCACTATTTCTTTAACTTAATTCATCTCTTCCTTCTTGTGCTCATCATAATATACTCCCCCACTTCATTTGAATCATCTCACTTGTCTTTTAGTTTGTGTCTAATAATGTTTGTCAATATATATATATATATATATATATAGGGTCCGGATCCAGTCCGGGATCCCGAATTTTATAAAATACAGATTGTACATACATGTTTTGTTATATGTATCCAAATTACACCCAAAACACTATATTATTTAAAAATTTCAGTTCCATAAAATATTAAACTTTTTTTAAATTATTTAAAAAAAAAACAAAAAAATAAATAAATTAAAAATCCGCATTTTACCCCTGTCCAGACTCCCGACAGGATCCTTCTCCTATATATATATATATATATATATATATATATATATATATATATGTGAATTAGGATTGGCATATAGATTAGGAACCAAGTTGTAAAATAATCGTCATTAAAAATTATTATTACTATATTATTATTTAGGGGACATTATTTCTACATGTTTTGAAACCCATTTTCTTCTCAAATAAATGAGGAATATGTAAAAATATAAATTTCCTATTACTTAAATTGAACATCATTGAATCCCGCATACTTGAGACATTGTACAAGTCCCATGAGTCCATGACTTTTTAACTAAGTGGAAGTTGTCCTCGTTAGCTAGCTAGATACCTTTGTTCATTTTATGAGCCCCATGATCATATATAATTATTTATATAATATATGGTACGGATTAGTATGACTACAAAAGTTACTAATCCACATATTATGTAGTAACTTTTAAAATTAAAAGAGCGTTTGTGGAAAAAGAATTTAACATGATCAAAACAAATCTCATTTTCTAATTTAGTGGATTTATTAAAGTTAGTGGTTGTATAATAAAATTATAAAAGAAACGAAAAGAGAATACAATAGAAGAAAATCAAACACAATTAAGGTATATTTTATTCATAATAATTATATGTAAGGTATCCACTGGATAGCTAGTATCGACAATACAATTTAACTCGATAATCAACCAAAATAATTTGGTTAAAATTTCTATTTACCTTGCGGTAAAAATATGGGTAGTTCCTGATTCTATGGCTTGAAAGGCTCTCAAAATGTTGTTACAATCCCGGACACCAAAATCTTTGATATAATCTTTTGAATTAAGTAATGATTTCTTTCAAATTAGAGCATAATTTAAGTGCTAATTCAAATTTAACTTTAGTTGAATTGGAAACAAAAAGGGGTCCATGTTACATCATCAGCTGTTAAGATAAGCCCACTAAATTACCCACTATCTATTGTCCTTGAAAGGACCTATACCCATGTGACTTTGGTGCACACCGGCCCACTGCTTATCATCCGTACATTTCCTACTCACTCACTTCTCTTTTCTTTTAACATTTTTTAGAAGATCACCATGGCCCTCTTTTGTGTATTCTTAATTAATTCTTCACAAACCAAGACAAAATGAGACCATGTCATTACCTAAAATTTGCAATCAATCCCGACCATTGAAACTATTACTAATATTTTTACCGCAAGGTAAATATAATATTGTTGATGGATATGCATTTAATTAGTTTATCTCTTCATTGTTGACATCTCTAAACCATGAATAAGTATTGTATCATCAAATATCGACATGATCAAAATATTTGTCCCAACTGAATTGCTGCGAAATGGACGAAGGACCATGCAAAAATACAGAATTAATGATGACTAACTTGTGTTTCACCATGGAAAGTCCAAAACCTAACACCATGGTTAGAACATAGAATTAGTTTTAACTTTCTTCAGATACTATTTGCATATATAATTACATTACTAAATATATATGTGTGTGTATATATGTTGTATTTATCTCTTGAAAAGAAAAAAGACAAGAAAAATGAAGTCATTTTCCTACGTAGAAGGACCAAATGATCCATACATGGATCTCATCTCACCCTAGTTTAAAGAATACAATATGTTGTTTTTTGTAGTCAAATGATTTGTTGGGAGGTTCCGTAACCAATTTTAACTTTTCTACCCTTTTGGTATGAGTTATGCTATGTACTGTAAAAGTTTTAAAAACTATTTAATTATGGGATATACACGTCTACGTACGTTGGTCGCAATTCAACCTTGTCAATATATTCGTGGATATCATGTATATCATTTTTTTTTTTTGGAATTTGGATGATGAAATTTAGTTGAAATTCAATTCTACCAAGAAAAAGTAATTTTCATTTGCAAGTATAATTTTATTTCTCTCTCTTTATTTTTGGCAAGTATATTGTTGATGAAATTAATTATGAATATATTTTATTTTAATTTTCTACATAAAAGAGAGAAGATGGAAGTAGTGGTGATTGGTGGAAAAATTTAAAGAGCAAGTGAAAAAGTAGTAGTGACTAGTGAGTGATATGTTGTACTGGAAGCACAAGCAAATCATCACGGACGAGTACAAAAGTAATACTCCTACAAGGCGAAAGTGGGATGGTGGCATGGGGTTTTGTTTGGTGGAATTAATTCACTTTCAAAATTAGGTCAGGGGTAGAATATAATACTACTACTACATTAAGATCAAAGTGGTTTCTATATATTAATTAGTCTTCATGGGGAATCATGTTTTTGTACCACTTTTCACTATGTAAATTAAGTACTTTACTTCCCCCAACTTATGAAAAATATTTAGTGAGCCCTCAAAAATTTTTACTGTTTGATGTAATTGGCATGTATTCCAACTACTAGAAGATACTGTATTTAATTAAAAAGCTATAATAATTAATGCTCAACACATTACAATATATATTCCTTAATATAATTAGTACAAGGGTAGCACTTAATTTGGCGAATTACGTGATGTTTTGGTGTTAGGGTTAATGTTTTTGATATTCCAACTTATTAGTTTACATAAATTCTTAGGTAAGCTTGTTGACAATTGTTGTAACATGTAATAATATATGCAATAAAAAAAGAAGAAGAACACCTTAGATCACTTCCGATAGTAGTAGTAAAAAAGTTTAATTTTGTTGATATACGTGATAATTTAAAGAGCATTATTTGCTGTTTTTATATTTTGTGTTTTATCAGTCTTTTCAATTCAATGAGTTGTACATCAAACCAATCAAGCAAAATAAATGTTTTTACCCTTTTTCATATGATTTTAATTCTCCCCAAAACAAAATAAATGTTTTGGAGAGAGAATGAGGTTGCAGATTTGAAGAGAGAGAATGAGGTTGTAAATTTGATAACTAAAGTTGAAGAGACTATTGAAGTATAACTCATATATTTAAGTATCCCAAAATAATTAAAGAGACTATTGGAGATGCTTAAAATGTCATTTAAGTAACAAGACGTGTTTGAAAAGTAAGTGATTTCAAAATGTGCTCAAGTGATATAAATAGTGCCTATATATTCTTCAATCAAAATGAGCATGGCATGGCAGTCCACATAATTATTAAGAGAGGGAGAGGGTTATGAATGAAGGTGCTGCTATTGGTCACTAATTATATTTTTCCCTTCTACATTGAAATTTAAACCAAATGGTCTTAGTACTAAGAGAAGGGCCATACCAACCGACTAACCAACCAACATAAATAATTAGAATGGGATAAATAAGGTTTTGGTCACTGTATTGGGGTCCAGTTTTTATTGTGATTACCGAATTTTTTTTTATTACAATCGAATAACTGTACTTTCAAAAACTTATAAAATGGTCACTCCGTTTGATTTTTCGTCCAAAAAACGGACGGAATGATGACTGTGCAAATTGACTCCATTTTTTTGCTGACGTGGCCCGTTATTTTTGTTGATGTGGAGGTTAAAATTTTTCTTAAAGAAAATGTTACTCACAAGTCTCGAACTCTAGTTCTCTTCAAATTAGAAACCTTATATTCCAACAAAAATCATTGTGCCAACTATCTACCATGCTCAAATTTATGTAATACTAATGTTTAAATTAAGTAGCATCGTTTCTAGGAATTGTAATAATAATAATAATTATAATAACTGTAATAATAATAATTATTATTGTAATAATACAGTGACCAAAAAGGGATAATACACTGTAGTATTTCAATAATAATAATAATAAGGCTTAAATATGATTTACGATCCTAAACTACACAATTTTTTGTAATAAAAAAAATGCAATTTTTTTGTAATAATAAAAAAAAAACAAAGTTTTTTTTTTAATAAAATAAATAAATAAATCACCTCGATCATTTCTTAAACCACACGGCAGCAAACTGTCTTACTCGATTGGAAAAATTAGTAATGTCTGTCTTTTAATAAAAAAATTATTTAAAAATAATTTATTTATGATCTTTACATTGTTTATTGTATTGTTAGAAAAGCAAATAAAATTATATTGGTCAAGATCATCAAATAAATTATCATAAAAAATGCAGTTTTTATAATAAAATAAAAAAAAACTGCATAAAAAAAACTGCATTTTTATTTTATTATAAAAACTGCATTTTTTTAATAAAAATAAAAACTGCGTTATAAAAACTGCATTTTTATAATGAAAATAAAAACTGCGATTTTTAAAAAAAAAAAAAAACTGCATAAAAAAAACAAAACAAAAAAAAAACTGCATTTTTATTTTATTATAAAAACTGGAAATTATAAAAGTTTACCAAATGTTGAAACAAAATATTTTTTGTGTTGTTGCTTTTTGTTTTTTTTTTTGCGTTTTTTTTTTGTTTTTTTTAAACTGCTGCTTTGTTTTTTTTTTTTGCGTTGTTAGTTGTTTTTTTTTTTTTGCGTTGTTTTTTTTTTTTTTATTAAAAAAAAACTGCTTTTTTTTATTATTACAAAAAAATTGCGCTTTTTTTATTACTAAAAATTGTGTAGTTTAGGATAGTAAATCATATTTAAGCCTTATTATTATTGAAATACTACAGTGTATTATCCCTTTTTGGTCACTGTATTATTACAATAATAATAATTATTATTACAGTTATTACAATTATTATTATTATTACAATTTCTAGAAACGATGCTACTTAGTTTAAATATTAGTATTACATAAATTTAAGCATGGTAGATAATTGGCACAATGGTTTTTGTTGGAATATAAGGTTTCTAATTTGAAGAGGTCGTGAGTAACATTTTCTTTAAGAAAATTTTTAACCTCCACATCAGCAAAAATAACGGGCCACGTCAGCAAAAAAATGGAGTCAATTTGCAGACAACAAGATTCAAATTGCTTTTTTGACTGAAAAAAGCTTAACTGAGTGACCATTTTGTAAGTTTTGCTGAAAGACTGCTTATTCAATTATAATAAAAAAAAATCTCCAGAATCACAATGAAAATCTGGACCTCAAAGACAACGACCAAAAACCTTATTTATCCCTAATTAGAATTGATGTAGGAGTACTTATCAACCATCATTCACACCCCTCGTTGTCCTTGACTCTTATGTCTTATCCCAAAAACTATACCCTGTTTCATTTTGGCGCGTACTTCCCAAAATTCAGTTAAAAATTACTCCCTCTACTATTTGTCCACTAATTTCTTTCATTTGAGCTCGACTACCAAATTAAACTGATGCATATATTGTTCTGTATATAGCGAGCGCAAAAACCAAATTAAACTGATGAATATTTTTTTTCTTTGATAATATGGGGAAGGATCCTTTCTATTTCATAATTTAAATTTAAAATGTATTTAAATGTGATATTATTTTGACATGAGAGATGATTTTAAATCTGAATCATAAAATAGAGAGAATTTAGTCTAAGGAATTGAACCCGCGACCTCTAACTTATGGAGGAGCCTACTACACTAACTGAGCGAGCTAAAGGCCGTTGGTATTTATTATATATTTTCAGTATTTAATAATTTCTTCATGTTTTTGGCCAACCATTTGTTTTTATCCTCGATCCCATTAAAATTGATGTCATTTTTGCTATTAAAAAAAAACCGAGAATATGTGAAAAAGCTTAATTATAAATGAAGAGGAAAAGGGAAGGGAATATATAGGATATGAATTGATCTAATATTATATATTTACATAAAATGTTGATAGTACTTATAAAATTGCTAATACAAGGGCACTGCTATCTGTGGTGGCTTAAGCGGCTTCTCCACCTGTACAATGATTTTCTCGGCACGCAAAGGCTCACATGGACAAGGCATTGCAATGAACTTTGCAATCCGATCTCCGGGCATTATAACCGGTAAACTTTGCTTTTGTTTCTGCTTTGAATCCTGCAAAAGATTAAAAATAAAAATGTATAGTATATATATCATAGTCATCGAGTTGATCGATTTAAGAAGTGAAGATAGAATATATGAATTAATAAAGTAGTAGTAGGTTATAGGTACCGTGTGGGTGGCCTTAGGCTTGGAGCTGGGAGAGGAGGGAGGCCCATCATCGCTATCTGCGTCGGGATCCGTGAAAGATCGACGGAGGGATCGAAGCTTGTCCCAGTGGTAACAGCAGGAGAAGATGCCGCTGAGACTGAAAATGATGATCAAAAGAATAGCAGTCCCAAGAGGAAAGCCTAGTGACGGCCGAGACGGATCCGGGTGTGGCGGCGCATAATATGGGCTCTCCATCAATTTTAATTTGCTGATGAAAATCGCTTGTTGTAATATTGTTTGTAATACTCGAACTCTCTACTCCTCTCATGAGGGGTGGTAGAAATGGTGGCGTGCGTGGGTGTGTTTTTCTTCTTTCGCTTCAAGTAGGAGAAAAAGAGTAATTGATGCAAAGGACTATGAGATCGATAGAGAGGAGAAGGGGTAGTGATAATTAATATACTATAAAATTGGGATGGGATGTTGGGTACGTATGTGTAAAGGGTACAGCTGCTTCCATGGCCATTTGCGTACGGAATGGGAATGGGAATGGGGTAATGGGAATGCAGGGCGGTGAAAGCTTTGGTAATGCTACTACATATATTCATGCTAGCTAGGCCCATCTACTAACTTCACTGGCCTCTCTCTCAAGATAGATGGAGATCTATTGATCAATTAATGCAATTGCTAAATTCTAACCCATCACGTAATAAATTTATTGTAGAATAATAAGGTACCATTATAATTTTTATTTTTAAAAATTAATCAAAGTTTAATCTCAATATATAAATAAATTTAAGGTAATACAATTATCCGTTTAAACGTTTCAAAATTCTTGGTTATTTAGTGTTTAATTTTGAGTGTAGTGATAAAATGTAATGTTAGGATTCTTGATGAATCACTTGTAATTAAGGCCTTAAATTTTTATTTTATTTTCTCTCTATATATATGTTTGTCTTACATGCAGCACTCAACAATGTCTTTTATTTAATATATATGTTTTATCTTACATGCAACAACAAAATTAAGATGTAAATTCATGGATATTTTATTTTATTTCATATGTACTTAATTACGTACATGCCGTTGAGTTGGCTACTTGATGGAATTCAAGTTTGAAACGTATATACAAGATAAAAAGTAATATTGTATGTTTGTTTGTAAAAATTATATTTGATATAAGAATATTAATTTTATTTGTTTTTAAATTTAAATTTAAGATTATTAATTTAAAAATTATAATATTATTTAATAATTTTAGAATTATAATATTAAAATTATAATACTTACAAACAAATAAATCGTACGTAATTGTAGTGTAGTAGTACTGTTTAGTGCTTCTATTTTCCCTTTCCTTTCCTCTTTAAGATATTTTTGACGTCAAATGGAGTATGTAAGATCAGTATGAAAAATACCAAACAATATATAGTGGATTTATTGGAGCTGCAGGCTGCTGCTCGTCCAATCCAAGTCGCAGCATGCAACTTGCAACAACTCATTAATATATATAGTGGATTTATTGGGGAGCCGCGCGTGGCTGTGAAGCATTAATATACATATTTGGAATTTAAATTGACCTAAAAATTTATGTAATTAGGTACTAAAGCTCATTCATGTATATAATACTATGTCTTTCACTCTTTAATTATTTTTCTTATTTTTAACTCACTTGTGATATTATAATATGTGTAGATCTTATCATTAATTCCGACCCTCTCTCCATTCTTAATTTTCTTAGGGTTAGGCATTATTGTAGCATTAGTTTTCATAACAAACACTGAAAAAGTAATTAAGTTAATGTTTGTTAGAGCATCTTCAAAAAAAACTTTTTAATTTAAGTTTGTTGATGTACGTGGTAATTTGAAGAACATTATTTGTTAATTTTATATTTTGTGTCTCATCAGTCTTTTTAATTCAATGAGCTGTACATTAAACTCATCAAGTAAAATAAATATTTTTAGCTTTTCATAAATATTTTGAAGAGAGAGAATGAAGTTACAGATTTGATGACTAAGATTGAAAAAGTTGTTGGGGATAATTTTTCTGATGTGATTGACTTATTTGAGTATTCCAAAGTGATTGAAGAGACGATTAGAGATGCGCTAACTTTTGCATGCTTTAATTACTAAATCCGGCTGGGACTCCATTATTTTGCATGTTATAACATTGCCTTACCCACTTAATTAAGCTAAGCTAGACCCCAGTTTTGTTCCCATAAAAGGGTATATAAACAAAAAATGGGCCATCGTTTTTATTTTATGGACTCGGATTCTTCTTCTTCTTAATCGCTTATTGGTGGCAGGGGGCTTCTGAATTGAATTGTTGTTGTCCTTTAGTTATTATTTGAAAGAGACTACTACTCTTCTGAATTATATTCTGTTAATGGATTTACAGCCGAATTGGCGACTACCAACTTGTAATCTAGGGTAAGCTTTCATGTCATTATTACTAGTATTTGGTATGGAAGTTACGTACATGACACCCAATTTGATTCATCCAACTTCAGATATTCTCTCTGTCTTGTTATATATAATTAAAATAAAAACAGAAATTATCTTAAGATTAGCAAAAAAGCTTCAAAAATTGTTTACATCAAACTCTGTCCTCCAGCTTTATATTAGATATTTGGGACATTGGGTCTGATCCCTATCAAATAAAATGTCCAATTTTGAATTTTTTGAGTAAAATTGACCTTTTTAATGCTAATTTATATATAATTTTTGTCAAAATATATATAGCTACGGTGAAGCCGTTATAATCAAAAGAAATATATACAAATTACTATTAAACCTAATTTTTTTTATACTTTTAAAAGTGTATTTATATATGTTCAATTATTAATTCTAAAAATAGTCAATTAAAAATTAAACATTTAAGTTGAGACAGAGAAAGTATATGATTAGTTTTCTCAATTTCTTGCGTCACTAATGAAGGCACTATAGAGTTTATGCTTGTGTTTAGGTTAAATAAATTTTTTATTTTGTTAAGCCAAACAAAATATTACTGAAAAGGGACTACACACCCACTAAACAAGCAACAAAACCGAATAATGCTATGTTCATTACAAAATTTAACGGCCTAAAGGCTAATTAAGCAGAAGAATATAACTTTGCAATGTAGGAAATGGAATCAAAGTGTATGCAATTGAATAAAATTAAGCAGAAGAATAAAGAATATATATATATATATATATATACCCCTACCCCCCCCCCCCCCCCCAATCCACCCCGCACAATGGTGCCTGCCCATTTAGGATTAGATTGTTGAGTGTGGCTGTTCTGTTATCAACATCAATTTCGTCTTATACCTAACTGATTTTAAGTTGTGAAATAGAACAGAACACAACAGTGCTTCTATTCCTTTCCTATCTATCCATCAATCACCATTAATTCCTACCCACTGACAATATTATTCGTGGGAGACACAAAATTACAGTGCACCATTATATGTTTCTACCATTTCAACACACTGTTTTACTCCAATTCCAAAACAGACAAACATAAAAACTTGTTTTATTTCTATAAGAAGCAAGCACGGAGCATCTTTGACTACGCTAAAAATACAAGGGGAGGATATTATTTAATGCAGTGTTAGAATTTAAAAACAAATAATATTTTAATCACACACGTATTATATAAAATACGAAAAAGTAAGGATACGCAATATACTTATGTTCATCAATTTGGTTAATCCTATTTGTCTAATGTATTTATTAGATGTTTGACACACTTTACAATGATCTACACACCAAAACACTAATAAATCTCCAAGCTCAAATTGCACGAACCGCCCAACACATTTAAAAAATTTCCCGACATTATGATAAATAAGTTCTCAAAAACAATTTTTTTAATTAAAAACACAATTAATTTAAATGCACTATATTTATAAACACAACTGGATATGTACCTAAAAAGTCAAAGTTAAATGGGACTATAATCTATAATAATAAGATAGAAACCAATTTGAATTTATGTGAAAAAACATAGAGACAATTCAAATTTATTCTAATTTTCAGATAGTTGAAATAGAAGAAAAGAGAAAATTTTGTTACATCGTGTCTTTAGACACGACCAATTACTAGTTTGAGTCTATTACAAGACCAAAGGAGTATATAGTTTGCAAATAATCACACATTGGACACTTCCGTGAAACAATGCTCTATTACATATACTTATCTCGCCGGTAAAATAGTAATTTAAATAGAGGTGGTGTTAGGTGTCTTAAATTTTTGTTATCAAAAAGTGTCCCAAATATTGTGTCATCTTAATATTGGTTAGATAGATCTCATCTAATTGATTATGTCATAAATTATTATAAAAATATTCAATGGTATTCATTTGAGACAAAAAATAAATTAATGCCCTTAATATTACTCTTTAAATAATTTAAACGGTAAATCTTTCGGCCCGGCAAATAGTTGTATAATATATTGGGTTGGGTTCTTGAGAGATCCATATTAAGTATGGGTTATCTAATCATTGCACATCATCACTATAGTAAGCTTATAACTTCCTAGCCCATCGTGACGATAGTAAGCTTATAACTTAATTTGGGATTGGAATTTGGATTCCTCTTCAGTCTTTTTCTTTATCTTTTTTTTTTTCCTTTTTCTTTCTCTCCAGTCTATATCAATGGATGGCATCATGCCACCAAAATTTTAAATCGGAGATCTTAGGTTAAATTTTATGGAGTAACATGTTTTTAAAAATTAATTTTGGAAAAGTCCGCGTGTGTTACGTAGGCACGCACATGTGACACTTAAGCACCCAATATCCAAATTTTTGAATCATATTTGTATTTTAGTCTAAAAAAAAAAATAAGACCCCTCTGATCGAGGGCTCACGGTCAACCGTCTTGCCGGTGCTAAGGAACAGGCTCTATGTGTGGTGGGCTAGCCATTGCTGAAATCCGTTTAAAATAAGTGGCGAACTTATCGGCATGGACCATTTATTAGCAATCAATTGATTAGAGTCGTACTACTTCTCCTGCCATGCTGATTTTAGAAAAATATCCTTAAAAAAATTCACACAAATGACACTTTTTTTGCGATGAATAATTATTTTTTTTAAAAAAAAAGAAACTAATATAAACCAAGCCAATGAAATGATAAGCGCTTGCTTGATAACTATTTTTGCTTTCAATTTTTTAATTTTATATCTATTTTTTTGAAATCAGTAATAAAAAAGTTGTTTGTTAAATATTTTTGCTTCTAAAGAAGTCGAAGTAAAATCTCTTTTGGAAGGAAAAAAAGAAGTAATAATATCTAAAACTTGAATTTTTAATTTTGACAATACATAGAGCCATTCGGACTTTAATGAGGTTCAGGCATAAGATCTTATTAATAACAAAATTTCAAAAAAAAATTCTATATAAAATAAGATAAAATCTAATGGTTAAAGTTACTTATGAAATTATAATTTAAAATTTATATTTTCACTCTTAAAATTAAATAAAACTAAAATCATCTAAACACGAAAGTAAAAAGAATAATCAAACGGCTCCTAAGTTTACTACTTTAAATTCATATTTACTTGTAGGGGCGAAGTCACTTGTTAGTCAGTAGGGTCAATTGCACCCACTGGTTTTTTTTTTTTTTTTTAATATATGATAAATAGATTTTTTTGAGGGTCAGAAGAGTCAATTTGCACCCACTGAAATTGGGTATTACACTTTACTGAAATTGGGTAATACACTTTCCCGTTTTAAAGCAATTTGCACCCACTGAAATTTGCACCCACTCTTTTTACACTGAAATTGTTAATCAAATTTTAACCACATATGACTCATATCCTCTCAATATATGTATCTCTCTCTATAATATTTTGAACTAAATAATAATCTAATTTATATTACTTTTAAAAATAAATAATGAATTACTGTATAACAGAATCATGCTTTGAAAAATAATCAATCTACGGAGTATTATACTAAGAATTTAGGACCGATCCATCAGGATTTGATTTCCCTTTATAGCATTTGTACAAACTGCGTAAGAGAAATAGGGATCAACATTTCCTTCTCTTCAACTGAAGAGCCCGCTGGTGGTATTCGATCTTTTCTCTTGCTGCTTTCATTATTTGGGTGAATTTCATGTCCAAGTTTTTTATTTTTTTTAATATTTTGAGCTCGACGTTCATGATAAAAATCAACTCTCATTTAGAATTAACAAATTCAAGAATTTACAATAATATACTCTTTCCGTCCCATGATAACGCATATTAAGAAGAGAAATAAAATAACAAAATTGCCCATAATACTAATATTTCATTAATCATTTTCAATGTAGGTGTGAGAGTGACTTATTATACTTATTAAATATGGAGAGAGAATTAGAATAAGAAAAGTATAAGATATTTAATGTTAAGGGTATAATAGAAAAATTTGTGTAAAAGTTTGGTTATTAAAGGAAATTAAGTCGACATTTAACATCCAAAAGTAGTAATAAGAACTTTTATCCTGGGACGGAGGGAGTACTACTTTCGTTCCAAAATTAGATATATATATATATATATATTTTGAAATTTTAAAGGCAATTTGTAAAATCCTAAAACTTAAAATTGATATAATTTTGTTCAAGTTTTGGAAACAATTAAGATGATAAGTAGTAGTACTTTATAATTGTTATATTTGTTTACATTAAAATTAAATAACTTTATATCAATTTTAAAGTTTAGGAATTTGGTATTGACTCAAAAAAGTCAAAAGTTAATTTTAATTTTGAAACGGAGAAAGTATCATTAAGTTCACATAAAAGAGAAACGCAAACATCACATAATAAATGACGTTTTATCGGGTAAGAATTATAATTAATTTGTATATCCATGTTAAAACTGAGAGCAGTGAAAGATTCATCGATGATATACACGCATAAAAGAAATCATTTGGTGCTCAGGCTTGGAGGGAGACGGAAAATCGATTTTACTCGATAGATATTAATATGTTTGTTTAAACAAATTTTACTAGAGTGAGTGAGTGAGTGAGTGATCCAAATATTAGAGAATTAATTCATTTCGGGCTTAGACTTAGAGGGAGACTGTAAAATCAATTTTCGACGAAATGAAAAAGGTAAATACAATAGAATCATAATCATAAAATACGATCCTAATCGAAATATATATGTTTGTCTAAACAAATTTTATCTCAGTGAGTGATACAAATATTAGAGAATTGTTTCATGCTAGTTAGGTCGGTTTTGATTTTGTCGTTAAATGGTCTAAAACAAGTCATAATAGTAAAAGAATTGATATTTCTACAAGTAAATTTGATAATTTCATAAAATTCTTTCTCACATTAGGTGGGGCTCATTTACTATTTATGTTAGTAGAAATTTGTGAGAATTGGGGCAGTTTTTTTGTTCTTGTTCAGATAATAGAATGGGTTTCCTTCTGTGTTGCAAATTATATATAGAGAGAAGGAGATGATGATGATATACTAAGGCTATGTTTGTTTGTAAGGATTATAATCTCAAGATTATTAATCTTAAAATTATAATTATAATCTCAAAATTATTAAATTATTTTATAATTTTTAAATTAATAGTGCCAAGTGTCGCAAACAAACATAACATAATATAACATGGATGGAAGCAAGCGGCGGCTACAAAAAGTAAGTGGACATATGTTGACTTCAATTCCTTCGTATTGAACAAATCACTTTCTCGGGAGAAAATGGGATCCTGGATAGTGGAGTTCCATAATTATTTTAGACTTAAATTGATAGGTCACCATTATTGTTTACCCTATAATTAAGACATTAATTACTTTGACCATTTAATTTATCCACCCATTAATACCAGTAGGATGCATTTCAAACAAATTTTTTATTCTACAAGGTTGACTTTTAAATGTAGTTTAAGATCTGTTAAACCTGTGATCCTACAATTTTAATTAACTGTACTAGTACATACGTTTGTTTAATCATTAATCAAAATTGGTGCATCCTTGATCACTGGTACCAACTACTCCCTCTCCCTCTCCCGCTCCCTCCCTCCCTCCCTCCCTCCATTAATATACGTGTTTTAAAATTATATACTACAAGAATTAAAAAATAATAATTGTATAATGTTAAATATAATATATATTATCTATAAATTTATTTATTTTCTAATATAATAATTTTAAAAAAAATCGTCTAAAACGAAATATAAATTCGTCTAAAACTCTACAAAAACAGCTCACATGATGGATCAAATCTTTGTTCTCTGGTGATCTGGATTGTAAAGATCATCATTAAATCCTTGGCTTGCTATATATATATATATATATATATATATATATATATATATATAGCAAGCCAAGGATTTAATGATGATCTTTGCATATGACACCACTAAGATTCCAACTGTTCAAAATGGTAGAGGTTACATACAACCACTGCTCATCACTAATTAAGGCCGTTTGGATTCGGATCTGGTTAGTATGAAGTTAATTTTTGGGAAAATTGGTTAATTGGCCAATAAAATGTTGACACACATAGAGCCTCGCCTGCGTGTCAGTATTCTATTGGTCAATTGACCAACTTATCCAAAAATAAACTTCATGCTAACCACTCCCTTTAGATTCAAAGCTTGATACTCCTTCGTCCAGAATTTTTAAGATTTATCTAAGACACGTACATATTTTTTTAAAAATGATTTTACATTATTATGATCATGGTGCTTCATAAATTTAAATCAAATAAAAATTAATATATATTCATATTTTTACATGCATTGGATTATTAAATGAAGATCAAAACCCACGTAATTTCAACACATTTAAACACACAATAATAATATAATAATAATAATTTATTGTTCAATGATCTTACTTACCTAACTCCCGGACGAATTACTAGTTGATATACTTCCTCCATTCTTAAAAGATTGTCATTTAAAATTTTGGCACATGGATTAAGGAAGTGTCATTTACCAAGTAAAATTTGTTTGAAATTTCATCACTACCCCTTTGTGGAAAATTGAAAACTATTAATACAAGGGAGAGAATTTCTTGGGACAATGAGAGAAGGTAGGGGTAATATAGGAAAGTAAATAATTTATTCTTCTCGAAAGTTGTAAATGACAAATTTTTTGAAACAAATTTTTTCCCCTAAAACGACAATCTTTTAAGAACGGAGGGAGTACATGTTAAGGGTTATTCATAATTTGGACATTGATTGAGCCCTAGCTGCCTCTTCCTCGCCAGTTCCTACCTCATTAAATACTAATTCCTCCGTTCTTAATTATTTGACATTTTAGAGGTAGACACGAGATTTAAGATAATGATTGAAAAATATTAAATATAGTACTCAATTGTCTATAATATTCTTAAATCATCATTTATCATAATTATTCATACTCTCTCTCTCACACATTTTTCTATAATTATCTCCTAAAAAACTCCCATGCCTCATTAACTTCTCTCTCTCCATCCCCATAGTTTTGTTGGGATAAAGAGAGTTTTGATGGGATAAGGGGAGAGAAAGAGTTAAAAGTATCAAAAAAATAGGTAGAGTAATGAGAGGTAATTTTAGAAAAATTGTCATTAATTCTTCTAAATTTGAACAAACTTCAAATAATTAGGGACAAATAAAAACCTCTAAAACGTCAAATAATTAGAGACGGATGGAGTATTTCCTCCCTCACAAAAATAGTTCCATTTGTGGCGCCCAAAAAGCGGTATACATCACCCATCTTGAGTCGCCGATACATGGTATGTAATTCAAATACAACTTAATAATACAACTGTCAGGTACAATACGACAAAACATAAACTGTGAGTTTGAATACAAATATTGTCTCTTAGAGAGTATACAAACTCAAAAGGAGTCCTCATTACAATTATTATCACACTATTTCACGAATAGTGAGGACTACTAATGCAAACATCTAGGATCATCACTCTCTGTTCCCCGACTAGTCTCGATTTACGTTCTCATTTTACGAAGAAACGGTGAAAGAAAGTGTGAGCTCAACTAGCCCAAGAAGAAATATTATGACTAAGATAATGCGAGAATAATTTATCGTTAGCCTTCAATGTGTTAAATTGATAAAATATAATAACTATCAAGTTTAAGCTGCGGTGAACAAGCAATCCATTAGAAGAAAGAGGGGTAGAGAATAAAATGTACTATCTTCTATGATTTAAAAAGTTTTTCATGACTTTTATCATTTGAGACTCAAATTTTAATAAATAATCCACATCATAAAATCATCCCCCGCACTACTGAAGCCAAAGATATTCTTTAAGTATCACGACCACGAATTATCCATGCACTACGGCTTAAAGATAATCATGTTTTCATCAATCAGTCCGATCATGCCATAAAATAATTCATCTTGCACTACTGCCAAAGAGAATCCACAGCCATAATCATATCAAAAATTGTCCATCAATGCACTACGGGCCAATGAGGACTTTTTTCACATCATTTGTAACATTACAGTTATGATTATACCGAATAATCCCTGGTCATAATCATACCAAGTCTATCTACGCACCTTCTGAATACTGAGATGACTTTCAAAAAAATAAACATGGGGATTATAAGACCCCAAATTATTAATAAATAAAATTTAATTTCCTCTATTTATTATTTTGAAATAGTAAGGGTTGATTTGATTAATGTGGTTAGTTATGGGTAAAATGCGTAAAATAAGCAAGTGGTTATAAAATACTCATTGTTGTCGGAGAATATTCGTTTGGTCGTGGAATATTCCTGCTGTCGGGGAATATTAAATGCGACACATGTGACCTTGTGTGGGCCCCATAACAAAAAAGCGATTGGATGAAGAAAGCGACAAGTATAAGTTGTTTATAAATAATCAGTAGCGATTATTACAGATTATCTTTGTTGGAATATTCGATGGTTAAAACACGATAATGGCGTTGTTCTTGCACAAGAAGACACCAGGTATTACACCAATTATTGATTCTACGTGAAGAAGACACTACTCAATAATTGTTACTGTGAATTCTTATTCAAGATTTTATTTTATTGATTCAATAATTCTTTGCGTTGATTTTTTATATTCTTTGTTATTTCAATAATTGTCACTACTACGTTGTTTTCCATTATTCTGAGCAATAATTCATATTATCCGAATAGTATTATTAGATAACATTATTGGCAATGTCTAGAAAGTTACATCAGGAGAGGTTTGGTCACCTAATTGCTTGGCCAAGTAAGGAGAAATCATTATTGAAAAGCCCTCTTTCCCAGGAATGGCACGGTTGTCGATCTTGTGATTCGTAATATTATTTATGAATAATTAATTATTGATTTATATGATAAGGAAATATTGATTTTATGTGGATATAGATGGAGAAAATTTTTAAAGTGACAATTGTTAAAAATTGATATTTTATCTTTTACGATAAAATAATATTTTATTATATTATTATAATATAATAATGATAATATTTTTTTACAATGAATGTGAGATATATAGAGTATATGAGGAGGAAAGTATTTTTGTTGTAAAAGTTGTTTAACACATGTTTTGTGTGTTTGGTGGACCCCATTTCTTGATCGAAATTTGATTATATACTGTAAAATCATCCAGATGTGGATTTCGTTCAATTTCTGTTTGGAAATTGAAAAAAACTTTCTTCTGTAAAGTTGTAGAGAATTGAATTTCCTATAAAAAAATCATGAGATTCGAATTTTCTGATAAAAGGGATATTTATTGTGAATTATTGAAGTTTCGATATATCGGGTGTGAATTGATTTTTGGAGTTTAAATTATTTTTGTTAGAAAAGCGTTTTTTGTATTTTTTTGGACATCATTAACATGTGTGGCTGGTGTTTTTGACCAAAAGGTGGGCTAAGGAAAATTTTTATAATTATATTAATATTATATTAAATTTTATGCTTTGGCGTTCTAAGCATTTTTCTATAAATAGGGTGCTTAGGTTAGAATTGAAAATCACACCAGAAACTAAAGATTTCTCTCTCTTTCTCTCTCTATAATAACGAGCGTATTTGTGAGTATTTTAGTACTTTGAGTATTGCTATACGGTGCAAGTTCTTTCAAAGACTATATCCGATATTCCATTAAATCTTATTCTTTCTGAGGTAAGGGATGTTATTTTATTCGAAAATGATATTATTTCTTCAATATCATTATGCCGAAATATTGGTTGAAAATTTTTATCAAATTTGGAACTTTTTTCATGTCGGGATTACTATTCATGAGTTACTATTCACGAAGCATGATGATGTTTTTTTTATGAAATTTCTATCTTTTGGTGTCGGAGTTACTATTCACGTATACGGCACTATTCACGTATACGACACTATTCACAGAAAAATTAAATTTTCTTTCCTGTGTCCAAAATTGTCTGTTATGATTCCTATCTTTGATTGGATCTATGTTTTGATCTTTATTCTTAAATTTTTACTCCAATCTGATTATTTATGAAGTATTTTTGAACTTGGATTGTTTAAAGTACGAATCCTTAATATTTGTTCTTTTGTTTCACTAGATTCGTTTTCTTTAAAATATTTTTCATCATCCTCAGTCCTAAATGATGATATAATTGAATATCTTTGGCCTGTAGTGCAAAGATGAATGATTTTTGATGAATATCTTTGGCCCGTAGTGCAAAAATGAACAAGTGTTTAGATGAACATGACTAATCGATGAATATCTTTGGCCCAGAAAGTGCAAAGATGAATATTTGATTCCAGATATATATTGATTGATGTTCTGAGGGATAAAAGATAGACAATGAACTTTTAAATTCATATATAGAAGATAGTAGTTTGCATTCTCTACTTAACTCTTCTAATGAAATTATTTTCGTCATGAATATTGATTTAAAACTTGTTGTCTATTGTATTCTATTAGATTTTTTCTGTTGAAGACTAACGATAATTTGTTTTATATTATCTTAGTCATAATGTTCTTTATTGGGCTAGTTGAGCTCACCCTTTTCCTTGTTGTTCTATTTTTTTCTTCTCGTGAGGCGATAATGTAGCGAGTACTAGTGGGGTGTGGAATGATGGTTCTAGAAGTGGTTCTAGTAGTCCTCACTATTCTGTAGAATAGCGTATTAATAATTGTAATGAGAACTTATTTGAGTGTGAATATTGTCTAGATGACAATATTTGTATTTAAACTCACGCTTTTTTTATGTTGTATTAATAAAGTTGTAGTTGTTTTTCGTACCATGTATTTTGACGACTCGAGAATGGGTGTTGTATACCTATTTTGGGGCGTCATTGGTTAATATCGAGCTTAGGGATATGGTCTCAAGCGGAGATGGGGAATAAGTACTAGAGGGGAGAGGGGAGAGACGAGTAATCCTTCGCTAGTGTGTCATACCTAAGCTTATTTGTTGATCAGTTGAAGTATATGGTTAATATGTGATATGTTAATTTGTTTAATTTAGTCCTGCAAGTATTATCAATCTTGCACCAAATCCCCTAATAGTAAATGTGACGCCCCCAAAATAGGTCTATTCCATCCAACTCATTCTGAGTCGCCAAATACATGGTACAGAAAATAACTACAACTTTATTACAACAATTGTCATGTAAAATACAACAACACATATGCTCTGAGTTTGGATACAAATATATACCAACTGTGACACTCATCCCAACCTTGGATAGCACGTCACAATGACACCTTAAATAAATGTATAGTCAAAAACTATTTTAGAAATTAGAATCTTTGGGAAGTGCTCAAGGAAACCTTCGTACATGGGAGGCCATCCGTCTAGGTTATGATAGATATCATATGGCCACAGAATTATCCTTGGTTGACCCAATAGATCCCAAAAAAAAATGAAAAGATTACTATCATATTTTTTCCAATGGTGAGTCTTCTCTTGACATATCATTATCTCCACTGTCTCTAATTGAGAGTTATACTTCAACCAAACACCAAGATTATATAGGTAGTGCTCGTAGATATACTCAGTAAGTGGATGAGCACAACCCTGTCTTATGATGACACGAGGTTATATGTCATTAGACAGTGGCAAAACACCCTTCCAACGTTGGGTTCACCTCAGCCTATTTGATTCACCAAATATAACTACTAAATGATGTATACAACACCTTTCTATACCGCCAGAGGAGAACTCCTCCACACTAGAGACCACCGATTCTATTTCCTCACATTACCCTCATTTCGACCCAATTTACACTCTTATTACCCGAAAAGGAATTGTGAAGCAAAAGGGTGAAAAGACAATAACTAGCCCATCAAAGAATATCATGACTAAAGATAATTAAATTATCAATAGCCTTCATCAGTAATAAATCAGAGATTTAGAACATATGGTAGATGATAAAACTTTTCAACCATTGTTGTAGCGGAACGAGCAATCCATTAGAAGAGTCAAATAGACTATAAAGTCTATTATATTCTCCATGTTAAAAATCCACGAACAATGTTTTATCCCTGTAACATCAATCAACATATTCTGGTCCACAATCATATGAATAACTCATAATCATAATTGTAGTTCTAAATTCCTCTTCTCATCCAGGACGAAGATAATTTTATCACATGTCTTTACGTGAAACATTAAAGATCATGGTTATACCAAATCACAGTTCCTGTTCATAATCATACTAATAAATTCATCTTTGCACTACGGGCCAAAGATATTCATTAACAGTTCATCTTTGCACTACAGGCCAAAGATATTCAACAACAGGTCATCTTTACACTACGGGCCAAAGATATTCATTAACAGTTCATCTTTGCACTTCAGGCAAAGATATTTAACAATAGGTCATCTTTGCACTACGGGCCAAAGATATTCATTAACAGTTCATCTTTGTACTACAGGCCAAAGATATTCAACAACAGGTCATCTTTCCAATACATGCCAAAGATAGTCATCAACAGTTCATATTTGCACTACATGCCAAATATATTAATATCTCAAAGAAATATATAATCATTTCAAAATCTATATAAACCATAATTATAACCATGTTGATCAATTCACCTTTGCACTTAAAAATATTCAATTGTAAATTCAATGGTCATGATCATACCAAACCAACGATTCAACTTTGTACTCATCGCCCAAAAGAGAACCCATAGTCATGATCATACCAATAATCTACCCATCTTTACACTCAAGTTAAAGAGAAATTTCTTTACCATGATTATAAAAATGTTATATATGATAATAAAAACAATATGATCAACAACTGTATTTAATTTCAAAAGTAAGATTCATAATTCAACGATAATTTGGTCAGAAAAAGAAATCAATTTTTGTCGTGAATAGTACCCATGAATAATAACTCGTGAATAGTAACTTATGAATAGTAACTCATGAATAGTACTCCGTATTCGTACATAGTACCATATACGTAAAAAATGTCATATACATGAATAATGTCGTATACGTGAATAGTGCCGTATACGTGAATAGTGTCGTATACGTGAATAGTAACCCTGATACAAAAAGGTAGAAATTTCACAATAAAATCCATACCAATATTTCGGTATAATGATATTAAAAGAATAACATCATTACGAAAAAATATCCCTTACAATCCCGTACATCCCTTAAAGAAAGACTTACGATTGGATATCGGATATGATATTTCAAGGAAATTTTGCATCGATGAATAAGAACTCACCAAGTATCTAAATACTCACAAAATACACTCGACAATCTAGAGAGAAAAAGAGAAAACTTATGAATTCGGTGTGATTTTCAATTCTAACATAGCCCTCTATTTATAGGAAAATGTTAGCACGCCGAAGCAGACTTAACCTGCAACCTGATGGCTTTACCTGCTACTATTCCCACCCACCATATTTGAAAATTCAATTGAGCACATTTCTCACCAACCAAAAGTGGGGCCCACCAATTCTAAAATTTTCCACCAAAATCATTTATAACCTAATTTTCGAATCAGTCACCTCTTAAAATTCATAACAAATTATACGCTCATTTTTAACGGTTCAAAATTTGTGGGCATATACTCAACTTATATATGTATAATATATCCAAAAATTACAACGATCCAACGGTCGGATTAAATATTATAACTCACACAATAAAGTTGTAATAACACCGATTTGATCTTTTAATACCTCCAATCCAACAAAATACTGATAAAACACCTCAATATTAACTCCTTTATTTATAACTTTGACGCCCCCAAAATTAGGTATACATCACCCATCTTGAGTCGCCAGATACATGGTACAGAATTCAAATTCAACTTTATAATACAACCTGCTCAGGTACAATACGACAAAACATAAACCTGTGAGTTTGAATACAAATATTATCTCTTAGAGATTATACAAACTCAAAAGGAGTCCTCATTACAATTATTATCACACTATTTCACATAATAGTGAGGACTACTAATGCTATCCTCTCGGACCATCACTCCGCTTCCCGACTCGTCCCAAATTTATATTCTCATTTCCTGAAGAGAACATTGAAGGAAGGGTGAGCTCAACTAGCCCAGTAAGAAATATTATGACTAAGATAATGCAGAATAAATTATCATTAGCCTCCAACAATGTTAAACTGATAAAATACAATAGACATCAAGTTTAACTACAGCGGAACAAGCAATCCATTAAAAAAGAGTCAAGTAGAGAATGAAATCTACTATCTTTTATGATTTAAAAAGTTTTCATCACTTTTATCATTTGAGACTCATTTCAATAAATAATCCACATCATTAAATCATCCCCGCACTACAAAGCCAAGGATATTCTTTAAGTATCACGACCACTTAATTATCCATGCACTACGGGCCAAAGATAATCGTGTTTTTCATCAATCGGTCCGATCATGCCATAAAACAATTCATTTACTCCTCGTGGCAAGAAGAGAATCTATAGCCATAATCATACTCAAAAAATCGTCCATCAATGCACTACGGGCCAATGAGGACTTTTAATTTTCACATCATTTGTAACATTACGATCATGATTACACCAAGATAATCCCTCGGTCATAATCATACCAAGTCCATCTATGCACCTACTGCCACATATGACTTTCAACATAATATAAACATGAGGATGATGACAATGATATAAGAATTCAATAAAACAAGTTCAAGAATTAATTTATCCATGAACCAATAACGCCCAAATTGTCAACATGATCATCGCTTTGTAGAGTAAAATTCAAGAATGCTCGGAAGAATATTTCCATGAAAAGATCTTTGGATGAAGCGCAAATATCAAGGATATTCCACTAATTTCATGGAGTATAGAAGTCAAAATTTTAATCAATGAGTATAATACCGAATGGAATAACAAAAGATATCACCATGCATGCGATACTTGCATGAGCGGTTATTCCAATGAATAATAATAACGAGAACCGTGCCGGTGAAATTCACAATCATGAGGATGTTCAACAGTAATAATAAATGCGGAATAATAAATGATGGAACCAGTCCCACGTAGATAACATGAGCAGGATATTAAGCGCGAGAATAATAAAGACGGAATAATAAAAATGGAACCAGTCCCACAGATAAAGACGAGGATATTCAAAGAATAATAAAGATGAATAATGAAGAATGTCACCAACTATAGGGTAGCTCAGCGTATACAAAGTTATTCCAATGAATAATAAAGAAATGGAATAATGAAGTTCTCTTCTTGAATACAAAATAATAATATCCCTTATCAGTAAAATGATACTTGATATAAGAGTAGTGAAGTAATGTAAAACTTTTCTTCTATCTCTATAGTCTCTCTCTATAGTTTTCTCTACAGAGTTCGGTGAATTCATAAGAAAATAATGAAGGAATGAGTTTTATTTATAGGAAAATGGAATGCATAAGAACTAATCCATGAGCGGTCCAGAGATTGATTTACTTTAATCGACGGTCCATATTTAAAGAAAAATCTTTTAAATAAAATATAATATATTCTATTTATAAAATAACTTTAATAAAGCATTTTGTTTTATATAAAAAGATTTTACTATGCAAAATACTATGCATAATAGAATATAATATATTCTATTTATAGAATAACTTTAATAAAGTATTCATTTTTATATAAAAAGATGTTTCTATTTTATTACGAATAAAACAAAACTTCTAAATCAACAATAATTGAATCAAATAATGTGAGATACTACAAAGAACTATTGTAACAATAATTGAACAAAACCGCGAGTGACTTTTCACATAAATATCAATAATCAATACTGGTATGCTACTATGCAACCACGCCAGACATCGCATTACTTTTTACTAGAGAGTAGTTCAACAAGATCAATGGTAAAACTTTCGTAGTTATTTTCAATAAAAATAATTCTCAATCCGACAATAATTACATTTGTAGGGTCCACCAATGATTATTGTAGTAAATGCACGGATATTCCCCGACAAAAGAATATTTCCACCAATCAAATATAATATGACAACTTGCATAATTTGAAAAAATTGTAAATACTACCCACAACTATAACATTATATCAAATCCACACTATAATATAAAAAAAATTATTTTGAGAAAATTAATTTTTATTCATAAAATCTGGGGTTTCACAATAACCACATAAATAAATCCATCATTTATATCCACATCAAATAAATATTTCCTTATCATATAAATCAATAATTAATTATTCATAAATAATATTACAGAATCACAATTATGACAACCAGTAGTTCCCGGAAAGATGGGGCTTTCCGATAAGGATTTCTCCTCATCGGCACGCATGATTGGGTGACCAACCTCTCCTCGATGAGAACTTTTTTAGACATTGCCAATAATGCTATCTAATAATATTATTCCAAATAATATGAATTATTGATCGATAATGGAAAATACTTGCGTGCGGTGACAATTATTAAAACAACAATAATATAAAATATCAATCGCAAAGAATTATTGAATCAATAAAATAAAATATTGAAGCGAAGAATTATCGTAACAATTATTGAGTAAGGTCTTCTACGTAAGGATCAATAATTCAACAATATTGTGTAATACCGGTGTCTTCTTTGTGCGACGCGTAGACATCAGTATTATAACCACCGTGTATTCCAATAGTGTTAATGGTAACAACTACGCCGTTATTCAATTTTGTCGTTTTTTCTTCCAGCGAGTTATCCGTTATGGGGCCCTAAATAGCTGCTGGCAAGTCGCATTTAATATTCTCAAACGGAAAGAATATTCCACGATCAAACGAATATTCTCCAAACAATAATGAATACTTTATAACCACTTGCGTATTTTGAAAAAAAAAATCATATATCACCCTTAACTTTAACTTTTATCAATTTAACCATTTACTGAATAAAAAAATTGAATACTTTTATTTCATAAAATTCGGGGTCTTACAATAAATCATGTGAATCAATAGTACAATCACGTGAATAAATAGTATAATCATGTGAAAAAATTAATTACAGCATAGTATCTACAACTATTCCTCCATTTTTAACTTAGTCATGCAAGTATTATCAATCTTACACCACCACCCCTAATAGTATAAGAATATGAATCAATAGTACCCCGTGAATAGTAACTCAGAATAAATAGTACTAAGACTAAAAGTGCTCTAGAATACCCGAGAGTGAACAATATAACCTCCACACATCAATTATCATCGAAATAAATGTCAATTTCCACTAACACTAATAATCCCAACACAATGGAACAATCAATTTCATCTTTAATCAACACAACTTATTCATCATTAATATTATAACTCACAATATTTAACAACCAGGTCGTTCCCAGAAAAGAGGAGGCTTTCCGATAAGGATTTCTCCTTATTGGCGCGCAATTAAGTGACCAAACCTCTCCTTGACAGAACTTCTAGACATTGTCAATATTACAAATAATAATATGAATAACTTTGTCGTCTCAATTATTGATTTAATAATATAACATATTATGCAGATGATACTGTGACAATAATTGAATCAATAATATGAGAGATATGATGCGATAATTATCGTAGCAATAATTGAGTATAAGCGAGTGACTTCTCACGTAAACATCAATAATCAATACCGGGTGCTACTATGCAACCACGCATATTATTGTATTTTTTTACTACAAAGAGTAGTTCAACAGTTTTAATAAAGATTACTCAATAGTTATTTTTATAAAAGATAATTATGTCGCTTTTAACTACGACAATACTTCCGTTAATGGGGTCCACTAATGATTGTCTTAGTCGCATCGAATATTTCCGACAAAAAGAATATTCCCCGACCAATCGAATATTTTATAACAACTTGCATACTTTGAAAAATTTATAAATACTACCCACAACTATAACATTATATCAAATCCACACCATAATATTCAAAAAAAATATTTCGAGAAATTTAAATCTTTATTCATAAAATCTGGGGTTTCACACCATTTAAGTAATTTCTTAAGTAATTTGCGAAATTCTAAAACATAAAATTATTATGACTTTATTTGATTTTGATATAAATACAATAGTTAATATTACAAACTACTTAATTAAAAACTATTACTATATGTAGAAAAATTGCTATTTGAAAAAACTTCAATAAATTAACATGACATTTTAAATTTTAGAATTTTTGTAAATTACTAGAATCAAAGTCAGATGAAACTTCTCTAAAAAAAAAAAAATCATTTAGTACTCTTGTTGTGAAAAGGAAAAATGCACATTTTGTACTTAGAACTAAGTAATGAATACTCTATTCGTTCTAAAATTAGAGGTACATTTTGATTATTTTTTAGTCAATTCATGAAATTCTAAAATTCAAAATTGATAAAATTTTGTTCAACAAATATGATAATTAGTAATGCTTTATAGTTAGTTTATGTGATGCCCCCAAAATAGGTATATGTGAATCGCCAAATACATGATACAGAATTCAAATACAAACTTCCTATATACAACTATAAACTGTTGTGTAAAATACGACAAAACATAAATTATGAGTTTAAATACAAATATTATCTCGTAGACAATATTCAAACTCAAATAAAGTTTTCATTATAATTATTGTCACATTATTTTATAGAATAGTGATGACTATTATAGCAACCATCTTGGACAATCACTCCATTCCCCGACTAGTCTCATCTATATTCTCATATCCTAAAGAGAACAATGAAAGAAAAAGGGTGAGTTCAACTAGCCCAGTAAAGAATATTATGACTAAGATAATGTAGAACAAATTATCCTTAGTCCTCAACAGGAAAAAATCTAATCGAATATAATAGACAACAAGTTTTAGATCAACAATTGCAGTGAAAATAACAATCCATTAAAAAAGTCAATTAAAACATGATGCCTACTATCTTCTATGATTTAAAAGTCCATCATCAATATTTTATCCATGTAACACCAATCAATAATTGTTTCAAACCAACGAATTATCTATGCACTACGGGCCAAAAATATTCGTTTGTATCACCAGTGGTTATAATCATGCTAAACACATGTCCATCTATGCACTACGGGCCAAAGAAGACTTTCATCACAAACCTTTATTTGTAACATTAAAAGTCATGATTATACCAATACATAATTTCTGGTCATAATCATACCAATTAATAATCCATCTTTGCACTACGGGTCAAAGATGACTTTCAGCACAATATAAACATTAAGATGATGACAATGATATAAACAATGAATCAAGTGAGATCAATGATAAATATTAAATATTTATAATTTAATTTATCAAAAGTTCAAGAATATCCAAATTGTCAACATGATAACTAATTGTGGAGTAAAATTCAAGAATGATATTCATGTATCAAAAATAATTTGAACATAAAAGAAATCAATTTTATCGTGAATAGTACCCCAAATGAAAATATTAAATTTAATAAGAAAATTCAGACAAATATATCAGTATAATGATATTAGATGAAGCGCACAACTCAAGGATATTCTATTAATTTCAGGGATTTTCACCATAGAATAATAAGGTTATGGAAACAAACAATAATTTTGTTCCATAAATGGAGAAAAATATGAAAGAAATCGATATCCCTTGACGAGTACTAAAGAAATGATATCTCATATGAATATGAAAGAATATACAAAACTGCAAATAGATTTTCACCCGTCATGCGGTAATCCGCATAGATAGGTCATTTCCACAACTAAATAAAAAATAAATACGAAGGGTTATCCACCAGACATGTGGTAATTTGCGTAGACAGATTATTCTCACAAATTAATAAGGAATAAAATGACAACCCCTATGAGTATGAAGAAAATAACATCATTTACCTTAGTAAAAAGCTAAATCTGACTGGTATAGCGGGGATATTTTTTAGAAAATCTTGCACTATTAACTACACTCAAAGTATTCTTATACTAGAAAGAAATACGCACAATATTATAGAAGAAAATTTCTTTGATTCTGGTGTGATTTTCATTTCTTAACTAAGTATCTTATTTATAAGAGAATGACATGACACTATTTAATCACGGATGAACAAATAATTCGAATTTAATCGAACTACAAAAAAATCGATTTTTACTATTTATCATCAGGCAATAAAATATTCTAATAAAATAAAAAATTTATATATATTATAATATATTCTTATTATATTCTAATAAAATAAATAATTTTATATATATTATATAAAAATTTCTATTTTATTACTATTATAATAATAATAAAATAAAACTGAGATACCTTTCTACCGACGGTTTGACAAATTGATACATGGAGGTCCATAAAATAATAAACCAAACTTACAACAAACGTTTTATGACAAGCCCCTTTTTTTTTATCAAAAATTGAATAAATACATAACTATATCTGCATTTGTTTAATTGCAATTCATATCACTGATCAATTTTTTTTGTTGGGCAATTAACGTCCTCTTTTGCTTTCATAGCTGTGGAGGCTTCACATTTATTGTTTTTTTTATTTTTGTTCAAATTTTACTATTCTTATAAAAATGAAGAAAGAAGAAGTTCGCGGGCTGGTCCGACCCGACCCAACCCGGGCCACGGGCCCCACAATATTAGCCCACTAAAACCCGGACCATTTTGGTCCGGTCCGGCCCGCTACCTAGCATAAAGCAAGACAATTTTCTATTCCAATTGAAGTCAAAAAGGAATATAGGAATTGTTAACGCCAAGATCTTCTCCAACGTCCCAATCACATAAGACGTCCTGATCCTGCATAGTAAACACGATAAACACCACAAGCTTGATGGCTGGACCGCCGGGGGATAGCTCAGGCGTGAGAGTCAGTATACGTGTTCACAAGGTTAACAATGGAGGATGTAATGTCTAGTGTATTGAGAGTGATAATAATTCTCAATTGTGTGTATGTATGTATGTGAACGTACCTGTTTGTGAAGACTTGGTCGATAGATTGTACTCTCTTTGCCCGCCTTCTGCGTACACCCACTACCTCCGATACGACCCCTCGATCGATGGGTTTTCTTGATCGCATGCGATCGGCCCACTACTTTTAGCATCGTTTATGCCGTCATTTACCGACTATAATCTCATCCACATTAATGCATGGCAGGTGTCTTAGTCAACAGTCATGCTTTTTCATCATTACAAGTCAAAGTAATAGATATTAAAAGATCCAATGGGTTAGTCCAATGAACCGACTCGGTTTCATAGGATAAAATAGAAGTAATTGTTGGGATTTCGTCACAGAAAACGCAGCGGAAATTGAACAATTCAAAGTAATTTCCGAAACCCCAAAATAGGATCCATGCGAAAATCAATTAATTCAGAGGATAGAAATTTTACCGATTTGATTTGCTAGAACCGATCCGATCGAATCTCCAACGCAATTCAAGTGAACTGCGTCTCTACGGTATCCACACAAACGCTATACACGAATCGTCCTACGATCTGCAGAAGAAGGAAGTGTGGTACTAGCCACCAAGGATGGATTTCTGATTTTTCTCTCTAGTCTCTCTCTAAAGAGTGGCTAGGGTTTGGATTGTTAAGTGAGTTTTTTTCTCCAAAGTGGAGGCTACATATCATATATATAGCGAATTAAAAACCACTATTCAAAACCCTAATTTGTAAAATCCGATTTATATATATATATATATATATATCTTAATTAAGTCTTACTTAATTAATATACCTATATATATATATAAATTATCCTATTAATTTAAATTGTAATTTAAATACTATCAATCACATTGATATATTTAAATCCTTTAAATTAATTCCCTTTTAATAACGTTTCATGTGTGTGATCAGATAGGTTATTATTACGTTGGCAATAATTTTAAAATCATATTATAAAATTATAAATGTGATGAAATGCATCTAGTAATGCATCATCGCTACCCAAGTAATAATAAGATCGATGATTCGATGCAACCTTTTCGTGACCAATGTTTCAATGTAATCTAATCCTTTTAACCTTAATATCCAAGATTAAACTCGAGTCATGGAATCATCATACTCTTCATAATTTAATCTGAAGTTTTCTTGATCAATGAGTAGACTATATGAAACAAATCACTATTTGAGCATGGCCATGCATTTCATAGTCCTACTCAATCAAGAGGCCTATGGATATCATCACTAATATATAGGAAGGTTAAATTCCATCTAGATCACTCATATTCTCACACGATTCATGATGTACCCAACAATCACCTTTATAGTCCACCTCGTTAAAGGTGACATTTGATGATATCAAAGTACATAAATTCCGTGTAGTAATATAGTGATTTCGAGTTGGAGGACCATTACATCATCATCCTTATGAGAATTGCCAATGACATTTTACAAAATATTCCACATAGAATTCTCATGGTGGGTCCATCCAAATTACATCGTTTTCAACATGTACTCTATGCATTGACTTAATATATCATATATTTATGACCATTGAGATTTGGCCATCGGTCAATCCACATATTAGTCTCAATGCATTATTGTTGTCCCATCAACAATAATACTCGATTAAGGACATTTAAAACGGTGATACTAATAGTAATTATATAATCTCATGTTCAAGTCACATACTTGCAACTATATAATTTGTATCACTATTCTAAGGATTTTTATTATGTTGTCATTTATATAACGCAGTAAATAAAATCATAATAAAAGCATTCATTTATGCAATCAAATGTAATATCAAAACGTTAAGCAATTATATCAAATAATTGGCCTCTAGGGCATAATCTCTAACAGTAATATGGTGACTAGGCCCAGTGGCTTTCAAGGTTCAATAATGAAAGCCCAATAGATTAATTAAATAAGTAAGCCCAATTTGCTCGGCCCAAAGAGGGGAAATATCATGACCCAACATTGCCCCCTAGTTTTTTGTTGAACAAAATGTTTAATAGAAAACTATAAAATAATGGTCCATGATATTTTACTAAAGGTCCATAATGAGAAGTAATCGAAAGGTACCCGGTTATGGTTCATGAGATGAAATGAGAGGAGACCGAAGGCCCAAATCAGAAAGGCCATGTCTGATAAATATATGGACCCAGAACCGGACGCTTTCCATTCAAATTCTAAATCATTACTAACATTTAATGTGCCGGCCTTATACACCGTGTAACCGTCAGTATAAAAGATAAACTTTACCAATTTTGACAATATTACCTGCCAATTTGAACTTTGAACCTTTGAGCTTTCTCCTTCTCTCCAGAATTTCTTTCCCTCTCTCTGCGAAATCTCAAAAATGGTGGTCCTGAAGACCAACCAGAGTTCTCCTCCTCGAGTGACTCCCATTAACACCGTTTCCCCCAATCCAAACTCTGATCAAGAGGGTTCGAGTTCAAATCCTCCCACAAAGAACCATAGGGAAGAATCCGCTACCGATACCCTCTCTGCCACCTACTAACTTCTTTAAGGATGGGGAACGGTTTCTCATGCCAATACCCCTCATCGTTATTTAAGTCGAGATACATATCCTCCGGACTCATTATCGATTAGGATATGTACGCAACAAGGGCTCCTGCTCCCGAAGAACGCATGTACCATCGATCGGATGGTTGGGTCGCCATGCCAGTTACTTTTCTCGAAAAGGGGATTCGCCTACCCCTCCATGCCTTCGTCGTTACCCTCCTAGGGTTTATAGGAGTGGGATTTTCCCAGTTGATTCCTAATTCCTATATCCACATTCAGGCATTCATTGCCTTCTATCACGAACTAGGGATTCCTCCCTCTGTCGACATCTTCTTCACCCTCTTCTCAGCCGGTAAATCCCGAGAACGAGGTTTCAAAATGTTGAGCAAACAGTCTCCTCGACCCAATGCCAGATTTGAGAAGAGACCCTTGATGGATACCCCTTCAAGCAACAAGGGTTGGCACGAAAAATGGTTTTTTGTTGCAGAACCCGAAATCTCTTCTCTTCCTGATTGGACTATCTCTGATTGGATTTCTGCTGACTTTGGAGATATGCCCGAAGAGCGTGCGAAGGAAATGGCAGATTTTTTGAAGAAGATTCATCCGAAGGAATGGAGTTTTGCACTTCTGACTAAGCAAGCCTGGTTATATGACCATAAATGTAAGTTTCGAACAACTTTGTAACACAATTTTTTGAGATATTTAAGTGACATGGTTATTTGCAGTGTCTTTGATCAAACCAACTTCTTCGGAAGTAAAAGAGTTGGAAGACTTTTTGGCAGGGGAGATTATGGATGCAAGTGAAGAGCCTCCGACTGAAGAATCTCCCCGAGCTGATCCCCCCGTCACCGATCCACCCACTGTTTCTCCTCAGAATGACGAACCCCAAACTGATGAACCCATCATTCTTGAAGAATCTCTCAAACCTCGTCGAAGGAAAAGAGCCGCCAAGAAATCCAAATCCACCTAGCCGGAAACAAATCCTGAAAGCGATCCGGAAATAATTCCAGAAGCAATTCCACAAGCAAACCCTTCATCTAACCCTAATTATGTACCTTCTGAATCGGTTCCGATTAAGAGAAGCCTGCTTGACATACCTCTATACGATCGGGCGAAGGTCCTCCGTGCTAAAAAGTTGAGGACAAAGATTACTCCATTGACTGCCGAGGAGCTCCGAGTTCCATCGTCTTCGACTGACATTCCCCCAATAGTCCCAATGGGAATTCAAGTGCCTGATGATGAACTGGTCGAATCTATCCCCGTCTTATCTCGAAAAAGGAAACAACCATCAGATAGCCATCCAGGTTCATCCTCTGCTCCCTCACCAGCCCACGAACCTAATCCTGTTCGATCTCCCTCTCCGAAAAATATTTATGTGGATCCTCGCATGATTCATAATCACCCATGCCTCTCGCTTCCAAGATCATCAACCTCTGAATTCCAGCATGATGCTATGGCCTCTCCAACCATGTGGCCTCGATTTAATGCTAACTTTCCTTTTCAACTATTTGACGCTTTCGTCCGTGAGACCGATGACCATCGATTTGGGAACAGTTCGAACGGGGATTTGCTTAACGAAGGCATGAGCTATCTGGCGAAGGTAAATGGTTCTCTCCTTAATTTTCGTATTTATCTTCATACTTATACATCTGAAACTGATCAAATAATGCTGGACATGCGTAGGCGAATGCTGTGTTCAGACGTCTGCGTCCAAAGTCTATCGAAGCTGAATCCGAAGAAGAGGCTATGAGAAAGGAGAATGCCATCCTGAAGTCTACTCTGGCTCGGGAAAGGACTCAACGTGAGAGCGTTCTTCACACAAATGAAGGTCTTCGGAAAGAGTTGGCCCAAGCTAAAGGAGATGTGAAGACATCCAATGAAGAACTGAAGTCAACTAAAGCACAATATGAGGAGATCGTCAAGATGAACGTTGATTTGGTTCAGAGGAGCGAAATAAGGATGGAGAAGATCAAAGAGTTAAAGGCTGATGTTAAGATCTTGACTAAAACGATCCAAAAGCTAGAGCTAGCAGAAACTCATCATCTGAATAAGCGTCAGAAGCTTGAAGAAGAAATCCTAGAACTCAAGGCTCTTCGGGACCTTGGGCCTCCTTTGACCGATGATCTTCGGAAGTAGATCTGTGAAGAGTATCGGACATCGGATGAGATTAACGGAGAGATCATGAAGATATATTCTGAAAGCTATGAGCTCTCACGGAGTCGCGGGCAAGGAGAAGTTGATTACAATTAACGTGGACCCAACTTTGCTCGATTTCTTCGATGGATGGCGAGGATGATGCATGAAGTGAATACTCTTGTCTTTCCTGGACTTTATTTAAGAATATTTGTGAAAATTTCTGTTATTTTACTTTCTTTAATTTATAGGATTTGTGTAAAAATTTTCTAATTTTGTAATCAAATTAAATATTAATGAAAGGTGGTCTCATCCTTTATGACTTCGGTGCATTTACTTTCTGCCAATACTTCAATATTAATTCAACTGGAAGAATGTACAAACTCTTTCATGGACTCATCTCGAACTGTTAATTAACAACTAAGCATGTCATATAACAGATAAGACGAAGTTAAAGAATGAAGCATTCCGAACTCAACACTTAGAAAAAAATTTAGGTAATAAAGTAAAGGGATACTTATTAGTTACCGAAGTGTGAGACTGATCTGCTTCATTGGGAATTTGTTTACCCCAAAAGGCCTAACAAAACCAAAAGATGATATTTGCCTACCACGAAGGGCCTGACGAAGTCTAAAGAACGACAGTTGCCTACCACGAAAGGCCTAACAAGGTCTGAAGGACAACGCTTGCCTACCACGAAGGGCCTGACAAGGTCTGAAGGACAACACTTGCCTACCACGAAGGGCCTGACAAGATCTAAATGTCGACAATTGCCTACCACGTAAGGCCTGACAACGTCTTAAGTATGACACTTGGTTACCACGAAGGACCTGACAAGGTCTAAATGTCGACAATTGCCTACCACGCAGGGCCTGACAACGTCTTAAGGATGACACTTGCCTATCACGAAGGGCATGACAATGTCTAAATGTCGACAATTGCCTACCACGCAGGGCCTGACAACGTCTTAAGGATAACACTTGCCTACCACGAAGGGCCTAACAAGGTCTAAATGTCGATAATTACCTACCACGCAGGGCCTGACAACGTCTTAAGGATGACACTTGCCTACCACGAAGGGCCTGACAAGGTCTAAATGTCGACAATTTCCTATCACGCAGGGCCTTACAACGTCTTAAGGATGACACTTGCCTACCACGAAGGGCCTGACAAGGTCTAAATGTCGACAATTGCCTACCACGAAGGGACTGACAAGGTCTAAATGTCGATAATTTCCTACCACGCAGGGCCTGACAACATCTTAAGGATGACACTTGCCTACCACGAAGGGCCTGACAAGGTCTAAATATCGACAATTGCCTACCATGCAGGGCCTGACAACGTCTTAAGGATGGCGTTTGCCTACCACGAAGGGCCTGACAAACCCATAAGGTCCACCTGCCATTAAGGCTACCATCGAATGGTCAGCGAGTCCCCCCGAACCTCCTTACACCACTGAACTGAACAGGAACGAAGACATGATTCGTTAGAGAAAAAAGGGACTTTTATTGACGATGACGTGAATATTTACAAACTTCCGATGTAATGACATTATATTTACTGAAAGTATTTCCTAAGCCTGCTGGCGTGCCAAGTATTTTTAATTGCTGACCCGTCCAATGCCTTCAGCCGATAAGTCCCCGGCTTCGGCACTTTAGTGACTTCATACGGTCCTTCCCAGTTCGGCATCAGCTTTCCAAAATCCTGAGGTGTAGATGCTTCGACTTCCCTGGGAACAAAATCTCCCACTTTAAATCTGCGAAGCTTTACTCCCTTGTTGTAATGCTTGGCTACTCTCCGTTGATAGGCTGCCAATTTGATCAAGGCTGTTTCTCTGACTTTTTCAAGCAAATCAAGATTGGCCTTCATCCCTTCTTCATTGTAGATCTCTTTGAATTGACTAACTCAAAGACTTGGAGATCCAATTTCAACTGGGACTAAGGCATCAGTACCATAGGCCAGTCTGAAAGGTGAATCCCCCGTTGTAGTCCTCGGAGTAGTTCGATAAGCCCATAACACAATAAGTAACTCTTCTGGCCATCTTCCCTTGGCTTCGTCCAATCTGCGCTTGATCCCATTCAGCAGCGTTTTATTGGTTACTTCGACTTGTCCGTTTGACTGAGGATGAGCTACTAAAGTCTTTCTGTGCTGGATCCCCAGTTCTTTCAAAAATGTTTCAAATTTCGATCCCACAAACTGACGTCCATTGTCCGATATTACCACCTTAGGAATTCCGAAACAAAATACTACTGATTCTTTAAAAAATTTCAAACATTCTTGTTCCGTTATTAACCTAAGTGGCTTTGCTTCTACCCATTTGGTCATATAGTCGATGGCAACTATAACAAAACTGACTTGACCTTTTGCTTTCGGTAGCGGACCCAGTATATCAACCCCCCAAACAGCGAAGGGTATAGGAGATAAGATTGAGTATAGCTCTTCTGGTGGCTGATGTGGTATTGGACTGTTGAGCTGACATTTCTCGCACTTCTTGACATACTCAGACGCTTCTTTGAAGATGGTAGGCCAATAGTACCCCTGACGAAGTACTTTGTAGGCTAATAACTTAGCAGCCATATGGTCGCCACAGATGCCCTCATGTACCTCTCGTAGAGCATATTCAGCTTCAGATGGAGTCAAACATTTCAGTAGTGGAGATGAGAAAGCCCTTCAGAACAGATCCCCATCAATCAGAACAAAATTAGCACTCTTGTATTTGATTTTCTTGGCTAGCATCCGATCCGAAGGTAAGACGCCATCTGCCAGATACTCCAGATATGGAGTCAACCGGTGATTGGTTCGATTAACGACATCACCGATTCATGATGAACACTAGGATGTTGCAAAATTTCTAAGTAAATGACCCATCAAAGACATTAACATCAGTAGTGGCTAATTTGGAGAAAGCATCAACAATGGAATTGTTATTACGCTCGAATTTCAAACTCGTAGGATTGGAAATACTGAAGCCGTTCTTTCAATTCTGCCAAATATTTGATCATTCTTGGGCCTCGAGCTTCGTACTCCCCAGAGAATTGCTTAACGACTAACTGTGAATCACTGAAGATGACTATTCTCTGCACTTCAAGACTCTTCGCTAGTCGTAACCTCGCGAAAGTACCGCTTTCATACAAATTTCTTCGTTATTCGTCGCTTTGAACTAAAATCCGATGGCCTGTTATACCTTGAATCCCTCCGGACTCGTCAGAATAATCCCTGCTCCACTGACGTCCGTAGTAGAAGACCCATCTGCATACAGCGTCCACGAACTCTCGCTCATTGAAGAATCGCAATCGCTCTGTCGGATCCTTTGACCGCCATAACTTCATCAGCTTTAGAAAACGAGCATTCAACTACAAAATTAGCCAAGGCCTGCCCCTTGATGGCGGTTCGGGGATGATATTCAATAAAAAATTGGGACAACTCCATAGTCCATGCAGCTAATCTTCCCGAGACCTCAGGTTTGCCCATAATCTTTTTCAAAGGCTGATCTGTGTATACTATTAACAACCTACCCTGGAAGTATTGCCTAAACTTTCGACTAGCAGTTATTAAAGCAAAAGCAAACTTTTCAATGTTTGGGTACCTTGTTTCAAAGATCCCGAAGGACATGGCTTTCATAATAAACCGGGTCAAAGCGCTTACCCCAACTTCACGCACCAAAACCGCGCTTCCTACGCCAACGAACTATTGCTAAGTACAAATATAGAGGCTCAGCAGGAACGGGTTTCACCAACAAAGGCGCCGAAGATAAGTAGGACTTGATGCTCTGAAAGGCGTCCTCACACTCCGAAGTCCATTGGAACGTCTTTGCATTCTTTGGCCCTTTCAACGTATCAAAAAATGGTAAACATCTTTCTGCCGACTTGGACATGAACCTCCTTAAAGCTGCAATCCTTCCAGTCAGATGTTGAACATCTTTAAATGACTGAGGAGTCTTTATGCTCAGGATCGCTTGAATCTTCTCTGGATTGGCTTCAATTCCTCTTTGACTGACAAGATAACCCAGAAACTTGCCAGCCCCTAGACCGAAGGTGCACTTAGTGGGATTTAGTCTCAAGTTATGATGGAAAATTGTCTGAAAGCATTCTTCTAAATCATCCAGATGTTTATGTACCAGCATGCTTTTAACAATCATGTCATCCACGTACACTTTTATATCCTTACCCAACTAGTATCTGAAGACGTAGTTCATCATCCTCTGGTATGTGGCCCCGGCATTGATGAGGCCGAAGGTCATTTTCTTGTAGGCATATACCGAACGATGCGTAATGAACGCCGTCTTCGGTATATCCTCTTTACTCATGGAAATCTGATGGTACCCAGAGAATGCGTCCATGAAACTTAACAAAGCATACCCCGAAGTGGCATCGATGAGTTGGTCGATGTGAGGCAGCGGGTAGAAATCCTTTGGACAAGCTTTATTCAGATCGGTATAGTCGATGCAGACTCGCCATTTACCATTCTGTTTCTGGACCAGCACCACATTTGCCATCCACTGCGGGTAGTCGATTTCAAAAATGAAGTCAGCTGCCAACAGTTTTGCAATCTCTTCATCGATGATCCGCTGACGTTCAGGTGCAAAGATCCTCCTCTTCTGTCGAACTAGTTTCTTTGACGGGTCCACTTCCAACCGATGCTCAGCAATTTCCCTGCTTACTCCCGGTATATCCTGAGGTTTCCATGCGAAGATATCAACATAGCATCGCAGGAGCTCCATGAGGTTCGTCCGGAGAGGTTCCGGCAGACCCGAACCTATTTTCACTGTCTTGTTCACCTTGCCGGGATGAGCTCTATCTCCTCTATTTCTTCAGCTGGCATGACCAATGGTTCGGAACTACTCTCAGTGAAGGGTTCGATCTCTATCGCCATGGTCTGTTTTTGCTTCAATACCCCCACTCCCGAAGTGATCACAACATTTCTATAACACCTTCTGGCCATATCCAAATCTCCTTTCACCTCACCAACCCCGTGAGCCGTAGGAAATTTGATTTTAAAATGAGGTATTGAGGTCACAGCTTGTAAAGCAATTAAAGTAGGCCTCCCCAAAATAGCATTATAAGCAGAATCTACATGCACAACATCAAATTTGCAAATAATTTCTACCTGTTGAGGGGCCGTTCCGAAGATGACCGGTAGTTCAACGGTTCCAGCCACCTTGACCGGATCGTTACTAAAACCGTACAAAGGATACTCCTGCCCTATCTCCATCTTCCGCCCGTCTAGATGCATCCTCTGATAAGCGTGGGCATACAGAATATCTACAGAAGACCCATTATCTACTCCACCGAACCCACTTGTGCAGTCAGCACCAATGATCCCTCATGCGGTTCGATGGTTTCCGAAGGGTAATCCTCATCAGTAAAGGAGATTACCATATTCAGATAAAGTCTATCAGTCTTCGGGAGGGTACCCGCCACTGACATGACCGAATCCAAGTAACTTCAGCGCTTCTTTCCAACAAGTTTGCCAGAAGTACCCCCAGTGATAACATCTATAACATGCCTTGCAGGCTGTCCCTGAGTTGGCAACGCTTCTTTGGAATCGGGTTGAGTGCCGAACAGTCCTCCATCATCTGTAGATTCGATTCTGGCGACCCACATCTCGAACTAAAGCCCCACCTTGTACCTTTCTTTCAATGAAATCTTTCAAACTAACACGATCGTTCAGTATCGTGACCGAAGCTTGATGGTAATAACAATACTTACGAGAATTCCCTTTTAGGGCTTAATGTTATCTCGAGGTGGCTCAAGATAGGTTGATTCTTAATCGATCCAAGATAAATTGACCTATCGGTGCTAAGTGTTGTGTACGCCCTATTTACTCTCTGAATTTGGAGCGACAAACGTCCTCCACCATCTCTCAATTGTTGTATCTCTTGACCCCTTCATGCGGTCTTTATTCCCTTCATTCTTCTTCTGGTCCCCATCGGTTTTGTCCCGATCTGTCTCCTTAAGCCGGTCTGAAGAAGGACGTTTGAGGTCGCATTCATGGCTTCTCCACTACGATATAGCCTTGACTTTGTCGAAGGCTTCAATGAGACTTTCTTGGTGGTGAAACATTAATTTCTTCACCAATTTTTACGATTTGACCAAATCTAACCCATTACAAAGCAGTCCCCGACTTGTAGATCGTCTGAAGTCTCATCACTTGGCCGATCGCTTCACGAACCGCTTTTACATATTGGCCCAAAGACTCATTCGAATATTGTCGAACTGAGCCAACGAACCGCTTAGTTTTCCCTTCTTTTTGTTGCTCAAGCGAGCATGAAATTTATTGCATATGTCTCGCCCAAGATGAAATTGAATCAGGAAAAGTCCCCATCCACCTTAGGGCATCCTTTACGGCGTCGTGACAAAAGTATGACACTTAGCCGCATCGCTAAAGTCATAATAATCCATCGGTCGATTCGAGCCTTTGATCAGGGTCGTAGGATCCCCGATCCATCATAACTTTCAATGTGGGGCAACTTCTTGGTGGGAATTGCCTTTCTTTTAGAATCTCCGCGGAAAAAGGGATGCCTTCTTTCGAAGTATCTTTTTTTTTCGTGACTTTGGCAAGTCGCTTCAAGTTCCTTTAATTCTTTAACCAGATACTCCACACCTTCTGGTTGAGATGATGCTTCTTTTTTCGGTGACTCCTTCCTCTTCTGAGTGGACTGGTTTCTTACAATAGAACCTCCAACTTTAGAGGGAGTATGACCTCTAGATATACTTCGTCTCTGAACTCGGGCGCTAAGGTGAGAATGTGTAACAACAAGTTTTTTCTTTGTATTCTCTGGAGTGCGATCTCTGGATAGACCTCTTCGTTCGCTTCGACCCTGTTCCTTAGAATCGACAAGGTGATGTGCCCTCTTCGATCCTTGAGGAGTAGGGCTTCGGGATCTTCTTCTTTCTTGGGTTTGGCCCCGAGACTCTCGTTCTGAATGAGCAGGTTCCTTCCCACTCCGATGCCCTCGCTCTTCGGACTGAACATAACTGTCCCTCAACTCTGCCATTCGAGCCATCTGTTCAGCTATATCTTGTCGCTGCTTCATAAGTACTTCCATAGCTCTATCTGCTTCATCTGCCATCTTAGCCAATCGGGAGGCCTTTGCGTCTTGGTCATTTTTCATTATCGAGTTCTAGGCGAGGTGCCTTCACTCGCTTCCAAACCATGGCGGAGACTCTTTCTCTGTCGTGAAAACTAGCTTTACGCTTAGCTTTGCCCACCGCCTTCGGTGAGAATCTTAAGTGAAGCGTTTGAATATTTGTCTTTGGCGTGAACACCTATTAGAGGTCCCAAACGATCTTTGGCGGATACTTTCGCGGTCTTTGATTCACCGATAGCCATCTACGCCTTTGGTGTAGGTGTTCTACTCTTCACCATGAATCTTCGATGTGTAGAAACAAACACGATGCGTGATTGAAAAATACTCGGGACACTAGAACTCACCCTCCTCTGGCCAATGTTAACGCCAAGATCTTCTCCAACGTCCCAATCACGTAAGGCGTCCCCGATTACGCTGACAAGAAACACGATAAACACACCATAAGTTTCGAATTTGGACGGACCGCCGGGATAGCTTTCAAAGCGTGAGAGTCGATATCGTGTTCACAAGGTTAACAATGGAGGATGTAATGTCTAGTGTATTGAGAGTGATAATAATTATCAATTGTGTGTATGTATGTATGTGAACGCACATTTTGTGAAGACTTGGTCGATAGATTGTACTTTCTCTTTGCCCGGTTCATCGTACCACCCACTACCGACGACACATTACGATCGATGGGTTCTGCCGATGCGCATGCATCATCCACTACTTTTGGTATCTTGTTTTGTTGCTTAGTGACTATAATCTCATCCACATTAATGCATGGCAGGTGTCTTAGTCAACTGTCATGCTTTTTCATATTACAAGTCAAAGTAATAGATATTAAAAGATCAAATGGGTTAGTCCAATGAATCGACCCGGTTTCATAGGATAAAATAGAAGTAATATGGTGACTAGGCCCAGTGGCTTTCAAGGTTCAATAATGAAGGCCCAATAGATTAATTAAATAAATAAGCCCAATTTACTCGGCCCAAAGAGGGAAAATATCATGACCCAATAGGAATATATAGAGAAACACATATATTGTTAAGATATATATATATAAGGTCTACTAGTAATTCCATGCTACATCACATTTTTATTAATTTTGTTTCATCTTATCATTATTTTATTTTGTTAAATCAAATATATCTTTCAGCATTTTGTATTAAATAATAAATTTTAATCCCTAAAGTTTGATATAAAATAAAAATATAATAAAATGGTGTACTTTACAGGCTTTTTAATATTCACTTATGTTATATGCACATATATATATATATATATATATATATATATATATATATATATATATATATATCTTTGATGAGAATGGAAAACATTTAAACAAAAATATATAGCTCAAGTAATAATAAGAATGTATTCATGCATCCCAAACAATTCCTTGAGCTACACAGCCCCATAAAGCAATGAAATGAAAAGAAACAATATCACATTAAAATTGATTTATTATAATTCGAAACATTCGCATCTTTTATAAAATAACAGAATTATAATTGACTATAAATAGTTGATGTAGCTGATGAATAGGTTTCCTTATTCAATCAAGTAAACCCCCCCCCTTACCCCACCCCACCCCACCCCACCCCACCCCACCAAAAAAAAAACCTTGAAAAAGAATTAAAGTCCAGTCAAAATTTTAGAGAAGCTGCAATAATTATTAATTAGTGGCTTCTCATAAAGCAAAAGGAGAGAAAGGCCATATATATAATTATAAATAAACGGACACTAAACTGTCCTTTTTATAACACAGTAGAGATAAATTATTAGGGATTGTCCACAAACATTTATGAAAGAACATACTATAATTTTTTTTTAATTTACTAATTTATTACAATAATTTATGAGGGTCTCACATCGAATGAATAATTTATTATATTCCATCTTTATCACCCCGTTATTACGTTCATTAGTAGTAGTAGACTAGTAGTATATTGTAATAATTCTTATAGTAGCCGTTGTTCTCTACGCATCAATAATTAAAATATTATTTCCATTATAGAAAAAGATGCATATTTTATTTATTTTTTAAATTTAATTTGTAAAATACTAAAACTTAAAGATAATATGATTTTTATGTTTTTGAAAATAATAACTTCTATAATTACTACTACTTTCATTTTAGAATTATTTTTCAAAATTAAAGATAAATTTTTATTTAGACTATAAAATGACAAAAGAATAAATAAAAATAACATATCATTATTTATATTCTAAATATATTAAGTACTATCTTGTCTCCGCTACATAGGAAACTTAAAAAAAAAACACTTATTCTCATTATATAATGTATGCACTAATTCTAATTTTGCAGAAATATAAACTCAAAACATGTGATCTAGTCATTACCACTTGAGTATCTATCTTTGCAAAAATTCTAATTATGCATTTATTAAATAAATAAGTAAAAAAATTGATATACTGTTGATATATAAATGTGTTAGACAGTTTTCTATGCGGGTGTCCGCATGCGGACTAGTTTCAGTAACGGATAAAATCATTGTTAAACCCGTCGTCATAGGGTCTGAACCGTTGCGATAGTCCAGAACTGTCGCTATTGAACTAAACCCTACGACGACGAGTTTTACTTTAATTTATTTATTCTGTCATCATCTGACCAATAATAGCGATAGAAAGCGAATTGATATAAGTGTTAGATTTATAGTATATTATCAATGAAAGATTTATATTAAATAAATTTTGTTTTATTTTAATAATGTGTCATAATTTTTATTTGTATATACACAATATATAAAATTTAAACTCCAAGTATATTGATGATAAAAAAATTAAAAAGTAAAAATAAAAAATTTCCGAGTATAAAGAATGATGAGGTGGCGAAGGTCCAGCAAGCTGGCTATATGAATATATCGGATCGGAGCGGATGGATAGTAAATGTATATAGTTTTTTATTAGAAATGTTACATCAATAGTATTTTTTTAAATTAATATATTAAAATATTATATATTATTATTATAATTACTATAATGGAGTTGAAATCAATTTCAGACCAGGGTAGGTGTTACCTTGTAAAGGCGTCTCTTGCAAGAGGTCGGTCACCCGTTGACTTTGTGGAATGTTAAATTACGGAAGTGGTTAGGATGAAATTTATTTTTGAGTAAGTTGGTCAATTGAGACACAGATGAGAATTATAATAATGGTCAATTGACAAATTTATTTAAAAATGAACTTCATGCCAACCGAATCCTTAAATTAGGTAGTTCCACTTGCCGGTGAATACATACAAAAACGCTCTATTCGCATTATATAATAGTGGTCAGTCGTACATACGTTTTGTGTATAAATTATGTAAAATAAAATAATTTTTTATAAAATATAATATTAAAAAATAAAATAATAATATATTTAACATTATAGAATTAAAAAGGTAAAATAAAAAAATAAATGTGTGACCCAAAATCACTAAAAACGTTGGGAAAGTTTTATAATATAGATATAAATGGATAGCGATAGAGAGAGAAAAAAGAAGTAGATAGAGCTCTCTACTTTTACAGTGATTTTCTGAATGTATTGACAGAAAGGAGGAGAGAGAGTTTAATGTCAAATATGGAGGGGGGAGGAATCAGAGGCGGAACTAGGGGGGAGGGGGAGGGGGCGGAGGGGGGTCGAGATCGTGGCGTGAAGTTCTGGACATCCCACCAGAGACACCAGTGCCATCGGCGGTGTTCGCATTTCTTCCGAATATTCTTTTATTTATGCGAAGGGTAGTGTTTTTAGAGAGAGGAGTGAGAAAATTAACGGCAAACAGGTGGCGAACGGAGAAGACCACCGCGAAGAGTGGTTCTGTTATCGGCAATAACTCAATTGGTTCTGTTATCGGCTCAGTTCACACTTCACAGATGATCTTTCTCTTAGGCACAACTCAATTGAGTTGACTCAGCTTGTAATAAGGGAGAGCCGAGAGTAAGAATTACAGGCAATACAAATTGTACAAACCAGAATATATTAGTCCCGGTCCAAAATCAACTCCACCCGTTGCCCTCAAATCTAAATTAATTTTATTTGTTACTAATATTACTCATCTGATAATTGGGCAGGGTGGGAGGCGGAGATTAAACAAGTACGTGTTTGGTTAGGGCCGTTAAAAAACATGCAATGTTTATCCTAATAATTGGGCTTTGGTCCAATACACACTATCGCAACTTAACTTCTTCTTTTTTAAGTTTTAACTGGTATTGATAAAATTTGGTAAACAGAGTTCTCTTTTTAACTTGCTGCCTTGTGCATTGAGCCACGATTCTCTGGTCGATATGCATTGGGCTACTAATATACTTTCTATTTTTTTTTTCAATCTGGGTCAAAATCAAACCCAAAAACCTTAACTCTACTCTCGCCATTGTATCTCACATCGCCGTTCGGACCTCCCAGAATCGCCTCAAATTTTGTTACTGGTTTCATGGCTGGGAGGACTACAAGGATATAATATATATATATATATATATATATAGTTTGATTTGTCTTTATTATCTATTTTAATGTTTTTACTGAATTTGATTAAAGTGAAGTTAAAAACTCAACTGCACAATAGCCTGAAAATATATTAAGCTTTCAGAAAACAGAGAGGCCAAAAGTTTTCATAAACTTAAAGACGATGGTTTTTGGGTGGCGACGAGCATCAATTCCTAGAGATCAAGACCCCACAGTGATGATCAAAGACAAGCAACATAAATTACATCCACGGACCAACACAACCAATCCCACCCCAAAGATGACTACCAAATTCGCCGGATTCTTCTCAAATCCTTCCACACCGCGCTTCTCTCTATCCACTCCATCTCTACGGTGTCGAACTACAGCTACAGCCACAGCAACGGTTCCTGCTTCATCAGTGCCTGAGACCCCCAAGCTCCGGTGCAAGGCGACGGCTAAGAATAACCCTACTTTTTTTCACCCCTACTCCAATCCATCATCTCCCACCTCACCTTCTACTTTCTCTCTCCTCAAGTCCACCCTACTACGCCTTTCCAAAGTAAGAAGAATCTCTTCTCTTTAACTCTTTTTTCGTCATTTCCTATTCCACACACTAATTTTGGTATTAATTATGCTTCATAAAAGTTTACACTAACTTAACTTTTTCTGTGGTTGCTTTTCTTTTATTTCCCTGGTTAGCAGAGTCGATGTGGAATATGCTTACAGAGCGTGAAGACGGGGCAAGGAATGGCCATTTTTACGGCGGAGTGCTCTCATACCTTTCATTTCCCCTGCATTGCTTCTCATGTAAAGAAGCAAATCCAACTGGTTTGTCCTGTTTGCAGCTCAATTTGGAAAGAAATGCCTCTCTTATTCATTCAAAACCAGAAAATTGCTTTAATTCATGAAAAGAAGAGGGAATTGGCTGCAATGATAGATGTTAAAGCCAATAATGGAAGGAAGCAGTATTTAAGGTCTGATTTAAAAGTTTATAACGATGATGAACCTTTAATGTCACCTGGTTCTGTAGCTCGGTTTAATCCAATTCCAGAATCTGATGAAAATGGAGATGAAGAGAATGAAAATGGAGCAGAAGGATTTCAGGGCTTTTTCGTGAATGCGAGTACTGGTCCAATTGAAATAATCAAATAAACTCTAAGAACGTTGAAGTTAGATTATTGCCCGAGGCGGCAACGGTTTCTATTGGTCGGAGTTATGAGACTTGTGCGATTATTTTAAAGGTGAGAGCTCCTCCGGCGCCAGAGAAGGCAACGTCTAGAACTCCGATCGATTTGGTGACTGTACTTGATGTCAGTGGAAGCATGATAAGTAAGAAGATGCAGATGATGAAGCGCGCGATGAGATTAGTTATTTCCTCTCTTTCGTCAGCCGATCGCCTCTCCATTGTCGCGTTCTCAGCAGTCTCCAAGCGGTTGCTTCCGCTGCGGAAAATGACTACAAACGGCCGGCGTTCGGCGCGTCAAATTATAGATGCGCTAGCTGTACTGGAAGGAACGTCTAGCGCGAGCGACGCGCTGAAGAAGGCAGCAAAGGTTCTAAAAGATCGCCGGGAAAGAAATCCCGTCGGTAGTATCATGCTATTGTCCGACAGTCACGACAGCCGATCATCCTCCCACCAACGACCGCGATCATCATTCGTATCATCCACTCGCTACGGCAACCTGGACATTCCCGTGCACTCTATTGGATTCAATCTAGATGGAGACGCGCCATCTGAAGATGCCTTCGCTAAATGTGTGGTAGGTTTACTCAGCGTTGTGGTACAGGATCTCAGGCTTCAACTAGGGTTTGTATCCGGTTCAGCTCCGGCAGAAATTGCAGCGGCCTATTCATACACTCCCCGGCCCGACGCAGTCGGGTCGAAAACTCCCCATGTTGGAGACTTGTACTCGGAAGAAGAGAAAGAATTACTGGTTGAACTGAAAGTTCCATCTTCGGCAGCTGGGTCCCACCATGTAATGTCCGTCCGATATATTTACAGAGACCCGTCAACTCAAGAGGTTATTTACGGTAGAGAGCAAGCTCTCCTGATTCCACAACCACGTGCCTTCAGATCATCAGCTCCGAGCATTCAACGGCTGAGAAACCTTTTCCTCAGTACAAGAGCCTTAGCCGAGTCACGAAGATTAATCGAGCGCAACGACTTAACCGGCGCACGCCACATGCTGTCATCAGCTAGAGCCTTGCTGTTGCAGTCGAGCTCGGCTTCGGCTGAAGAGTTCATTAGCGGCCTGGAAGCGGAATTAACAAAGCTTCAGAATCAGAATCAAGGGGGTAGAAGTAGTACATTTAGTGGAAAGGAAATGGCGTTTGTGGATGAGAAGGGCGAGCCGCTTACGCCTACATCAGCTTGGAAAGCCGCAGAAAGACTTGCTAAAGTGGCGATTATGAGAAAGTCGTTGAATAGGGTCAGCGACTTACACGGCTTCGAAGACGCCAGATTTTAAGTTGGAAATTATGGGGAGCGGTTAGCATGAAGTTTATTTTTAGGTAAGTTTACCAATCGATTGATCGAAAAATCGACACACACGCAGGCGGTAGAGGCTACATGCACAACATTTCTGATTAATTGATTAACTTTACAAAAAAATAAACTTCATACTAACCGGATCCGAAATTATGGTTTTATATAATTGTTAGTAAGTAGTATATAGAAATTAGAAAAAAAAATGAGAGACGGAGGGAGGGAGAAAGTGGGGCCAAGGCGTATAATAGGTACAAGTGGTAGCCGACGGTTAGGGCCTTTGTGAAGAGTGCAAACAAAGAGTCGGAACAATAGGGTTGTTTGGAGAATTGGAGTGATTGATTCGGTCGGGCGGGGGGAGCTCCACCACTTTGTCTTTATTTAATCCCTATATCTTAATCATATCATATGAAGACTGGAGTGAAGAAGAGTGAGTAGGTAGGAGTACATAGAAAAGTAGGATTAGAATGGAATGAATAAACAAAGTTGGGAATTAATCTGTGTTGTTAAATTTATTAATAATGTTACTATCACATAAAATATCACATATCGCTTACATAAGTATCACATATCGCTCACATACTGCATACGTGACACTCATATATTTATTATTGAGTTAAGTGGGTCATGTCAACAACAAATTCATGAACGACACTCTATACAATATGTAAGCGATATGCAATACTTTTTTGTGATAATAGTATTAATCTAAATTTATTTAGTAGTAGTTCATAAATGGTGTTTGGGTCTGGATATGATTACAATAAAGTATGTGCATGCATGCATGTACCAATTAAATGGACGGCTTCTTTTCTACTACTATATGCTAGTATAATAATGTTAATGGAATCACTAACAAGCAAGGGTTTCTCTCCAAAAAGCCAAAAATGGGTCGTCAGTTAGATCGATCTAGTAGTATTAAGAAAGGAATACAAGAAAGAGGGAGAAGTAGCCTATCTATCTATCTATCTATCTATCTATCTAGGATCGATCTAGCATTGAATTTGTAGGTGGATCCAAATTCTTTACTGAAGTAACAAAAATACGGAGACTTACTTACTTCAGTTATTTAATTTGATAGTATTGCAAAAACATTTACTTACTAGTTACTACTACTTGAGAAACCATCCTATCCTATCCTATCCTATTTCATGGAGAAGAAAATATGTATAGCATCACGCCACTCAATCAACCCATTGTCAACAATTAATCACATGAAACTGAGAAATTCCCACCTCCACATTAACAGATGCGCAAATTAGAGCTGAACAATGAGCTTCGTTTAGTTTTAGAATGGAAATACTTAAGGGGTCTTTGAATAATCGCCAGAAAAGGAATGTTTGTACCTTTTATTTTAATTATAGTGGAGTGGGGTGGGGTGGGGTGGGGTGATGCAATCGGTTGGTAGAGGAGTTATTATTGAACCCAAATATTCATTGCATTTGAGATGCTAGCCTAGCATAATTCCTGCCCTACTCTAATCATTCATGTAAGACAGACAGCTATGGCCAAACAACCCCTATCCATTTATTTTGGCTGAGGATTATATATTTTATTTTTGTCTTTGAGAATAATGATTTGTTGAGCTGCTTATTACCGTTTGTTTCCTATTTTGGAATATTATAATATAAGAAACACTTAAATAAATAAATAAAATCCCACGCTAGCAGTAGCAGGCATGACTTTAGTTATACGCTTTTTGCAATTTAAGGTAAAAAGAAGCGGACCTTTCTCAGCTAGCTAAAAAAGTCTATATAGAGAAAGAGAAAAACAATGAAGGATGAATTATGAACACAATCAGAGTTGCAAAAGCAAAGCAATATACAACCTCTACAGACCATCCTTGCTTCCTTACCTTCCTCTGGTAAGTGGTAACCATCCCAATTAAACACTACTCAACACCATTAATCGATTGCTTCAATTACCAAGATAAAACTACTTTAGCTCTAAGCACCATGGCTCACAGCCTCAAATCATTTTGTACAACCAGCTTGCCATTTTTCCATTACTCACATGGATGTGCAATGAATTCTATTTACATGGAATTCATCAACGAATACAACATACCAACTTTGCCACCCCCACCAGATTGAAACAACAACACTTCAATTTAGAACAATAAACGACATAATTAAAGTTCAGTCATGAGAGGGAGAGGGAGAGGGAGAGGGAGGAAAAAAAACTTACCACACAAACACTGTATATGTCTAAATATACATCAGAAATACAGCTGCCTACACTGAGCTACTTCAACCTCAGACGGGCAGTAAGGGCACTTGAATGGCCGTGTGCTGTTGTTCTTTGACAACTTCGTGATAGACTGCTTGCAGAGCACATGCCCACATGACAACAACATTGGTGGGTTCTCTTCACTGGCCTGGTCCCGGCTTACTGGACATACAAAGACGGAATGAAACTGAAGCTCCCTGCCCAAATCCACTGGAACAGGTAAGTGCTTCATAGACTGCCATTCCTGCTGCTTACCTGTCATCACATTCATCAGTTTCAGAAGAGTTGGCAAACCTTGAACTCCAGCTGCGATAGTAACACTCAGCGGGCTCTCATAGGATTGGCCAAGAAGGTTACAGAACTGCCGGCTCAGCTCCTCTGCCAATTTCTCCCAATGGTTCAGTGATAATAGTTCAGAGTATGGGGATGAATCAAGCCTTCCAGCCCATGCAGACATGCCATGAGTTTTTGGATTTCAGCCATGTGGACGGCAGCAAACGGTGTGAGAAATTTTCTGGCATATTTTAGAGCTTCATCTCTCCCCCTCTTCTGCAGAATTTCCATAAACTGCAAGCGATGGAGCTTCAATTCAATGTCTGATCCATTTTGATTAAGCTTTTCGCGGTTGGTTGAAGCCCAGTTTAACGCTGGTTCAAGATCTCGAAATTTCATTGCTTCAAGTATCTTATACATTTCAATGAAAGGAGATTTCTTATCAGCATACTCTGGCTCACAAGCTTCATCAATGAAGCAATCCCCTATATCAAACAGGCCATCCCTATAAAAGTGGCTGGCAATTATCCGGTTGACCATGTGAATATCAAAATCAACGTTTCTGTATGCCTTTGATATATCAGGATTGAAGGATTTCTCAAGGAGTTTTGGGTATTTGTTAAGAGCGACATTTAGTTCCTTCTGTGTGCCTTCCAGCTGACTGACTGGAGCAATCTCTTTCAACTTTGTTTTAAGCTCAGCAAGAATCAACTTATGACCAGGTTGGGAGATGGCATTATCAACGGATTGCATTCTTGATAATGCTGGTTCGATCTCGTGGCTCACTCGCTCAATCACTTCTTGAGATTTAGAATAAGACAGTTTTTGCTTCTTTGAAACACGATCAAATACATCTTTGATGGCATTCAACTCCATATTCTCAATGACTTAATAATGCGTCTTGGCTTACTAGCCGACTAAGAAAAGGCCAACCACCTACAAGAAAAAAATGAAATGATATAATCCCACAAGTATCCAGTTGATTCCCAGGAACTCTTGTCATCATGCAGACAACTACAAGGACCAAATTCTCAAATTGGCATACACTACAATAAAGGACATTAAAAGCATATTACATATGTAAAACAGCATATAAAGATTGAACTTTAGATCATGAATATATGTTCATCGCCGGTACTTAAAAAGTAACAGACAGAGAAACTAAGCTCCTGAAAGGACAAACAAATCTAAAGTGATGTAGTTAAATTTCAATATCAAACCATTTAAGAAAATAGTCCCTCCCCAGGGTATTTGCCACATAAGAAAATAGATAAAGTTCAGATGATAATGGTACCCATACCAAAATCAAAAGCTTAGGAAAGTAAGATACATTCTTCTGTGTTAGCATCTTCAGTTGTTACCAGAGCTCACTGATTACGACGGTCAGATACTTAGATCTATACTTGAAGGTTGTGCTTGCATATCCTCTGAGGTTTTGAAAGGTTAAGACTTGTTTCCCTCCCCTCAGGATGAGAGGTCTTGTGTGTTTCGTGCCATAGTGCTAGTGGGTAAGCCACAAACTTACTCGGTGTTGAATTATCGGACTTATATTATTATTATTTTTAAAAGCAGAATTCATTATGACTATTGTCCCACTACTTACCTTTGTGATGCTCATCTGAAATGGCACATAACCTGTGTCACAACCAAACAAGTATGCTACAAAAGTTCTGTGAGAATTGGATTTGAATTGAACAAGTTAAATAGAAAATTTTAAGCCATGAAGCTCACCACACATCTTGTAAAAATTACGCATGTGGTTCCCAAGGCAATGTATGTTCTTCTATTCTACTTTCTAGATCTTCTCTTCATTAATGTTGATTACATAGTTGTCAGATCATGAATCATATCATATATTGGAAATCCCCAAATTATGTATCATATCATAATACAATAATTATATATCCAAACATTCGGAGAATATCCAATTACCGGAAAATAAAGAATATTTGCTTAAAGTTAATTTTAAAGCAGTTAAGTAAACCTAGAAACAAACTTTAAATATTCAAATTATAATTTGAAGACTCTAAACTAGAGGTTTACCAAATAGTAACTATTATTTCAGTAATATTTATAAAGGAACAAGAGAAAAAAAAATTAACTTACCTTTAACTACACAAGTATAAAACCCAAAGAGAAATTAAGTTCTAAACTGCAAAGTGGAGAACAGAAGTTAACTACAAAGCTATTTATTATATCTCCATGTGCGGTATAGATATTTTAAAAAAAGAAAAAGTGGAGACAAAATCTAACTTGATACGTATCCTGAGCATTCGTGTCGTAAGATACAGTGTAATACTGTATCACAAACAGATTTTCTAGATCTGTCTTTACCTTTCCAACCCTACCAGAAAAGTGTAAAACATCCCTGATCCCACCCTTCAATAATTCAAGTGCCTCATACGAAAGAACCAAATGCAAAAAATTACTGGTTACATATAAAATAATGCATCTTCCAACATTTCTCGTTGGGCCTATGAGATGGGAGATGGGCTTCTAAATCAGATGTTTACCTGGATTGAGGGGAGTACGTCTTGTCCTCCCATACCGTTGTACTGTATCTTTCTCCATTAATTAACTTCTTTTATTGAATAAAATGGTAACAGATGCTACCACAAGTTCCAGAGCAGCTAACTCATCTCAATGGATTTCAATCTGATATATACTATAGTCATCACCTAACAGGCCTAAACAATTCTAATCTCCGTGTTTTTCCCAAGACACATACAGAAGGAAAGTTGGTTTACCACAAATCCAACAAGAGTTTTTTTCTTAAATTCATTGCCATAAAAAACTAGTTCCTCCCACCCCCTACCCCACCCCACCCCAAAAAAATACACAAAAAAAAAAAATCAAATTCTGATCTTTTGGCCATCATTCACAAATTAGATCTTCAGCATGTAATAATTAAGGACTTTCTAAGAAAACTGCAAAGGAGGTAAAACCATGACAAAATTATAGCAAAGGGTCTTCTCTGTCTTACTATATAACATCACAAAAGTGTAAAATGCTATCAAGATTATTTGAAACTAAGGCAATATTTACATTACTGGAAGGGATTAGATTCAATCCACCCTCAGGCCTTGGAAGAGCATATATTGAGATATGACTCAATGCCATGGAATTGGTCATATCAGGTCATAAATCAGATAAAGGAACACTATTGGCCCTCAACACAAAAGAACATGAATTTAAATTAACAATCATTTTTTCCATATTAATTCCTTGAAACATTGAAAATTTGGAAGCTCGGTAAATTTTTGTATAAACCACATTTATATGGCTAAGACGCAAATATTTTTCTGCACAAAACCGTTTTTAGTGGCAAAAGGCCTATGCTACAGTAAGAGAAAAGTATGTTGAGTTTACAACTTACAATGTGCACAGCCAAAAAAATTCCACTTCGATCCAATTTACAAAACTCCAACTATTTTTTACTTTTGAGCATCACCGTAGTAGTTTAAAATTTAGTATGAAAAATTCAATTTGCTAAAGTGATATACAAATGAGCATGACTAGTCCAATACTCCAATATGGAAATCTCCGATTATGCATATTTATGAGCAGATGTGCAAAAAGTATAAAGTTAGTAGCAACTTCAAAAGTTTTGGGAAAGAAAAGACAAGATCAAATTTCTAATCATGGTTGACTTGAGAGAAAAGAGATATTAAGGCAGTAAAAACAAGCTGCCTTTATTTTTTCTTTCTTTTGATAGGTAGTTAGGACTGCTAAAAGGCTTTAGTTAGGAATAACATTGTCGGGAACAATTGCAGATGTTGTCCAAAGTTGAACATAGTTTGGACATTTCGGCGGAACCAAAATGAACTAATAATTGTAAAAAGCTTACTTTTCTAGTTAGAGACCAACGTCTTGGGACTAACCTGGGATCCGCTCAAGAACCTGCCCAAGGACTTATTGGTTTAGATAGATATTTAATGCGTTCCCCGACCGGAAAAGCCATTTTTGGAGGAGAAACTGTGTTTTTCAAACACAAAAGGTCGTAAGAAATGCACCTGGTTTCAAATAGATATATATCTCTTTTTTTATACCGAATGGCTGCTTATTAGACCACAGGTCAGATTGAAGATCTTAGTTAAAGCATAAATATTTATACCGTATAACTTTCAAGTTCTAAACTGTCACGAAATCCAATAGCACATATAGCTCATTTAAATAGTCATTTCCTTTACTTTCATCCTTCAATAATAATAGTTCCTGGCATTCCTGCTAAGAATTTAGGTTGAGATTTTTCTTTCATGAAAATATCTTTAGTCTTGTTTGTATTTGTTCTCCGACAATAAAAATTGGATATTCCAGGGATCTGTACTTCAATCATCAGACTAATATCTAAAAGGAAATTACTAAATACAAAGATCTAGTTTTAGGGGAACGGAATTGGGAAATCTGCCATACAGACGAGTCCAGCTGCATAAATGCATTTGGTATTCTTCTGAGCTCTTGTTACCAGAAACATGATTTGATTTATGTGTCTCACAAGTTAAGCATATTTATATAGGTACAAAAGATTTTAAACAGAAGTTACAACCGTCTTGTTTTAATCCACGTTCTAAGCTAAACAGCTTTACATTTTCATCTTGCACACACCAAAGGTAGTAGCAGCAAAAGCTCTTTTAAAACATTTGTTGCAAGAAACTATTTTTCAATTACTAATCGCAAGACAGTTTGTTTTGGGACAAGCGGGTGATTTACGATGAAGAGGGTGAGCACCAAGAAATAATTCAGAGCTTTTGCAAAGTGGAACCATCCAGTACCAAACACAAGATAAATTGTCCTACTTATGATTCTGTTGTCATTTTCTATTGAGACAGATATGATTCCTAGCAATCATTATTTTACAGAAATTCAACTAAGAGATAACAGAACCATTAAAAAAGAGAGTAAATCTTGATCCACAATTGGACAAACCCTTGTTGCAGTAGCAATATCAGAAGAAAATTAAATAAATAAATAAATCAAAGGCTTAAGTATCGCCAATTACTGGTAATTCACAACTCAGGACACAGTACTAATTTATTGACGCATCTAATAGAATAAAGCAAAGAAATGCAATAAAAGCTCATTAATTGTATAGTACAAGCTTAAAATTTTATGTGCATTAAAGCATTAGAGAGTCCTGATCTTTAACAGGCCACAAGTAAATCAAATCATGTTTCGTTTAAAAAAAAAGTGATAAATTCAGATCGAGACAGACAAGCTTATATCCATACAAGTAAAATAAAAATAAATGTCTTTATAATTCTATGCACATATGGATATCAGATATGTACATGTATATATTAGAGAGAGAGAGAGAGAAAGGGATAGAGAACCTTGTCTTAGCAGAAGAAGGCGGAGACTGGACAAGTGCGAAACTTTGGTGAGAATGGGGAAGAAAATGTTTTCTGATTGATTAAATTATATGGGTTGAGTTGTTATTATTGCTCCTCTGTTTGGACACGTTTCCATTTTTAATCTGTTCTAAAATTATTATTTTTCTTTATATTTTAAATATTATAAATTAACATATATTTTTAATATGTAACTATCTATTCCTAAAAAATATGTAACTACCTATATTATAACTTCTAAAGTTGATTGAAATCTATCATGCAATTTTGAACTTTAAATAATATCACGTTAAGATAGGGAATATACTTTTATAAAAAACTAAAATTTCTTTAAAATTTATTATTTTAAAAAGTATCTTTAATTTTGAACGAAAAAGTTTTGATCTTTATAATCTTAAAACAAATATACGTAAATGTCAAATCAATTTTACGCCCTTTTTATTATTTGATCATTTTATTAATACAAATTATTTTTCTCAAATTTATTTATATTTGTAAATCTAATCTATATACTTAGTTACTTATTCATTTCATTAAATGTTTAAGAAAAATAAGAGTTATTATTGATGAAGTTATATGATTATAAATTACAATTATTTATTAGAAGAAATCTTTAACTCTAATGAACTAATGCAATAATATTAAAAGTTGAAATTTTTTCAGATATGGTTTATATGGTTTTTTTTATTACTTATTTATATGGTTATTTTCATTACTTAACTAGTTGACCTTTTTTTTCCCTTTCCATTAGTTCCATATTATGATTTATCCAAGACACATTTAAAATAATTATTATATTAAATAAAGGATGACCAAAAATTTCTGACTAAAAATAATTATTAGTCTTAAATTTTGTGCATATATAATTGTATAAAATATAAAAAGAAAATGATTTTACATGCACAAAATATAACTTATAACCATTGTCTAATTGATTATGTATGTATAAAACATCAAATTACTATTTTATATCCTTTGGAAAGATGAAAGATAAAATAAGAAAGAATAGCTCGTAAGAGTAAAATGTGTTGAAAAGAGAAGTATTTAATGTTTAGGGATAATACAGAAAGTTAAGTAATTTAAAATTTACAAATGACAAGATTAGAAAAAGAACAAAAATATTTCGTAAAAAACAATTAAAGTATATAAGAATGGACAGAGTATTAAATTTTGATATCAAAAATTAAGAGTAGTTAACATGAAATTAACTTTCATCAATTGACTAATACAGTATCGACACGCATGTGGAAGGTTAACTTCATGTCAACCAATCCTCAAAAGTTATTGCAAAAAAATACTTTAGAAATCTCATTTAATGGAAAGAGTATGTGTATAGACTATAGTAAATAGTAAATAGACATAGTATATTGATCATCTTTACAAAATTGGAATATCATATGTTTGAAGGGATGGAAATTGATTCCCTGCACTATTTTACAAACCCTTCATTGGGCTTAAGCAGCTTCGTGCTGCTACTTCATAGAGATCGCAAGCTCTGTTAGCATAATAAACGACCCCCCCTTCACAAGATTGTGGACAATGGCTGCACCAAAAAAAATATCACAACTTTAGGCAAGACCCCACTTGAAAAGAAGATATGATAACCTCAGTAACTTGGAGAATACCATGGATAGAGAGAATACGATAGTAAGATTGTGTTTGATTGCATCTTAATAGGAAACACTAATTTGATAAATAAATGGATATAGGCAACTTGTGGAACATAAAGAGATTTACTTCATTTAAGATGAAGGATGCATGGTCCAGGTCATCTATTCCTGCCAAACAAACGGCTTTCGTTGACAAATGCATAGTACTTTTCTTCACCATAAAGTAGCCTGAAAAATCATATAAGCTTCATGACATCCAAATTTGAATTAGAATGCAGAGAGAGGAGACAGAGAAGGCCCAAACCAACTTCAGCATCACTAAAGCCACGCCAAAAAGAATAAAAGCGGAGGAAATGGTGGGCCGGCTCCAAATCCTTCTTGCACATGTAACAAGTCAACAATTGATCAACCCCCCCCCCCCCCCCCAAAACCCCCGCCATATGGAATCCTAAATAGAAGTAAGCCGCAAAGAGGCTTCCACGAGAAAAATGCACCTCCCATGGAATGCCCACACACCAATTGCTCTTCCAAGGAAAAAGTTAGCAAATAAACTAGCAAGTTCTAACTTCTAAAACACAAAAGAAGGAACAGGATACTAAAACTTACGCTAGATCTGCCAAGGTTTCTGATTTGATCACAGCCATTCCCTCTGGGAGTCCAAGAGAGGCATGAGTCGTTATCATTTCCTTCAATGTGTGTTTTGAGCTTCTTATGTCATTATCCCATAAGATGCTCTGTAGAAAAAATAAAGATCCTAATTACAAATGCATAAACTTGGAGAGCAAACTGAAAGAAAAAAACTATTTTTTCTTGTGGGGGCAGGGGGCAGGGGGATAGAAAGAACAAACTCGATATCTGACCAAACTGAATAAAATAAATCCCCACACAAGCCTATTATAGTTTGATTTTGAAAAGGAAACGTAGAGCTCAAAACAAAGTAATATATACTATCTGCTCATATAGGCCATATACCTTCCTAACATACTCTCTTTTCACATCCTCCCTGGGAACTTTGCCTTCAGGAGAAAAAACTGAAGCATTCCAAAGAGCTCCTCTAGCAACCATCAGAGATGAAGCACCTGAAAAGAAAAATATGCATGCTTATAATTGAGATACTTAGAAATTAATATTAGGAAAATAAGGTGGGGAAGAGTATACACCTATTCTTAACAATCAACCATAATCATATATTTCAGATGTAAACTATGAGATGAAAAAGAACCGAGTCGCAATTCTAAAGGAGACCTAATGTTTAAATTAACAATTGTACAAGGTACTTTACAAGCAAGACTAAGATTGGCTGTACTTTGCCATATCAGTATAAAAATGAAAACTTTGGCAGACACAAGAGTGACACTGAAAAAATGTCATGATGAAGCACTTCGAGATTTGTGGTCAACAGGTTTTGTAACCTAAAAGCTTTTACTAGTAGAGGTAAAAGCAAGTCGTATCCTATCATATTTCTTCATCAATACTTCTTTTAAAGATAGGGCAGATCAGGGAGGTATGTGCTGTAAGATGACTTCAATAGTGTATTCTGAGCCAAAGAGGCTTAGTTTTCTGAATAAACAATATTAACTGACGGAAATTAACCAGCCGCAAAAAACAATGTCGCTATGCTATCTCCCACATAATCCTCTAAATTTCAACAAGTATGCAAAGATTTTCAAGACTATTAAGACTTACTAAAAGAGGTCAATTCACACAGAAACACATGTTTCTATAACTAAAGAAACTCCCAAAGCTCAAAATATACCCCTCTCGGGAAAGTGCTAATGTGCTATCACCTATTCATATGTGTGGCAACCACAGAAGGCCGAAGCAGAGAACACCACTAGGGAGACATCAGTATGCGACAGTAAAACATTGCATGATTAACATATATTTCATTTCTTTCCCATTTATACAAGTGTTGCGCAAAACATGGGACTGCCAAGTCATGATAATAATCCAAAGCCAAGATACATGCATGCCAACAAATTTTCACCCTCATCCCATATACTTCCCGAAATTTTTTCAACTATTCTCAATATACATTAAAATTGCACGACAAAGTCTCATCAAGTAGGAATAATTCAAGGGGTGTAAACAAGTTGAGTCAAGTATTAGGTTGCTAACTTACTACCACCTTAAAAGAAGGAATTAGAATGCTCAACCTCGGCTTGGAATTTCTATCAAGCTCTAAATGGACTTTGAGATCCTTAAGTTTCACTCGTCTATCTCTATTGAATGTCAAGCAAGACATCGCCACTCAGAATACAAGTCAAGCACAAGTAGTTTGGTTTTCTTTGAGCTGAGGTTTATTGGTGTTTTTATCGTCATAAGATGCTGAATATATTATGGAGTAATTTTGAGCCTAGAATGATATATTGGCGAGCTTAATTGTCAAGTATGTTTGTCCATCTCAAAAAAAAATTTAAAAGAACCTTTACGTGCACAAGCATAAGCGGGAGCTCAAGTCGTTTGGCTCATGTTACCGCCCTATTTAACTATATCACAAGTCACAACTGTAGGCAAGCGTATATAAATGACAAGCAATATATATATATATATATATAGAGAGAGAGAGAGAGAGAGAGATGCACTCATTTGATGCTCTGAAAGATAATAGATAACAATGATACAAGGTGATAAGATCAAAAGCATAAACAATTTCTGATTATTAAAAGACTCAAATTCTTTTCACCCTCTAATAACAATATGTTAAGGTTGTAAGATAGTTTTATTATATGAAAATACTACTTGTAAGTCAAAACTACATAAGAATTAGCTAGTGCAGCTCTTCACAAATCATATCAATCATTTGAGTTCCAAGAAACATATATAAACATTTCAACAATAGATTCCCTACAAACAGATATGTCATATCGCACCTGTTGTGTCTTTAATACATTGAAAATCTTCATACTCAAAGACATCGCCATTTGCAATCACAGGAATAGAGAGTGCAGCTACAACATCTGCAATCTCACTCCACTTGGCAGGATCTCTCGGCCTATCTGCAACTCTTCTGCAACACTCATGAGGAAACATGCAACCATTTCTCAGTTAAAAACAACAGTGATAAAAATGACAGTTTTAGTAGTAATAGTACTAGCTCTCTCTATTTCATGTTCCTAAAATATATTCTTTTTGTAACTTAGAAGCATAGTACTAGTAATTTGACAGTAACAACTGTAAGTAAGACTGAGTTTTAGATCTTATTTATAGATGATTTCCTGGCTCAAGTTTAATGACGGCCAACAACGAGGTACTTGAGAATACTAATTAGCAGTTTAAGAGCCATCAGACATCAGTTAGTCATCAAAATTGTATTCTTTGGTAACTAGGAGGTTTGCTGCTATTTTCACAATTATGTTGTTCATTTAGCTTCATCTCTTTATTCGAAAATTAAACCATTTTGAGCTCTTTGTCAAGCTTTCATCTTAATCATTTTAGGTCAAACAATACACCAGCAACCTTACTATAGGTTAAACCTTCATACTTCTAAGACCAGGATCCAGTCACAAATGGATAAGACTCATTACTTTGCGATTATTATAGTTAATATAGACTGATGAATGACATGATTTTACTATTTTTGTTTTAAGTGGAGATGTACTGTTGAACTAGCAAGAGTAACTGAATAGAAGTTATTGAATCTAAGCCCTTGCAATAGGTTTTATCAGACTTTTCGAAGCAAAGAGAACTACTATCACTACTATACCTAATAATTTTACAGTTTACTTAAGGAAAATGGTAAATATCAAACATAGCCGCCATTATAATGTCCTGGAAATATCCTGGAAAATCAATATGTTGCTGTAGAATTTACCTTCCATGGACAGCAAGAGCAGAAACTCCAGTTTTCTCAATTCTGCGTGCCAAATCTACTGTATCCTGGGATGATTTTAGCAGTCGAATCTTACATGTTATTGGTATATCCAAATTCCTCTTCAATGTTGTCAAGATCTGGGTTGAAAAAGAAAAAGTTTGAGGATCAATTGCAATGTTCAAGAAAAGAGTAGGAGGAAACAAAAAAGAAATTCAGATACTACATTGGATGCATACATCATGAATGAGCTCTGGTTTAGTCAAAAGCGCAGCACCCATTCCTCCACTAATAGAGAATGACTTGGGGCAGCCCATATTGATATCTACAGCTGCAACATCTTTACACCTGAAAGAGTAAAGAGGCAATCAAAACTTTCTATTAAGGGCAAGAGAATATGGCCAAAAGAAAGATGGTCTTTCTTGATATTATTAGTGTCCAACCCCAAATAAAACTCCTGCCTGGTTACATTGTTAAGGTTCATTCAGTCCAAAACATGATCCACAAAATAGAACTATTAATCAATTCAGCGAGAACTGTGAACCTTGTCCGGGAGTATGGGTGGGCAAAATTTTTGGTTTTTTCGGTTATCAAACCGGTTCGGGATCGGTACAAAAAACCGGTATATACCGGATATTCGGAACCGGTATCGGAAAATGGTTTAGCTGGTTCGGTATAAACCGGACCGAACCGGTTATACCGGTTAAATTAATACTTTCAGACTTTAGTTATTCACTCTATCTCATTATCTCTTCATCTAGATATGAGCTCTTCTCCATCTCAAATTATCGATTGCTCCCAAGTCCCGACTCCTAACCTCCTACTGGTCACCGTTCTTCTCGATTGTTACTCTCCATCTCGGATTGTCTCTCTAGGCTCTAGTTCTCTTGCCTATTGTATCAATTCGGGGTTTGCGGAATTGATGCTTCAATTTTCAAATATGATATGTGACCTCTCAATCTCTCATGGACTGTGAGTGAGTGTGTTTGATTTGGCCATTCCAAGTCATGGATTGTACTATTAGTTGTTATTTGGTTATATTTCTACTTAATTTTCAGTTGTTAATGACCTCTTCCCAATTAAGAGAGATTAATTTGACTTTGATTTTTTTTGTTTTTGGTCATAAATCAGTAATGTTTGTATGACTTTGGGTAAATTTTGTTGAGGGAATTTCATAGGCATTTATGGTAATTTCTATTTTCTAGTACCTCATTTTTGGGTAATTATAAAATCCCACTATTGCAATTCAGAGTGAAAAGTTGACACCAAGCATGTACAGGGTAACGGAAAATTGAAGTATTATCATTATATTCCCTATTGTCTTGAATCTTTGTAGAATTTTTGTTGGCAATTGATGAATGGGAAAAGGCTACAAGTATAATTGTAGGCTATGTGTTTGTGGAATTGTCTAACTCTAATAATACATGTATCAAGCTGAAAGTATCACATCTCTTGTAGTTAGTCTTATTGATGTATGTAAATTGAAGTTTTTAAATTGTTATATGTATTTTGTGAGTTTTCTGTATTTTATATAAAAGACATCATTCATAGAATATGAGGAACAGAGCATGTTGTTGCTGCTATTGTTGGGTTTCTGCTGCAATGCTGCTGATATTTCTTTGTTATTATGATTGTGTTTTGTTATTCAGCAGCTCAACAAGTGAATGACTGACGTCCAAAGCAATGCCAACAGAGGGAGGCTGGGAGCAATTGGAAGGCTATGGAGTATGGAGGCATATTGTTTAGTTCTTTTCACAAAATCAGACGCAATAGTTGATTAGTTTCAGTCTTTCAAACAATTGAAAACCATCTTTTTCCTTATAAAAAATTACAACCGGTACACAAGTAGGTAAAAATCGGTACCGGACTGGCTAATCGGTTCGGTATAGCGGTTCAACTGGTACCGGTATCGGTACCCAATTTTGGGTGCATTCGGTAACCAGACCGGTTCGGTACGGTAAATTACCGATGAACACCTCCATTAGAAGCAACAAACACACAAGCACTCAAAAATGGAATTGCTAGCATACACGAGTTTACTTATAGCTATTTTCTGACTAACATAAATATATTTTTGTTCAAATAACCATTAGACTTGTACCTTGTAAAACCATAAAAAAATTAGTACAATTCTTAACTTGCAATTGCAAAATGAACTATCCAAAACAGCTTGTTGTCAATATTAGCAGGAAGATAAGAAATCGACCAACCTATATATGTGATCTTCACTGAAAAGGCTAAAATAATTCAAAAGAGAAACTTACACTATTTGAGCAGCAGCTAGAGCCCGCACAGCATCAGATGTGCCCATTTGAAATACTACCCTGCTTCGTTCTTCATCACAGGTTCTGAAAACGACAGCCTCTGTTCCCTTTTCGATAAAATCAACAGACCCAAGAACATCTAGTAATAGGGAACAAAATGATATCCTCAAAATATAGAAGCTGAAATATTTATGAGAATGTAAAAGTAGAGCAATCAATTCAAAAAAGTATGCTAGCTATTATAATGACATAGAGTACTCTCCAAGTCTATTATATGGGCAACTGCTACTTGGTTGACATTATCAGGGTTAGAACAAGGACAGAAACTTAAGAACATGAGAACCACCTGCCCTACACCACACCAACAATAATAGAGAAAACTTTTCAGCTAAATAGCAACAACATCTATACAACAGTTTTGTTTGAGAACAAACTAAGGACATACAAATATGAAAGGAAATATTTTACAAACTTAATATTTCTCACTAAATTTCTCCACTTTCTTATTTGCCTGTCTCAATTCTTTTCTCGCAATACATACCACCAATGTCATCTTTAATATCTTTTTACAAGTCTTACTATGTATATCATCTCCACATCAGTAAATGAGGGTTTTTTTATAGCTAAGATTGACAACAGTGTACATTACTTATCAATTTGATATTAATTGTGAACCTACCAAACCAAGCTGAAATCTTAACAATTCAGCTCAGCACTTTTTGAGTAGCAGGTTATGTGTATCAGACTATCAGTGAATTGCGCTCACAGCATCACATCTATTACTATATGTAACAATGCAATTGGAGATCTTATCCAAATTAACTAAGTCATTTTGGTTGGTCAACAAGTTAGTCCCGAGTTCATCATCTCTACTAATAAATGTATGTCATATTCACAATTATCCCAAACTTTCGTATCCTTTATTATATTATTCCAAGGATATACATGCATGTATTGAAAAGCATATACAATTTTGATATACATGCAACTCTTCAACTGTCTTACTATCATCTATACTCACACCAGTACACCACAATTTTAGATTGTACCATCAATACTAACAAGTGCCTTGCACGGGTTATATCCTCATCTCCTTCTACAGCTTTTGTACATTGTAAGACTTCAAAAAAGTTTTAGAGGACCCTCTAATACAAATTGAAAGAAACTTCCCCATCATAAAGCAGAAACTAAAATTACCATTAACACGACGCTCGCATTTAATGAGCTTATGGTCAATAATCTCCTCCCCGTATGTAATGTCTGCACCATATTCAGCAGACAGTAACCTAAATGGCAATGTACCCTAATAAAATAAACAAAGAAAATAAGTACCCCTGAACTACAACCGAATAGTTGCTTGGATTTTGTAGCCCCGTATAGATAAATATAGTAGCAAAATAAGTAATAAATTAAAATAAATACATGAAGAGAGGGACTCAAAAAGAGAGAACTTACAACTCGAACCATAGGAGCAAGGACAAGCTTGTTCCTGTAATCCATCTTCTTCGCACAATTGCACGGCTGAGATCAAACAAGTGGCTTTCAGAAATTGGTACCTGGAGCTCCAATTAGCTTACTAAACTCGATACGTCCATCAGGATAGATTCAATACATGATCCGATCATGGTTCATGTACGCCGCCTATATACCGCTGCCCTTCTACCGTTCTACGTATAACAACATCCCGCGGCCTTTTTTTCTTACTTTTACCTTTTGGACGAGCAGACCAATCACCAAACCCATTTTAATCGGATTAAATAATTTTTTGCGTACTCAACTAAACCCCAATTTATATTTATATAATTAATTTTTTTTCCAATCTATAACTCTCTTACAAAAATTAAAAATCGTCTACTAAAAATTAACAGTATATCTATATGTAGCCACATTGGACACTTATGTAGATTATTTAATAGATTAAAATATGATGTGATAGTGATGACAGAATAGAATAGAATAAAATAATATTTTATTTTATTTTAAACTAATTTATACATTTAAAAATTTACACTTACATAAATCAAAAAATTTACACTAAAACAAATTAACAAATTTACTTAAATTTAACAAATTTAAACATAAAATACAAAATTTAAAGGAAAATCCATGATTTTGTTGGGAGAAGATAGAAAGAAAAAAATCTGTAGCTTCGAATAAAACCTAGAAACTTACTCTCTCAATAACTCATATGCTCTATTATTAAGTTCCAACTGTTACGGTTCAATTCAGGGGAGGTTCAAGTTTATATCAACCCCACATACATATCTCAATAATATCGATGTGGGATCTATGATAAGCTCACATTGCACCTATTAGTATTTTAATTAATCTGACATTTTCGTTTAGTCGGTAGTCTCACTATCATCTGCACTCTGATACCAAATGTTAATCAACAAAGTCTTACTAGAGAGTAAAGAATAAGTGTTTAAAAGGAAGAGAGAAACAAAAAAGAAATTAGAGTTTCATCATGTTCTGAAGGCCATTCTAATGGCGGAGAAAGCTCGCATTTTTCAACTTAAAAAACACTATAAATTGTTTGATGAAAGATCTCGCTCGGAGTAACGATACTTTGACAACGTTATTACATAAGGATAAATTTTATTGGAATGAAAACGCAGACCATTCATTTGAGCAACTTAAGAGAGCTTTATCATCCACCTTAGTTTTAGCCATGTCATATTTTTCGAAGGAATTTTGTGTATATGAGCAAGACACGGGGTTCTAAGTCAATGAGGTTGTCTACTTATGAAAATGAGTTATTAGCCATCAAAAATTTACAACTATGGCACAAGAAAAGTGGTTGTACAAATTGGGAAAAGTTCAAGCATATATCAACCCATATCACATACAACTGATGTGGGATATACCCCCATATGATAAGCTCACATTGGTATCATGAGTTTATCAATATTTTAAAATGGCATCTAGGTATATAACAAGCTCACAGTGGTAGGTCTGGTTATATTACACGCTCACAGTGGTAGGTTTATGACAGGCTCACATTCATTGGTATCATGCACATATCAATATTTTAAATGTATCTGTAAGACCCCAACTTTTATGAATAAAGATGAATTTTCTATAAATATCATTTTTGAATATTAAGGTGTGAAATTTTTATAATGTTATAGTTGTGGGTAATATTTATAAATTTTGTAAAGTATGCAAGTTGTTATATTATATTCAATTGGTCGGGGAATATTCGTTTTAACAGGAAATATTCGTACGACGAAATAATCATTGGTGGACCCCACAACGAAATTATAGTCGGAATGAGAAAACGACAAAAATATCTTTTTATAAAAATAATGGCGAAAGTTTTACCATTAACTATTGAAATAATCGGTGTTAAAAGTACAGAAATACGCGTGTTTGCATAGTAACACACGATATTGATTATTGATGCTTACGTGAGAAGTCATTCATTTTTATTCAATTATTGCTACAGTAATTGCTGCATAGTATCTCACGTTATTTGATTCAATTATTATCAATATTTTATATATTATTAAATCAATAATTGAGATGACAAGTTATTCATATTATTATTTATATAATTAACAATGTCTAGAAAGTTCTGTCGATGAGGGGTTTGGTCACCTAATTGCGCGCCAATAGGAAGAAATCATTTTCGAAAATTAAGCCCCCCTCTTTCCTGGGAACAATCTGGTTGTTAATATTGCGATTTATAATAATGATGAATAAATGTTGTTAAAAATATTGAACGAATTTTTATTAAGTATTTGATGTAAATTTTGCTTATTTTATGGACCCCCATTTATCTATTTTTCAAAATAATCGATAGAAAGTTATTCTATATATATATATATATATATATATATATAATGGGGGCCACTAGTGGAATGAAAGGATTTTTGGTGGGAGGAATTCCACCCGTGAATTGGGTGGAATGTTAGAATGGTGGAATGGTATATATATATAGACATGTGTGTGTGTGTGTGTGTGTGTGTTATTTAGTGTGGGTGTGTGAATTAATGTGAGGGAGGGGATACCTTTTTAGTAAGGCAAAAGTTATATATATATATATATATATATATATATATATATATATATATATATTTTATAAGTTTTGTTTTATTTGATTATAAATAAAATATATTATATTTTATTTAAATTTTTTGTTTTATTAGAATATTTTATTGCACAGTAATGAATAGTAAAATTAAATTTTCAGAAAATTTCAGACGAACGTCACCCGTGATTTTTCTGTACTGTGCAGTCCGTGAGAAAAAAATTCAAATAGTATCATTTTTATTCTCCTATAAAGAGGATGCTTAGTTAGAATTGAAAATCACACCAGAATCAGAGAATTATTCTTCTATAATATTAAGCGTATTTCTTTCGAGTTTTAGAAATCTTTGAGCGTAGAAAACAATGTAAATTTTCTTCAAGAATATCCTCACTATACCCGTTGGAATACTCTTCTTTTCAAGGTAAGGGATGTTATTTTTGTTCAGTATTTGTAAGACCCCAACTTTTAAAAATAAAGATGAATTTTCTATAAATATCATTTTGAATATTATGGAGTAAATTTGATATAATGTTATAGTTGTGGGTAATATTTATAATTTTTTTGCAAAGTACCTTAAAGTTGTTATATAATATTCGATTGGTGGGAGAATATTCGTTTTAACGAGGAATATTCATACAACGACACAATCATGGTGGACCCTACAACGGAATTATTATCGATTGAGAAAATGACAAAATACTTTGTAAAAATCGTGGACGCCCCCAAAATTAGGTATACATCACCCATCTTGAGTCATGGATATATATGTAATTCAAATACAATCTTACTAATAATAAACTGTCGTGGTACAATACGACAAAATATAAAGCGTGAGTTTGAATACAAATATTGTCTACTAGAGATTATACAAACTCAAAAGGAGTCCTCATTACAATTATTATTATCACACTATTTCACGAATAGTGTAATGCACCATCTAGGACCATCACTGTTCCCGATTAGTCCCATTACGTTCTCATTTCACGAAAACGTGAAAAAGAAAGGGTGAGCTCAACTAGCCCAGTAAGAAATATTATGACTAAGATAACGCAAAATAATTTATCGTTAGCCTTCAACAGTGTTAAACTGATAAAATATAACAACTATCAAGTTTAACTGTAGCGGAACAAACAATCCATTAGAAGAGTTAAGTAGGGAATAAAATCTACTATCTTTTATGATTTAAAAGGTTTTTCATCATTTTTATCGCTGGGACTCAGCTTAATAAATAATCCACACCATCGAATCACCCCTGCACTACGGCCAAGTATATTCTTTAGTATCACGACCACGAATTATCCATGCACTACGGCTTAAGATAATCATGTTTTCATCAACGGTCCTGATCATGCCATAAAATAATTCATCTTTGCACTACGGCCAAAGAGAATCCATAGCCATAATCATACAAAAAACTGTCAATCAATGCACTACGGGCCAATGAAAACTTTTTCCACATCATTTGTAACATTACAGTTATGATTATACCGAATAATCCCCGGTCATAATCATACCAAGTCCATCTTTGCACTACATGCCACAGATGACTTTCAACATAATATAAACATGAGGATGATGACAATGATATAAGAATTCAATAAAACAAGTTCAAGAATTAATTTATCCGAGGCGATAACGCTCAAATTGTCAACATGATCTTTCGCATCAGAGAGTAAAATTCAAGAATGCTCGGAAGAATATTTCCATGAAAGATATTGGATGAAGCGCAAATATCAAAGATATTCCACTAATTTCATGGGTATAGAAGTCAAAGTTTTAACCAATTGAGTATAATAAAGAATGGAATAACAAAAGAAATCACCGTGCATGCGATAGACCACACGCAGGCGAGTTATTCCAATGTAATAATAAAGGATGGAACCAGTCCCACAGAACGCTTACAGCATGAGGATATTGACGCGAATAATAAATAATGGAACTAGTCTAAACAGAACGCACAGACGAGGATATTCCAAATGAATAATAAATAATGGAACCGGTCCGTAAACGCATGCATACGATGATATTTCGGAGAATAATAAAGAATGGAATATTAGAAGAATGTCACCATGTATAGGGTATTGGCGATATCAAAAGTTAGTCCAATGAATAATAAATAATGGAATAAATGAAGTTCTCTTCATGAGTACAACAAATAACATCCCTTACCATAAAAGAAACCGAATATAAGAGTAGGAAATAGCGAGAATACTTTTCTATAGGTTCTCTTATAATTCTCTCTCTAGAGTTTCGGTGAATTCGTAAGAAATAATGAAGGAATGAGCTTATTTATAGAAGAATGGATTCAGATAAGAACTAATCCATGAATGGTCCGATTGATTTACAATTAAGCAGACTGATCCATATTGGTTTACTATTAAAACTTAAAACAACGGTCCATCTTGATTTACTATTAAAACTTTAAACCGGTGATCCATATTGATTTCTTATTATAACTCCACCAACGGTCCATATTGACTTTATTATTATATCTTCAACCAACTGATTCGAAAAATTAGCACATCTCCTCATGGAATAATATGGTACCCAAATACCCGAATGCACAATACTAGAGTGAATAGTAATTGGGTGAATAGTAACTCGTGAATAGTAATTTGTGAATAGTACTCCGACACGAAAAGTGTCCTGAATACCCGATTGAACAATATATCATATTATGCGAGATGATATCAGTAATAATAATTGAATTAATAATATGAGAGATATGATGCAAAGAATTAATGTAGCAATAATTGAGTATAATCGAGTGACTTCTCACGTAAGCATCAATAATCAATACCTAGTGTCCATCAGACAACCACGCCAGACATCTTGTACTTTTAATACGGGGTGTTTCACGAGTTAACAGTAAAACTTCCGTCGTTATTTTCATAAAATATTTTTGTCGTTTTTTCTATCAAACAATAATTACATTGTGGGGTCCACCAATGATTGATCTTGTCGTCATACGGATATTCCCAAACAAAAAGAATATTCCCCCACTAATCGAATATTATACAACCACTGCTTACTTTTGCAAAATTTGTAAATATTACCCACAATTATAACATTACATCAAATCAACACCATAATATAAAAAAATTATTTCGAGAAAATTAAATCTTTATTCATAAAATCTGTCAGGGTCTCACAATCTCCCTCCTTATGAAATTTCCCCTAGAAATTTACGATTTACACGTGGTATCTTAGAAGAGGTGAGGATACCTTGACTTCATTTCGATTCTAATTCTCGAGGTATAACCTTTGAGTGTTGAATATGATCCTTCTTATCCAAGATTTTAACACGTATCTCCTCATAAGTTAAATCTTCTCGCTATCTCGTCCGGGTTCTAAATTAATAATGTGGTTGAATTCGTCCCATATATTTACGTAACATCGACACGTTAAAATCGTTATGAACACGCCGACATACTTGGCGGTAAAAGCGAGTCTATAAGCCACGTTCCTATTCGATCAAGGATTTCAAATGGGCCAATAAAATCGAGAGTTGAGATTTCTTCTCTTCATCGATTCTTGCTTCTAGAATAACGCCCTCTTAAACCTTCTTCTTCACATTCATCAGCTCTGAGTATGTAGCTTGAGCAGCTTTAACTTTATCAATTCAAGTCTATTCTAATCGTATATTCGTTATCTTCACGTGGGTCCCTAGAGTCTTTAACTCTATCTCCATCATTTGTAAGTTATACGAAATGAGTCTTTGTGTTAACAATATCACACTCATAAACGCATACGATCTTCTACTCAACACGTCAGCTACCACGTTCATTTTTCCCACGATGATATTAAATGGTACGATCGTAATCTTCAACAGCTCGAGCCAACGTCTTTGGCACATTAAACGTTCGTTTTAGGTGAAGAAAATATTTCAGGGTTTTAGAAATGGGTTTTGTACTTGGGTTAATACAAAATTCGATTTCACGCTCTGGGGGTAGGCTAAGAAGTCTTCAAGACTGTGACTCTCATCCAAGACTTGGATAACACGTCATATTGATACCTATCAACTTGTCACCGTCATTCACGACGTTGCCTACAGAAAGTCTGGCTTTGATGCATTCTATACAAGAAAGTCAACAACGAAAGGATCGGGGCTCTTTATTTATGGCTTGATATGACAATGATTGACTTTAGTGGTTTGGTTGCTTTGAATTCGCATAACAGGTTGGTTAGGAGTATGAAAGCTAACAACCTTACAAAAAGCATGATGAGTAGTTAACCAATCGTTTCCAAAAATCACATCAAAGACAAGTATTTTCAAAGAGATAAGATCGACAGGTAATGTGAAAGTGTTGATTTGAACAAGATTTATAAATAATGGAGGTAACGAAGGTTTCTCCCAACTGAGTTTAAACAGATATATCAAAGTCTAACTTCTAGGAGTTAACTTCAAACATTGAACACAACTAGGTGCAATAAAAGAGTGAGTAGAACCGATATCTAACACGGTATAGACTTAAAAGAGTTTATGACTAACATACCCGTGATAATTTTATTCAGTTCCTCGTCACGAAAAAAAAACGCTCTCTTAAACTATCGGCTTTGGCTTATCCGGGACATCCTTTGGTGCCTCCATCCTAGTGAACTTGTCTTGGTGAAGCGACAAAATCGGGCTAAGTGACCTTCTCTTCCACAATTATAGCATGCTTTGGACTAAGCATCGCTAGAGTTTGGATGATGTGTCCCTCCCTCCATATTTGAAGCATATGATGGTGGTCGTTCTCCTTCCTTAACAATGGTCTTTGGTCTTTGACGTCTTTCCATCATTGTTGAATCTCTCTTCTTGAAATGTCCATTCTTATTGTTTTGACCATGATTACCACCGAAGTGGTTACCATTTCTGGCATGTTGATTCCCTTCATGCTTATTATCACCACTTTGATGACTGTTATCACCGGTATTATCATTTTTTCGGCTGCTCTCTTTTGGTTGCTTCGACTCGTTATCGCGCTCCACTAACTGAGCCCTATTTACAACATCTGAATACAAACACAGTTTATGAGGAATAAGATATTGACGTATCTCCGGCTTCAAACCTCTTAAAAACATCTGCGTCATTCTCTCTTCATTATCAACCAAGTAGGACGCAAATCGGGACAACTCGGCAAACTTGGCTTCGTACTGCGACACGGACATGTTGTTTTGCTCTAACTTGATAATTTCCACCTCCTTCATGTGACGAATGCTTTCGGGAAAGTACTTGTCATTGAACAGCTCTTAGAACTTCTCCCAAGACATCTTGACTGCGTCAGGTTGGGTACATTTTATAGATTTCCACCAGTGATCTGCCTCTTTACGCAACATAAAGGTGGCAAAGGGAACCTTTTGCTCCTCGGAGCATCCCAAGACATCAAATATCTTGGTAATCTGCTTTAATCACGTCTCTGCCTTAAGTGGTTTTGGTTTTCCCAAAAACTCTGGTGGTCCCAACTCCTTGAATTGCTTAGTGGTGACCAATTGTGGGTTGCCATTGTTTCCTCCTGCATTATGAACAGGAGCCGCCTTCGCCTGATGTTGCATGAATTCTAAAAAGCTCCTAAACGTACCGTCATTCGTCAATTGATCAGTGTTGTTGTTTATAGGAGGATTATCGCCATCTTGTTGCACATTATCCTTATTATTGATCTGTGGTGAATCAACGGTCTCCTGTGCTCTATTGCTATTCTCAACATTCTTAGATATCATTTTTAGATACTGCCACAAAACAAAAGGTTAATTGACATGTAACATATTATCCCTATATTCTGATCGACCAATTAAATACCACAAAAAAAAACTTGGGTGTAGTCATACTAGCGAAGGAATTTCCGTCTCTCCCTCCTAGTTCTATTCTCACATCCTGGCAGGATCATATCCCTAAGCTTTGATACCAGTGTGGCGCCCCAAAATTAGGTATACATCACCCATCTTGAGTCGCCGGATACATGATGTATGTAATTCAAATACAACTTAATAATACAACTGTATAGTGTACAATACGACAAAATATAAACTGTGAGTTTGAATACAAATATTGTCTCTTAGAGATTATACAAACTCAAAAGGAGTCCTCATTACAATTATTATCACACTATTTCATTCAGAATAGTGTAATGCACCATCTAGGACCATCACTCTGTTCCCATTAGTCCCATTTACGTTCTCATTTCACAAGAGAAACGGTGAAAGAAAAGGTGAGCTCAACTAGCCCGAAAAAAAATATTATGACTAAGATAATGCAGAATAATTTATCGTTAGCCTTCAACGGTGTTAAGCGATAAAATATAACAACTATCAAGTTTAAGCTGCTAGTTGAACAAGCAATCCATTAGAAGAGTCGGTAGAGAATAAAATGTACTATCTTACTATGATTTAAAAGGTTTTTCATGACTTTTATCGCGAGACTAAACAATAAATAATCCACATCATAAAATCATCCTCGCACTACTGAGGCCAAGGATATTCTTTAAGATATCACGACCACGAATTATCCATGCACTACGGCTAAAGATAATCATGTTTTCATCAACTGGTCCCGATCATGCCATAAAATAATTCATCTTTGCACTACTGACCAAAGAGAATCCACGACCATAATCATATCAAAAACTGTCCATCAATGCACTACGGGCCAATGAGGACTTTTTTCACATCATTTGTAACATTACAGTTATGATTATACCGAATAATCCCTGGTCATAATCATACCAAGTCTATCTATGCACTACAGGCCACAGATGACTTTCAAAAAAATAAACATGGGGATTGTAAGACCCCAAATTATTAATAAATAAAATTTAATTTCCTCTATTTATTATTTTGAAATAGTAAGGGTTGATTTGATTAATGTGGTTAGTTATGGGTAAAATGCGCAAAATAAGCAAGTGGTTATAAAATACTCATTGTTGTCGGAGAATATTCGTTTGGTCGTGGAATATTCCTGTTGTCGGGGTGTTTTAACATTTAACGGATATTCCCCGATAAAAAGAATATTCCCCGACCAATCGAATATTATACAACCATTTTACTTACTTTGTAAAATTTATAAATATTACCCACAACTATAACATTACATCAAATCAACACCATATATATAAAAAAATTATTTCGAGAAAATTAAATCTTTATTCATAAAATCTGGTCTCACAAAAATAACTACGGCGAAGTTTTACCATTAAGCTGTTGAAACACCGGTGTTAAAAAATACGATGTCTGGCGTAGTTGCATAATAGCTACGGTATTGATTATTGATGTTTACGTGAGAAGTCACTCGGTTTTGTTTAATTATTATTACGATAATTCTTTGATAGTATCTCACATTATTTGATTCAATTATTGTCAATATTTTATATATTATTAAATCAATAATTGAGACAACAAAGTTATTAATATTATTATTTGCAATATTAACGATGTCAGAAGTTACATCAATGAGAGGTTTGGTCACCTAATTGCGGCGCCAATAGGGAGAAATCCTTATTGAAAAGCCCCTCTTTTCACAGGAGCGATTTGGTCGATTAATATTGTGAATTATAATAAAGGTGATAATGTTGTTGAAATTATTAAGGTGATTTTTATGAAGTTTTACTTATTTTATGGATTCCCATTTACCCATTTTTCACAATAGTCGAGTGAAAATTATTTTATATAATAAAGGTGGGGGCCTTTATGGGCCCACGTTTGAAAATAAGCGAGGAAGTTGGTGATGTTTTCCACGGGTGTTGTTTTATGGTGGGTATTGTAATAATTATATATATATATATATATATATATATATATATATATATATTTGATGATTGTTATTGCATGTGGGAAGGGTTGGAAAATCACAGGTTCTACCCCGTGAATGTATAAAAGGAGCATATGTTATATATATAAATAATATATATATAATATATTATATTTTATTTAAAAGATTTTGTTTTATTAGAATATTTTATTAAATCAATGCAGATAATAGTCTAGTTTAAAAGTAAATCAATCTAGATAGTTCATGAATTAGTTCTTATGCGGTCCATTCTTACATAAATAGAAGCTCATTCCTTCATAATTTCTAATCTAATTCTTTGAAACTCCGGAGAGATAAATTATAGAGAAACTATAGAAAAGTATTCGCTACTACTTCCTATTTTTATATTGATTTCTTTTACGGTAAGGGTTATTATTTCTTTTGTATTCATGAAGAGAACTTCTATTATTCTATTCTTTATTATTACTCTTTGGAATAACAAGATATCTGTGAATTTACCCTATACTTGGTGACATTCTTCTATTATTCGGCTTTATTATTATTACATTGGAATATCACATGCATGCGTTTCGCCAGTAAATATTCATTAAAATCTTTATTATTATTTTGTTGGAATATCCATGCATTGCATTTTATCTGGGACTGGTTCCGTCTGTATTATTCTGTTGGAACATCACATCCTTGCAAATTTACTTTGACTGGTTAAATTACTTATTATTACATTGGAATAACCTATCTATCTGAAATACCGCATGCATGGTGATTTTTTTGTTATTCCATTCGTTATTATACTCAGTTGGTTAAAGTTTTGACTTCTATACTCCATGAAATTAGTGGAATATCCTTGATATTTGCGCTTCATCTAGTATCTTTTCATGGAAATATTCTTCTGAGCATTCTTGAATTTTACTCTACAAATCAGTATCGTGTTGACAATTTGGAAGTTATTGGTTCATGGATAAATTAATTCTTGAACTTGTTTTATTAAATTCTTATATCATTGTCATCATCCTCATGTTTATATTATGTTGAAAGTCATCTGTGGCCCGTAGTGCATAGATGGACTTGGTATGAATATAACCAGGGATTATTCGATGTAATCATGACCGTAATGTTACAAATGATGTAGAAAAAGTCTTCATTGTCCCGTAGTGCGTTGATGGATAGTTGTTGGCATGATCATGACCATTAATGAATACACAAATATCATTGGCCCGTAGTGCATGGATAATTGTGGTCGTGATACTAAAGAATATCCTTGGCCGTAGTGCAGGGGTGATTCGATGATGTGAATTATTTATTAAGCTGAGTCCTAGCGATAAAAGTGATGAAAAACCTTTTAAATCATAAAAGATAGTAGATTTTATTCTCTACTTGACTCTTTTAATGGATTACTTATTCCGCTGCAGTTAAACTTGATGTTGTTATATTTTATCAGTTTAAAACTGTTGAAGGCTAACGATAATTTATTCTGCATTATCTTAGTCATAATATTTCTTACTGGCTAATTGAGCTCACCCATTCTTTCGTTGTTCTCTTCAGGAAATGAGAACATAGCAGGGACTAGTCGGGGAACGGAGTGATGGTCCAGAGGATAGCATTAGTAGTCCTCACTATTCTATGAAATAGTATGTTAATAATTGTAATGAGGACTCCTTTTGAGTTTGTATAATCTCTAGTACACAATAATTGTATTCAAACTCACAGTTATGTTTTATCGTATTATACACGACAGTTGTATTAGTAAATTGTATTTGAATTCTTTACCATGTATCTGGCGACCCAAGATGGGTGATGTATACCTAATTTTGGGGGCGTCACAGTTGATATCAAAGCTTAGGGATATGATCCCTGGCTAAGATGTGAGAATAGAACTAGGAGGGGAGAGACGGGAAATTCCTTCGCTAGTATGACCTACCTAAGTTTTTTTTTGTATTTAATTGGTCGGTCAGAATATAGGGATAATATGTTACATGTCAATTAACCTTTTTTTGTGGCAGTATCTGAAAATGACATCCGAGAATGTTGAGAATAGCAATGGAGCACAGGCGACCTTTGACTCGCCACATAATCAGGATAATGTGCATCAGGAAGGCGACAATCCTCATGCAAATAACAACACCGACCAAATGATGAATGATGGAGTGTTCAGAAGCTTTATGCAATTCATGCAACAGCAGGCGAGAACGGCTCATGTCCACAATGTAGGTGGGAATACTGGAAACTCTCGGACAGTCACCGCTAAATAGTTAAATGAGCTGGGACCACCAGAGTTTATTGGAGAGCAAAAACCACTAAAGGAGGAATCATGGATAAAGCAGATCACCAAGATATTTGATGTCTTGGGATGTTCCAATGAATAAAAGGTTCCCTTTGTCGCCTTTATGTTGCGAGGAGAGGCAGATTACTGATGGAAATCGGTAAAGCGTACTCAACCTACCGTACTGAAGATGTCTTGAGAGAAGTTTCAAGAACTATTCAACGACAAGTACTTTCCCGAAAGTATTCGTCACATAAAAGAGGTGGAGTTTATCAAGCTGGAGCAAAATAATATGACCGTGTCGCAGTATGAGGCTAAATTTACAGAGTTGTCCCGGTTTGCATACCATTTGGTGGATAATAAGGAGTGAATGACGCGAATGTTTTTGCGAGGTTTGAAACAAGCATAAAATTATCACATTTGCGAATTGGGCCGGCTCTGAGTTTTGAAGGGCCTAAAGCGGACAACAAAAAAATGGGCCTTTTGCGAATTGCTATTAAGACAAGTATAAAAAAAGGAAGAACTTTTTCTGAACAAAAGAGCATCAATACGAAAGAATATCAAATATAATAACCGACTATTTCAATATTTCTAAAGCATCATTTAGATATCACATTATCACTACGTCAAACAAGTAATTACCAAATAGAGTCTCCTTTATTAAGAGTCTAACCTGTGACGCCCCCAAAATTAGGTATACATCACCCATCTTGAGTCGCAAGATACATGGTACAGAATTCAAGTACAACTTAATAATACAACTGTCATGTATAATACGACAAAACATAAATTGTGAGTTTGAATACAAATATTGTCTACTAGAGAGTATACAAACTCAAAAGGAGTCCTCATTACAATTATTATCACACTATTTCACAGAATAGGGATGACTACTAATGCACCATCTAGGACCATCACTCCGTTCCCCGACTCGTTCCAGCTATTTTCTCATTTCCTGAAGAGAACAGTGAAAGAAAGGGTGAGCTCAACTAGCCAACTAAGAAATATTATGACTAAGATAATGCAGAATAAATTATCATTAGCCTTAAATAGTATTAAACTGATACAATATATCAAACATCAAGTTTAACTGCAGCGGAACAAGCAATCCATTAGAAGAGTCAAGTAGAGAATAAAATCTACTATCTTCTATGATTTAAAAGGTTCTTCATGACTTTTATCATTTGAGACTCGACAATAAATAATCCACATCATCCCCGCACTACGACCGAGGATATTCATTAGTATCACAACCACAAATTATCCATGCACCACAGCCAAGGATATTCGTGTATTCATCAATGGTCATAATCATGCCAACAACTGTCCATCAATGCACTACGGACCAATGAGGACTTTTATCACATCATTTGTAACATTACGGTCATGATTATACCGAATAATCCCTGGTCATAATCATACCAAGTCCATCTATGCACTACAGGCCATAGATGACTTTCAACATAATATAAACATGAGGATGATGATAATGATATAAGAATTCAATAAAAAAAAGTTCAAGAATTAATTTATCCAGGAACTAATAACGTCCAAATTGTCAACATGATAATGCTTTGTAGAGTAAACTTCAAGAAGGCTTAGAAGAATATTTCCATGAAAAGATACTGGATGAAGCGCAAATATCAAGGATATTCCACTAATTTCATGGAGTATAGAAGTCAAAACTTTAACCAACTGAGTATAATAAATAATGGAATAACAAAAGAAAATCACCATGCATGCGGATTACGATGGCATGGGGAGTTATTCAATAGAATAATAAATAACGGAACTGAGTCAAGGCTAAATTGGCAGCGGCAGGATGTTCCAACGAGAATATCTGAGCGGAATCAGTCGGCAGAAACGCATCTGAACATGATATTCCAACATAATATAATAATAAAGGCGGAACCAGGCTCGTACAGTAAACGCATGCATGAGGATATTCCAATGAGAATAATAATAAAAGGCGGAATAATAGAAGTGTGACGCCCCCAAAATTAGGTATACATCACCCATCTTGGGTCGCCAGATACATGGTACAGAATTCAAATACAACTGTCATGTACAATACGACAAAACATAAATTGTGAGTTTGAATACAATTATTGTCTACTAGATATTATACAAACTCAAAAGGAGTCATCATTACAATTATTATCACACTATTTCACAAAATAGTGAGGACTACTAATGCTATCCTCTGGACCATCACTCTGTTCCCCGACTCGTACCAGCTATATTCTCATTTCCTGAAGAGAACAGTGAAAAAAAGGGTGAGCTCAACTAGCCCAGTTAGAAATATTTTGACTAAGATAATGCGGAATAAATTATCGTTAGCCTCCAACAATGTTAAACTGATAAAATACAATAGACATCAAGTTTAACTGCAGCGGAACAAGCAATCCATTAAAAGAGTCAAGTAGAGAATAGAATCTACTATCTTTTATGATTTAAAAGTTTTCATCACTTTTATCATTTGAGACTCATTTCAATAAATAATTCACATCATTAAATCATCCCTGCACTACAGGCCAAGGATATTCTTTAGTATCACGACCACGAATTATCCGTGAACTACGGGCCAAAGATAATCGTGTTTACATCAACGGTCCTGATCATGCCATAAAACAATTCATCTTTGCTCCCTTGGCCGAAGAGAATCCATAGCCATAATCATACCAAAAACTGTCCATCAATGCACTACGGGCCAATGAGGACTTTTAATTTTCATATCATTTGTAACATTACGGTCATGATTATACCGAATAATCCCTGGTCATAATCATACCAAGTCCATCTATGCACTCTGAGCCCACAAATGACTTTCAACATAACATAAACATGAAGATGATGACAATGATATAAGAATTCAATTAAACAAGTTCAAGAATTAATTTGTCCGTAAACCAATAACGTCCAAATTGTCAACATGATCTTTGCTTTGTAGAGTAAAATTCAAGAATGCTCGGAAGAATATTTTCACGAAAAGATATTGGATGAAGCGCAAATATCAAGGATATTCCACTAATTTCATGGAGTATAAGTCAAAATTTTAATCAATCGAGTATAATAGAATGGAATAACAAAAGATATCACCATGCATGCGGTACTTTGCATAGGCAGTTATTTCAACAGAATAATAATAACGGAACCGGTCGGGTAAAATTCACACCAAGCGGGATGTTCCAAATGAGAATAATAAATGCGGAATAATAAATGATGGAACCAGTCAAGGCGTGATAAGATGCAGCGAGGATATTCGGCGAGAATAATAAAAGCGGAATAATAAAAAATGAAACCAGTCCGACGTATAGCACAGATGACGGGATATTCCGGCGTAGAATAATAGAAGAATGTCACCAAGTATAGGGTAGCCGCATACTCTGAGTTATTCCAATGAACAATAAAGAAATGGAATAATGAAGTTCTCTTCTTGAATACAAAAGAATAATATCCTTACTAGTAAAATAATACTTGATATAAGAGTAGTGAAGTAGCGAGAAAACTTTTCTTCTATCTCTATATCTCTCTCTATAGTTTCTCTCTCAGAGTTCAATTGAATTAAAAAGAAAATAATGAAGGAATGAGCTTCTATTTATAGGAAAATGGAATGCATAAGAATTAATCCATGAGCGGTCAGATTGATTTACTTTAATCTGACGGTCCATATTTAAAGAAAAATCTTTTAAATAAAATATAATATATTCTATTTATATAAAAAGATTTTACTATACAAACACTATCTTGAGCCTTATACAAACACTATGCATAATAAAATATAATATATTCTATTTATAGAATAACTTTAATAAAGTATTTTGTTTTATATAAAAAAAAATTACTATGCAAAATACTATGCATAATAGAATATAATATATTCTATTTATAGAATAACTTTAATAAAGTATTATGTTTTATATAAAAGATGTTTCTATTTTATTACGTTAATAATCTGAATAAAACAAAACTTCTAAATCAATAATAATTAAATCAAATAATGTGAGATACTTGCAGAACTATTGTAGCAATAATTGAACAAAAGCGAGTGACTTTTCACATAAATATCAATAATCAATACCTGGTAATGCTACTATGCAACAACGCCAGTATTCATTTCTTTACTACCGAGAAGTAGTTCAACGATTGTCAATCAGTAAAACTTTCGCCGTTATTTTTAATAAAATATTTTTGTTGTTTTCTCAATTCGACAATAATTCCGTTGTGGGGTCCACTAATGATTGTCCCGTCGTACGAATATTTTCCGTTTAAAATGAATATTCCCGACCAATCGAATATAATATGACAACTTGCATACTTTTGCAAAATTTATAAATATTACCTACAATTGTAACATTATCTCAAATTCACACCATAATATAAAAAAAATTATTTCGAGAAAATTAATTTTTATTCATAAAATCTGGGGTTTCACAATCTCCCCTCCTTATGGAATTTCGCCCTTGAAATTTACGACGTGCACTGGTATCTTAGAAACAACTGAGGATCCCTTGACTTCATTCCAGATTTTAACTCTTGAGGTATAATCTTTGAGTGTTGAATATGATCCTTCTTATCCAAGATTTTAACACGTATCTCCTCATACGTTAAATCTTCTGCTATCTCGTCTAGTTCTAAATTAATAATGTGGTTCGGTCGTCCACATATTTACGTAACATCGATACGAAAAAGAAAAAATAAAGTTCTGAAGACGCAACATACTTGGCGGTAAACGAGTCTATAAGCCACAGTTCCTACTCAATCGAGGATTTCAAATGGGCCAATTAAATCGATGGTTGAGATTTCCTTTCTTCAGCAACTCTTGCTTCTAGAATAACGCCCTCTTGAACCTTCTTCTTCACATTCATCGATTGCACGATGCGTGTAAGCTTGGCGTCTTTTAACTTTATCGATTAAAGACGATTTTACTCGTATATTCGTTATCTTCACGTAGGTCCCTAGAGTCTTTAACTCTATCTTCATCATTTGCAAGTTATACGAAATGAGTCTTTGTGTTAACAACATCGCACTTATAAATGCATACGATCTTCTACTCAACACGTCAGCTACCACGTTCACTCTTCCACGATGATATTGAATAGTACGATCGTAATCTTCAACAGCTCGAGTTAACGTCTTTGGCGCATGTTACGTTCGTTTTAGTTGAAGAAATATTTTGAGGGTTTAAGAAATGGGTTTTGTACCGGGGTCAATACAAAATTCGATTTCATGCTCTAGGGGTAGGCTAAGAAGTCTTCAGGAATACGTCAAGAGATTTATTAATGATTGAAATATCATTCAAAACTGTTACTCTCATCCAAGACTTGGATAGTACGTCACATTGATACCAATTGTGACTTCTATCCCTTAACCTAGATAGCACCTCACAATGATACCTATCAACTTGTCATCGTCATTCACGACGTCGCCTACTGAGAAAGTCCGGCTTGGTGCATTCCACATGCGAAGTCATCAATAAAAGGATCGGGGCTCTTTACTTATGGCTTGATATGACAATGATTGAATTTAGTGGTTTGGTTGCTTGAATTCGCATAATAGGGTGGTTAGGAATATAAAAGCTAACAACCTTACAAAAAACATAATGAGTAGTTAACCAATCGTTTAAAAAAAACCACATCAAAGGCAAGTATTTTCAAAGAGATAAGATCGACAGGTAACGTGAAAGTGTCGATTTGAATCAAACAAGATTTATAAACAGTGTAACGAAAGTTTCTCCCAATGGAGTTTCAATAGATAAATCAAAGTTTAACTTCTCCGGAGTTAAGTTCAAACATTGAACACAACTAGGTGAAATAAAAGAGTGAGTAGAACCCAGATTCAACACGGTATAGACTTCGTAAGAGCTTATGATTAACTTACCCGTGATAATTTTATTCACGTTCCTCGTCACGAGAAAAAAAAATGCTCTCTCTTAAACTACCGAAGCTTTGGGCATGCGGGACATCCTTTGGCATTACTATCCCGGTTGGACTTGACTTCACCATATGACAAAATCGAGCTAGGTGACCTTCTCTACCGCAATTAAAACACGCTTTGGATTGTGTTGTGCAGTTTGACGGATGTGTCCCTCTAGTCCGCATTTGAAACATATCTGACCAGATGGGCGTTCTTCTTCCTTTGAAGCGGTCTTTGGTCTTGACGCGTCTTCACGTCATTGTTGAACTTTCTTCTTAAAATGCCCATTCTTATTATCTTGGCCATGATTACCGCAGAAATGGTTACCATTCTTGGCATGATAATATCCCCCACGATGGTTATCGTTGTTACGATGACCGATTGCCACCGGTATGATTATTATCGTGTTGTTGGTCGTTACCTTTTGGTTGTCTTTGACTCATTATCGCTACTCCAATAATCGAGCCCTATTCACAACATCTGAATATAAATAAAATTTATGAGAAATGAGGTATTGACGTATATCGGGTTTCAAACCTCGCAAAAACATTCGCGTCATTCGCTCCTTATTATCGACCAAATAGGATGCAAACCGGGATAAATCCGCAAACTTAGCCTCGTACTGCGACACAGTCATATTGTTTTGCTCCAGCTTGATGAATTCTACCTCCTTCATTTGATGAATACTTTCAAGAAAGTACTTGTCGTTGAATAATTCTTGGAACTTCTCCCAAGACATCTTGAGTGCGTCAGGCTGGGTACATTTTACAAATTCCCACCAATGATCTCCTTCTTCACGTAACATAAAGGTGGCGAATGGAACCTTTTGCTCCTCTGAGCATTCCAAGATATCAAATATCTTGGTAATCTGCTTTATCCATGTCTCCGCCTTAAGTGGTTCTGGAATTTCCAAAAACTCCGGTGGTCCCAGCTCCTTGAACTGCTTAGCGGTGACCAACCGTGTGGTTACCATTATTTCCACTGCATTATGGGCCGAGTCGCCTTCGTTGTTGTTGCATGAATTGCTCCTTAAAGCGCTTAGCATGATAGCATCGTCAAGAGTTATCGATGATTTCTACGTATTTTGGATGATGCCTTCGCTTTGTTGTTGCATGAATTGCATAAAGCCTCTCGACCATCCCATCATTCACCATTTTATCGGTGTTATTGTTTCATGAGGAGTATTGTCCTCCGTTGCACATTATCCCGATTATTGATGCATGTGGAGACTCAACGGTCTCTTGTGCTCCATTGATAATCTCAACATTAGGATGCCATTTTCAAACCTTTGCCACAAAACAAGGGTTAATTAACATAACACATATTATCCCTATACTTTGTGAGACCAATTAAATACCAAATAAACTTAGGTAGGTCATCTAAAAAGAATTCCCGTCTCTCCCTCCTAGTTCTTATCTCACATCTTAGCGGGATCACATCCCTAAGCTTTTGATACCAACTATGACGCCCCCAAAATTAGGTATACATCACCCATCTTGGGTCGCCCGGATACATGGTGCGTAATTCAAATACAACGATCGGTATACAATACGACAAAACATAAATTGTGAGTTTGAATACAATTATTGTCTACTAGAGATTATACAAACTCAAAAGGAGTCATCATTACAATTATTATCACAATTATTTCACAAAATAGTGAGGACTACTAATCTTATCCTCCGGACCATCACTCCGTTCCCGACTCATACGTAATTTATATTCTCATTTCAAGAGAAAACGGTGAAAAAAGGGTGAGCTCAACTAGCCCAATGAAGAAATATTTTGACTAAGATAATGCGGAATAAATTATCGTTAGCCTCCAACAATGTTAAACTAATAAAATACAATAGACATCAAGTTTAACTGCAGTGGAACAAACAATCCATTAAAAGAGTCAAGTAGAGAATAGAATCTACTATCTTTATGATTTAAAAGTTTTTCATCACTTTTATCATTTGAGACTCATTTCAATAAATAATTCACATCATTAAATCATCCCCGCACTACGTGCCAAGGATATTCTTTAGTATCACGACCACAAATTATCCAGGTGTACTACTACGGCCAAAGATAATCGTGTTTACATCAACGGTCCCGATCATGCCATAAAATAATTCATCTTTGCTCCATGGTCAAGAGAATCCATAGCCATAATCATACCAAAAAGCGTCCATCAATGCACTACGGCCAATGAGGACTTTTAATTTTCACATCATTTGTAACATTACGGCCATGATTATACCGAATAATCCTCGGTCATAATCATACCAAGTCCATCTATGCACCTTCTGAAGCCACAAAAGGACTTTCAACATAACATAAAAACATGAGGATGATGACAATGATATAAGAATTCAATAAAAAAGTTCAAGAATTAATTTGTCCAGAACCAATAACGTCCAAATTGTCAACATGATATCGCTTTGTAGAGTAAAATTCAAGAATGCTCGGAAGAATATTTTCACGAAAAAAATATTGGATGAAGCGCTTAAAATATCAAGGATATTCCACTAATTTCATGGAGTATATAAGTCAAAATTTTAATCAACCGAGTATATTACCGAATGGAATAACAAAAGATATCACCATGCATGCGGTACGAGCATGAGCGGTTATTTCAATGAGAATAATAATAACGGAACGGTCGGTGAAATTCAAACCAAGCAGGATGTTCCAACAAAATAATAAATGCGAATAATAAATGATGGAACCGGTCCTACAGATATAGCACATGAGGATATTCCGGCGAGAATAATAGAAGAATGTCACCAAGTATAGGGTAGCTGGCGTGATACAAAAGTTATTCCAGCGGAAAAATAAAGAAATGGAATAATGTAAGTTTCTTCTTGAATACAAAAGAATAATATCCCTACAAGTAAATTAATACTTGATATAAAAAGAAGTGAAGTAGTAAAACTTTTCTTCTATCTCTCTATAGTCTCTCTCTATAGTTTCTCTCTCAGAGTTCAATGAATTCGTAAGAAAATAATGAAGGAATGATTTTATTTATAGGAAAATGGAATGCATAAGAATTCTAATCCATGAGCGGTCCAGATTGATTTACTTTTAATCGACGGTCCATATTTAAAGAAAAATCTTTTAAATAAAATATAATATATTCTATTTATATAAAAAGATTTTTACTACGCAAACACTATCACTGAACACTTATGCAAATACTATGCATAATAAAATATAATATATTCTATTTATAGAATAACTTTAATAAAGTATTACATTTTATATAAAAAGATTTTACTATGCAAAACACTATGCATAATAGAATATAATATATTCTATTTATAGAATAACTTTAATAAAGTATTATGTTTTATATAAAAGATGTTTCTATTTTATTACGTTAATAATACTGAATTCATCGTACTTTTACTACCTAGAGTAGTTCAAAGTTGTCGGCGGTAAAACTTCCGTAGTTATTTTCAATAAAATATTTTTGTCATTTTCTCAATCCGATAATAATTACATTGTGGGGTCCACCAATGATTGTGCCATCGCATACGAATATTTTTCATTTTAAAATGAATATTCCCCACCAATCGAATATAATATGACAACTTGCATACTTTGCAAAATTTATAAATATTACCCACAACTATAACATTATCTCAAATTCACACCATAATATAAAAAAATTATTTCGAGAAAATTAATTCTTTATTCATAAAATCTGGGGTTTCACAAGAAGAATGTCACCAAGTATAGGGTAGTCCGTGTATACTGGTTATTCTAGCAGAATAATAAAGAATAGAATAACAGAAGTTCTCTTCTTGAATACAAAAGAAATAATACTCCTTACCGTAAAATAAACTGAATATAAGAGTAGATAAGTAGTAGAATACTTTTCTATAGTTTCTTTATAATTTCTCTCTCTAGAGTTTCAGTGAATTTGTAAGAAATAATGAAGGAATGAGCTTTTATTTATAGAAGAATGGACTACATAGTAACTAATTCATGAACGGTCCAGATTGATTTACTTTTAATCGGACGGTCCATAAAATATTCTAATAAAATAAACCTTTTAAATAAAATATATTATATATATTATATATATAATGATAATAATTGTACTCCCTACCGACCATGCAATCCATCAGTTTCTTCCCCCTCCCCAAATGTCAATCCTCACATACTAAATATATATATTATATACACCACCACTCAAATCATCTTCTTCTTTTTTCTTCTTTACTACCCGTAAACCCCTCCCCCATTATTCAACTTCCATCACCATCATATATATATATATATATATATATATATATATATATATATATATATATATATATAATAATAATAATAATAATTATATAAATATAAAGCGAGATAACTTCTACCTACAGTTTAAAAAAATAAGTAAATGGGGAGTTCAATTAACAAGTAAAATTTACAACAATTACTTCATAAAAAATCCTCTCAATATTTTTAACAACATTTATCATCATTATTATTATTCACAATATTAATCGACCAGGTCGTTCCCAGGAAAGAGGGGGCTTTCCAATAAGGATTTTTTCCCATTAGCGCGCAATTAGGTGACCAAACCTCTCCTTGACAGAACTTCTAGACATCGTTAATATTGCAAATAATAATATTAATAATTTTGTCGTCTCAATTATTGATTTAATAATATATAAAATATTGACAATAACTGAATCAAATAATGTGAGATATTATGCAGCAACTACTATAGCAATAATTGAACAAAACTTAATGACTTCTCACGTAAGCATCAATAATCAATAAGTGTACTCTTTGTGCAATCACGCCAGTATTCTTGTATTTTTTTAACACCGGTGTTTCAAACGATTAACGGTAAAACTTCCGCAGTTATTTTTATAAAGTATTTTTGTCATTTTCTCAATCAAACAATAATTTATTGTGGGGTTCACCAATGATTGTGTCGTTGCATCGAATATTCCTGTTAAAGAATAATATTCCCCCACCAATCGAATATTATATAACAACTTGCGTATTTTGCAAAATTTCTAAATATTACCCACAACTATAACATTATATCAAATTTACTCCATAATATTCAAAAAATAATATTTATAGAAAATTCATCTTTATTTATAAAAGTTGGGGTCTTACAACCTCCCTTCTTATGAAATTTTGCCTCGAAATTAGGGTACGTACACAGTGTATATCGAAGAGGTAAGGATATCTTGATTTCATTTCAGATTCTAACTCCCAAGTCATTTCCTCAACATCGTGGTTTCTCCACAAAACTTTGACTTGAGGTATAACCTTGGAGCATAGAATATGTTCCATCTTATCCAAGATTTGAACAGGAACCTCTTCATACGTCAAATCTTCCGCTATTTCATCCGGTTCTAACTCAATAATGTGGTTCGGGTCTTTCACATATTTACGTAACATGGATATATGAAAAACGTTATAAACACGAGACATACTTGGCGGTAAAGCGAGTCTATAGGCCACAGTTCCTACTCAATCGAGGATTAAAAATGGGACGATGAATCGAGGATTGAGTTTTTCTCTCTTTCCAAATCTCGTAACTCATTTCCACGGAGCAACACGTAACAACACATGATCTCCTATATCGAATTCCACGTCCTTTCGATGAAGATCAGCATAACTCTTTTGTCGATCTTGTGAGGTTTTTATACGTTGTCGGATCGTTTGAATCTTTTCTGTAGTCATACGTACCAACTCCGGTCCCAACAAAGTTGCTTCTCCCACCTCATCCCAGCATACTGGAGAACAACACTTTCTTCCATACAACGCCTCAAATGGAGCCATGCCAATACTTGCTTGATAACTGTTGTTGTAGGAAAACTCCACCAATGGTAAGAACTTATCCCAACTTCCCTTGAAGTCAAGAACATAGAGTCTTAATAGATCTTCAAGAGTTTGAATAGTTCTCTCCGACTGTCCGTCCGTCTGAGGATGATATGCCGAGCTAAATCGTAAATCTATGCCCATAGCTTTCTGCAAACTAACCCAAAATTGTGAAGTGAATCTTGGGTCTCGATCGGAAACTATGGATCTTGGCATACCATCTGATCTTATAATCTCGTTTATGTACATATCTGAGCAAGGCGTTCAAGTGTAAAAAGTTTCTCAGATCGGTAAGAAATGAGGACTTGGTCAATCTATCAACAATGACCCAAATCGCATCTATACCTTGAGAAACCTTGGGAAGACCGATAATGAAATCCATGGTAATGTGCTCCCACTTCCATTCCGAAATTTTAAGTGGTTGCAATGGACCTTTTGGTACTTGATGCTCGCTTTGACTCGTTGACAAGTTAGACACCTTGAGATAAGCAAATGTTATCTCTCTTTTCATATCGCTCCACCAAAATGTATGGCCGAATATCATGATACATTTTGGTACTCCGAGAATGGATTGCAAAGCGGTGTGTTGTGCGCCTCCATCATGATTTTATACTTTAAAACGAAGGTCGTTAGGAACACAAAGTCCGAGAGTTGACTCAAGTATTCCTTCTTCATCGATTCTTGCTTCCCAAGATAGCACCTTCTTGCATTTTCTTCCTCATACGCATCAACTCCAGTCCAGTAGCAGCGACTTTAACTTTATCAATTAAAGTCGATTTACCACTCGTATATTCGTCATCATCATATGGGTCCCTGGAGTCTTTAACTCTATCTCCATCCTTTGCAAGTCACACAAAATGGGCCTTTGTGTTGACAATATCGCACTTGTACTTGCATATGATCTTCTACTCAATGTGTTAGCTACCACGTTCGCTTTTCCAGGATGATATTGGATGGAATGATCATAATCTTTCAACGATTCAAGCCAACGTCGTTGTCGCATGTTGAGTTCCTTTTGAGTAAAGAAATATTTGAGGCTTTTATGATCCGTAAAGATCTCCACTTTCTCCCCATACTGTAATGCCTCCAAATCTTTAGTGCGAAGATAAATATTTGCCAACTCTAGATAATGAGTAGGATAATTCTTTCTCATATTCTTTGAGTTGTCTTAAGGCATAGGCTATGACTTTCCCATGTTGCATGAGAGAACATCATCCAACCCTTTGTTCGAAGCATCTTTGTAGATGACAAATCCCTCCGAGCGGATGGTATTGTCACAATGGTCTTTGAAATGAGTCTCTCTCTTGAGTTCTTAAAACTCTTCTCATATTTTTTCGCTCCAACCGAACTTTGTATTTTTTCGAGTCAGCTGAGTTAATGGAGTAGCGATTCGAGAAAATTCTTCCATGAATCTCCGATAATAACCAGCTAAACCGAGAAAACTACGTACTTCGGTCACTGATTTAGGTTGCTCCCAGCTTTGAATAGCTTCAATCTTTGCTGGGTCAACAAATATTCCATGACTTGATACCATGTGCCCAAGGAATGCTACTTCCTCAAGCCAGAACTCGCATTTCTTCAACTTGGCATAAAGCTTATATTCACGAAGCTTTTGGAGTGTCAGCCTCAAGTGTTACTCATGATCTTCACGGCTTTTGGAATAAATAAGGATGTCATCAATAAAGACGACCACAAAGTGATCCAAATATTCCTTGAATACTCGGTTCATCATGTCCATGAAGGCAGCAGGAGCATTAGTCAATCCAAAGGACATGACTATGAATTCATAATGCCCGTACCGAGTTCTGAAAGCCGTCTTTTGAATGTCATCGGTTCTAATCTTCAATTGGTGATATCCGGAACGAAGATCAATCTTTAAAAACAATTTGGCTCCTTGAAATTGGTTAAACAGGTCATCAATACGTGGCAATGAGTACCTATTTTTAATGGTGACATGATTTAACTCCCGATAATCAATACAAAGTCGCATACTCCCATCTTTCTTCTTCACGAATAAAACAGGAGCACCCCAAGGAGAAGTACTAGGACGAATAAAGCCAATGTCTAACAATTCCTGCAGTTGGGTCTTTAACTCCTGAAGTTCAATAGGAGCCATTCGACATGGGGCTTTGGAAATAGGTTTGTACCAGGTTCAAGGTCGATACAAAATTCAATTTCACGCTCTGGGGGTAGGCAAGGAAGTTCTTCAGGGAATACGTCAGGAAATTCATTAACAATAGAAATATCATTCAAAACTGACGTATTTTTGTTTAGATCCGTAACATGAGCTAGGAAAACTTAACATCCGTTTTTCAATAAACGAATAGCTTTATGACTTGAGATGACCGTGATTGACTTTAATGGTTTTGTCGCTTGAATTCGCATAATAGGTTGATTAAGAATATGAAAGCTAACAACCTTACGAAAATAATCAATTTTTGCATGATAAGTAGTTAACCAATTAATCCCTAGAATCACGTCCAATGCAAGTATTTTCAATGAAATAAGATCGACCGGGTAATATGAGGGTACCGATTTGAACCAAACAAGACTTATAAGCGAGTGGATGTAATGAAGGTTTCTCCCAATGGAGTTTCCACAGATAAGTCAAAGTCTAATTTCTCCGAGTCAAATTTAATCGTTGGTAGTAAGAGAAATAAAAGAATGGGTAAAATCGATATCAAATAAAGTATAGACTTATTTAGAGTTTATGATAAGTTTTACCCGTGATGACCTCATTCAGTTTCTTGCTTTCCGGGAGGTCACAACAAACGCTCTCCTCTTGCACTACCGGGCTTTGACTTTTTTCGGGATGGCCTTTGGTGCCTCCATCCTATTGAACTTGTCTTGGTGAACGATAAAATTGGGCTAAGTGACCTTCTCTTCCACAATTATAACATGCTTTGGATTTCAGCATCGCTAGCGTGATTTGGGTGATGTGTCCTCCCTCCGCATTTGAAGCATATGATAGGTGGTTGTTCTCCTTCCTTAACAACGGGTCTTTGGTCTTTGACGTCTTTCCATCATTGTTGAATCTCTCTTCTTGAAATGTCCATTCTTAATGTTTTGGCCCTGATTACCACCGAAGTGGTTACCACTTCTAGCCTATTGATTCCCTCCACGCTTGGTCACCGCTTCGATGACTGCTCTCATTGGTATTATCATTTTGTCGGATGCTTTCTTTTGGTTGTGTTGACTCGTTATCACGCTCTACTAACTGAGCCCTATTTACAACATCTGAATACAAACACAGTTTATGAGAAATAAGATGTTGACGTATCTCCGACTTTAAACCTCTTAAAAATATTCGCGTCATTTCTCTTCATTATCCACCAAGTAGGGACTTAAATCGACAACTCAAGCAATCTTTGCTTTCGTCTTTACGACACGGTCATATTATTACATTCCAATTTGATGAACTCCACCTCCTTCGTGTGATTTAATACTTTCGGAAAGTACTTGTCGTTGAATAGTTCTTGGAACTTCTCCCAAGACATTTTCGGTCTGGCAAGTTGAGTACGCTTACCGATTCCCACCAAGAATCGCTTTCTCCTCGCAACATAAAAGCGACAAAGGAACCTTTTCTCCTGAAGCATCCCAAGACATCAAATATCTTGGTGATCTGCTTTATCCATGCTTCCGCTTTAAGTGGTTTTGGCTCTCCAATAAACTTCGGTGGTCCCACTCCTTGAATTGTTTAGCGGTGATCCGTCGAGAGTTTTCGATGTTTCCACCTATATTTTGGATATAGGAGTTACTCTCTCATCATTGTTTCATGAATTGCATAAAGCCTCCGAACATTCCATCATTCATCATTTGGTCGGTGTTGTTTTTTTGCATGGGGATTGTCGCCTTCGATGCACATTATCCCGATTATTGATATGTGGTGAATCAACGATCACTTTGTGCTCCATTGCTATTCTCAACATTCTCGGATGTCATTTTTAAAGCGCCACAAAACAAAAGGTTAATTGACATGTAACATATTATCCCTATATTTTGACCGACCAATTAAATACCAAAAAAAAAATTAGGTAGGTCATACTAGCGAAGGAATTCCCCGTCTCTCTCCTCCTAGTTCTAGTCTCACATCTTAGCTAGGGATCATATCCCTAAGCTTTGATATCAACTATGACGCCCCCAAAATTAGGTATACATCAACCATCTTGAGTCGCCAGGTACATTGTACATAATTCAAATACAACTTAATAATACAACTGTCATGTACAATACGACAAAATATAAACTGTGAGTTTGAATACAAATATTATCTACTAGAGAGTATACAAACTTAAAAGAAGTCCTCATTACAATTATTATCACACTATTTCACAGAATAGTGAGGACTACTAATGCACCATCTAGGACCATCACTCGATTCCCAGGCTGCGTTAGCTATATTCTCATTTCCTGAAGAGAACAGTGAAAAAAAGGGTGAGCTCAACTAGCCCAGTAAGAAATATTATGACTAAGATAATGCAGAATAAATTATCATTAGCCTTAAATAGTGTTAAACTGATACAATATATCAAACATCAAGTTTAACTGCAGCGGAACAAGCAATCCATTAGAAGAGTCAAGTAGAGAATAAAATCTACTATCTTCTATGATTTAAAAAGTTTTTCATGACTTTTATCGCTGAGACTCATCTTAATAAATAATCCACATCATCCTTACACTACTGACCAAAGATATTCATTATTAGTACAACCACAAATTATCCACGCACCTGAGCCAAGGATATTCGTGTATTCATCAATGGTCATGATCATGCCAACAATTTGTCCATCAATGCACTACGGGCCAATGAGGACTTTTATCACATCATTTATAACATTACGGCCATGATTATACCGAATAATCCTCGGTCATAATCATACCAAGTCCATCTATGCACTCTGTGCCATAGGTGACTTTCAACATAATATAAACATGAGGATGATGATAATGATATAAGAATTCAATAAAACAAGTTCAAGAATTAATTTATCCAGGAACTAATAACGTCCAAATTGTCAACATGATACTGCTTTGTAGAGTAAAATTCAAGAATGCTTAGAAGAATATTTCCATGAAAAGATACTGGATGAAGCGCAAATATCAAGGATATTCCACTAATTTCATGGAGTATAGAAGTCAAAACTTTAACCAACTGAGTATAATAAAGAATGGAATAACAAAAGAAATCACCATGCATGCGGTACTTCGCATAGACAGGTTATTCCAACAGAATAATAAGTAATGAAACAAGGTCAGACGAAATTCGCACCGACAGAATGTTCCAACAGAATAATACAGACGGAACCAGGTTCGGCGTAAAAGCGCATACATGCACAAGATATTCCAATGTAATAATAATAAAGATTTTAAACGGTCCCGGCAGAAAAGCATATGAGATATGATATTCAGCGTAATAATAACAAAGACGGAATAATAGGAGAATGTCACCAAGTATAGGGTAGTCTGCGTATACTGTTTATTCTAGCAGAATAATAAAGAATAGAATAACAAAAGTTCTCTTATTGAATACAAAAAAAATAATACTCCTTACCGTAAAATAAACTGAATATAAGAGTAGGGAAGTAGTAGAATACTTTTCTATAGTTTCTTTATAATTTCTCTCTCTAGAGTTTCAGTGAATTCGTAAGAAATAATGAAGGAATGAGCTTTTATTTATAGAAGAATGGACTGCATAGTAACTAATTCATGAACGGTCCAGATTGATTTACTTTTAATCGAACGGTCCATAAAATATTCTAATAAAATAAACCTTTTAAATAAAATATATTATATATATTATATATATAATGATAATAATTGTACTCCCTTCCGACCATGCAATCCATCAGTTTCTTCCCCCTCCCCAAATGTCAATCCTCACATACTAAATATATATTATATACACCACCACTCAAATCATCTCTTTTTTTTTTCTTCTTTATTACCCGTAAACCCCTCCCCCATTATTCAACTTCCATCACCATCATATATATATATATATATATATATATATATATATATATATATATATATATAATATTAATAATAATAATAATAATAACTTATATAAATAAAACTTAGATAACTTCTACCTACAGTTTAAAAAAATAAGTAAATGGGGAGTTCAATTAACAAGTAAAATTTACAACAATAACTTCATAAAAAATCCCCTCAATATTTTTAACGACATTTATCATCATTATTATTATTCACAATATTAATCGATCAGGTCGTTCCTAGGAAATAGGGGGCTTTCCAATAAGGATTTCTCCCCATTGGCGCGCAATTAGGTGACCAAACCTCTCCTTGACAGAAATTCTAGACATCGTTAATATTGCAAATAATAATATTAATAACTTTGTCGTCTCAATTATTAATTTAATAATATATAAAATATTGACAATAATCTGAATCAAATAACGTGAGATATTACGCAAAGAACTATTGTAACAATAATTGAACAAAATCGGTGACTTATCACGTAAGCATCAATAATCAATAATGCTAGTGCTATTGTTAATATAATGCCAGCGTATTCTTCGTTTTTTTAACACGGGTGTTTCAACAATTAACGATAAAATTTCATTAGATTATTTTCATTAAGTATTTTTGTTGTTTTCTCAATCAAACAATAATTACATTTGTGGGGTTCACCAATGATTGTCTTGGTTATTTAATATTCCTGTTAAAACGAATATTCTAACCAATCGAATATTATATAACAACTTGCGTCTTTTACAAAATTTATAAATATTACCCACAACTATAACATTATATCAAATTTACTCCATAATATTCAAAAATGATATTTATAGAAAATTCATCTTTATTTATAAAAGTTGGGGTCTTACAGTCCCGTAGTGCATTGATGGACAGTTGTTGGCATGATCATGACCATTGATAAAAACACGAAAAACTTGTTGATATTTGAAAATTTTTAAGGGTCCTTTACACTAATATACAACATTTAGAAAGTAATTACAAAAATAAAACATACACAACATAATTACAAAAATAAAACATAAGCAATATAACGCCCCTAAAATCACGTGTCATTATCCAGTCAGTCATCCAATTTCATATTTGAAATTAACCGTCCCTAAAATCATGCAACTTTGAAATCGGAACAACAGATCAACGACGGAGAAGACAAAATACGTAAACCAAGCCTCCTGTCGCATTAAACTCAGAATCTCTAAGATCAACGACGATCTCTAAGATCGGCGACGGAGAAAGACGAAGCCAAATACTGCAGATCAACGACGGAGAAGACGAAGCCGGTTGTCGCGACGCATTTCTAAGATCGAAAATAGCATACAAAATCAACAACGCCTTCAAGATCAGAAATCAAATACTGCAGTGATTGTTGAATACAAATCAACATCAATTTCGATCAAAAAATACTGAGGTATGTGAGTTTAAAATTTATAATCATATAGTTACCTATTGTTACTACGAATTACTATATTGGTTACCTTTCTTAAGTTTTTTGCACTTAAAATGGTTACACGGTAAGAATAATGAATGTTTTGATTGCAATATGAATGTTTTGATTGCAATTGCATGTAAAAATGCACTTGGTTCCGCTTAACATTACATTAGTTCTTTGTCTCAACTATATCTATATTCTTTGTTTAATCTTTGGATTGGTTAATGCATAATGGTATTAACTAATGTTGCATTGGTTCTTATTAATAATGATTTGGTTATTGTGTCCATTACATGGTTTCTGATTAATAATGAATTGGATATTGTGTACCATTGCTTTGGTTCTTGATTAATAATGACTTTGTTCTTGTGTAACATTATAATGATTCTTGATTATTACTTGATTCTTGATTAATGCTAACTTGGTTATTACTTAACATTACATTAGTTCCGCTTAACGTTACATTAGTTCTTGTCGACTATGTCTATGTTCATCGTTTAATCTTTGGATTGGTTAATGCATAATGGTACTAACTAATGTTACATTGGTTCTTGATTAATAATGATTTGGTTATTGTGTACCATTACATTGATTATTGATTAATAATGATTTGTTTCTTGACTAATAATGACTTTATTAATGTGTAACATTATAATGGTTACTAATGAAGACTTGTTTCTTGTTAATGTTGACTTAATTATCGCTAACATTACATTGCTTAATGTCCGACTATGTCATATTCTATGACTAATCTTGATTTGTTCTTTATGTACCCTTTGCATTGTTTCTCGACTAATACACCAAATTTGAATTCTTCGCATATTAGTTCCATCAACAATTTCGTTCAAAGAAATGCTAACCAAAATATACGCAGCGTATTACACACTGTAGACACAAACGCAACAACATTGTCAATCAAATTTCAGATTAAAAACGACATTCCACCGATCAGTATATCAGATGAAGCAACCTTACAATTCTTTCTGGAAATGAGTAGAAAATCTGATGAACAAGGTAAATTCCCATTGATTGTGGATATTGAACACAGAATGGGACGCACAACGATCTTGCATAACTTGACAAATGTAGAAGAATCTACAATTCACGATGTAATGCCAATCAAATCAACGCAAGGGAATTAAGCACTAGTTCCACTAAAGAAGCCAATCATGCCAATTTGGAACGCAATATCTTCGATCGACTTGCAATGGAAATTATTGAACAACAACGAGACGTATAACATGACAAATCATACGCAGAAGAACAATATGATGATGTAATATCGATCCGAATGAATGTGAAGTAAAATTACATCAAACCTACATGATACAAAAAATCCTCTCACAAGCTATGAAAGGTGCATTCAATCAAAAATGAGACAACACAAAATCCAACGAACAAGTTATAGAGACTTTGTCTTACTATTGTGTGTATGCGATGAAGATTGCAAATAGAAGATGAGAGCATCAAGTTTCGTAGAAAAACAAAGATGTTCAAGGTTAGAGAATTCAATTATATCCACACTTGTTCGGTGAATGTATTGTTGGGAGACCACAGATGTGCAAATAGTGAGTTGGTCGTTGAATGCATAATGCAAAAATAACAAATTTAAAGAAAATATACACACCAACCGATATTGTGGAAGACATGATGTCGAGAATATAATGTATACATCTCTTACCAAAAAGCATGGAGATCGAAGGAGAAAGCGTTGGAAAAGGTGAGAGGAAATCCACACGACTACTCACTCATCCCATCATGGTTACATCTTTCAAGAAAACAAATCCAGTAACACCTTAAAAATATTTATTGCTTTTATATCATTACGCAAAGAACTAATATGATGTTCCACAAGAATTCAAGATATGATTAAACGATAGATTGTTTACAATGTAAATTGTTTCTTGATTAATATTGTATTGGTTACCTTCATATTAATATCTTTGATTATTGTATAATGCATTGGTTACCAAACATGTGGTTACCAAGCATTAGTCAAGAATATTATTCAAGAACCAAAATATCATTAGTCAAGAACCAATTAAGCATTATACAGTAAACAATAAACTATTACACAGTAACCAATACACCTTTAGACAGTATGCATGTTTAGTTATTATTAGTATTAGACCATTTATGAAACAACCCGGGTCAATTCCCGAGTCCGGAATAAATCTCAGGTCAAATCCCAAGTCCGAATTGAATCAAATCCATCAAAATAAGGCCTCAAACTACTGGCCCAATAGTATCTTCTTGGGTTATCTTAGCCCACCACAGGCTCCCAAAAGGTCATGACTTGAAGGTACTATTGATAGTAATTTTATTTCCTTATATGCAAACAAATTTTTCCCCCTATCTTTCGATGTGGGACTGGGGTGTTACAAACTCCCCCACTTAAATTTCTGACGTCCCCGTCAGAACCGATCACACACACGGCCCAAAGATCTTTGCCTCGTTAGCCATTGTGGGATAATACCGTCTGGCTTCGTGTCCCCACCTTCGGACCTTCATCTCTCCATTGTGGGATAATACCACCAGCCTTCGTGTCCCCACCTCCAGCAACCCGATCGGATGACCCGACCCGAGCTTTCGAGAGTCGGCTCTGATCACATATGAAACAACCCGGGTCAAATCCCAAGTCCGAAATAAATCTCAGGTCAAATCCCAAGTTCGAATCGAATCAAATCCATCAAAATAAGGCCTCAAACTACTGGCCCAATAGTATCTTCTTGGGTTATCTTAGCCCACCACAGGCTCCCAAAAGGTCATGACTTGAAGGTACTATTGATAGTAATTTTATTTCCTTATATGCAGACAAATTTTTCCCCCTATCTTTCGATGTGGGACTGGGGTGTTACAATTTTTATGCGGTTATTATATATGTTTGGTTACCTTAATACGCATGTTTAGTTACTAAATGTAATATACAATTTGTATACCATTAACCACATGAGCTGTTCATCGATTATTAGTGATTTGGATACGATTATACTACTTGTAATTTAATGATAAAGGTTTGATATTTTATATCGTGTTAAATCTACATGACTCTTGAGTTGGAAACAAATGGTCGTTTCAAGTATCTATTCTTTGTCATTGGAGCATCCATTCAAGCATGGCACCATTGTTTTTCAATCATTGTAATCGATGGCACATTCATACAATCAACTTACGGGGACATTATCGATAGCAAGAAGACATAAGATGCAAAACCAAACATTATTCCGATTGCTTTTTCGCTTGTTGATGCCGAAAATGAATTGTCTTGGAAATGGTTTTTCGTAAATTTGAGAAATGCTTGTGGAGTTAGGGAAGGTCAATGTATTGTTTGAGATAGACATGAAGCCATTATACAAGGATCGAATTGTGCGTTTTCGGATATCATGCATGGTTCCCGCATATATCATATAATGAAAAATATAAAAAGCAGATTCAAAAGAAAAGAGAAGAAGTTAAGCAAAGCTTACAACGGGGTTTGTAGAGCTTACATTGTTGAACAATTCAACAAACACATGGTGAACTTGATGTCATTGATCCTCGAATAAGGACATATCCGGAGGAAGAGGTCAAGTTGGATAGGTGCACCAGCTCCATGGGATCGTGTGGCAGTACTCAACAATGACTTCAAACACCGCCGAATCTATTAACAATGCAATCAAGTTTATCGAGGATCTTCCGGTTATGATAATGATTGAATGCATACGTTATTCCGTTCAAAGATGGTATTTCATAAACAAACAATGACCATATCAACATTCACAACACTTTCCACAACAAATGAGAGAAAGTTGCAATCTAATATCTTTAAATCAAAGATGCTTAAGGTAATTAATACTCGATTTAAATTATTGCATCCTAATTTGCATTTGCAATCTCATCGACTATTACTAACTTGGTTACTTACTAATGCTAACTTAGTTTCTTTGCAACATTAAATTGGTTCTCGATTATTCTTTGAGTTAGTTCTTTGTGTAACCATATAATGGTTGTATTATTCTTTGAGTTAGTTCTTCGCGTAACATTATAATCGACTAACAAAGAACTTGGTTACTAGATAAAATTATAATCTTTATTGGTTCACAGAGTAATGCTAACTTACTTAATGTGCAACATTATATTGGTTTCTTGATTACTTCTTGAATTGCTTATCTTGTGTACTTATATCTTTGGTTACTATATAATGCTTATTTGGTTCTTTGTGTAACATTATATTGATTCTTGATCAATCTTGACTTAGTTACTATATAACATTATAATGTTACTAAGATTTATAATTGTTTCTTTTATATTGGTGGTTACTTATTGACTAATATTGTGTACTAGTTAATTGGTTCTTGTATATTTGGGATGCAATCGTTAATCTGATTGTATACATTGGGTGTTATAGGTTGAGACATCAAACTTAGTGATTTTCACTGTTTACGATGTCTCTAAATAGTATATTGTGGACATCAAACAAAAGACATGCATATCAGAAATTTCAATTACCATGAGATGCTTGCTTGCCTACGTCACTTCTTAATTATGAAGCAAGAGAAATTTGAGGTATTATGATTTTGCTTAAGAAATTACACTAAAGCAACTTTGGTCAAGACATATTCAAACTTCCATCATGCCATTAGATGACAAAGAAAAGCGGGATGTATCGGAAGAAGTAAAAACATATGTATAAAACCACCCAACACAAGAAGGCCGGCGGAAGACCAAAAAAAGAGAGGTACAAACACGAATCTGAAATCAAAATTCAAAACAAATGCAAAGAAAAGTGCGAAAAAGGACACAATGAGAAAAACATGCATTAATCCCGATTTTAAGACCACTAAAAGGGTCCGATATAGTGCGATTAAATTAAGAGTGTAGATACATGAATGTATTATTGTTTACTTTGAGTAACCATTAAACGATTGGTTTGTAAAATTTTGATTGTGTATAGTAAACAAAATTGTTATTCATTTATATATTGATTTACGATTTCAATGAAACATTGACAATAATAAAGAATCAAATAAATACATAACTTGATAACCATACAGCTTTTTAATGGTAACAACATATTTACATAATGAAGAACTATATAACATTTACTACTAATAACATACTTGATAACCATACCAGCTTTTAACAAAATAATTACATAACAAGAACCATAACAATGTTTAATGATTTCCAAATAATTACATAACAAAGAAACCATCACAAGAACCACCTAATTTCATAACGATAATAATACCATTTTATAATGGTAACCACAACATAAACAACTGTGTATTTCCAAAGAACATATAATTAAAAGGGTATTGAAGTTTATGAAACCCATGTATACTCACACATGTCCACTTAACATCCGATATATGTCCCGATACAATATTGTAACTCGTTACTTATCAAATCATTATCTGGTTACCTATTTATACATGATTGGTTACCAATTGTATATTATAAAATTATAATTGGTTACCATTTTATATATGATAACCATACTATAATAAGAATTATGCCAGCTTTTTAATGTAAACCAAATAATTACATACTAAAGAACCATAACAATGTTTAATGGTACCCAAATAATCTCTCTAAGTTCTTATCAAATCATTATCTCGTTACCTATTTATACACGATTGGTTACTAAATGTATATTACAAAATTATAATTGGTTACCATTTTTTATACATACAAGAACCATAATAAAGAATTATGCCGAGCTTTTTAATGTAAACCAAATAATTACATAACAAAGAACTATAACAATGCTTAATGGTACCCAAATAATTACATAATAAGTAACCATCACAATAACCACCTAATTTCATAATAAGAATCAAACCGGTTTATAATGGTAACCACAATATAAACAACCTGTATATTCAGCAACCTGTAATTAAAAGGGTATTGAAGTTTATGAAACCCATGTATACATAACACATGTACACTTAACATATGATATATGTCCTGATACAATCTTGTAACTCTGGTTACTATCAAATCATTATCGATTACCCTTTATACATGATTGGTTACCAATTCAGATATTTCAAAAAATTCAACAAACACAACTTAAAAAGAAACAAAATACCAACCAACAAACAATATCTCTTTCATTAATGCTAATATAATCAAATATATAATCCCATCTACATAAGATCCAGTGAACATCAAAAAATCATAAACCATACACAAATGTTGTGTATAACACCAAAACTTAAAAAAAAATACACAACAAAATTAATAAAAACAAAACAATAAAATCCGAACTAATCAAAATCTGGAACAAATCTTCCTAGAAATTCTCTATCAGTATCATAGCCCTCCAACTGCTTGTTCCTAGCATGCATAAATAGGTTTGTGCATAACTTTTTCCGATACTTCGCAATGGGAAAAGGAATAGGAATCTGATCAAACTTCTGATGAATGAAATGCTCAGCAAAACAAATTGTGAACAATATAATAAACAACATGTTGCAAGAAGGTAACCAATGTGAATGGGTAACCAAGACAGCATTACACAATATAATAGTTAGGCAAAGAACCAATAAATCATTAGACGAAAGAACCAAGACAAAGATTATACGAAGAAACAACATGTTGCAAAGAAGGTAACCAATGTGAATGGGTTATCGATTAATCTTGTCTTGGTTGCCTTCATGCATGACATCTTTGGTTTCTTTTCAATACATTGGTTACCAACCATGTGCTTACCAATCATTAGTCGAAATATTATGCAAAGAACTAAAACAAAGATTAGTCAAGAATCCATTCAAAGATTATACAAGAACTCAATACAATGTTGACAAGAACCAATATAGCTTTAGACAATATATTGGTTAGACAATAACCAAGGCATCATTAGACCAGCGGTAAGAAGACACATAATACAAAAGAACCAAGACAAAGATTACACAATATAATAGTTAGACAACAACCAATAAATCATTAGACAAAGAACCAAGACAACATTATACGAAGAAACAACATGTTGCAAAAGGTAACCAATGTAAATACAAAGAACCAAGACATCATTAGACAAAGAACCAAGACACACATAATACAAAGAACCAAGACATCATTAGACAAAGAACCAAAATATCATAAGACAAAGAAACAAGACATTATAAGACAAAGAACCAAGACATCATTAGACAAGAGCCAAGACATCATAAAGACAAGAACCAAAACATCATAAAACAAAGAACAAGACATAATTAGACAAAGAATCAAGACACTTCGTAAGAGAGTACCCAAGTCGGTTTTGGTTACCTTCATGCAACATGGTGGTTATTGTCTAATGCATTGATTATTAATCATATGGTTACCAAGCATTAATCATTAATATTATCAAGAACCAATTAATCATTATACAAAGAACTAATTAAGCATTATACATGAAACAATAACAATATTTAAATTAACACACCTTTAAAATTCGTTGAGTTGGAATTATCTTACGGATAAGCACTTGAGCTTCATTCTCGATGAGGACATCAAAATCGTAATCTAATCAGACTTCTGAATGTTTGATATCACTATGTATCACCAAACTACTCTCATTCTTACTCGAATTATTACCTACATCCTTCCCCTTCCTTCCCCCCTTGCTCTCCACAACAAACTTCTTCAAGTTCTTAATGAGAATCACCTCCACGATCCTTTTCCTCTTTCCATCCTTCTTCCTCAGATCAACCATTCTATACAAAACATAAAAACAACACAAACCAAAACAATGAATACTCCATTCTATTAGTAAACTACTTTAATATATAATACATTAAACTATTAAGAAAATACTCACTTGAAGCAATAATAAACACCGGTCAATCAATGAGAAGAAAACCATACTGCAACAAATGAACAAGGGTTAAATCACTAATCGAACGCATCGCAACAAATGTAACAAACGACAATGACGAACAACTAACAAATATGGCGTAATAACTAACGAAGGCGATACTTGAGATCACGAGCGAACAAATGAGATGAAGAAGCTAACAAATTAAATCACCGTAAACAATCGATAGAGATGAAGAAACTAACAAACAGAGGAGAGAGAAACAATGGTTTCGAAGATGCAGAATGGTTTGGTAAATCAAGAGTCCCAGACAAATGATAGGCGGTTATCACGCTAATTCAAAAAAAAGTTTTTGCCGTATCGTCACCAAATAATATTAACTCCTTAAATTAAGGACTCCTAATATAATTAGTATTGTAAATATATATGGTAAATTGTCATATTTTTATAATTATTTTATAACTGTATGATTTTTGTAATTACTTTTATAAATGTACTATAATATGTAATTGTTCCAATTTTTAATTAGGCACATATGAGTTAGAGGTGGGTTTTGTATCCCAAAAATAATTCCCAACACATAAAGTTTTTGGTTTGGAATCATGGGCCAACTCGATATAAATATTGGACTTTGACCCTTTTCCAATGTACTTCATCTCGGCCCAAGGCTATGTTTTTTTATAGGATGAACTCTTTAGTATCTCATTTTTAAAAGTTAATTATAATCTTGGGCCTGTTTAAGATATTTTTAAATTAATATGATTATGAATTTTGTTAATTATCCAAAAGTACCATTAATTAGACCATTGTGTCGCATCCTATTTTGTCATCATTACTTGAGTTCTTTTTTCTTTTCTTTTTTAACAAAATAGAAAGGTAGAAATTTTGTCAAAAAAGATGAAAACATTATACGAATCATATTTATCAAATCGCAGTGAATAAGAATAAAATTACCGAAGAACCAAAAACAAATAATAATAATTTACATATTTGTGAATTTGGTCCAAAAGTGATAAATATGAAACTAAAATAAAGAGGTTAATATTTTTTTACAAGATATACTATATTAAATTTCATATTCACGTGAGAGTGAAAAAAAGAGGAGGTGTGCAATTGGTAGGTTCATTAATATGGAATCGGTAAAAAGGAATTTTACCGACTATATATGATGGTAACCTTTTCAACATTACACCACTAAATTTTAAAATATATAATTAATTAAAATATATAAATTAGATCATTCTGTAAATTTATTGGACAACCGTCAAATTGAATTACATATTTTCGTACGTGGAATGATAAAAAAGAATGTTTAATCCACGAAAATACTGATTCGGGTATCTACTTGTGGCTTTAAAGGATTTGTAACGAGTAAATTTAGAACCAGACTTGAGGTTTGCAAACTTAACTACTCCATATTGAGGATCTATTGAAGCTTAATTTATTGCAAAAATTTAGGACTTTTGTCGGGATACAAGTCATTTATCATTCTTCTTAGTTCTTAATCATTAGTTCAAGTTCTTCTGCAATTGAAAACCTTAAAAATTGTTCCCAATCACCATTATATATATACTTCCTCATTTATAATAAAATTAGGGCTTCTAGTAAAGCCTTGATCCATATTCATACTCTCTCTACATTTGAACAACCATTAACATAAATATATTTCTTATGCATATATGAAAAAAGATAGAATATAAAAAAGCTAAAAGAACAATGTTTAAATCAAATAACAAGAACTCAACTGAGAATTAAAAAATATAAACCCAAAGAAGAAGAAGAAAAGATAAACCCAAATAAAGAAGAAAAGTCAAGATGAAGGAGAAGAGTTAACCCCAATACGAAGGGGAAGAAAATCAAAAATATTGTTTTGATTTCTTTCTTCTATTTTTTCAAGTTTTTTTTTTAAACTTTTTTCACGTATAAGTAATGTTTTAATTTTTCATGTGTTGTACATGCATGTAAGAAAATATTAGACCGATGTCCAATTAATTTTACGAAATAGTTTAGTTTATAAATTTTAGTTAATTCAGTTAACTAATTACATATTTTAAAATTTAATAATCCAGTAATACAATACTGAAAATATTACTACTATATATATATATATATATATATATATATTATGGAAAGATGTAGGTACACACAATGTGTGTTATACATAGTCGGTATATGATTACGATTTTTTAATATAATGACGCGGTTTTCAATTCGTCGTCATAGCTATTCGCCTATAATGATATTTACCTAAATTAAGACGCATATTTTTTGGGCTATGACGACGTTTTTTGGGCTCATATATATATATATACACTATAGTAATTACTTGAAGTCACGACGTAAGCAAATCCTCCCTCATTTAGCAAAAAAGAAGGAACTCCTCCTTCTCTCCTCGTTTCAACAATCTCACTTTCATTTTCTCTCTCTCATCCTTCTTCGAATAGTCTTTTTTGCTCAAATTAATTAGAGTGAATCTGAATTGTTCTTGTGCTTTTCCGCTGAAAATCAAAATAGGTTCTATCTTATTTTATATATATATATGAGATTTCATCCACAACAACCGGTTGTTGGGGAGCAACCCATTTTGGCCAGCCGCTACTTACTGTGCACTAGCTTAAAAAAAAAAAAAAATTGTCCAAGGTAGAATACGGTAGTAGCGATTGGCCAAAATGGGTTCTTCCCTCAACAACAGGTTGTTGTGGATGGAATCCCTATATATATATATATATATATATATATATATATATATATATATATCTATCCAAATCTTAAGTTTCACTCTTTATCTAACATATTTTACATACCCTCCTTTAACGACGGACAATATATAACGACGGACAACCTATAACGACGGACCGAATCGTCGACATAAAGGGGTATGCAAAGCATGTTAAATAAAAGGTAAATTTAAGATACGGACAGTATATATATATATCTATATAACAAAATACAAATAATTTTGAATTTCTCGCTCATTCTAATAAATCATTTAGACCGTTTAAAGTTTGTAATAAATTACACCGTCTATAGTGCCGGAATCACGTGAGTGTTAATACTAAAACCCTTTTTGGCGTATAGAATCCAATGAGAAGTCAGCAGTAATTGAATTGATCATCGCAGCTTTTAAACTTTGTGGTACACTAACAGAATAAAGAAATATATATAGAATACTATATATTGAGCAGATTATTATGGTCAGTTACATCCAGTGAAGGTGATAACCTAACCGGCTTTACATGCATGGTGAAAAACAAAAGTAAACAGCAGAAGCAATTGGAGGTAATTTGGGTGGGGTGGGGTGGGGTGGGGTGGGGTGGGGGGGGGGGGGGGCACTTCACTTGTGTATAAAAATGTAGTGTTTTTTGTTTTTGGTATTTGAGAGAATGAACAAATACTAGTAATTATTCGGTCACCTTATTTTCAAAGAGTAGTCTTTTTAGACTAATAAGGCAAAAGTTGGTGGTCTGGTCGCTCTAACCAACGATGAAAGGTAAGAAAAAAACAACATAAAAACCACGACTCTGGGTCAATTTGGGATTCGTCACACGTATAATAATAATAATAATAATAATAATAATAATAATAATAATAATAATAATAATAATAATAATAATAATAATGATGTATTATATAAATGATTATTAAAAAACATTACTAAAAAAGTCTATTTTGTTGTTTGGTTTGACTAGTAAACATAACAATATATTTTACAAGAATGGCAAAATTTACAATAGTGTGAAGGAATTAATTGTTTCAAATATAATTCTCATTGTAAATCAAATAACTTGTCTATTAATTTACCACGCTCAGAACGCATCAAGTCCAAGATATTTATATATATATTTTTAATATTTCTCTCAAATGAATATACAATAAATTCTACTTTCATGTGAAAATAAATCATATAAAAATATCAAAACACATGTAGAAATAATATTTCCATACGTCCAAAACTTAATCTCACCTAATTGATATCACTCTATTACTCTATAAGTCTCTACTGGAGAATTCAGTAGAGATTGATCAGTCTTTTTCTACTTTTTCTTTCCCTTTTTTTTATTTATTTTTTGTTTTTTCCAGGGAAGGGGGTTAATTAGAGGTAGTTCTCATGGTTTGCCTCTATCCGTTTTCGAAGTCAGAAAAAGCATATATATACTATATAATGACTATAGCCAAATTAAATATTTCAGCCGCTAATTACATCACATTTTTGTCTAGTATCGCTCATTTGCATTTTAAATTTTGTTTATGGAGCCCAAAAAGGGAAAAAAGTAGATTGATATCATAATAGTATCAATGATCACCTTCTTATTATCTTCCATGAAAATAAAATCTCAAATTAGAACACCATTAATTGGCATTAATACATAATTAAGCAAAAGGGAAATTATAGGGAATGAAGGTCACTTTGTACGCAGGAAATTGATATTTACACAAATAAAATTATTATTTTTGTAAATTATTCTCTTGCATGAGAGTATACGCCCCTTATTACGTAAATAACATGTAAATACATGCATGCATGTGTGATAGTAGTATACTATAACGTCACCAATTAAACTGATCACCTACAATTAATTATATATATATATATATATATATATATATATATATATATATATATATATATATATTTTCAATTAAAAGATCACAAACTCTCAAGACAAAAGTAGAAAGATCATGGAGAATGGGGGTGGGGGATACACAAAGATGTCAATCTCCCCTAAGCTTGGAACTCCCCAACCTGCCCAGTGCCCACCACCCATTACGGCGTTTCTATTTATTTAGTGTTTCAAGGATTGATCAGAAAGGCTAGCTGGCCAGTAGCCACCTTCCCCTCAACAAGACAAATTCTGGCCATATCCCATCCCCCGGCCCCTCATTTCCATGCAAATCCCTAAATAAATTGACCCATCAATGTCACACCCGTCAAAACTTACTTAATAAAGGGGTGTGTGTGTACGTACATGTGTATATTTATTTATTTGCACCGCCACCATATATGACCTTCCCTGCTAGCTATAAATACTTTTATGCCTTATCTTCTCCCAAAAACCATACCTCCTTCACTTCACACACTTGGAAGTTGTTCAGAAAAATTTAAGCACTACCCTAACTCACTGCACATTCATGCATGCATGCGCTCGTAAGGTCGATCATCAGTTATTTTCAAGACTTTTCTTCATTCATTTCACAAAAAGAGTTATTTTTCTCATTAAAGTTTAAATTGATGTAATTTACTTGATATTGATTGAGTAATAATATTGAAAACCACCTAAAAAGTATTACCGAGTACAAAACTTTTATTTTAAAAAATAAAATTAAACAAATTAAGATAATAAGAAAATTACATTTGAAATCAAAATAGGCAGGGTCAAAATTAAGGATCAAGAACCACTAACAATGTTTTCTAATGCAATCGTGAGTGGAAATTTTGCTGGTGATCAAATTTCATACTTTTAGTGGAAAAAAGGTTTTGAACTAAGTTTTTCCACCCATATATGATATGTTATTACGGTCCCCTAGTCAATTGGTGGGGGAATATTAGCCTGTTGGGTCAGTGGTGCAACACTATACAGTCTACACCACTAGTGTGACCCCAGAAACCAGAAAATTACTGATGTAACAGAATTCATTAATATATTGCGAATAGTGGGGAAAATTATTCTTACAAAAATTTTTTTTTGGTGTACATGAAAATTAGACTCGAATGTATTTAAATTTTATTTATTTATATTTTGATCCATCATTTGAGGTTAAAATATAAATAAGTGAAGTTCAAATACACTCATGTCCAATTTTTATGTTCACAGAATTTTTGTTTTTTTTAATATATTTTTTAAGTCCCAGGAAATTCATAAACATGTTAAAAGAATTTATGAAATAATAAACTTTGTAGGAAGAAATTTATTTTATCTGCATTCTTACATGTGAAGAAAAGTAGTTAAACTTGGACATGAAAGGCCTCGAGCCGTTCATGAGATTTTGGTGGCTAGAGCGAAAAATAAAAACCAAACACTTTTTAAAATATTGTCTTTCACAAAAAAAAAAGTAAAAATAAATAAATAACAAGTACACGTTGTATCTAAAAAAATGTTTTTCTGAAACTTAAAACATAAGAGTTCGACTACAACAAAATATATGAGAATACATCTATTAAAAATACTTCTTCTAATATTCTTATAGCCAAAATTTTCAATCAAATATTTAAAATCATATATATATATATATATATATATATATATATAATTTGGGGTCCTTTTGATCGGAGTTTTAGTACAATCGACCATCCCACTCGTTCTCGTTAACGGCCGTGCATGAACCAGTGTGCTGAATAATCTACTAAGCACATATTTCGTCCATCTACAGAAACATACATGCATGTATTGGAGCTATGTATTCCGGGGTTAACTAGTTGCACATTTGTATTGTAGTGAATAATTAATTATATGGATTTCGTCAACACAAAATTAAAATAATTACAAAATTATATATATATATATATATATAAATAATCTAGACAAAGTGATCGACGTGGAAGCTTAAACCTCGGATAATTTCCTGTCAATGCCATCTTTATTCTCCGGTAATCTTTAGAAAGACAAAATAGATCTTTTAAAAAAAATGTTTTCCATATATCGAAGGGATATTAACGAAAGTGTTTAGCATAACGTTTATTTTTTGGTAAGTTGATCAATAGAATGCTGACAGCCTGACACGCAGACGAGCCTCTATGTGTGTCAGTATTCTATTTACCAATTGACTTACTCAGTGGCGAAGGCAGAAAAATTCAGCAATGGGGTCAAAATTAGTAATAAGTTATAAGAAATTTTGGCGGGGTTCGGAAAAGGCGTCCCCAGTTAATTTTTTAAAATAATTTATGGCTTAGACAAATGCATCCAAATATCCAATTTAATAATACTAACAAAATGGAAAAATCACAATTGATTTATGAAAACAAAACTGGGGTTGGAGAAATTGAAGAGAGAGTAATTTCTGTTATCTGCAAGGGCACAAGGCTGCAAGAGAATCACAGTAGAATAGAGTCGCACTCTAGTCTCCACACTCGCGGCTCACCACCACGAAGATTAACTCCACCACTCATTAAAAGGCGGTTTTACCTTTTTGAAAGGGGTCAAAATTGTGTGTGATAAAAAAAAAAATTCAAGTGATCTCAAAAATTGAGTGGGGTCAATTGACCCCACATTTGGACCATAGCTTCGCCCCTAAACCTACTTATCAAAAAATAAACTTCATACTAATCGAATTGGATATTAACACTTCATTGTTACACAACCAAGATACAAAGAAAATCAGGGACTATTTCCATTCTAAAGGCTATTAGCACATAATATGAAATGTTTTAAGAAATAATAAATCTTGAAATTAGTTGTACTTTTAATATTTTTCAATCGTCTAAAATTTAAAGAAAACCATATATATATATATTAAATTTAAATATATCTCAAATTCAATTAAAATTGACCCTATATGTTGGAATTAGAGGAAATATATATTTCACAGAATCTATTATTTTTCCCATTAATTGTCAAAACTTCTCTTAGTTTTGAATTTTGAATCTAATAGCAAAATTTGGTGGGTGGGTGGGTGGGTGGGCTGAACATTGCAAAATATTTGGACCACGCTTTAATGAATCTCACTAGTTTGTTAAAGGCCACAACCCACGCCGATTCTCCCTTATCCCAATTTAGAGTCTGAATAATAAAAATAAAATCATACTAATGTATAAAAACAAATGTATTGGAGTTATATTATGAAATATATCAATACAATTAAGGAGTCTGATAGAATTATGAGAGACCTTATTTCTTTTGATTTAAAAAATTTACAAAAAAAAAAAGCTTTTACTTAGAAATGTGTGTTTAAAAGAAAGTATTAACGACTTTTTTTTTATGTGTCTAGATTGTTCTTTAGATAGTTTTAAATTGTCAAAATAACTTCATAGAGTGTTCTTAAAATTACTCTTCGGATTCACATAAATAATTTAATTTTGAATTTGAAATTTTAGCTAATTGGCGAAATTTTATACTTTAAATTATGATGTGAATTTATTTTTAAAATAACAATTAACCGTTGCATTAATTGAAATTGAAAAATCATATGAAGTAATATTTTACAAATTAATTAGGAAACAAATCAATTGATATTATTTTTATGGACGGAGGAGGGGAGGTCGTACATTTTTTTTTATTGTAGCCATTCTTTGTTTCCGGCCAAATGAGCACAGAATGTTTTGAGAATCTGATACTCTTTAGATTGATATTGTTATATGATAGTAGAAAAAATCAACCCCTAAAGCGGAATCAAACGAATTTTTTTGAATAAGGGGGAGGAGGGGGTCAATAACTACTCCATATAAATTTTATAGATTTAGATTTAAAATTATTGAAATTAAGATCTAGAAGCTGTTATCTCATTTAAAAATCACTAACTTAATTCTAACTACCTCATTTAAAAATCATTAACCTAACTCTAATCACCTCATTTAAAAGTTACTAACCTAACTCTAGCTATTAATTTAATATAACACCAATATATTATTATTATTATGAGTACTTTGTTACGTCCCTCATTGTTTTTTTAATAATTATTATTAGGTTAGTAAATTTTAAATGAGGTGGTTATAATTAGGTTAATGACTTTTAAATAAGATGATATTTTTTATACTTTGAATATAATAATTTTAAATGTTAATCTTTAAAGAGAGACTCCCATTATTTCAATTAGGGCTGTAAATGGTAACTGGAAAATTCGTATTCGTCCGCATCCGTATTCGAAAAAAGAGGATATTATTCAGATTCTAAAAAAGCGGATATATCCAGTATTCGGTTTAAAGGTATCCAGTAAATAAAGCGGATACGAATACGGATATAGGCGTATTCGTATTCGATTAACATCCATCCGTAAATATATCCGACGGATACGGATATCCGAATTTCGATATCTGGAATCCGTATCCGAATAATTTATATATATATATATATATATATATATATATGAATAACTTATATATATATATATACACACACACACACTTAATATTTACATTAATTTAAGTTATTAATTAATGTAAATTATTACTTAATAATTTACCTATATAAGTTGTTAATAATTTAATATATACATATATATATATATATATTAATATATATATATAATATATATATATATGTATTTATTAATAACTTACATTCATTGATTAATCACTTACATTCATTTATATAAGTTATTAATATATACGTGTGTGTATATATATATATATATATATTAATAAATCATAACTTAGATTCATTAATTAATCACTTTAACTTATATTCATTAATTAATAACTTACATATACATTTATATATATAAGTTATTATATATATACACATATATATTAATAACTTGCATTAATTAATTAATAACTTATATATATATATATATATATATATAGTAACTTACATTTATATTTATATATATAAGTTATTATATATATATATATACACACAATACACACACACACACACATATATTAATAACTTACATTCATTAATTAATCACTTACATTCATTTATATAAGCTATTAATATCTATGAGTATGTAGATACAATTTGTGGTAAATTCTTGACCTCTTTATTTTTTGGGATGAGATGTCTATCTTGATTAGAAATTTTCTTATTTACAACAAAATTTTATTAAATATATACTCTTTAAACATTGTAACTCATATTTTTTATTATACGAATATTAGTAGTCTTTTAGGTACCAAGTTTACTCCTAGTATATTTATATATATATATACATACGTTTAAGGACAACTACACGAGAAGCGGGGAGCAATGGACAATATAATTTTATTGTTAAAATGTGTTAGTCCGAATTAATTTAAAATTAATCTGAAGGAGAGTTAAATAAATTAATTCACGTTTATTTAATTTTTGGGTGGAGAGATTATTTATCACTTTCATTTGCCTAATTATTTAGAAACTAGAAGTCCAAATATGTAAAATAAGTTCAATGTCAATTTTGAATCAAGTTAGATTAACTAGTTGTCACACATACATTATAACTCGTGACTTTCCATAAATATAATGAAATCAAATAATTTTTTATAACCATGTAATTTATTTATTGAGGATAAATAATAAATAAATCTCCCATAAATATTACTATTCATTTATTAAATATTAATTTATTTCTCTTTTTTATTATTTAATAAAATTTGAAAGAATAATATTAAGATTTTAATTTCAATTTGATCCATCAAACAAAGTATCGGTTACATTATTGAATCTTTTTATTTTCACCTAAAACGTCAATTAGCATGTTCATCCCCTTATGATTAGGATGTTTAATTAATATGTATGGTTTAAATATTAAATTGCGTTTAATTAATATGTATGATTTAAACTTTAATTTTTTTTTCAGTAAATATTTTGAATGAATTTTATATTAGGTTCTTGATAAACGAATTCGGATATTGGATATCAAGAATAATTTGTCTATTCGGATAAAATAAATGGTATCGGATATTATCCGTATTGAATATTTTTCCGAATACTGGGACACGAATAATATTTTTAAAATCCATGGGATAATAGAATACGGATCACGGATAAGCGAATTAGTTTTTGGATACGGATATGGATATACCTGTATCCGTATCCGTTTAATACCGTTTACACCCCTAATTTCAATGAGGATCCAGATCCATAATTTTGGTTCTTGCATGGAGGAAGCTCACGGGGCACATCAAAAACAGATTCTATACTCATTATCTTCCTTTAGTCAAAAACAGATTCTTTTTTAAAGTTTTTTCAAGTTCCGTAGTCAAAAACAGATTCTTTTTGGTCATATATCTTGTTCGCAGTATTAAACTACGGACAAGAGTTATATAGATCGATAGATATTCGGATGGGATGCAGTGACGGAACCAGAAAATATTTCAAGGGGGGACAAAATACATTAATAAAAAAAATTATTTATTAACGCTTGAAGAACTTCTTTCGGTTATACGAGTGAGAGCAGACAACTGTATCCTGCGAGTCTGCATAGTTTAAAAACGTCTCAAAATTTGTTCTTTTTCAATTGTTGAAAAAATATTCTTCTCAATATAAATTATTAGACTGTCATTCATCCACTCATCTCCCATTTTGTTACGCAAGTCAGTCCTGACAATTTTCATCGCGGAGAATACTTTTTCAACCGTAGCAATTGCAACTTGTAAGACCCCAACTTATTATAAATAAAATTGAATTTTTCTTTATTCATTATTCTAAATTGATAAGGGTTAATTTGATATAATTATTTGGTTATGGGTGAAATGTGCAAAGTTTACAAAATAAGCAAGTGGTTATAAAATATTTATTATTGTAAAGGGAATATTCGTTTGGTCGTGAAATATTCTTTTTTTATTCGGGAATCTCAAATGCAATGGCCTGCTTGATCATTGGTGGGGCCCATAACGAAAAAAGCGGTTGGATGAAAGAAAGCGACAAAGATTGAGTTTTATAAATAACAGGCGTAAATTATCACATTATTAACTTTGTTGGGTTACTCGATGGTTAAAAAATCTGATGAATACGCGTGGTCGCATAAAGAAGACACGTTATCGCGCACAAGATTATTATTGATCCTTACGTAAGAAGGCCTTTACTCAATAATTGTTACGATGAATTCTTTATTCGATATTATATTTTATTGATTCGATAATTCTTTGCGTTGATATTTTTGTATTCTTTGTTGTTTCAATAATTGTCATTACACGGTATTTTCCATTATCAAATCAATAATTCATATTATTTAAATAATATTATCGAGATAACATTATTGGCAATGTCTAGAAAGTTACATCAAGGAGAGGTTTGGTCACCTAATTACGCTAGGTAGAGGAGAAATCCTTATCGAAAGCCCCCCCTCTTTCCAGGAACGGCACGGTTGTCAAGATTGTGATTACGTAATATTATTTTTAAATAAGTAATTATTGATTATTATGATAAAAAAAATATTTATTTTATGTGGATATAGATGGAGAAAAATTTTAATGTGACAATTGTTGAAAATTAATATTTTATCTTTTACGATAAAATAATTCATTTAAATATATTATTTTAATAATATATTAACGGTGATATTTTATAATGAATGTGGGATATATGAGTATATGAGGAGGTAGAGTATTTTGTGGCATTAAATGTTTAACATATGTTTTTGTGTGTGGTGGACACAATTCTTGACCAGAAAATTGATTATAGATCGTAAAATCGCTTGGTTTGTGAATTTGGTCAATTTTTGTTTGGAATTTGGAAAAATTTTCTTCTGTAAAGTTGTAGAGAATGGAATTTTCCATGGAAATTGCGAGATTTGAATTTTCTAATAAAGGGATATTTATTGTGAATTATTGATGTTTGAGTTCAAATAATTGATTTTGGAAATTTTAATTATTATTTTCAAGAAAACGTTTTCAAAGGTTGGTGAGCATCTTTAACATGTGGTTGGTGGCTAAAATCAGATTTCTTGGTGGTGGGCTTGAATATTTGGTAAATAATAATATATTTTATTAATTTAGTCTCCTTTCATGCGTTCTAACATTTTCCTATAAATAGAGGCTAAGTTAGAATTGAAAATCACACGTAAACTAAGTTTCTCTCTTCTCTCTCTAAATTATCGAGCGTATTCTTGTGAGTATACTTTGAGTGTTCTTATATCACGGTGCGGGTTCTGTCAAAGACTATATCTGAAGAAATTCGATCGGAAATACGGTTATTTTGAGGTAAGGGTATTATTTTCTTCTTAAATGATATTTTTTCTTCAATATCATTATGCCAAGTATTGGTGAACTTTTTTATCAAATTTGGAACTTGTTGTGTTTGGGAGTTCTTATTCACGATATCTGACTATTCACGATATCGACACTTTATTCACGAATACTAAGCCTTTATTCACCGAAAAATAAGAATTTTTTTTTTTGTCCAAAATATCTATTCGGATACTAGCTTTGATTGTATCCATGTTTTGATCATTCTTGAATTTTACACCAATATGATTATTTTCAAGTATTTTTGGACATGGGGTAAAACAAAGTACGAATCCTTAATCCTTAATCCTTGTCATTTTGTTTCTTTGGATTCGTTTTTTAAAAATGTTTTTCATCATCCTCGACCCTAAATGGTGATATAAATGAATATCTTTGGCTTTTTGTAGTGCAAAGATGAACGATTAATCGATGAATATCTTTGGCACGTAGTGCAAAAGATGAGCAGTGTTGAGATGAACATGACCAATTGGTGATACAAATGAATATCTTTGGCTGTAGTGCAAAAAGATGATTAAAGATGTATATTGATTGTTATTACGAGGATAAACTATTGATGATGGACTTTTAAACCTAGAAGACAAGTAGAATTCTTTTCTACGTGACTCTTCTAATGGATTATTGTTTCATTGCATTTGTTGATCTAAAACTTGTTGTCTATTGTATTCGTTAGATTTTTCCTCGTTGAAGACTAACGATAATTTGTTGTATATTATCTTAGTCATAATATTCTTTATCGGGCTAGTTGAGCTCACCCTTTTCCTTTTGTTCCATTTTTTCTTCTCAAGAGGTGAGAACATAGCAGGATCGAGTCTGGGTATGGAGTGATGGTGATAGGAAGATGTTTTAGTTGTCCTCACTATTATTTACGTAAAATAGTGTATGAATAATTAATGAGGACTTATTTGGGTGTGTATATTGTCAGTAAGACAATATTTGTATTCGAACTCACGATTGTATTGTCGTATTCTACACTTACACATGTATTGTCAAAGTTGTAGTTTGCTTTACATACCATGTATTTTGGCGACTCAGAATGGGTGTTGTATACCTATTTTGGGGGCGCCACTGATTGGTATCGAGCTTAGGATATGATCTCTGGCGGAGATCGGGGAATAGAACTAGGGAGGGAGAGATTTAGTAAATCCGCTAAAGTGTGTCCTACCTAAGCTTATTTGTTGGTCATCATAATATAGGATATTATGTGATATGTTAATTTATTTAATTAACCCTTGTTTTATATGAGATTTAAGAATGGTCACGAGAGCGTTAACAATGGAGTTTATGAGGCCGTGGAGAGCCTTTAAGACTCACCCACGAGGAGAAACGCAGTAAACAAAAGTCGGCAATGTTCTCCCGTGAACAATGCCACCGAAAGCAAATGATGAACGACGGATGTTTAGAAGCTTTTTGCGGTTCATGCAAAATCGCATGCGGAGACTCGTGTACAAAATACGGGAGGAAATGATAGTAACGTGCGGTTTGTCACTACCAAACAATTCAAAGAGTTGGGACCACCAGATTTCCATGGAAAGCGGATCCGATCAAAGCGTAAACGTGGGTCAAGCAAATTACCAAGATATTCGATGTCTTGGGGTGCTGCGGAGAACGAAGGTTCCATTTGCCACCTTTATGTTTCGTGGTGAAGCTGATTCTTGGTGGGAATCTGTAAGCGTACTCACCCGGATGCACTTAACATGTCTTGGGAAAGATTTTGAATCGTTCAATGACAAGTACTTTCCAGAAAGTATTAAATATATGAAGGAGGTAGAGTTTATTAGACTTAAGCGAACAACACGACGGTGTCTCAAGACGAGTCAAGGTTCGCAGAATTATCGTGTTCGCACCTCATTTGGTGGAGAATGAGGAACGAATGACGCGTATGTTTCGAGAGGTCTAAAACCGGAGATTCGTCAATACCTTATCTCTCATAAATTTTCTCTGTATTCGGATGTTGTCAATGAGGGCTCGATTATTAGAAGCGAGATAGTGAGTATATACTCAACCGAGGGACCACAATCGGGGTAGTCATCGAACGATGATAACCAAATGAGGAGGAAAGAATACGGACAAAGCGGTAACCACTCGGTGGTAATCGTGGACATGATAATAGGAGAGGTGGCTCAAGTGAAAATTTCGAAAAAGAAGATTCAACGATGATAGGAAGACATCAACAAAGAAGACCAAAGACCAACAACAAATGCTGGGGAGAGAGAAGCGACCGCCAGGTTAGATGTTACAAATGTGGGAAGGAGGGACATACATCACTCAAATCGTCCACAACAATCCAAGGTATGTTACAATTTGTGGAAAGGAAGGCCACATCGCCGAGATTGTACTATAGCGAAACCAAGTTCGATTGGGAGTGGTGATTCCAAGGGTACATCCGGATAAGTTTAAATCAACGGTTCTGGAAGAGCTTTTTGTCGTGGATCGCCAAAAGCGTGAGGAACCTAAACGAGGTGATCACGGGTAAGCTAATCTTGAATTCTTGCGAAGTTTATACCTTACTAGAATCTGGGGTTCTACCCATTCTTTTTATCTCTCCGCTTGTGCTCAACGTTTAAACTTGACTCAGGAGAAATTAGATTTTGATTTATCTGTTGAAACTCCGTTGGGTGAAACCTTCGTTACATCTACAGTTTATAAATCTTGCATGATCCAAGTTGGCACTATCACATTACCCGTTGATCTTATCTCTTTAAAGATACTTGCTTTTGATGTGATTTTAGGAATTGATTGGTTAACCACTCATCATGCCAAAATTGATTGTTTTCGTAAGGTTATTAGTTTTCATATTCTAACCAACCCGTCATACTTAATTCAAACCACTAAACCACTAAAATCGATCACCATCGTCATATCAAGCCACAAAGCTATTCGTTTATTGAAAAGCGGATGTCAAGCTTTCTTAGCCCATGTTATGGATTTGAATAAAGACAAGTCGATTTGAATAATATTTACGTGGTTAGAGAATTCACGATGAATTTCTGAAGAGCTTCCTGGCCTACACCCCGTAACGTGATGTTGAATTCTTTATTGACCTTGAACCGCACAAAGCCCATTTCTAAAACCCCATATCGAATGGCTCTATTGAACTTCGTGGAGTTAAAAGTCCAACTACAGGAGTTATTAGACATCGGTTTCATTCATTCGTCTAAGACGTCTCCTTGGGGTGCTCTGTTTTATTCAGTAAAGAAGAAAGGCGGGAGTATGCGACTTTGTATTGACTATCGAGAATTGAACCATGTCACCATCAAGAATAAGTATCCATTACCTCGCATTGATGACTGTTCGACCCGATTACAAGGAGCTTAATTCTTTTCAAAGATCGATCTTCGCTCGGATATCATCACCAAGATTAAAAGCGAGGATATTCCAAAGGCGGCATTCGTGACTCGACACGGGCATTATGAATTCTTGGTCATGTCTTTTGGATTGACTAATGCTCCCGCCGCTTTCATGGATATGATGAACCGTGTATTTAAGGAATATTTGGATCGATTCGTTGTTTGTCTTTATTGATGACATCCTCATCTATTCCAAAAGCCGTAGTGAAGATCATGAGCCCCATTTGAAGTCGGTACTACAAAGACTTCGTGAACACAAGCTTTATGCCAAGCTAAAGAAATGGGAGTTCGCTTGAGGAAGTAGCATTCCTTGGGCACGTGGTGTCAAAACAAGGAGTATCTGTTGACGGCGAAGATTGAAGTAATACAAAGTTGGGAAGAACAATAAAGTCGGTGGCCAAGTACCTGACTTTCACGGGCTTAATTGGTTATTATCGGAGATTTGTGGAAGGATTTTCTCGAATCGCTACTCAGATTAACTCGGTGACTCGGAAGGATGCAAAATTCTTATGGAAGCGAGGAATGCGAGAAAAGCTTCCAAGAGCTCAAGAGGAGACTCATTTCGGCACTGTTCGACAATACCATCGGTTCGGATGGATTTGTTATCTCAATGATGCTTACGGCAAGGGTTAGGATGTGTTCTCATGCAACATGGGAAAGTCATAGCCTTTATGCCTCACGACAACTCAAAGAATATGAGAAGAATTATCCGACTCATGATCAGAGTTGGCATAAAAGAATCGTATTCAGCGTTGAAGATATGGAGACACTACTTGTATGGAGAGAAAGTGGAGATTTATACGGACCATAAAAGCCTCAAATATTTCTTCACCCAAAAGAACTCAACATGCGCAAGAACGACGTTCATTGGAGCTGTTAAAAGATTACGATCACACTATTCAATATCATCCTCGAAAAGCGAACGTAGAAGTTGACGCATTAAGTAGAAGATCATACGCAAGTCTGAGTGCGATATTATTGTCAACGCAAAGGCCCATCTTGTATGACTTGCAAAGGATGGAGGCGTAATTAAAGACTCGGGGACCCACATAATGATGGCGAATATACAAGTAAAACCGACTTTAATCGATAAAGTTAAAGTCGCTTCAAGCTACGGACACAGGGGCGATGCGCGTATGAAGAAGAAAGTGCAAGAAGGAGCTATTAGGAAGCAAGAATTGATGAGGAAGGAATACTTGAGTCAATTCTAGACTTTGCGCTCCAAACGACTCGATTTGAAGCATAAAATCATGATGGAGGCACTGACACACCCCGTTTGCAATCCATCTCGGGAGTACCAAAATGTATCATGATATTCGACATACATTTTGGTGGAACAATATGAAGAGAGAGATTGCGGAGTTTATCTCAAGATGTTTAACTTTGTCAACGTGTAAAGGCGGAACATCAAGTGCCAAAAGGTCCATTCAGAACCACTTGAGATTAGGAATGGAAATGGGAACACATTACTATGGATTTTGTTATGTGTCTTCCCAAAGTTTCTCAAGGCGTAGATGCAATTTGGGTTATTGTTGATAGATTAACCAAGTCCGCCCATTTCTTACCGACACGCGAGACTTATCCCTTGAACGTCTTGCTTTCGTATAGACGTGAATGAGATTGTACAATTGCATGGCATGCCGGTATCCATAGTTTGGATCGTGACGAGATTCACTTCAAGATTTTGGGTTAGCTTGCAGAAAATGCGTAGGCGCGGATTTACGATTGGGATTCAAAGATACCATCCTCAAAGCGGACGGACAATCAGAGAGAGGACTATTCAAACCCTTAAAGATCTATTAAGACTCGTGTCCTAGATTTCAAAGGAAGTTGGGATAAGTACCTACCACCCGGTGGAATTCTCCTACAACAACAGTTATCAAGCAAGTATAGGCATGGCTCCATTTGAGGCGTTGTATGGGCCGAAAAATCGTTCTCCGATATCTTTGGGGACGAGGTGGGAGAAGCAACATTGTTGGGACCAGAATTAGTACGCATGACTACAGAAAAGATCCAAATGATTCGACAACGTATTCAAACTTCACAAGATCGACAAAAGAGTTATGATGATCTTCATAGAAAGGACGTGGAGTTTAATATTGGAGATCATGTATTGTTACGTATTGCTCCATGGAAAGGAGTTACAAGATTTGGGAAAAGAGGAAAGCTCAATCCAAGGTTTGTTGGTCCATTTGAGATTCTCGGCCGAATAGAAACGTAGCCTATAGACTCGCGTTACCTCCAAGTATGTCTCGTGTTCACAATGTATTCCACATATCTATGCTTCATAAATATGTGAAAGACCCGAACCACATTATTGCATTAGAACTAGAGCGAGATAATGAAGATTTAACTTCACGAGGAGATACCATTGAGATTTTGGATAGGAAAAGAGCATGTGCCCTTACGACGAAGGTTATACCACAAGTTAAGGTTTTGTGGAGAAACTATGCAATTGAAGAAATGACACGGGAGTTGGAATCGGAGATGAAAGCGAGGTACCTCACCTTTTCGATGTACGAAGTACGTCACGTCAATTTCGAGAGACGAAATTTCATAAGGAGGGAGGTTGTAAGACCCAACTTATTACAAATAAAATTGAATTTTCTTTATTCATTATTCTAAATTAATAAGGGTTAATTTGATATAATTATTTGGTTATGGGTGAAATGTGCAAAGTTTACAAAAAATAAGCAAAGTGGTTATAAAATATTTATTATTCATTGGGAATATTCGTTTGGTCGTGGAATATTCTTTTGTCGGGAATCTAAAATGACGCATAGTGATCATTGGTGGGCCCCATAACGGAAAAGCGGTTGGATGAAAGAAAAGCGATAAAGATTGAGTTTTATAAATAATAGCGTAAATTGTTACGAATTAACACTTTGTTGGGTTACCGGTGGTTAAAATACTGATGAATACGCTGTGGGTCGCACAAAGAAGACACGCGTTATTGCATGTATTATTATTGATCCTTACGTGAAGGCACTACTCAATAATTGTTACACAGAATTCTTGTTCAATATTATATTTTATTGATTCAATAATTCTTTGCGTTGATATTTTGTATTCTTTGTTGTTTCAATAATTGTCATTACACAAGATTTTCCATTATCAAATCAATAATTCATATTATTTGAATAATATTATCGATAACATTATTGGCAATGTCTAGAAAGTTACATCTCAAGGAGAGGTTTGGTCACCTAATTGCTTGCCAAGTAAGGAGAAATCCTTATTGGAAAGCCCTCTTCCTGAGGAGCGGCACTGGTTGTCGAGATTGTGATTCTCAGTAATATTATTTTTAAATAATTAATTATTGATTATTATGATAAAGAAAATATTTATTTTATGTGGATATAGATGGAGAAAATTTTTAATGTGACAATTATTGAAAATTAATATTTTATCTTTTTCTGATAAAATAATTCATTTAAATATATTATTTTAATAATATATTAACGGTGATATTTTTATAATGAATGTGGGATATATGAGTATATGAGGAGGTAGAGTATTTTGTGGTATTAAATGTTTAACATATGTTTTGTGTGTCGGTGTGGACACAATTCTTAATAGAAAATTGATTATAGATCGTAAAATCGCCTGGTTTGTGAATTTGGTCAATTTTGTTTGGAATTTGGAAAAATTTTCTTCTGCAAAGTTGTAGAGAATGGAATTTCCCATGGAAATTCGCGAGATTTGAATTTTCTAATAAAAGGGATATTTATTGTGAATTATTGATGTTTCGGAGTTCTGAAATAATTGATTTTTGGAAATTTTAATTATTATTTTTAAGAAAAACGTTTTTCAAAGGTTGGTGAGCATCTTTAACATGTGGTTGGTGGCTAAAATCAGATTTCTTGGTGGTGGGCTTGAATATTTGGTAAATAATAATATATTTTATTAATTTAGTCTCCTTTGGCGTTCTAACATTTTCCTATAAATAGAGGGCTAAGTTAGAATTGAAAATCACACGTAAACTAAGTTTTCTCTTTCTCTCTCTAAATTATCGAAGCGTATTCTTGTGAGTATACTTTGAGTGTTCTTTATCTGGTCATGGGTTTCACAAGACTATATCCGAAATTCGATCGTAAGACGGTTATTTTGAGGTAAAGGGTATTATTTTCTTCTTAAATGATATTTTTTCTTCAATATCATTATGTCAAGTATTGGTGAACTTTTTTATCAAATTTAGAACTTGTTGTGTTGGAGTTCTTATTCACGATACTCTGACTATTCACGATATCACGACACTATACACGATATCATTTGAAGATTATTCATAAAAAAATAAGAATTTTCTTTTTGTCCAAAATATCTAATTCGGATACTAGCTTTGATTGTATCCATGTTTTGATCATTCTTGAATTTTACACCAATATGATTATTTTCAAGTATTTTTGGACATGGGTAAAACAAAGTACGAATCCTTAATCCTTAATCCTTGTCATTTTGTTTCACTGGATTCGTTTCTTTAAAAATGTTTTTCATCATCCTCAGTCCTAAATGGTGATATAAATGAATATCTTTGGCCTTTAGTGCAAAGATGAACGATTAACTGATGAATATCTTTGGCCTGTAGTGCAAAGATGAACAGGTGTTGAGATGAACATGACCAACTGGTGATACAAATGAATATCTTTGGCCTGTAGTGCAAAGATGATTAAAGATGTATATTGATTGTTATTACGAGGATAAACTATTGATGATGGACTTTTAAACCTTGAAGACGGTAGAATTCTTTTCTACGTGACTCTTACAATGGATTCATTGCTTCATTGTATTTGTTGATCTAAAACTTGTTGTCTATTGTATTACATTAGATTTTTCCTCGTTGAAGACTAACGATAATTTGTTGTATATTATCTTAGTCATAATATTCTTTACTTAGCTAGATTGAAAGCTCACCCTTTTCCTTTTTGTTCCATTTTTCTTCTCAAGAGGTGAAACATAGCATGATCGAAGTCGGGGTATGGAGTGATGGTGCTAGGAAGATGTTTTACTGCCCTCACTATTTCGTAAAATAGTGTATGAATAATTAATGAGGACTTATTTGGGTGGTATATGCCTATGCAGAAGACAATATTTGTATTCGAACTCACAACAGATTATCCGTATTCTACACGACATACGTATTGTCAAAGTTGTAGTTTGCTTTCTATACCATGTATTTTGGCGACTCAGAATAGGTGTTGTATACCTATTTTGGGGGCGTCACACAACTGATAAAACCAAAGCCAACTCGATTGCTAAGAGTCAAATAATATTTACATATTTCATCAATTGCTATTATTTGCTAATCAATAATTCATGTAGGAAGAATTGCTTTCCAGCTTTTTGTTCACCAAAATTTACATATAAATATATAATCATGTAAAGATGCAAGAAATAAAATAAAAAGAAGATGTATTTCAGAATATAAGTATCCCATTTTTAGGAACACTAAATAAATAAAACTTAGATACATATACTCTCTCCATCTAACTTTTAAAAGGGCATTAATAGCAGTGCCTCCCAGTTTCCCCAATTTAAAAACTTCCAAAGAATGACCCTCCAGAAGAATTTATGTAATCAATGACAAAATATCAAAAAATAAACCAGAAAATTTCGAAAGATGGATGAAAATTGAAACATATCAACATCAAGCATTACTGAGTGGCGGCCTTGTGCATCGATTAATTGAAGTAAAGTCAATTTGCAGGATGCTGGGGAAAAAACTAAAGAAGCGATCAGTGGTTCCCCATCGTTGGATTCTGGATTTGTTTGAGCTCGTCTCTCGCTCGGCACTGTCATGGCCGATTCTTGGGTTGACCTCGCCTCGCCCATCTCACTTTGGACCCCCCCCTCACGGGTCAAGCGCTCCCGCCTAGTTCCGCCTCTGATGGGATGGACATTCATATTTTGTTATAAAAATAAATATTTTTTTAATCCCATATATATATATATATATATATATGATATATTGGTGCATGAAAAAATCCGTACTACTATAATATAAAGGTCAGCTACTCCATTATAGGAGTAGTCTATATTTTTGGTATGTGGCGACTTGGCGCCGGTAAGCTTTTCACAAATTTCCATGCACCACACAAATCAACCCCACCCAATGACATGTCCCACTAATTAGTGTAGTAATTACTACTAGTGTGGTTGCCGCACTAAAATTTTGAATTAACAGCTCAACTAAGAGCAATTCCAGGAGGTCAGACCTCGACAAATCGTAGATTTTATAGCATAGGATGTAGATTTTATTCAGGTAGGTAGACTAAATATAATCAATCGAATTTTTAAATGAGTCTAACAGATCAAATTAAGAAATTAAATCTGGTAAATTATAATTTTAAATATTTATATTTAAATAAAAGAGATGACCGAATAAATAGAAGAAGAAGGCCAAGGAGATACTGAAGAAGAAGATGAAGAGGGCAAAGATATTTGTTACTAATAATTTGTATTTCTCGAATTTATTGATAATATTTTTCTAATTTATTTTTTAGATAAAATATATTGAAGTTTTTTTAAATTTATTGATTATTTTAATCTTTTTATATTATAATCCACGAGATAATCTATCTGTTAAAAGAATTAAAAATTAAAAAATATCTATTAATATTATATGAACTAAATATAGTACACGAGATAGTCATGTGAAATGTCCGATAAGTTTAGGAGAAATTCTACATCATTTTCGGAACTGAAAATGAAATCCAAACCGATTTTGGAATTATAACTTCACATACCGACGCTACTTTATTGTTGTATAAACATACATACGTTAACGTATGCATAGCAATTAGGATAGGACTGTTATCATGTTATGCGTGAGCGTACGTGAACCTACCTCTACCTCTACCTCTACCACTACCTCTATGTATTTGTTTATGTATGTATCTGTTATGTATGCTGTATGCATGGCAATTGATTTCATTTCACAATCGCCTGACTATTAGTATTATTTATTTATTTATTGGGGTATATATTTCAAACTCAACCGTGTGAAGGAAATAATTAACCATAGTTAGATTTTTAACTCTGGTTAAAGGGGCCGCTGATCCCTTTAAATTGGACCCTCCGGATGCTCCATTCCTCTCACCACCACCACCTTCATATCGTGCTCCTGCACCATACGTACTGTTGTTTGATGGTCGTCACCTTTATTTTCATTTCCTTTTTCTATTAATTTAATTACTTTTCTAGACTAGTTCCATCCTCATTTCGGTTTCAAGCTCTCGCAAGTTCCGGTAAGTAACATCTTTTTTTCAGGCCGGCCATCTATATATTATTTGTTTTTATCTGATCAGATTATAATATATACGTTGTCAAGTAAAAGTACATTAAATAATATTAATTAGAAATGGAAATTAATTAATTATATAATTGTGCAGCTAGCTGGTAGATCGAAATGGCAGCTAAAGGGAATGGAAATGTAAGCATGGCCGGAGGCGGAAGGAATGGACTGGCGAAGATCCAGACGAGGCAGAACGGAATATGCCACGACGATAGTTCGGCACCGGTGAAGGCTCAAACCATAGACGAGCTTCACTCTCTCCAAAAAAAGAAATCAGCGCCTACTACTCCCTTGAACGGAATTGAAGGTGCTTTTTCTTTTCGTTCTGAAGAAGAACGCCAGAAACAGCAGCTCCAGTCCATCAGGTTCTAACCTCCTTATTCCGTATATATGTTAGCGGAGTACTTTTTAAAATTTTAATCGATTAAGTAATATCATATCACCATTATTAATTAATTCAAAACAATAATTGTCTTTGAAATAATTATTATTATTTTTCAGATATGCCTCTAATTTTAATTTTATAACAGTGATTATTATTATTATTACTCAAATAACAAACACAGACGTGAACAGATGAACATGATGACCCTATGGCGTCATGGCGTGCATAGGGAGCTATGACAATACGGCACCCTACTTGCTTTACGTACAAATAACTCTTTGGAAAGTGAAAAGTAAAAAATAATGCTAGTATGAAGTAGGAGTATAATATTATTATGTATACTGCTGCTAACTAAATATTTTTGGAGGATGATGAACTGAAAATAAAAAAAATACTCCCACCAGTAACTCATTGGCATCGCTGACGAGGGAAACCGGACCCAAGTTGGTAAAGGGAGACCCAGCCAAAAGAAATTCAGAGACCCCAAAGGTGATCTCCTCTCATCACCACCATTTCGCTGTCACTCCCCCTACCATCAGTGTTAGCGACAGCTCTCTCAAATTTACCCACGTCCTCTACAATCTCTCTCCCGCTGGTAATTCTTTTATCCTTTCTTAATTTCTTTACGGTTTACCTATTAATTAATTCCCCCAAAATTAATTCGGTGGCTTAATTGGTTGCAGAGCTATACGAGCAGGCGATTAAGTATGAGAAAGGCTCATTCATTACGTCCAGTGGAGCGCTGGCCACACTCTCCGGGGCCAAAACTGGCCGATCTCCCAAGGATAAGCGCGTCGTCAGGGATGATTCTACCGAGGATGACCTTTGGTGGGGAAAGTATGTCACCTTAATCCCTCCCTCTCTGACACTAAACTTGTCTTTCAATTCCAATTACAATCACGTAAACATGGTTGGTTTATTCCTCTATGTACAACAGGGGTTCACCAAACATTGAGATGGACGAGCACACCTTCTTGGTGAACAGAGAAAGAGCCGTTGATTATCTCAATTCCTTAGACAAGGTACCTACACCTACTACTAGTATTTCAATCCATTCTTTTATTCTACTTTTTCAGTAGCTACATATTTTGATCATAATGTCTTGACAAAAACAAAGCAATCCCCAACCAATCGAAGAAGATTAATACAGTAGTACCCCCACCCATGACCCACCTCCGGACCTCAATTGATAAAGACGGACGAACAAATTCCAATTCTGTGATAATGTCATCCCTTTCTGGGAAACACAAAATTAGAATTTAGATTCTGGAGATAAGATTGCACTGAGTGATGGTATCTTTTTTGTCTTTCTCCTATATCTATTGGCCCCTCAGGTGCAGTTCTGTCCATATTCGGATACTTTATTCTCCTCTTCCACCCCTTCTATCCCAAGTCACTCATTCTGTGTTCTACCAAATTTTCCCCACTCGGCCTTTTTTTGGTAAAATAAATTTAGACTGAACTTGTCCTCTTTATGTATTAAATATACCAGGCCACGGTCTGTTTTGTAACTTTAATTTTGCTCCTATTAACTTTTGGTAGTCTTAATTGGATTCCATTAGGCCATCATTTTCTTAAATCCTTGTTATTCTGTTATTTTAATTAGAGCTTTTCCCTCAGAAATCAAGCAAAAGAAGGTGAAAATTTACTTTAAGAAAAAAGTTTAGCAACTGAGTTAAAAAAAAATCCACCTATCATTAAGCTTTAAGCCTGAGATTATGCTTAACATATTGGGGAATGATTTGTTGGGTTAGCTGGGTATGTTTACCATCCTTGATCTTTGATACTGGTTGGTTATCACAGCCATCTACTGGCTATGTGGGACTACTAAAATAATTAATGCAATGGTGATTCCCTAGTTGTTTCAGTAAATCCTTGATGGTCCACTGCAATGGCTGGTAAAGTCAAAATTTGTCGGATACAATTTACTACAAATAGATGCATTCTGAACTAAAATTTTGAAGTTAATTTATAATTCTAGTTCACACTAGCTTGAAGCTCATATGGTGGTCAGTAAAAAATGACATATCTTAAAATCTTCAAAAAAGAAAAACTTAAATAAGGGGAATTGAAAATAGAGTCGAGACTTTGAAGTCCATCCCTTTCTTTTTCATGTTTATGCTCCCTTTCAATGTTCCATGCTAGTTAATTCATTACATGTATGACAATCCAGTTCATAATTGTGCATTATCTGTTTTTGTCGCGTCATGTATGTTACACAATTTTCATGATCTGTTGTGGATCTACCTAGCTACCATGGTGAGGTGAGTAGTGGAGACCGTGAATGGTGTTGTGTATTTGTTTGACTTATGCAAATTGATGTATGAGAATGCTCAAATATATTGGATTAATCCAGAATGTCACACTGAAACATATTCTTACAAGTATTTTCTGATGGCTTCTGAAGATGAATCAACTCCAATTGTAATAATCAATTGTGCAAAAGTTGCTTCAACTTTTGTAGTCGTTTGTAGAATGAGAAACCATAGACTCTAATGGTCTTTTATAATGATATTTCATTATATTTCAGGTCTTTGTCAATGATCAATTTCTGAACTGGGATCCGGAGAACCAAATCAAAGTCCGGATAGTTTCTGCCAGAGCTTACCATTCCTTGTTCATGCATAACATGTAAGTAAATGGAACAAAAGATTGAACATTTAACATGCAATACTTGTTTGTGTTTATAGGCTTATAGCCTTGCACCAAGATCTATGGTTCTAAGCCCTGCCAGATAAGTATCTTTACGTTGACATAGTCAATTCTCAAATCTTGAGTTTCATAATTCCTTGATAAAAAATTTAGTTGTAGAACTAAGACATGAATGCATGAAAGTTAAAGGTATACCAAAGTATTATGATGGTGTATTAGTTCATTGTACAATTCCATAACTGGGTGGGTGGCAGGTGTATCCGACCCACACCTGAAGAGCTGGAGAATTTCGGTACTCCGGACTTCACTATATATAATGCTGGACAGTTCCCGTGTAACCGTTATACACACTATATGACATCCTCTACTAGCATAGATTTAAACCTTGGTAGAAGCGAAATGGTCATCCTCGGCACTCAGTACGCCGGGGAAATGAAGAAAGGTCTTTTCAGTGTAATGCACTATCTCATGCCTAAGCGTCAAATCCTCTCCCTTCATTCTGGCTGCAATATGGGCAAAGATGGAGATGTTGCCCTCTTCTTTGGATTGTCAGGTAAAGTATCATCGGATCATCGTTCCGATGTGGCTCCATCCCCGGCCAACTGATATGTCTCTTCTCTCTCTCTGTACAACTTGTTTGATTGGGCAGACAACTATCTTGCTTCTTTATGATGGTGTGCAACGTTTTTAGATGAGTTTCATTTGTTATTTTTAGGTACTGGAAAGACAACTCTGTCTACTGATCACAATCGGTACTTAATTGGAGATGATGAACATTGTTGGAGTGATAATGGCGTGTCAAATATTGAAGGTGGTTGCTATGCTAAGTGTATTGATCTTTCTAGGGAGAAGGAGCCTGATATCTGGAATGCTATCAAGTTTGGGACTGGTACATTCCTAATTCTCTTCTATTTGTTTTATCAGTCTAATCCAGCATTGGGGATTTATTTTAAGAAAACATCCCTTTTCCACTTTAAAAGGTATGAGTACAGAGGAAATCAAATTAAATGAAGTCGCTGTTTTCCAAACTATTCACAGTTTTTATTACTTCTTCCTGGCAGTGTTGGAAAATGTGGTGTTTGATGAACATACAAGAGAGGTGGAATATGAAGAGAAATCAGTCACAGGTATTGCAATTATCATTTACTGCAGTGGTTATATCCCCTCTGTAATGATGACAATGCAGATGAGATCTTCTCATCGTAAAATTTGCTAGCATTGTTCAGATTTTATTGACTGTCCATTGATTGACTAGGAACAAAGGAAGTAAAGCTTGAATCCTGCAACAGTTATAGCCAACATAATTATGAGAAATAGAAGTATAAAGGGGAAGATGTTAGAGTAAATAATGTTCACTTTTGATGAACATATTTTGTAATATAAAGAGTGAAACAGTGTTAAAAAATAAATTCTTTGAGATAAATTAGGGCTATAATACATTCAGTCTTTAACTAGATGTATCAAAAGCTGTTTCTCTCTTTTCTCTTCATCGCATATGATGTATTAGAAGTTGTTTCTCTCTTTTATTTTCAATGCAGAGAACACTCGTGCTGCTTACCCTATCGAGTACATTCCAAATGCTAAGATCCCATGTGTTGGTCCACATCCAAAGAATGTCATACTTTTAGCATGTGATGCATTTGGTGTTCTCCCACCTGTGAGCAAGCTAAACATGGCACAGACCATGTACCACTTCATCAGCGGCTACACGGCTTTGGTACGTAGCTCAGTATGGAAAAACTCAAAAACTGCCTACTCCATTACTTTACTTTTGGGTAAAAATTTAGTAATAGCTGACCTAACATGACCCACCCAAGATGTTGACTAGTATAACTGTGGAACATGATTGTTATTAGAACAAAGATAACTCAAAAACTAAAATTCTACAACATTATTTATTAATTGCGTATGATCCAAGTACAGGTGGCTGGCACTGAGGAAGGTGTGAAGGAGCCACAGGCAACATTCTCTGCCTGCTTTGGTGCAGCTTTTATTATGTTGCATCCTACCAAGTATGCTGCAATGCTCGCTACAAAAATGGAGAAGCATGGAGCAACAGGATGGCTCGTCAACACTGGATGGTCTGGTGGAAGGTATGAAGTGAGAGTACAGAGAAAATAATTAGTCTGCGTTTAAGTAAACATGTTATCAAAATCATCCATATTTTGTTCATTTTGCAGCTATGGCTCGGGTAGCCGTATGAAGTTGGCATACACGAGAAAAATTATTGATGCAATACACTCTGGCAGCCTTTTGAAATCAAATTACAAAAAGACGGACGTTTTTGGGCTTGAAATCCCAACTGAAGTCGAGGGTGTGCCTTCAGAAATCTTGGATCCCGTGAACACTGTTAGTTGGCTGATCCTAGAGATTTTCCCCTTCTTTGCTTTAATATATGTTGCAAATGTGTTGTGTAGAACTGTAGATGCATTATTTTTACAAGTGTTGAATGATTTGTGAATGCAGTGGTCCGATAAGAAGGCTTACAAGGAAACACTGCTGAAGCTTGGTGGTCTGTTCAAGAGGAATTTTGAGGTGTTTACCACCCACAAGATTGGCAAGGACAACAAGCTGACTGATGAAATCCTTGCTGCTGGTCCTATATTCTGAGCTGGTGGAACTGAAGTCTGGTAGAAGTTTGAAATAAGTGATGACCTAGCGCATGCAGCAGATGGATGTAATCTTTATGTTGTTCAGTTCAAGCTTATTTAATGTGTAATATTTGTTTCCCTTCCCTCCAAGCACCCTTATGTTACGTTTGGATTGAAGGAATAGAATAGATGAGGGAATGAAATAAGGAAGGGAATGAAATGATTTTTTAATATTTCATGTACATATTTGGTTGATGTTAGGAATACATCTAAGAATGAAATAAATAATTAGAAATTGACCTAAATACTCTCAAATGTTCAAATTTAACTTAAATTCAATTTATATTAAAATTTTAACACATATTTCATTCTTAGAAATAAAGGGGAGGGGTGGGGATAGGGTGGGGTGGGGTGGGATAGGTGGGGTAGGGTGAGTGGGGTGGGTAGGTAGGGTAGGTGGGTTGGGGTGGGTGGGTGGGGGTGGGTTAGTAGGGGTGAGGGTAGGTGGCGTGGGTGGGGTGGGTTAGTAGCTAGGGTAGGTGGGTGGGGGTGGTGGGTGGGGGGTAGGTTGGTGGGGGTGGGTTGGTAGGTAGGGTGGGTGGGTTGGCGTGGTTGGGTGGGGGTAGGTGGGGTAGATGGGGTGGAGTGGAGTAGGTGGGGTGGGTGGATGAGTAGGTGGGTGGGGTGGGATGGAGTGGGGTGGGGTAGGTGGGGGTAAATTACGAAGAAATAGAAATATAAAAATTCCGAAGAAATTATCAAATCTCGGCCCCTTCTCTCTCGTCGTTCTCAGATCGATCGAATTGAATGAATATGTAAAAAGTCTTATTATATCTTTAGGGGTATATTTGTCAATTACTTAAAAATAATGGATGAAATGATTTATTCCTGGCCACCCTTCAAGGAATGAAAATTAAAATTTTAAGATACTATCATTCCAGGAGGAATACATTATTCCGTTGGAATAAACAAACCAAACAATATTTTTATCATTCCAATGGAATGATTCATTCCATTCTCCCTCCTATTCCATCCATCCAAACGTAGCATTAGAATAGTTTCAATTTCAAAGGAGGGCGAGGAACAAATGTGGTGTTCAGTATGTTGTTTTCAAAGCTTAATAGTAAAGAAAAAGAAGTGGGTGGGTGGGGGTTAGTTTCACCATTTCATTGGTTTATGAACATTGGTTTCTCTTCTTCTTCCCATATCAAGCACCACCTAAAACCCAAAGGAATAATGCTGGGTAATTAGATAAAAAGTTTTTGTCTAGTTACCTACCTCTTTACTCAATCCAAAGATAGATATCCTCATCTTGAAAGAGAAACATATTACTTTATTAGAGTAGTACTTTTTTCGTTCCACAAAAGTGGAGATATATTTGTGAAACGGTGAAATTATTATTTTTTTTCAAATTCATTATCCATATCCTTGGTTAGAAATGTAAATAATGGCGACTTGAACTCAAACAATAACACAAGCTATTCAAGATGCTGGCAAATGCGAATGAATTTTGTATGGTGCATGTGACTTAAAAGGACTTGTAAGTTAGAATTTAAAATGATTTATAAGTCGGTTTAAATTGACTTATAAAAAAAAATGTGTTTGACATCATTTAATTTATAAGTCAAAAATTAAGTTAAACAAGTTGTGAAAGTAATGCAAGTTAACATTATAACTGGCTGATCATCCGAGCAACTCCTTTGAACGACTTGTAAGTTAAAAATAAATTATAAATATTAAGATAAAGACAAAAGAGTATTTACATTTGAAAAAACATACTTATTTCAAAAAAAAAGAAAGATTATACTAAATCATTTTTTGAAAAGTCACTTCCCAAAAAGTACTTATAAGTCGTACACAAACACTTGAATGATAAAAAATTATTTATAATTAAGTTAGACAACATGCTCTAATAAGCGTATAAGCTCTAAGTTGACAACTACCTACACAAGTCCTCGTACAAGGATGAAGGATCCCTTTTACAGTTTGGCTACTTGGTCTAAGATTAACAAAGTAACCAAACCAAGTAGAAAAGAAAAATCAATGTATATTTTGAGAGTATTATTCTTACTAAACTTTTCATACATTTCACATCACCACTGAGTTTTTGTAATTTTAAGTTTGAGTGCAATTCCTTAATCATCCGGACCACCATATAAATGGACCTTGTATCCATCCATCTTTTTTAACAAAAGTTTGTAATTTATTTTAAAATAAATTAAATAATCATATCATTTTTTCATTTTAAAAAATCTGCCTATCCTTATTTTTCAATTTTCATTGAAGAAGATATATTGACTTTTTAAATATCAATTTGATACATTTTTTAAATATAAATTGGCATCATTTATAAAATGTCCTATTTAGTAGTAATATTTTTTAAATTAACATTGACAAAACTTATAAAATTAATCATTTAAAACGAAGTGATTAGTCTTTCATGGTTCTCCAATTTTGCTCAGGTCATATTAAATACAGTAAGATTTCTTAAAGAGATGAGCTGTCCATTTTATTATCATTTTTTCTAGGGCATCCATCCCTGAAGTCCACAAATTTTAAACCAGCACCAGCAGACCAGTAATACTAATAATCGAGATTGCAGGATTACGATGGATCTATAACTGTAAAGTTTAAACAATAACACCACCCAATATTTTGATTCCATATAGAGATGTAAATAATTATATATATATATATATATATATATATATATATATATATATATATATAGAGAGAGAGAGAGAGAGAGAGAGAGAGAGAGAGGAGAGGAGAGGAGAGGAGAGGAGGAGGAGGAGGAGCGAACGACAGATTAAGAATTAAGATTGGTATAGAGGGACATGACAGATATGATGTATTCAGTCGGCGGGTCGAACTCTTGGCTTGAAAAAGTCGAACCATTGTTGCAACTCGTAACCGAACCCACTTATGCACTATATAACCTCCATGCACACGTTAGAATCCATCCTCTTTGTTACGGGCTCCTTCTGCTATTCTACGCTCTTTATCTTCCCCAAATCGGCGACGTATCATTGTTCCCCCTCTCCTTTATGTTCACACAATTTGCGTCTGATGTACATCTGAAACCGCTTCGTCCCTCTTATTTTAGAATCACCATCGATTTAGGCTTTCTCCGTTGATAATTCGCTCGAAACGATCAGATTTCTTCGACTTCGATATTAAAGCAGGTAATTGATGAAGGTTTCGCTTAAGATTTTTTTTTTTATATGATTGGCATGAGAATCGCTGTATTTAAACTACTTTTGTAATGTATTTATATGTACAAATTCAATTGAAGAATTGCCTTTGAACCGGCCTATTTTGAAATAATTAGGCTTTAGCTTTTCTGCTTTCATCGAAAGTCAAAAGTTTGTTGATATCTTTAATTGTTCGTTGTCGTATAAGGATCTAATTGTTTGGTTAAGTTATGACTTTGAATTTAATTTCACTATTTCTTCCAGTTATTATTATTTTTCGATCGCCAAAGTTCATGTTTTTTGCTTAAGATTTGCTGGTGTAGAGGCATTCGGGCATATGCGTTTAAAATGTCTGTCACAATTTTTTCCAATAAGACTTGATTTTTTTCTGCAAGACTTATTAGTCGACTTGTTAAATGGAGAAATTTAGGTTTTATGTTCCCCATGCACCAATTCATTATGTTTCATATACATTGTCCTAAATTTGCACCTTTTGGCTAACCCAATATTTCATTTCAACTTTTAACGCAAAAGAGGGGAAAAGTATATGATTTTTGCTCATTTGTTCTTTAAAATTCATAATCTCTAATTAGGCTTCCAGTGTTTTTTTAAAATTCAATATTTTCTTATGAAACAGTTGGTCGAATAATCTTCATTGGAAATTCAAAATGGCTATGCGGGGATACAACAGAGATGTAAGCAGATTTAGAGTATTTTTGCACAGTTTTCACGTTAAATATGTCTCTGTCTCTGTCTCTGTCTCTGTCTCTTAACTTCTGGTCATGCAGGAATATGAAAATCTGGATGAGTATGAAGAGGAAGAGGAAGAGGAAGATGAAGATGAAGATCGAGAAGATGAAGAGGTTGGTGAAGATGAATATGAGGATGAAGAAGCTCGCCAGCCCACAGAGCAGGAACTGGAATACCTTGAATTGAGACAACGATTGAAAGAATCTATAAGAAAGCAGATGAAGGACTCTGGCTCGCTTGCAAATTCTGGAGAGAGAAAGAATAAGTTGCCATATGACAAGTGAGTTTTATCTCAAGTTTGAGTAAACTTGGATACCATTCTATGGCTTACATTATTTTTGCTGGGTTCAAAGATATTTGAATATTTGGCTTATATTTTCGGATTAAAATGTTAACCTAAGTATAAAGATGTTGTTAAGTAATTTTTCCGGATCAAACGAATATTTATCAGTTTGCACCTAAACTATTGGCAAAGTGTCAAATACTTTAACTTTGATTATGTTTATTATCTACCTGTTTTTAGTTGGAGATGATTGTTTGCAATTTTAAACTTTGCGAGCTGATGTGAACTGCTCATTTCCTGCATTTGCAAGGCCTATGATTGATGTTATATATCTTTGTGCATTCTGTGTTAGTATGTCAAGCAAAATTCTGTCTCCCCCTTTCTCCCTTTTTCTGTCTATATCTCTCTCTCGATTGAGGTAAAATATTATCTGAAATATGTATCTCATGCTTTCAGTTCGGTTACAAATTTCATGAGCTCTGTTGTTTTGTAAAGCCTTTAAGGCTAAACATTTTCCTAATTATTTAGTGGAATGGATTTTGCATTTTGTATTTGTTAATGGCCTGGAGCTCAATCATATTAATACTTTCTTTACATCCAATGATCCAATAGCAAAGTTAAAGCTTACAATCAAATTTACAACTGTATGATGTTGTATTCACTTACATTGTTCATGTTATGCAGTTATGGATCTTTCTTTGGACCTTCCCAGCCTGTTATAGCTCAAAGAGTAATTGAAGAAAGCAAGTCATTATTAGAGAACCCACATTTGGCAGAAAGGGTTTCTAAATCTAAACATGGTGTAAGCTTAAAAAATTCCACCTCCTTTTCTTACTCGTTGACTCACCATTAGGTCCATTATTTTCGACCATCTCCAATGACCTCTCTCTCCTAGTCTCCTAGTCTCCTAGTCTCCTAGTCTCCTAGTCTCCTAGTCTCCTTCCTAGTCTATAGCTTTTTTGAAGGCTTTATTTCTTGTCCCCATACGGATACCATATTGTGTATTATTTTGATGAAGGTGAGGGAAATGAAGTTAATGCTTAATTGCTTAGTTCTTTTTGGTTGGTTGTGCTCAAGGAAGAAGACTTCTTTTTTTGTTTACATCCACTCATGCTATTACATTTATGGTCCTATGGATGTTGTTTTTGGTCATTTATTTTTCTTTCAAAACAAGTATCATAATTCATAAGATAGACTTTAACTTTTTAAGGTTAATTTGATATAGAATATGTTTATAAAAATAAAATTATACTTAAGTAACATCCATTGTGGGGTATCTAACTCAGAACCTCTTCTCAAACTCTGCCGAACCCGAGTTAGAAATTAGGGATTTTTGATAAAGTCTCATGTCCGTATCCTAATTATTTTTCTGATATTGGTTGGCTTACTATTACTTCAAATTGAATTGTGCCTTGTGTGTTGTTAAGATATGCAAATAGTATATCATCTGTTAACTTGATTACCATTTACCATATTGAATGTAGTTTATCTGTTGATGACCCAACTTAGCTTTGCAGAAGAATAAGGTCCATGGTTCAGCTCCCGTAGGATCCAGGCCTCGAGTGAATGACCATCCCCCTAAAGTCACTAATGCGGTATTGTTTTGAATTACAGTAACTCGTTGATTGTCCTTTATACTTGCTAATGTATATCAAATATAGGGGAACACTATTTTCACTATTTTCACATGTGTTTTTGATATTTCTATATGATTCCTTCTTACATGAAGGTGGGACCCACTGTATGCTCATGTGAGAGAGCACCATGTGGAAATATCAAAAATACATGTGAAAATATCAGTTCCCCAAATATATGATTCTTTTGAATGGTTTTGCAGATAAAGACAAAAACAAAAGTCCAAATGCGTAAAAATACTAGGGACTACTCATTTCTATTATCGGATGATGCAGAGCCTCCAACTCCTGCAAAAGATCCGCCACCTCAAAATGTTGCTGTTTCAAAACCTGGTGTGTTACTGCTTAAGTAGCTGGTCTATTTTGTTGTCTAAAGACCCTGAACATGTTATTTTCTTTGAGAAAACTTATAAATGTTTTTTGGTGATGTTAAAGAGGCGAGATTGGATCAAGTGCCACTGAAGAGCAAACAGTTATCGAGCAATAATTGCCAAAAGATGTTTAATGCCGGTGAAGAGTGGAGATATATGCCGACAAACAGGAAGATGGAATCTAAAGTAGGGCCTCACAAATTGGCTTCTGGCAGTAGGCCAATGTCCCCAATGGATAGGAAACAGCATGGTAGCAACAATGGGAGTGGGCCTGGGCGGCCTCAGGCGCCAAAAGGCATACCTTCTAAGGTCCCGCTGACTTCTACAGAGAAGAAGATTATTTCATCAAGTGCAAAGAACTTCATCCCTGTTATGCGCAAACCACTAGTTCGAAATCGCAGCCATCTATTCCGAAGCAAACTTTGGACCGAAGACGGGAATTGCAAGAATCTAGGGAGGGGAATTTTTTATCAAGACAACAAGTGTCCTCCAAACCTCAGGTATAACTTATTTACTGTTGTCACATACCATTCTGATGTTTTTTTTGGGGTGATATATTAATTGGATTGTTACTTAGTTTTGTAGTGAACTTTCCTCCTGTTCCTCAGGAAAATGACGTGGGGCCGTATTTTGATTGTGTAAAAAATATTTTTTGGTGTTTGCATGAAATTTTGCAGATAAAGCAGCCATCAACCAAAGTTCCCTCCCACGGTACTTCACAAAGGGACTACCCAAAAAAAAAGACCCATAAGACAGTATTCTGATCATTATGAGGATGAAGATGGCGGAGAAGCGATCAGTATGATTAGAAGAATGTTTGGGTAAGCATGACTGTCCTGTCGTCTCCTGTATATTTGCCTCCCGATTGTATTGCAATGGTCTAATCAGCTTATGCTGAATATAACAATTTCTCTGTTTTTTTTCACTGATAGGCTTTGCTGATGTAATTATACCATCTCTTTCCCTATTTCTCACGAGTTGTGAGAAGGGATTGCTGGGTTGGATGAGCCGTTTTAGTCCCCTCCCCTTTTTTTTGTTAAGCCAGCTAGACGTCACCCTTTAATGGTAATTTTAATAAAATGAGGATCTTATTTACCGGAAAAGTAGCCGTGATAAAGTGTGGGGTAGTAGTTTAAAGTGAAAGGGTAATTGGTTTGGTTTAAAGTCCATAATGGCCATGAAGTTAGGAGTGTGGTGTGTGTTTGTCTGGATTTTTTCACTTGGTTCAATAAAGAGACATCACCTAAAACTCATAAAGTACAGCATCAATGACATTTGTTACCTTTTTGTTCATGCTCAGTAGTGTATTAGTAGTTGAAATTTTATTCTATGGTTCAAGGATGCGACATTTTTATTTTTTTGGTAACTATGATTTATATAATAAGATATCTGTGTTAACTAGTTGGAGATTTTATTTGCAGATATAATCCCAATAAATTTACTGATGAAGGTGATGACAGTGGTATGGAGGCTAATTTTAATGACATTTTGAAAGAGGAGAGACGCAGGTTAGTGAAATGTATGAAGTATAGTAAAATTTGGCCATTTTAGATTTTTTATATATATGATTACATTTTAAATTTAATGGTATAACAGCGAGCTCATTATATATGCGGAAGGAGCTTCACATGTCTCATATATAATGTTTACAGTAATTTCTGTGACACCCCCAAATCCAGGTACTTTATTCCCATAGGATTTGGTGTTCACTTGATCAAACATTCATATCTAATTACCCAATCATAATAAAACTGAATAAATAAAAATCTTCCCCATTAAAGGGTTACATAATAAAAATCTCCCAGGTTATCTAACCTTTAACAACAATCATTCAAATGCGGAAATTTAAATAAACTTTATTACAATCTTTAAACCAAAGTCTGAAAGTAAACTATCAAAACTATTACAAGTCTTCAGTATTTATTCATCTTTCTTTTCACACTTACGGTGCTAGGTACGTCACCTGTTTCAACTTTAGCTGGAAGAAATTTTACAGGCAAGAGTGAGCAAACAAAGCCCACTTGAAATAACAATAAGTAAATCTTTAAACTTTTACATCAATTTCCAATCTCGGGCTCGATAGAAATGAACAATATATTCTATTAACTTTTCGAAAATTATAACATTCAATCGAGGGTCTAATGACCACGAATCATGTCCATGATTATAAGTAATCTTTCAACTTTAACTTTAATGATCATAAGACTATAAGGACTCCACGTCTTGGGGGATCAACCCTTAAATACAATGTATTGTGCACAACCATTTCAACGCTAAGCGTAAACCTCTATTAAAAGAGTTGTTCATCTCAGTATTTAGAATACAAGTCCGCACCAAAGTAAGTTTGGTTTAGATAAGCTTTCAAGGTGATTTAGAATTCAACGAACATCAACTAAGGACTAGTTGAATAAAATCAATAACATTATAAAATAGAATAATCGTGATTGGATCAATCATAGTAACTAAAATCATGCTTTAGGAATAATCTAATAGCATACAATTTGAATAACTATAGCATACCTTGCTTGAACAATACTAAGCCAAGGTTAATTACAATTGAATACTAAACATGCATAGATTAAACAAGTGAAATACAAGAATAACTTGTTCAACATCAAACTAAAGTTTAGACAGCTTGCATTATTATAAGGTAATCGAATTGAAAACAATAATTAGTTCAATAAGATAAAAGATTAGAAAACTTGCCTTATTCATAGATTAAACCGAACAATTTGAATCACAATATCCTATATACTTATGTCATCGTGACATAGTTAGTCATTATCACATAACTAATACATTCATCATGTAGGTTTGATTATTTAATCACATAATCAATTTATAACACAAGTTAATCCTTAATAACAAAATTATTCATAGTATAGAAATACTAAAATCAATATTTTACAGTCCTACTATCATCACATAGTGTTTCTTAAAATTTCGTGTAAAAAAGTACACCTTTGTCGGAACCATTACGCTAACTTCATAACTGGCCATGCTTAAAGTTTGGTGTCTTCATGGTACATGAGACTTAGGCTTGCTGAGTTAGTATTGCGGTGTGATATTTGCAATATGGCCATGAGAATATCTTGTTGGGCCTCATACAAGCGCTCAAACTCCAGACTTCTTTTACCAAATTTCTAAAACAACATGAGCATGAGAAAGTCAAATTGGCCTACAAGCTCCAATCTAACAAACTAATTAACATGTAATACACATATAGACTTCATATAAATATAATTCAAGAACTTCTAACATGTTTCTACCCATACAACAACATAAACAACAAATTTAAAACATCCAATTTCACTGTTTTTGACAAAAACTCCATTTTTGATATTTTAATGAAAATCAACACTGTAAATTTTGTTTTTCAACCAAAACAATTAATTCAAAGCATCTTATCAATAATTATACATACTCTATTAAATTAGATGATCAATTTATCAACTAAACAACTAATAAACCCTCAATTTCTACTTTAAATTAACCCATACTCATTCACCAAAAACTCTCTGAAAAAGGTTTTTCTTCACAACCATATACATAATATAAATTCATGGATTATTCTCAATTATAGCTTATGAAAATAGTTTAACAACACTATATTATCATATACAACCACATACATAACAAAATTTCACTTCTACAAAGCTTTCATGGAGAAAATTGGGAGAGAGAAAATACAACTATAACTTTGAAAAGAACAACAATAATAGAGTTTAGATGATACCTTGTTTGAAGAAGATGATGGCCAACCCTTTTTGATTCTCAAGCTTCTTCTTCTCTCCAATTCTCTCTCACTCTTCTTCTTCTTCTCTTCTTCTTCTCTGAGTTTTGTTTTTCTCCCTAACTCTAACTACGTACTAGATATCTAACGTATATAGGATATAATATATATTAAATATATAATATAATACTAACTTAACTGACATCAGTTATAATTTTTTTTTTGAAATCAAAAGTCATAAGGCTTGTTTGGTTAACTAACTAAAAATAACTCATTAATCCTTATGCCTTGTTTAGTAAAACACAATTAGATAAAAGACTTAATAGGCATTAGGTCTTGTTTGGCAAAACTGAATAAAACTCCCTTAATTTATTTTAGTAACTCCTTTATAGCAAGGTTATTTGTCACACTTCTATTTAATTAAATAATCAATTTAATCAATTCAAATACTAATCTATTAAATTACTTTAACACATAAATCATTATCACAAAATTATAATTTCTTTATAATTATAATTTTATTTAATCCAACTAACACCTTGTTTTAATCACAAATTCCCATTTAAAATATTATAATTCATTTAGTCATTATTAGCTCCCTAACTTAATTATTAAATTAAATTAGTATATAACCTCATAACAATTAAATTTCTTAGCTCCTTAATTATTTATTCAACAAATAATTAACTAAATCACATCAACTCAAATTGTCATTCAATACTTATATAATTCAATAAATATTTAATATTACAAATAAATATTTAATATTTAATATTTAATTATTTATTCAACAAATAATTAACTAAACCACATCAACTCAAATTGAACAATTATTTATTCAACAAATAATTAACTAAATCACATCAACTCAAATTGAACAATTATTTATTCAACAATAAACATATCCATTAAATACTTATATAAATTAATAAATATTTAATATTACACTTTAAAATTCTGGAATGTTACAATTTCTAATTCTAATGTTACCACCATCTGATCAGAATTTTATCATCCCTTCTTTTTTCTTATACATTTTCTTTATTCCCCTTGAACATCGACTCACATCTTGTTTTTTTGGCCGTCTTTATAACATTTGACAAGGAAGTACAAAGTTTGAATTTCTGGATAGGAAAGGGAGTTGTTTGCAACCTGTTGATATATTTTTATCAATTTTATGGCGGCAATTCAAAATAGAATGCTGGGAACCCAAATCAACCTTTGCTAGGTTTAAGTATGAGATTGTTTTTTCAGTTATTAACTTTTTGATTATGTAATGCGAGATGGTTTGAGGAAATCGCATTAACTTGAAACCTTAACTTTCTTTTTTTCCTGTTGAGAAAATTGTCTAAATAATAACGCATGTTAGATTAAATGGTTTGCAGTTATTTTATGAAAAGTATTATCTATTCATGCGTATGTACATTCCTTTTTTTTTAATATATATTATACATCTTTTATACGTTTTCCCATGAACGACTCATGGGCCTGTGGGTTCTTGTGATTCAATGAGAAAATTGCACAGAAAGAGGATGAGGAAGAACTTCGCAAGATTGAAGAAGAGAGGAGAGAAGGGTTGAGAAAAGAGGTAAAGAAGCGTAAGCTGAGCCGACAAAGATAGTTTCACATAATTTCTTTTGTTTAGTTAGCTCAAGGTCGTACCATCTCACTTTCCAGAGATAAATGTGTTGTACTTCTGTTCTGGGTTTTTTTCATGGTTTCTAATGCAGCATGCTTCAAAACAACAGTCCTTCACTCCTTCCAGGGGGGACATTTTTGACACATTTCTAGTGACATTTTTTTTCTTGGTTTTTTTTTTGTAGTACCTCCCAAAAAAATATAGTATTTATTTCAATTTGAATTTTTATAAAAAACAGTGTTTTAGGTATAATTTGGATACATACAAGAAACAAGTTATGTACAGTTTGTACAACCCTGTTTTTTGTATGTATCTAAATTACACCCAAAACACTGTTTTTAGTTGAAATAAATACTATACATTTTTTGAGAGGTACTACAAAAAAAAAATCAAAAACACAAAAAAACAGTCGCTAGAAATGTCGCTCAAAATTGTCCCCAAGACTTATTGTCAAAACAAACAGGATCTTCATTACTTATCACAGATGTAAGAAATTAGTAAGTATGTCAATTTTAGATATTCAAATTTTTGTTCTTCCATATTAATTTACCCTTATTTGGACCAACTTTTAATGATTTTCCATTTGAATCTTATACTACTATTTAGTATTTAGGAACAGATGTATTAGTAGTTATCGTTCCATGCCACTTGTCCCTAAAAAAGAAATTTAAAAGAAATTAATATTTTCACATGATTTTTTAATATTTTTACATAAAAAATATATTGACCATAAAAATTGTCGTTATAGAATCTATTATGTAAAAATATTAAAAAAATTATGTGAAAATATCAATTTTTAAAATTAAATTGTAGGTGACCATTCCCCACATGGCCCCATGTGCTGGCTGCTACAGTTTCTTAAACAAATAGCAGACTATTGGTATGAATAAACAAATTTATCAAGAAAAACATAAATAAATTATGTGACACGAAGTGAGACGACTATAATCACTTATTATCTATTAATACTAATATTTTTTTTAATTAATCCCCAGCTCATACAAGAAAAATGAAAAGTAATATAATAATTTAACCACGAATATTCACTTAGTTTGAGTGCTGAGTGAATGCTTTCGTTTATCCACCAATGCAAATTGTGTGGTATGATAATTACGCAGGACCCAATAAAATGATAAGCACAAAATTAATGAATTACCCATTATAGTTGGCAAATTTTACAGATTATATTATTAAAATTTTAATTTTTTAAATTATCTTGTTAAATTAATTATTATTTTAAAATTAGGTCAGTCCGTTAAAATAATTGAACGGACATCTATTATTTATTTGTGGTAGTATGAAAAAATAAAATTAAATTAAAAACAAAAAAACGTGGCAAAAATATAATAAAAATATATTAAAACAATGACATGTCATTTAAAAAATATAATTCTCTCCCTTTCTTTCTCTACACAATCAATAACCACCATCTATTCCTCCACAACCACCGCGAGCCACCATCTGTCTTCTACTTTAAATGCTACTTCTCCCACATCTCAGGCGTTGATCCAACGCCCAATAAATCCTACAATTGCCCCCTTTGCAGTAACCTAATTCTCTTCGTCGTAAAAAAAGGAAGTACAGAAATACATAAAAAGGGCTAGGATTTTATTTGCGGGGACGAAAAATTTCCACGATGCCATGAATAAGGCGTCAGTAAGGGTGTAAGTTGAGCCGAATAGTTCGGTATTCGACTCGAGATCGGTTCGAAATTATGATCCAAAGCTCGAATTCGAAATTAGTTCGAGTCGAATATGATCCATACTCATTTTTTGTTTAATGATACATGAGTCGAATTCGAGTATATCAATGTTTGCTTAGATTAGGGTTCGAGTTTTTTTATTTTTTTTCTTGAACCATACTCGATACCTGCTCGATGGATCATATTTGAATATTGGTATAATCCATACTAACAAGTTAAATATGTGATATTTGTATCAATTTTTTATAATTTATAAAGTGTAGTATTAAATTGTGTAAAGTTGTACTTTAATTGTCAATTTGTATTACATCCTTTGTAATTTCTTTACATAAATAAAAGTAAAAAACTTTTATATATAAACATTAGTTCAATAATCAATTTAGTATGTAGTGGTTCAGTATTAAGTGAAATGATTCATATTCGAAAACTTGATTTGAAGGCTCATGAGTAACTCGATTTGTAAACGAGTCGAGTAGTTCCGAGTACTGATCCGAGTCGAATCTAGTACAAAATTAGAATTCCTTTATCGAATTTGAGCTCAATTTTTTCGAATAGAGCCGAATCTGAATATTAGGGTGTTTGCTGATATTTGACTTGTTTACACCCTTAGGCGACAATGGCGACCAAGATTGAGGTGGATCGAAGGTCTAAAGAAGTGGCTATTTCGAGGAGAATGACGAATGGTTAATATTGTTGGATTTGGGTTCGTCTGGTTCCTTTTTGTAAATTAGATTTGGATCTTGGGCGATTGCTCTGTCTAATCTGGAACCTTTGTATTTATTGCTTATTTATCTTCTAGGTTCAGATTTAGATGTTTGTTTGGTTATGTTGTGAATCATCATGGTTTTTTATGAGTTGCATTCAATTTATTTGTTGGGTCTATTGATTTGGGTCCCTGTTGTTATAACTCCTTTGGATTTGGGTCTTTGATTTGTGTGATTTTCAAATCTAGACCTCATATTTGGTTTAATTCGTTCATGTTTAGCTTTGGGATGTATTTTTTTTGTGTTCTCTCATGACTTTCTCTTGGGATTTGCGTCTCTAAGTAGAGTTCTTTGTCGAAATCGGGCTCTCTTGGATGTAGAACGACAATATAGTTGATTAAGCTGTCTAAATCAACCCATATTAACTAGAACCAAATGGGTTGATTAACTGTTTTTATTTATTTGGGTTGGTTAAAGTTTGGAACCATATTTTTAAAAAGAAATATAGTTCCAACCCGGTTAACCATTTTTCGACCCATATTTTATTCCAAATTCAAATCAAAAAAATTTCCACCTATATTTACATACTAGCTTAGTCTCGTGTCTCCGGCACTGTATGGATGGTGAGATTTATCTCAAATTTTGAACGGCCCAGATGATTTATTGAATGAGCGAAAAATTCAAAATCATTTATATTTTATTAAATAGATTCAAGAAGCTCAACCACCTACTCCACCCCCTACCCCACCCCACCCCACCCCAACCCCCACCAAAAAAAAATATTATGTGATTATGTATACACCCCCACCACCCCCGCCCCCTCCCTCCCCACCTCCCACCTTCCACCTTCCACCTTCCACCCCCCAACCCCCCAACCCATAAAAAAATATTATGTGATTATGTATACACCCCTTACCCCCACTCACCCCCTACCTACCCCCTACCCCACCCCCACCAAAAAAAAAATATTATGTGATTATGTATACACCCCTTATCCCCACCCACCCCTACCCCCACTCACACCCCCCCCCCCCCACCCCCACCTCCACCTCCACCTCTACCTCTATAAAAATATATATTATGTGATTATGTATACACCCCACTCCCACCCACCCCACCTCCATAAAAAATATATTATGTGATTATGTATACACCCCATCCACCCCCACAAAAAAAAATATTATGTGATTATGTATACACCCCCCACCCCCACCCCACTCCACCCCACTCCACCCCATTCCAACCTCCACCCACCCCACCTCCACCTTCACCAAAAAAATAATATTATGTGATTATGTATACACTAAACCTCCCCACCGCACCCACCCCTACCCCCTACTTCACCCCTACCCCAACCTCTACCCTCTACACACCCCACCCTACATACTAGCTTAGTCACATGTCTCTGGCACTGTATGGACGGTGAGATTTATCTCAAACTTTGAACGGCCCAGATGATTTATTGAATGAGCGAAAAATTCAAAATCATTTGTATTTTATTAGATAGATTCAAGAAGCTCAACCACCCACCCCCACCCCACCCCACCACACCAAAAAATATATTATGTGATTATGTATACACCCCTTACCACCCGCCCCCCACCCCACCTCCACCCCCACCCACCCCAACCCAACCCAAAAAAAATATTATGTGATTATGTATACACCCCTTACCCCACCCACCCCCACGCACTCCCCACCCCATCCCCCACCAAAATAAATATTATGTGATTATATATACACCCTTTACCCCACCCCACCCCACCTCCACCTCCACCTCCACCTCCATCCAAAAAAATATATTATGTGATTATGTATACATCCCACCGCACCCACCCCACCCCTGCACCTCCATAAAAATATATTATGTGATTATGTATACCCCACCCACCCCACCCCCACCCCCACCCCCAACAAAAAAATATTATGTGATTATGTATACACCCCTTTACCCCACCCCAACTTCCACCCCACCCCCACCTCCACCAAAAAATAATATTATGTGATTATGTATACACTCCACCTACCCTCCTACTCCACCCCTACCCCACCCTCTACCCTCCACACACCCCACCCTACCCCCACCCCCCACCCCACCCCCACCCACACCCCCACTCCCACCAAAAAAATAATATTATATGATTATGCCGTTAGGCCGGAATCTATGTTTGGTATTGCGGGAGCCTAACCGGTGGGTGCACTGCATGTTCATTCGCATGTTGGTTGCCGTGTGTGGGTCTATTAGGATTGGGCCATGTCATTTCTTTTATTTCTCCTTTTCTGTTTAAAAGCTACATAAGAAAACAAATCAAATTAATTTAATAAAAGTGAGCCAAAATAGAATAACTCAATTATAAATTTATAATTAGTTGAATGAGATAATAAAAAATTAAAAATATAATAGTCCAATTATTAATTTTACCAAATGACAAGTTTATTTTAGTTACGGACCAGCACTTGCATGGTAGAAGTAAATAAAGATGCACAAGGCTATTTTAAAATAAATAAATAATTCAAAATAATTTTGTCAGGAATTTGAAATTATTTCAATTCTGTCACACTCCGAATTAGTTACATACTCATATATTTGCTGTACTATCAAAAATTCCTTCTACCAAACCTGTCCTACCAAAGATTCTCCCATACCATCTGCTGCCCAACACAAGAAAAGAAAATATCATCAGGTGATACGTCCTTGTCCAAATTCAATACTCCATTATTTCGTGTGTACGTGATTACGTCCTATTATCATTTTCATTCATTGTTGATATATATGATTCTTCTTTTTTTTTTTTTAATTCTTTTCATATTATAAAATATATATATATTCTTTCTTCGTCTGGATATTAAATAATATAAATATTATTTTTTAAATTATAAAATGACATGAAAATTTTAATCTATTATTATTATTATTATTATTTTGCTATCAATATTATATTAATACTATATTTTATAACTAATGGTAGAAATAAATAAAAATAAAAAAACCACAACACTTGGAGCAGTGGTAAGTTTCCACTTGGGGTGAACAGTAAATCCGGACATCCTGGGATCGATTCCCGCCTGCAACAAGTGTGTGGGCCAATTAAAAACTGGTTCGTGTGGCCACGGATCGCACATTTTTGGGCGGAGCTATGTCTTAGGCCGAACCTGTGCGTAAAGCCTGGTCTGGGATGGGGACACTTAGTACGACTGTGGTTGAGAAACTCCACATTAAAAAAAAGAAAGAAATAAATTGAAAAAAATATTTCTTTTACAAAAATCAAATGCATAGTATTACTTTGTTTCAAAATTACCCGAAGCGAACATAGAGTTACTCGAAACGTTAAATTCATACTCGAATTGTATTTGAAAATTTTTACTCCGACTCGACTCAAATATTTATTACTCGAATTCGATCAGACTTGAATTTTCAAATTCAAGCTTGAATTTGAGTCTCCGCATAATAACTAGCTTTATAATAAATATAATTATAAATTGAATTTGTTATTTTACTTAAAAATGAGAAAATATATTTACTATTACACTTTACAAATATATCATAATCAAAATTAAAATTAAAAATAAAACAAAATAATAATAATTAATTAACCTAATTTAATTTTATATATATTATAATAAAATGTGTCGAGTATCGAATTTATATCAATCGAATATGTATCGAATTTTAAATCTTAAACAAGTCAAATAAAAACTTAATCAATTTCTACTCATATTTTTATTCAAACTAAATTTTATATTCAAATTTAAATTATATTATTAACAAATTCGATCGTATTTTGTTCGAATCATCATGCCCGAACTGTTACACCCAGCCTGCCATCTAGCTACATATTACTACTCACTATATTAGTAGTTAGTACAAAGGAAATAGTGTAACGTGGTACTACAAATTCTAAAACAAACATGAAACTTGGTCGTCATCTGCATTCAATTACCCGCGTCGGCACCTAATTGAACTGAATACTAAATTACTCACTCCTACTTCTCCACTACTTTCACACATGATTTATCAGTAAATGTAATGGCGTTACCTATACCATACCCACGGAACCCATTGAATTCAATTCTTCAACCTAAAACTTACTTATTTCTCTCTCTATCTTAAAGGATTATATATATATATATATATATATATATATATATTTTAGAATCTTCCGAATTCGTACCTTTCTTTTTTCTTCATCGCGAAAAGAGGGATTTTGATGCTGCTTTCGTTAGTTTTTCTAGGATTTTCTTGATTGTTATTGGGAGGTATTGATAGGGTTGAGTTTGTGATTTCCCGTTTGTAGAATATACATTTCCCAGAATCAATTAGGGTTTTAGGCTGATTAAAGAATTGAAGTGAAATTGTTGAGCTAGAAAGTGATGAAGTGAATTTTAATGTTGTTGGAGCTGAATGTTGATTGAACATGCCAAGTATTAGAGCTCCAGCTACCAAGAGAACCACAACCCTCACGGTTAGTCTTTTTCCCTCGAGTAGCCTCTGCTTTATTTTAATGTCTTTGTTAGTTTTCTTTGTTTACAGTCTTTATTTAGTTTCAACTAACGAATTGTTGGCCATAGGTTGCAGTGAAATGTAGGCCATTAACAGTCAGAGAACGAGGTCGTGATATAGTCAGAGTGAATAATGATAAGGTGATGTTTTCTACAAGGCCACAATAAATTGTGTTTGGACTTAATGTCATATATACAAGGTTAATTGTTTCTCTCTTTAATAAAGATATTTTGTAAGTTGTGTGAAAATGGCAATTGCAGGATGTACTTGTTTTAGACCCTGACTTGTCAAAGGACTATCTTGATCGCATACAAAATCGGACAAAAGATAGAAGATATTCTTTTGATTATGCATTCGGCCCCGACTCTACAAATTCGGTTAGTATTGTCCAATTCTTTTTTGGATCATTTGCTTTTGGCTGTTTTGATGTCCAACAATTCTCCAGCTGCTTGTTCAAAAAAAGAGAAGAAGATAAGCTTGTGCTCGTATAGTTTTCATTTTAAGGTTTTCTGACCCTGTGAATATGTTTTCCGTTATTATTTAAGAACCTTGTAGATGTGCCAGGTTATGTTGTAACTCGCTTTGTAGTTTGATATAAAACAACAATATTACCGCCTGAATCGAATGGTGACCACTTTTTCCTTAACCCCTTACTTTTGCTACACATGGTTACTGCAAATTAGTCTCCCAAGATAGGAGATAGGACATGCCTAGATTTTACTCTGTACTAGAATTTGTTGTGTAGAAACAAAACTAGTGCAAACTATAAATGAGAGAGAAGAAAATTATAATAAGAAAAATTATTTAGAATAATAATTTTTCTATGAACTTGAAAATGATTTAGAATGATTTTTTAAGTTAAGAACTTGAGAATGATTGATTTAAAGTTGTGATGTTTGGGTTGACTTGGAACCTATTTATAGGTTTCCAAACACCCATTTGAAGAGGTATGTTGATACCTAAACATCCCTTTGAAGAGGTTCGTTGCAATTTGGCATCCCAACTCTGTATATTTGGTCGCATCCCAATTGAGTTGCCGTTGGCCTAATTAATTAATTAATTGATTAAAAAAATATATTATAAGAATGCTGTTGCCATGACTTGAACCCAAGTCCTTAACATTACAACACATTTCTCTTATTCATTTGTTGGCTATATGGATAGCATATAATATATTTATTATATACTTGTTAGATAATGAAAATATCCAACAGGTTATTCATTTTCAATCATGTTACATATAACTTCCAATTGGTTTACCAATATGCAGAGGAATTAATCTTTAAGTACTATTCCATATTTCTTTTATACCTTTTATTATTGATATTTCACGTGTTTGTCTCCAACCTTGCATCCGCTAGGCTGAATAGAAGCTAATTAATCAACAAGTCTTCATTACCTCTAATTCTGTATTCTTGCTTCCATTGACGCTACGCGTGAGGTTACTGCTCCCTTACCCTCAAACTACTAAACTTGGATGGAGGTGGGATCAGCTATTGATTGTTGGCAAAAAGTACCTGCATACTTTACAAACTAGTTTAAGGCCGCTGTTCAAATTACTCCCTTCATTTTATTGTAAGTGACATGTTTTTCCATCCTCAAATTGATGCACAATCTGAAAGGATGATTTAGATGCTGGAAGACGTGTTACATGCCTTTGTATTGGATCTACACGGTCTAATCGAAATTTAAGCAAGTATCGGGATGACACCATACGAGGCGCTATATGGAAGAAAATGTAGATATCAAATATGTTGGGACAGCGTTAGTGAAAGGAAGTTGCTTGGCCCTTAGTTAATTTAAATCACTTCCGACAAGGTGTGACTAATTAGAGAATGATTACAAACTGTCCGATGTTATTAGAAGAATTATGCTAATAATCACTGCCACACCTTAGAGTTTGAGGTTGGGGACAATATGATCTTAAAGGTATCACCATAGAAAGAATTAATAAGATTTTGGAAGAAAAGAAACCTTAGTCCAAGATTCATTAATCCATTTTAGATATTGGAGAAGATTGGTTTCTTGGTGATATCTTATAGTTACTTATCTACCCAGAGGATTAAATGTTTTGACATCTTTTTATTTTTTTGCTAATTAAAGTTTTGATATCTTTAGTATCAGTTTGAATGAATGCAAAGTGAGTACACTTTCTATATTCCTATTTTCCCTGCAACGTTCGAACTCATAAACTTAAGCCATTAATGACTGTTGTTAATAAGTTACAGATTCCTTAGCATTTATAAATTTTAATCAATTCATATTTTGAAGATAATATTGGCTTCTGTTGTAAAAAGAATTGTGAACTAATTATCAGGAAAAAGACAAAAGAGTTGTACACCATGTTAGTTACTCCAGAAGGGCTTCAACCTGACAAGCTCAGAAATTAGAATATATGTATGAATGTATGAAATATATATCATATGCAATTTGAGATTTTAGTGTTTTCAGTTTGTTTAAATTTGATTGTTAATTAATTTAACGTGAACAAATATCCAGAATGTCTACAAGAGAAGTATATCTTCTACTGTTGCTGGGGTCATTCAAGGTCTTAATGCAACCATATTTGCATATGGTTCAACAGGAAGGTACATGAAACTCGGACCATATTCTTTATACCTTGTCCCTTAAGCCCTCAATGTTGATAAACTATCTAATACAATGGTGAAATGTCCTTAACATGGTGTGTGTATCTCTCTCAACTCTTATCATGTGACAAACTAAATATGTGTGTGTGCATGTGTGTGCCTATACACACACATAAATGTATATATATAAGAGTAAGACGTCAGGGGAAGTCTTCCGTATACAAATGGCACACAAAGATATCATAACCGTTACAAGTTACTGATTATTTGCTCATCAGTGTTGAGTTTCTTCCCTCAAAATCTCTCTTCCAGTCTCATTTTGCTTCAGCAGCTGAATCATTTATATTAGTTATTAGTATGTACAAATTTGTTGTCATCCATATAAAAAGTTTCATTTCCAAAATGCTTTTATCACATGGTTAAATTAGCAAATGTTGTTTCCCCTGAACATGGCGAAACATTCTCTCTCTCCACCTGCCCAACAAACATACATATATGTGAGTGCTTACATAACCCGCCTTCAAATAAGTGATTTTTATAATACCTTTTTTTGGACACTATTTTCTTGAAGGGATTGATGGGCCTCATGTTAACACACCCTAAGCCATAAACATCCAGAGAAAATTTAGCAAATGAAATGCTTTGCTTCATATTTCTCTAAATGAACCTCAGATCATTTGATTTTTTTTAATGTCTGATTTCTAAATCTGCTGCTTCCTTAGTCCCTTTTCTCCTAAAAATTATTATTTAATTTTGCAATTTTTAGTGTTAAAATGTTTATATAGAACCTGACATCATTCTATATATCAGTGGTAAAACATATACAATGGTCGGGACTCAAGATGATCCTGGACTTATGGTTCTCAGCCTGCATACAATTTTTGATCTTATCAAAAAGGAAAATAGCTCTGTTGATGTTCAAGTTACTTGTTCCTACCTTGAAGTCTACAATGAAGTAGGGCATTCAATATGGCTAAGAAGTTTGCTTTGTTAATGCTTCTTGTTAATATTTTACTGACAAATTATTTTGTACGAATGCAGGTTATCTATGATTTACTTGAAAAATCATCTGGTCATTTGGAACTTAGAGAGGATCCCCAGCATGGGATAATAGTTCCTGGACTTAGATGTATCAAGGTTCATTTTTCCTCTTATTCAGTTGCATACAGTATTGCATGTTTCATGCAATATTTATTAGACATGTGATGATAGACTCCACGGCACGCTTGCGTGACGTGTTCATCGCTCAGATCATTTCTAACAAAGTTGTAGGATGAATCGCTCACAACACCTTAACTCCTCACCTATATGTAGACGATAATCTCGGTATAATTGTTCGCGTTAGGAAATCTGCATTGAATGGACTCCAACGACACCTTGACTCCTTGCTTATAAGTAAGCAGTAATCTTGGTACAATCGACGATTGATGCGGTAGAAGACGCCACACACAACTATGTATTGTTGTATGATAAATTAATAATGAATCCCAAGAAAACTAAGAACTAGTCTATAAATTCTTAAAGAACTAAAAGATGAAAAAATCTCACAAAGTAATTTTATGAATCAAAAGTTGTCTCTATGTTACATAAGCAATGTATTCTATTTATACTAATAGAATAAACCCTAATTCCTATAAGGAATAGAATTACTAATTAACAAGCAATTTATAATCAAATCTATCTAAAAGAATCCCAATTACAATAGAATTTGAAAATATATCAAAAATCACTAAAAATCTGAAAGAAATCTGATCAAAACAAGCAAAAACGCGTTCCTCGATTTTCGTGCTTGGCGCGGGAGATATGTTTGGCTTGGGATTGGGTGTGGCACCGCCTTGAAGTCTAGAGGCATTTTTTTGAGTTGCAGAACGGCACGATAGTGCCTGATTTAGCTTGGAACACGGCGCGATCGCACTGGACTGGCTTTTGATGTCTTTTAAGTTCTGAATTCGCCCGCCTTCGCTTGCACCAATCTAACGACCTTAGAACCCACATGCCTTCGACCTCCATATTGTCGTGCGCTAGCTCGTAAACTGTTGGACATGCTTGGACAACCTTATAGTCGCGTGAATGCTGATCCTTCCTTCAATGGCAAAGCATCTTTGACGAGGATTAAGCCATACAAATGAACACGATTATGAAAACTTAACTTTAGCTCCAATGTAAGCATCCTTAAGTTGAATTCAGCACAACTACTTGAAACTATTCGTTGAACCTCCGGAGCTTGAGTCGAAAGATTGTCCCCCTCGTGCTTGTGTCATTCCCCTCCTCTTCAAAAGGATTTATCCTCAAATCTGACATCGCCTTCTTTCGGAAAGGATTGGTCCACAAGTCTGACTCTACATCAAAACAGACTAAATTATCAACTAAAACTGAAATGCAATCAATACTACTACCTATGAAAACAAATGCATATGTAGTAAAATATGCAAGAAAAACTTTGAAAAGTTCTATCTCCTCCTAGATCAGATCAAATATCAGCATGTAGAACTCTTCATGTAGTATAGCCATCCATTTACGAATTCCTAGATCAAAAATCAAAATAAATCAAATGATGATCTCTACCATTCGCAAATAAACCCATGTCATTGCACTGGGGTCAAATATCAATATTTGAAATTTGTCATGTTTCACACGCAAACTCTCTTGAATTCCTAGATTAAACACAACAAAACCAAATAACAAGTATCTTTTGTGTAATCACCATGAAACCGAAGTAAACAAGTTTAAACGCATAGGCTACAAAAATCAACACACTCACTTCCCTGTAGACTTTCAATGCATTGTTCTGAATGGTTTGCACAACGATCCATTCTTTTCTCTTCGATGAGTACGATCCCATCCCAAATCTGCAAAACATAATCAACCTTTCCCTTCCCATTGACAATTAACACATTCAAGATCAAGTAATTGCATCAATGGAATAAAAAGACCACATTCACAAGATGAAAACTCAATAGCATATTTACCATAATCACAAACAAACTCAACATGTGCTAAAGAATTTTCCGAAGTGTTGACAAGAATCAGAATATCATCAAAACAGATATTAACAAATTTTTCTATGAAAGAATGCAAAATATGGCTCAATAATCTCATGAAATTACACAATGCACTAGCTAATCCGAATGATCTAACTAAACATGCAAATAAACCATATCTCATTCCATCTTGACGATAAATACTTTTCAAATCAATACCAAATGATAGTAAGTCATGTAATACAAATTGCTCTAATGAAAACACTACCATCGTCAACTAACGACAAGTCATGTAAAGATTGACGACAACAAGAATACGGACAAGAAACACTAGAATGAATTTTATGAAGATAAGACCATTGAAAACGAGAATACACATCATGATCATAAATTAACTCAACAAATATCAAGTATCCTCCATAGTTTATGATAAAGACGATTCTACCATCAAAATAACTAAAAACAAATTTACCAATGGAAGCATGCAAGACATATTTTAATAAACTCATAAAAACACTAGATGCATTAGTTAATCTAACCGAAATAACTATCCACCTATACAAGTTACATGTTAACACAACTTTCCATCTATCACAATCTCTCATACTAAATTGATTAGGCATTGTCAGCACATGATCATTATATAAAACAAGAACTATGCAATTTATCAAGCATATTATCTAAGTAAAGAAAATAACGATACTTGTTTACCAACTGACAATCAACGCACAAGCTCGATATCCTTTTCTCCTTGGGTACTATGCTCTCTTGAACGACACATGAACTTATGCTCTCTCCCACGATACCTTGCTCCATCAACTCTCCAGCCTGTCTTTGTAACTTTATCGTCTCCTTAGGAATAATATAAGTTGGTCGACATAGATTGATAGCTCCGAGTATGTGATCACTCACTTGTATAAGAGACAAAACAAAATTAGACAAAACAGAATTAACCTGGTTAGTATTCAAAAGCGCCTTCTTGTATGGATGTACAATCATCAGTTGTTTAAAATACAATTCACTTTTCAATTCACTCTCTTTTTTATAGTCACTTATTTTTCTCTCATCTTTTTCCTCAATCTCTCTCTCAACTGTCTTTCACTCGTTTATTTTCAAGCTCACTATTTTCATTCTCCCTACTCATTTTTTTCAATCTCTCGTTTCTTCTCGTCCTCACTCTTTTCAAAATTTTCTCTTTCACTATCAATCTTTTTGAACAATTTCTTTTTGTCGTCCACTGTCACTTTTGATCATGGACTTCATCTTGCACACTGGAATCTAACAGTTCTACTTGGACAACATATTCTTTTTCATCTTCTTCCTCCCTAACTTGATTCTTATGCGCCTTATGGGTGTTTTGTAATTGTAACCAACAATCCTCTATCCCCTTACGACACGCCTCCATGATGTCTTCTTTTATATTCTTAGAAAACACTATGAATCTTCTTATCATCATATAATGTTGATTAGTTGGAATTTGCTCTACATGCCTTGGAGGTGCATACTCCTTCCGCCGATTTAGTTGTCTTAGAACAAATCACTTTCTCATTACGGTTTTTAACTCTTCCCATGTCTCGATCGGACGCTCTCCATATCTCATCTGGCTAATCACAAGTTGATCCCACCATGTAGCTGCATAATCGAAAAACTCTTGAATCGCAAGTTTGACCTTTGTTTGCTCAGAATAGTCATAATAGCCAAACTCTTGCTCTATTTGTTTCTCCCATCTCAAATAAGCATCAGGATCAGCTCTACCTTGAAACGATCTCTTTTGGTGTTCATAAGTACTCATATAATTGTTATCATACATGTTTGCTGCAAAACAAATGTTAGTAGATAAAAATTTCCCTCACACACTCCCTTACGTGTTTCGCTTAAATAATGTTTCACTCGTGTATGTACTCAATTGGCTTTTGCACTTAATTAAGCTCACCACTCTTGCCTTTTACCATTACATATTCTCTTTTATAGGTTCTTTTTGAATTCACCAAACAATATCACAGTTTACTAATCAATTCAATAAGAACTTATCACGAAACAAAATATAGAAGGTATGCCTATGATTACATCAATTTTGAACTCTTTGTAATCGTCAGATTGTATACCTTGAATCAATATCAACAACCTCGAAACTTACAGAAACCAAGCAATTAAAGCAAATAATAATTTATATTTTTTTCCTTTTTTTTTGTTTTTTCACGATTTTTTTTTAATACTCATGATTTTCCCACCCCAATATATTCAACATAAAATTAAAGATGAGTAACTCGCTAGAAAGACTTAGCTTTGATACCAAATGATATACTCCACGCAGGGCCGACTCTGAGTTTTGAAGGGCCTAAAGTGGACAATAAAAAAATGGGCCTTTTACGAATTGCTATTAAGACAAGCATAAAAAAAGGAAGAATTTTTTCTGAACAAAAGAGCATCAATACGAAAGAATATCAAATATAATAACCGACTATTTCAATATTTTCAAAGCATCATTTAGATATCACATTATCACTAAGTCAAAAAAGTAATTACCAAATAGGGCCTCCTTGAGTCTAACCCTACTCCCAAACAATTAAAAAAATCCAAAAAACTGAATCTGATGATGAACCCCTAGGTACATAATAATTAAATTGTTTTGTACAAATTATATGCTTTAAATATGTAGAATATTACAATAATCAGTATATGTAGAATATTACAGATTGATTATTTGCTTTAATATTTAAGTATTCTATTTAAGTAATAAAAGGAAAAGAATATTTAAGGGGGCCCTAAAAATTTTTGGGCCTAAAGCCCAGGCACCTTGGGCTTTAGCCCAGGGCCGGTACTGACTCCACGACACGCTTGCGTGAGGTGTTTGTCGCTCGGATCGTTTCTTGCAAAGTTATTGGTTGAATCGTTCACAATACCTTAACCCCTCGCCTATATGTAGACGGTAATCTCGGTAAAATTGCTCGCGTTAGAAAATCTGCTTTGAATGGACACCAACGACACCTTGACCCCTTATTTATAAGTAAGCAGTAATATTGGTACAATCGACAATTGATGCGGTAGAAGACGTCACACACAACTATTTATTGCAGTATGATAAATCAATAATGAATCTCCAGAAAACTAAGAACTAGTTAAGAACCAAAAGATGAGAAAATTTCACAAAGTAGTTTTATTAATCAAAAGTTTTCTCTATGTTACATAAGCCATGTATTCTATTTATACTAATAAAATAAACCCTAATTCTTACAAGGAATAAAATTACTAATTAACAAGCAATTTAGAATCAAATCTATCTAAGAGAATACTAATTACAATAGAATTTGAAAATATATTAAAAATACCTAAAAATATGGAAGAAATCTGATCAAAACAAGCAAAAACGCATTCCTTGATTTTCGTGCCTAGTGCGGTCGCGCCAGGTTTGGCTTGGGATTGGGAGCGACGCCTGAAGTCCAAAGGCGTTTTTTCGAGTTGCAGAACGACGCGACAGTGCCTGATTTAGCATGGAACACGGCGCGGTCGGGCTAAATTGGATGCTACTCTGATGTCTTTTAAGTTTTGAATTAGCCCGCCTTCGCTTGCACCGATCTAACAACCTTAGAACCTAACTCACATGCCTTCGACCTCCACATTGTCGCGTGCTAGCTTGTAAACTCTTGGACATGCTTGGACAACCATATAGTGACGTGAATGCTAATCCTTCCTCGAATCGCAAAACATCTTTGACGAGTATTAAGCCACACAAATGAACACGATTCTGAAAACTTTACTTGAGCTCCAATGTAAGCTTCCTTGAGTTGAATTCAACACAACTACTTGAAACTATTCGTTGAACCTCTGGAGTTTGAGTTGAAAGATTGTCATAAAATTTTGACCCCCTCATACTTGTGTGATGTGATGTGAGAATAATAAAAAGCTTTTGACGAAAGTTTGGCTGATCTATTTTGGTCTTGTTAGTATTCTCATCATGTCCAAAGTGATAGATTTACATTTTTTTGGGTCAAGATAATGGGTTTACTTTCTAGGGAAAAAGTAGTAGAAAAATAATGGATTCCAATAAACTAAATTTTGTGCATTAAGACCGAAAGAATAAAAATATATCTACTCCATGCTTGCTTATAGACATACAAATGTTGTACATGTTTTCCCTTTATCTGAATGGCATACAAGGGCTTTGTTTTTGAGCAATACCTTACAATTAGTTCAAAGTTTGGAAGAAGCCTACCAGGGTTTTTTAGTTTCTCAAGGTCTATTGCCAATTCGAAGCTAGATGTTTACCTTTGAAAAATTAGCTAACCATTTTTGTACACATGATATATATATACATATATATATGTACGGGGCTTCATCCGTAGCTAGCACTAGATGGAAGCACTATTCCATCTAGTGCATCTATGACAGTTCATAGTATAATCTAATGGCCGAGAAAAAAAAAGGTTTATAACTTCCGCCCCCACAGAAGGTCGAAAGGGAGAGAGAATATGATATATGTTGAACTTATTATTTATATTTAATATGTATTATAATTAGTCACTTCTGGCCCTTTAATGGGAGGAAGTTCTTAATTTTGTTACACTTCCAACATGAATCAAATAAGGACCCGCATGAATTGACATTCTAAAGTAATAATATAATAATAATATTATTACATTCTAAAGTAATATCTTGCTTAGTTAATTATATACCCGTTCATTATACTTTTTTAATCAAATATATATATATATATACACACACACACACACACACACACACACACACTACCGATTCCTATATTATTTAGTAATTAACACTATTATGACTAAATTAATAATATTATTGATTAAAATTTAATAATATCATATTAATTTAGTGCTTTAAAAATATGAAAAATTGAGTATAAAAGGAAGAGTTGTCAAACTAAATTAATATGATATTATTATATTTTAATTAATATCCTTCTAATTAAGTTCCTAGCTATTTTAGGAATTGGTAGTATATATATATATATATATATATATATATATATATATATATATATATATAGAGAGAGAGAGAGAGAGAGAGAGAGAGAGAGAGAGAGAGAGAGAGAGAGAGAGAGAGAGAGGAGAGAGAGAGAGAATGAGGATCAGTCCTAAAAATCAGGACCAGATTAAAGTCCTGGACCTTTTTTTTATTTTTAAAACAACTATAAAAAAAATTGATTGTACAGATTTGTTTTGTTATATGTATCCAAATCACACCCAAAACACTGTATTATGAAAAAATTCCAGTTCCATAAAATCTCAAACTTTTGTTTTAGTTGTTTTTAAAAAAAAAGAGAAAAAAGTCCGTATTTTAACAAAATCCTGGAGTCCGGACCTGATCCGAAGTCTATATATATGTATGATTAAAAAAGTATAATGGACGGGTACATAATTAACTAAGCTAGATATTACTTTAGAATGTCAATTCATGCGGGACCCTTGTTTGATTCCTGTTGGAAGTGTAAAATGGTATATATATATTATATATTATTATATTATGTATATCAAGAATAAAATAATAATTTTAGCTTATTTTACATTCTCTCTCCCTTCCGACCCTCTATGGGGCGGAAGTCATAAACCTTTTATTTTTCCTCAGTCATTAGAGTATAGTATGGACCATAGATATATTAGACAGAATAGTGCTTCCATCTAGTGCTAGCTATGAATCAAGCCCATATATATGTATGTATATCTGCAAATAAATCACATTACTTTCAATTTGGTGCTCTTACATGGCTACATATCAACATGTTTGGATAGCATTCTGTCAAATTTCTCAAATAATGCACGTGACATAAAAGATCTATGCATTGCCCAATCGGCAATGCGTACCAAAACAATTTGGTTCTCAAGTTACTTGTTGACTTGTAAATTGCATGGTCAGGATACTTCTAATTCTTGATTAACTTGTTGCATATATTCAGGTTAACTCGGCCGATAAGATTCTTGAACTTTTGAATTTGGGAAACAGTAGGCGAAAAACTGAAAGCACGGAGGCTAACGAAACATCCTCACGGTCAGTGACCTGTTATTATTTCCTTTCTAACAGAATTATGTCTCGCCATGATCTCAGTGAAAGCATGAGATTAAAAGTCCACTGGGGGCCGTTGGCACAATCAACTTTAGTTCGGTCCCTGTATCTTATTATGTGTTTGTTATGAACTATTATTAATTAACCAATATTACCAGGAAAATCATGGTTGTCATTCCTATCAGCTCCAAGTGAAGGGTGATTTTACTAACAACTATTGAAAGTACCAATGGTGTCAAAATTATTATCAATAAAGATTACTCCACAAAAGTATAGAAATGCTCACATCTCCCTATTGTCTGACGTGATGCTAGCTTTATCTGAACAGCTCACATGCAGTTTTGGAGATAACTATTACAATAAAACAGAAAAACAGATATAGCAATCAAGTTATAAGAGGAAAACTTGCACTTGTGGATCTTGCTGGCAGGTATAACCCACCCATGGAAGTACTTCTTTTTCTTTGTTTTCTGTTACAGATTCAGCTCTGTTCAAATGGAGGGTAATATATGTATTTGTCGTGCAGTGAACGTGCTTCTGAAACAAATAGTGGTGGCCAAAAGCTGAGAGATGGTGCCAATATCAATAGCTCACTTCTTGCTTTAGCAAACTGCATAAATGCTTTAGGAAAACAGCAGAAGAAGGGTCTAGCATACGTTCCATATCGCAACAGGTATGATCGGTAATTATTATCCTGGATTGTTACCCAATAATTAGACCTGGAAAACGGCCGGGCCGGGCCGAAATGACCCGTGCTTTGGCGGGCTGAGTTTGTGAGGTCCGTGGCCCGGGTTGGCCCGGCCCGCGGGCTTCTTTTTTTTTTTTTTTGCAAAATCTTGATACACCAAAAATAGTAATAATAATAAATATTAAGAATAAAATAATTTATAAGAAACAATAATTCTAATTACTTCAAATTTTATATCTATATGATATAATTAGTTCAATTTCATAAAAAATCTATAACTTAAACTATAGATTTTGGACTTGCAATATAATTATAAAAAATTGAAGTTATAGTTTAAGTTCAATTTCTTCAAACTTCAACTTTATGATGAATAAGTTGTGCTCCAAATCCATTTGCAGGAGTTGTACTACCAAATACCAATATGATGTAGTAATTAATTTCCTTACCACTGCGCTGGGCTTGAATATCAGTGTCACAATAATAGAAAAGTAAAGACAGGCATGTAGGCCTATTAGAATATTATATACGTACAAAAGTAAATAAATAAACAATATTTTATTTTATATATTGAAATTGTATGGTTATATGTATTAATGAAAAAGTTATTTTTTTAGTTTTAATAATCAGAGTTCATTTGTATGGAAACAAAAAAAAAATCTAAAAATGAATTTTGAAAATGTTTAATTGGAGTAATTAATGATTTATGTAATCCAAATTCTGCAATCATTATTATATAGACAACAATGCACTTATAACCGTATGTACTCCATCATCTAAATGGATGAATTTTATAGTTTCCAGTAAAAGGAGGAGGAGGAGGAGAAGGATATTGAATTCAAAGCATAATATTTTTGCCCACCTTGTCAAACAGCCAATTTATGTAAAATCCTTTCATGTTTCTAGAAAGAAAAAACAAACAAACAAACAAATTGGAATTAATTATATTATTCACATTAGGAGGACACTAACCAAAAAACAGATTCCTAAATTTGGTCTTCTAAATTCAGAAAAGGAATGCTTAATTATATAATGGAGTACCTAATTTGGAGGTGAATTATATTATTTATACCACTCCCATACTCAACTCAACAACAAAATTAAATAAGAAATATTAATAAAATATCAATAGTTGTTGTACTTCAGTTGATTTGAACTCTTATTTATTTACTTATCTTGTGTTCAAGCCTCACAACCTACAAGTAATAACATTTTATTTAAAAATAAAAAAAAATTCACGGGCCACGGGCCGGGCCAAAATGGCCCAAGTTTTCGTGGGCTTAAAAAATGTGGCCCAAAGCCCGGGTTTTGGCTGGCGGCCCGGCCCACGGGCTTTGGGCCCGTTTGCCAGGTCTACCAATAATATAGCTTATGTCCTTCTATTTCAGCAAACTGACACGGATTCTTAAAGATGGTCTGAGCGGTAATTCTCAAACAATCATGATTGCTACCATATCCCCTGCGGGTATTCAGTACCATCACACTATTAACACGTTGAAATACGCTGACCGAGCAAAGGAAATTAAGACACACATCCAGGTGAGTTATTTGTTCTAGGTCTTCTGCACTTGTTTATAAATGAATTAATTCCAATTTAGAATTCATAATGAGCAGAAAGAGGTGTTGACAGCGTTGTGGCAATTATTCATGTCTTTAAGTGTTTGGGACAGAACATCTCTTGCATATGCACAAGTTGTATTAATTTACATACCAAATTGGTTGTTCCTCAAATGTCCGTCACTTTTACAAACTCACTTCCATCAAGGACTATATTGCAGGAAACTACAACTGTTGTCAGACATTATTAGATACATCTCTAGAACACTGCTATATTATTAGTCATTCCATTGTTTCTATACAGCTCAATTATTTGCCAAGACCAACATATGGGTATGTGTTTAATGTTAATACATTACTATGTATACCTCGGTTGATGTGATAATACTCATAATATCCTTGTTTTCATATTATACTAAATTTTATGTCATGGGATTGTGAATAATCAGTTCACCAACCTACTCATACTTGATTATGTTACTGTTACATGGAGTTCCATGTGTTTGTTCACGGTGCCTTTTGTGCATTAATCCATTTGAATCATTGATCATTTATTTAAATTTTGTTCATTAGACTACATGATTTTCTGACATCCACAGAAAAATATTGGGACAATTGATACCCATGTTTCAGACTACCAACGAATGATTGAAAGTCTTCAGGTACGCTTTTTGAAGTATCATCATCAGCGTTGTTTCATGCCCCAATACCTATGTATCCCAATTAATGACTAAATCGACTGTACAGGTAGAGGTTGGCGGTTGAAAAAAGAACTAGCTGTAAAGGAATCACAACTAAGCACCAAACCTACTGAAAAAACATCAGATGATGAGCTATCTTGGTTGAATATACTGAGCCAAGAAATCAGTGAAAATGTTCAGGAGCGGATAAACTTACAGAAGGCCTTATTTGAGCTTGAGGAGACTAACCTTCGCAATCGCACTGAACTCCAACATCTTGATGATGCTATTGCCAAACAACAGGTTTGTGCCATTCTCTGCAATTTAGAGTGTGTTTGATTGTATTGCCTTCTGAACTATTTTGTTCTCACTTCTGTGTCCCAAGGCTACCTTGGACCATCTGTGTCCACAAAAGATAACATGATCTAGTAAATGGTACCTGAATCTGAAGGAAAAACCTACGCTGATAAATGTACTCACCAGTTTAACATTTGATAGGTATTATATCATCATTCATGTGACCTGAGCCGTCACTTGTTCTTGAGCACATTACTTTGATTCGTTGCTCACTTTCTTTGCAGCTCTAGTATAGTTTGGTTGATTCCTTATCATAGGACAATATATTTATACCTCAAAGAGCAAGCTGGAACTGCTGAAAAATGTGAAGTTTCATTTCCGCAAGACTTTGCCAATTTTTCTGGCTTCCATTGGGAACCCCGTAAGAACTTTAGCAACAATAATAGAAATGACTTGACTGTCTTTGCCTCCATTCTTACCGTTCCCCTTTGAATTTGGCGGCTTTTCCATATTGTCTATTACATTTTTGTCAGTGAGAAAAAATTGTTCTTATGACGAAGTTCCTTTTCCCTCCATCTCAGGCCATTGAAAATGACGGAGCGGTTGTGCAGGCTTTAGGATCAAGGCGACAAGTCATTCTCGATAATATCCGTGACAATGACGAGGCTGATGTCAATTACCAAAGAGTAATATCCCACCTACTTTTGTTGCTTATATATATATATTCTGATTTGCTTTTCCTAGTAACAGCTATACTAGATTTATATTTTGTAGGAAATTGAAGCAAATGAGAAGCGTAGATGTCAACTACAAGAGATGATTGAGGAAGCCATTAGTAACAATGGTAACAAAACCTACTTGCGCATTCTCAGCCAATACAGACTCCTGGTAAACAGAGTTAAAAATTACGACAAACACTGCTATTACAGTATTTGAAGTTCATGATTAGATTAATACCAGATATGATATTTTTATTATACTTTAATTGCGACCTTGAGTAGGGGAATGTGGATCAGGAAATTGCTAAAATCTTGCAAGTCAACTCAAGTGAAACCAAGTCCTTACCTCCTCCATCCTCCCCCTGTCCCCTCCACCTACTCCCTTTTCCTTGACAAGGGCATGACGTTATACTAAATTTCTAATAGCTGCTGACAACTGGTTACACCTAAGTTTGATATAGGTTATTAAGGCTTTGTGGGACCTTGAATAATGTTATAGGGTTTTTTACTGATTCTGCAAACTTGCTATTCGAGCGTGACAGTTGTTATCCTGTATAATTTAGGGGATGGCAAATACTGAGCTTCAGTTTGAAATGGCAATGAGGGATCAAATCATTCTTAACCAGCAGGAAGCACAGAGAAACATGTGGAATTTACTTATGGGTTTAGGACTTGACGAGAAACGGCTATCTGAAATTGCTGCTAAGCAAGGGATTTTAGTAGAAGACTGGACGATGACATCCTGTCCAGGGTTTTCAGATAATAAGCAGTCACAAAATTTAGGAAGCGGAAGTTATACTCCCTTACCCTACTGTGCTTGCAGTGGGCAATCCTTTGCTAAATCATCTCGCGTCTTTCAACAAACCCAGGACATTGGTGCTAGGTCATTTTTCAAAGGAAATTGGCCTCGTACTTTTTGCAGAGAGGAGTATCACAGTTCATACTACTACACGACTGAGAACAATTACCCGACTGCATTGATGAGGCTGAGGAAGAATAATGAGCATTGTCTCAATGATGGGCCAAGTTCAGTATTTGGTACTCCTGATAAATATCATCAAGGTTTGCATAATTTATACCAACATACGAGAACCCTGTCCTCTCCGTACAGTAAAAGCTCCATGCAAACTTTGTCTTTCAGTGCTGACTTCCAACAGCAGCAGAAGGTATGCGTGCAAACACTCAATTTGTAACAAATCTCTGAATAATATAACAGGCCTGTGACAGCATGCTAATTTTTTGATCTAGTTTTCACAAACTTTTCTTCTGATCTTTCCCCTTTTTATTTTTTACAGTGACACATGCTGTATATAATTTAACTCCAGGTTAGTTTTGATCGCAGGAATCTTGGACTAGTATCTCAAGACAACAACTGCATATGAGTTCTCCTGCTGGAACCAGTGCCAGTCAAGATTCGTGTAGTGGATTGACGACACATCATGGTTGGTCTACCCAAGGTCGGTTTGGGTACAGCCCAATGGAGCAAGTCCCCACTGTGGTCTGCTCTAACCATATTTTCCCAAAATTTGTTCCTCCAAATCGCCCTAATATGTCTCAGGTTCTCCCTTTATATTCTAGTTCCAGGTCAATTCATGTTAATTCACATAATCTTGATTCTCACCCCTCGAGTTTTATGTAGACCGTAATGCTTTTGTAAGTCTGATTATCCCCTTTTCCTAGCAAGTGTACATATGTTAATTGATGTTAGAGAATCTTGCAAATATTGATCTCAATGTTACGTATTCTATTCTTCTTTTTCCCGCCTGTTGAGAGCTGGGGAAAGAGGATGGAAGGCCTTTAGACATTAGAACTGTACTAGTAGTCAACTTGAAGGGTGTAGCTCTTGTACTCTCTCTGGACATATATGTATGTACTTGACGTAGGTGGCAATCTTAGTTAACTAACAGCAGATTGTAGGCATTTTCAATTCTTTTATAAAGTAGTAGGATACATGATATTGACAGCTTTGCTATTGGCTTACTGAAGGATCTTTGTATGTTTCTTGTGATCCCCTGTTAAAACTCTAAAACGCATCATCATCTTTCTAGTAAATCAGGTAGATCCACGCCCGCGGGATTTTTAATTCAGTTTCAATTATTGTATCTATTTCAAAATATATGATTAATTTTAATTTTTTAAAATATTTATTTATTTTTAAAAAATAAATTGACATGAACGTCCATGCCAAAGGAGTTTGAGAAGTGTGATCGACTATGATGCTGAGCATAAATTCTTTGTAAGTCATCTTTGTATAAAGAAATGATGAATGAAAATTGAAAAGCTAAATCCAAGTGAAGTGGCAGAACTCATCCCATCACATGTCTGAACCTTGAGGTTCTCACGGGCTATGCAAAGAAATATGGGATGTAGAACAAATTAGAAATGCTCAAATTCTAAAAAAGCCTATGTGATGATTATTCTGGAAGTGCTATAAGTTAAAGTTATGATTGTTGATGCAGTTCAAGAATTGAATAATCCATTCCAACAACAAAAATACTGACTGTCAATCAGTGAGGAGGTATATAACATTATTTTATTTATATGTTTATATATTTTAAGAATTGTCTTTCTATACTATTGTGTATGTATTGCATCAATCTGAACAAGCTTTGTTCTTCTATTGAAGATATAATTTTTGGAAGAAGAGAAACTGTAGACAGAATGACTCCTGCTTGAGTAAAAAGAATTTGTACGACTTCTGCTTCACTCATAATTTCTTCTACACCAATTGCTTATTCTCTCTTACTCCATTCCATAATAATAGTTATTTAATAATTAAAATTTATGTAAAATTTCATAATTACTCTTTTATGAAAAATTGAAAACTACTAATATTTGAGATTTTTTTTGAGATAATAATGTAAGAAGTTAGGGGTGATATAAGAAAATAAATAATTTATTCTCCTAAAAATTATAAATATCAAATAAATTAAAACAATTTTTCTCTCTTCAAAAAGTCTATTATTATAAAATGAAGAGAGTAAATTATATTCATTCCAAAGTATAAAATCATTATTGACCTTATAAACAAATTTATTTTTTTAAAATTTAAATTAATATTTTTATTTAAATATAATATAAACTATCCAATATGTACTACTAATAATTATAAATTTTATTATTTTGATGATTTTTTTAATCACTTTGAGTATGAAAATATTATAAATACAATCAATGGTCCAAATTCCGTCCAGCGTTCGAATATTTGCAAGCTGCAACTCAAACTGTGTTATGCCATTTTCCGTGCAACTATGTACTTTCTACCTCTATACGACCTTCTTGTTCTCCGTAATGTTTACACCTGTTTGAAAGAAAAAGAAAGAAACAAGGATACGGAATTTGCAGAAAAATGGCGGAGGAGCCAATAATAAAACCCTACAAGCTGAAACATACCCTCACAGGCCACAAGCTCGCAATCTCAAGCGTCAAGTTCTCCGACGATGGCAAGCTCCTCGCCACCTCCTCTGCCGACAAGACCATCCGGACTTGGTCCCCCGTCGACGGCACCCAAATCCAAGAATTCCATGGACACGAGCTAGGTATCTCCGATGTGGCATTCTCCTCCGACACTCGCTACCTCGCCTCCGCCTCAGACGACAAGACCGTCCGGATTTGGGAAGTTTCCACCGGTTCTCTTATAAAAACCCTAACTGGTCACACCAATTACGTCTTCTGCGTAAACTACAATCCTCAGTCCAACTTGCTCGCCTCCGGTTCATTCGACGAGACCGTTAGGGTTTGGGATGTCAAGACGGGCAAGTGCTTAAAGGTTCTTCCGGCCCATTCTGATCCAGTCACCGCAGTTCATTTTAACCGAGATGGGTCGTTAATCGTGTCCAGCAGTTACGATGGGTTGTGCCGGATTTGGGATGCGTCGACGGGGCATTGTCAGAAGACGCTGATTGATGATGAGAATCCGCCCGTCAGCTTTGTCAAGTTTTCTCCCAACGGGAAGTTTATTCTTGTTGGCACATTGGATAACACATTGGTGAGTTTGATTATGTTCCACTTGTTTGATTAAATTCCTGTGTGAATTTTACTCTGAAATTGTGAATTGTGTTTTTGTCGAATTAATATTGTCAAAAGAGTCAAAATTTTAATTTGGGATGCGTTTTTACTCTTACTTTGAATGGAAATTGCAAAAGATCATCTTTTTAATCCCTAGGTTGCTTGAATTTTTGATTTTGTAGAGTAGAAATTATTGGGTGACCGCATTGGTGTATGACTTCTTCTTAGTTTGGGAACTGCATTTTGAATTAGCTTGCTATTTTTATTCTATTAATAATAAGCCAGAATATCTCCTGGTTTAGCTTAAGATTTGAGCCATAGGTTATTGGAGTCTGTAGGGGTTTTACATGTTTACTGGATAAATTGATATTTGGTTTTTAGGATTGTGCCAAAATGCTAGACTAACAAGACCGAGAACTGGACTTGGAACTACAATTATCTTCTTCGACAGTGGTAGAAATTCTATGTGGATATGACATGAACCCAGAAAGTGAACCTTGGTATATAATGTATATATATCCACGAACCCAGAATGTGAACCTTGGTATATAATGTATAAGCATCAGCAGTATGTGAAATGCAAAAGCATTTTGAAGGCGCTATTATTAAATGTTTGGGATTTTCAGGGCAGGGAAAAAATAAACAAGCCGGGATAGTTATCTGGATGTAGCTTGAGTGTTGATTTCATAGAAATATTTAACTTAATATTTTATTTTTTTTCTGATCGTCTATGTAAAGCAGTCAATGAAAATCTATTTCGCTGGCATAAATATATGTGCTCAAATTTAGGAAACCAATATCTACTATGGAATCAATAGTTTTAGAAAGTGTCAGCTTACAGATCATGCCTCTGCTCATTTATATCCTTCTTTGACATTCTCTGAAACTGTAAAACAAAATCATGCTGTCTCCAGGGTTTCTGAATGATTATAATTGATACTCCTTAAATAGAGTACTTTTTCAATGGAAATATGAAGAAAAGACTCTTTTTGTTTACTTCTTCGGGAGGGTGTATTTTGGTACTTCCACCTTGTTCCCGTGCTGTGTTTATTTTAAAAATCAATTAACTAGTTTACTATCTAATTTCACAGTATCTTTTCTAATATTATGATACAGTACCTAAGACTAGTACCATGTCATTATCATATCCGTCCTACTAATAAATGCAATAATGTGTGATACAGGACTACAAGAGGCAAATGGTTCTCTCCCTCGCTCTTTCTTTTTATTCTTTTGGTGGTGGTTGCTGGGGGGGGGGGGGGGTCCTTGGCATCGCGAGCGCTAAGAAGAGGCTGCCTTTCTTTTTTAAACTGCTGAATGCATGGACTACTTGGTTTATAAGGATTATCAAAACTATCACAAACAACATATTATAGCCTTGAAGGGCATAAGGAATAAGCATAAAATTCCCAATTTGTTTGTCTTCATGCTATGTTCGGAATCCAAAAGAAATATAAAAAAGTTGTTCAAATAATTAGATTATTTATTTCAAAAAACTACTGTAGAGAATACTTTATCACATTGAGGGCATAGGGCTGGGGAAAAAAAATGTGAAATTCACAAATTGGTTGCGTCTTTAAGTCATATTTTGATTCATTGGTTCCCCATCAAGTTGCTTTATGTAATGCATATAATGTCTAACATGATTTAGGGCCCCATGAAAAAAAGTGTGGTTTAGGTATTCAATTTCATCGACTGTAAAACTTATAATTACATGTTTTAACTTTGTTTTAGTGTTTCATATCACTGCAAAAATTTGTTGTAGGTATCATGAGGTTCTATCAGGGCATCTGGTTGGGCTTTGTTTGGGTACTCTTTTATTGTCTTCCAAATGTTACTTTTTTCCTGTTATGGTCACAAGTTCCTTCAATTACCAACGGTGTTGTATCTGTTTTGTTTTCCAAATTCACGCTTTTCTTAGAATCTTCCATATCTTATGCTACCTCCGGCTGAAATTGAGATTCCTATTTTGAAGCTTATTATATAGAAGTGAAAAACCTGTGTTTTGATTCTAAATCAAGATGGTAGGTTAAATGAAATTGAAAATGAACACGGGTGAACAGTGATGCTTTTCCTGGTTCACTTTTGTAAATGATTGTGTTCAATGTAATCTGGCATCTGATCTTGATTTGTAATGCTGTGTATGCAGAGGCTGTGGAACTATACGACTGGCAAATTCTTAAAGACTTACAGTGGGCATGTTAATTCGAAGTACTGCGTTTCGTCTGCCTTTTCCATAACAAATGGAAAATATATTGTTAGTGGTTCAGAGGATAATTGTGTATACTTGTGGGAACTCCAGTCTAGAAAAATTGTTCAAAAATTGGAAGGTCACACTGACCCTGTCATATCAGTATCATGTCACCCTACGGAGAACATGATTGCTTCTGGTGCACTCGGAAATGACAAGACAGTGAAGATCTGGGCACAGGACAATTGACTTGTTTCATCTTCTTTTTAGTGTAGAAACATCTGTGCTTTTGTGATCCAAGCAATTCAATGGTCTGTTTTTATGGTATTGGGTTAGAGAGCACTGCTCTTTGCAACATCAATACAAACGATATTTCAGTTGCCATTCGAGCATGCTTGTTGTGTTTATGAAGAGATGTGCTACTCTTTTTTATTTTAGGATTCTGGAATCCTAAAATGATAGTTTTGTACTTGGTAATGTATACTCTCTTTAAAAATAATTTACAAACCAAACAATTATACGATTAAAATCAAATAAATTTATATTAATAATATATTGCAAGTGAATTAGTATAATAATAGATTTTTTTTTTTGTGAAAGGGAAAGAGTATCACTCTTAAACTTGTGTTGATTTTCTAGCTCTCTTTATGAGATTTGCCTCCTTCCACTAAAAATAAATTAAAAGAAATTGATCTGAGGATTTTCTTGAAAAGGATCTAATAACCACCCAAGTTTCTAAATACTAATTAAGTAAGCCGCCATGTTTGTAGTATTCCAGTGTCGCTCCAACCGACTGACTGCATTATTAACGCACGCATTACTAGATTATTAAGCTCACAAACTTGTCATTCGGTCCTAATAATAATATATATTTCCATAAGCTGTTTTAACATGTTTAGGAACTTAATCTACATCTATATTGGAGTACTAATCTACATCTATATTACTCCTATTAAGCTTCCATGAGACTTCCTTTACGAATTTTGTCTTTAATTATATTACTATTTTATCCATTTAATACTTCCTCCATTCCAAAATAAGTGACGTTTTGGAAGAAAAAATTTATTCCAAATTATCTGTCGTTTACAACTTTCAAGGAGAATAAATTATTTACTTTCCTATATCACCCTTACCTTCTCTCATTGTCCTAAGAAATTCTCACCCCTAATATTAATAGTTTTTAACTTCTTATAAAGGGGTAGTGATGGAATTTCACACAGATTTTAATTATTAAATGATAGTATTAAATGACTTTTTTAATTGATTTAAACGACACTTATTTTGGAATGGAGAGAGTATTAATTATTTATTTTTCTGAATTCTAATTTTATCTTGACATAATTGATACTCGCAACTCGTGTATCAGGACCACTAGTTAAGTAGTACTCCCTCCGTCCTGGGATAAAAGTTTTGGTGGAATTTTTACGCATATTAAGAAGATGAATAAAATAACAAAATTATCTATAATAATGTCATTAAATATGAAGAGAGAATTAGAATAAAAAAAGTATGAGATATTTAATGCTACGGGTATAATAGGAAAAATTATGTAAAAATTTGGTTATTAAAGTAAAGTGGACATTTAACATGAGACAACCCAAAATAATAATAAGAATTTTTATTTTGAGACGGAGGGAGTACTGCATAGTACATACTCACCCAACCAACGCCGCCTTAGTTGGACTACTTTGAAGATTATTATTATTATTATTATATTTTGAATTTGGATAAATATTGATTTCTTTGAAGATAGAGTAGAGAGTCAGAGACTCACACGTTCATTCTAGAATATGGATTGCGGAGGAGAAAATGTATTGGGGAGTTTGAAAATAAGTCGCTGCTCTCGAATTACATACAGTATAAAAATAAAAATATATCTGTCAACTAAGAATAACTTATAATATGTTAATTATTCATTCTAATTTGAAAAAAGGGAGGGCGGGAGTATTAATTAAAGAATATTTTGAAACTGATCTCTGGAACTTGTGGTGGAGTACATATAAGGATAAACTTTGTACCACGCAGTTGAAACATTAATATGATTTATGTAGTTTTGAAAACAACTATTTTTAATTAGTAGTAGTTATATAGTTTACAATATTATAAATTGTAATTTAAATTAATTCATACCAATTTCAAGAATTATAATTCTTGAGATAACTTGCAAAAGTCAAAATAAAGTTATTATTTTAATTCTTTCTCCGTATGTATAATGGATTGGACCGATGGAGTAAAAAACTTGTTTTGCTAGCCCAAGTAACTGCAGTATAATTAATAACCAAAGGTCTTGGCCCAATGGTTATCTCCATCTCTTGAGTTTTAAGAAGGTGAGTTTCAAGTGACAAAAGTTGTGTGCAAGTTTAAATTTAAATTAACAAAAAAAAAAAAAACTGTAGTTTAATCAGGAAATTGAAGTTTATACAAGTAATGCAGATATTACGCTTCTATGTTTTTATTTTTTCTATAATAATATCTGATTATATCAAGTTTGACTAAATTGATTTTATTATTATTATTATTAGACACAATATGGTATAACTTGAGAGAGAGAGAGAGAGAGAACAGAGAAGAGCAACCTTCGTTTGAATAATTCCGACTTCTAGATACTCGTCCGTCACCGATATCCGGAATAGATTGAAGGATCAAGAGCACTTTACTTATCTAACATTCTTCTTTAAATAATATTTCTTTATTAAAATTATAATATTTTGGAGATTTTTTTAAAAAATAAGTGGGATTGGGGGTGTCATTTTTGTAAATAAAAGTAAAGCAAATGAGACCACTCTCCTTTAAGAATCTACAAAACGACGTAATTTTTAAAAAATAATGTTATTTAAAGAGGAGTGTTAGATAACCATTTAGATTATAGTTAATTTACATAATTTTAAAATTTATTTTTGTGAAATGAGCTTATTATATTTTTTGAGATTATAGTTTCTTATTAAAAATATTTTAAAAATAATTTATAATATTAACTATTGTATTAATAAATATTAAATAAATTCATATCGAGTTTAAAAAAATCACATATTGACCAAAAAATGAATAAATGGAAGTACAAGTTAAAGCTATAAAAGAGAGGGTAGAAACTAGATCGAAGGGTCTGTGTTTCCACCTACTCTTGGAAATTGGTCCATGTACACCACAGAGTTTCTTTCTTAATTTCTTGTTGAAGAAGGCAAGTCCATGCTTCCTCCTCCCGAGCCTCCATCTCTATCTCATTTTTCAGCATAATTGCTAGGTTTTTTAATTTGATTTCCGTCTATATAATTAACAAATTCCATTTCTTTTTCTTTTTTGCATGCAGGGTATATATATATTTCAAGGGAAGAAGATTAAATAATACTAAAATAAATAACATCAATGGATATGTCACATGCTAGATGTTTTCCTGAGCTGGTTAGTTTAAATTAAAGGACAAGTTCGTGAGATATATCCAATCTTTAACAATTCAAGCTCTTATATCACCTTTTATTTATGATTTTAGTTTCATTTAATTAAACTTGTGTAGGAACTACAGGGAATGGATGATTGCAACAACTTCTTTCATCTCTTGCAAAATGATTGCACCACCAACAGTACCACCACCACCACCACCAAAACACAACAATTGGTAACAGCTTCCACCGGAAACTACCAACACCAACGGCCTTTGTTTTGTGAAGGCAGCTTCATCAAAACCGATTCCCAGCAGTTATACAGTAGTAGTGGAGAGTGGGTTATGAAGCCAAAGAAGGAAGAGGTGGTACTGTTTAATGATGACCAACTATTTTTAAGCTTCCCATTCTTTAATTGGAACACGCCTGCAGGGCGGCATATTACTAGTAAAAGTAGAGCTCCTCATCATACTACTAAAGATCACATCATGGTGGAGAGAAGGCGAAGAGAAAAGATCCGCCAGCGTTTGATAGCACTTTCAGCTATTCTTCCTGGCCTCAAGAAGGTATATCCATCTATATAATTAATTACATCATATCCTTTTTGAATCTCTTCAACCTCTGCAAAGACTTGCTTTTTTCCCCTTGTGTGTTAGTGTTGGCGCATAGTACGTAGAATACTACTGCAGAAAGCAAAACCAAACCTCTGCTACAGCAGAAACAGAGCAAGAAAAGTGAAAAGACATTTGAGAAGATGAAAACTATTTAAATAAGACACTTGCAAAGTAAAATGCTCAATTACGTGAGCCTAATTAAGAAGTGGAAGTAGTTCCACTTTTATATATGCTTGTTCCTAAAGAATAACTAAATCAAGTACCACTTTACTTATTCAACCAAATTAAATACCGACTCTAATTAATTAAACAACATACGTCATGTGCATCATATTTTGTCAGTTAGGGTGTAGGTAGGTGACAGGTGAGCTTATATGTATTAATTGGATCCCGCTAGTATGAAGTTATTTTTTTTTAGTAAATTGGTTGATTTAATGAATAGAATCTTATAATCTGTATCCGCATGCGCGTCGATTCGATATTCTATTGGTCAATTGACCAACTTATTCCAAAATAAACTTCATACTAACCACTTCCGTATTAAGTATAAGCGTTTCGTTCTGATGTATGACATCACTTGCCTTTTATTTTGGAACGGAGGTATTATTAATTGAAGATAGTCTAGCTGAAACGCTAGGCCATATTAGAAAATGATTTCACTTGCCGCCGAGTGGAAAGTATGAAGATAGTCCAGCTGAAACAGTAGTTGCACAATTTAATAATACTGTTATATGAATTTATCTTAATTAAAAAGATTATTTTAAGTAAGATAATTAGTTTCTCGGTTCCAAAATATGTATATTATTGACATTCATGCATGCAGATGGACAAAGCTTCAGTTCTTGAAAATGCTACCAAGTACCTGAAACAGTTGGAAGAACGTGTTAAAGCGCTTGAGCAGCAGATCAAGAAGAAGAAATCCTTTGAGTCGGTTGTAGTTGTCAGGAAATCTCAAATTTGTAATGATGATGATGATGATGACGACGACAACAACTCCCATGATCATGAGCTTTCAGCTGGTGATCGTCATAATCAGGGACTTCCAGAAATAGAAGCAAGAATTTCAGATAAGAGTGTTCTCATTAAAATCCACTGCCAGAAGCAGACAAGCTTTCTACAAAAGCTACTTGCCCAAGTTGAGAAGCTTCATCTTACTATTCTCAATATCAGTTCCTTGCCATTTGGGAATTATGCTATGGATATAACAATCTCGGCTAAGGTATTTTTCCCTTCCTAGCTAGCTAGAGCTAGCTTCTTACACAGTTCTAATTACTTTTATTAATTCATGTCGAATTTATGTCAAGAGGCGCTAGCTATATATGAAATGTAATCTCGCTAAGACAACGTAAATTCAAATTCAATGGAGTATATTATATCATTAGGATGAGAAATAGTACAATTAATACATGTCTGCATGCATGCTAATATGAAAGTTCAAATTCAATATTAATTTTATGGAGAATATATATTATGGAATATATATATATATCTTATAATTATGGTATATATAGCTTATTATTAATTTTCTCTACCATGAATATTCACCCCGTAAATCCACTGAAATAAAGGGATACTTAATTTTATTACATATATATTACACCCAAGTTTATCTCTACTTAAAGGTTAAAGCATGTCCAACCCTCCCTAGCTACATAGCAATCCTTTTTTAGCTGTCAAAAATAAAAGCTATAATTTTTGTACGTATAATTAGAGGTATTACAAATACCTCTGTAACATTTTGTTATAACTATTAAGCTATATGATAAGCTATGAGGGTGTACACATTGATGTGTTGAGGTATTAGAATTTTTGATTTATTGAAGTGCAAAAGAGAAGTTTTTGAAATTGAATTATTAACCACTGGAATATATATGTCTCCAATTTTTGCAGATGGATGCAGAATTTTGCTTGTCAAAGAAGGATCTCATTAGAGTACTTGTACGATCGATCGGCTTTTGTTAAGACTTCAGACTATGGAACATGAATGCATGACAAAATCTATAACTATGTTTGTTTAAAAGAATTATAATTCTGGGATTATAATTCTAATTTAAAGATTATTAAGTAATTTTATAATTTCTAGACTAATAGTCTTAAGTCTAAATTTGAAAACAAACAAGACACTTAAGATTAATAGTTCTATCCAAATTATAATTCTTGCAAACAAACATAACTCAGGGTTACATACATAGAATTAAGGGCGTAAACGAATCGAGTATTAATAGAAAATTACAATTAGAAGAGGCTCATTTAGCTACCGAGTCGAGCACGATTCCGAATCGAGCCCGAGCAGTTTGAACTTTTCGAACGAATATGATCCGAGTATTAATAGAAAATTACAATTAGAAGAGGTTCAAGTAATTTATCGAATTTTAAAATTTGCTCATATTTGACTCATTTATATTTTGAGTCGAGCTCGAATCGAACTTTTAATCGGCGAATCTGAATCGAAATACGAATCGCTTTTCTTTCGTTTCTGACGTTACATAGAATAGCTAACATTAGAAAAACTCGCATTAATCTTATCCTAATTGATCCATTTTCCAAATAATTGTTTGCAGAAGGTGCTTTGGTCTATGTGCGTGGAGAGATGCAGACACTTCAAGTCTTTTTAGTTTCTAGATCGAGTTCTCTGTGGGTGTCAATCAATAATATTTTATCGTCACTATCTCGATCTCTAAAATAATTTCTGTAGATAATAATATTTTGTTTGATAATAAACCAATATTATTGGAATAATTAATGTATGGTGTAACACTCCAATCTCATATTGAAACATGTGAATAATTTAATATGTATATAAGGTTTCGGACTACTATCTATAGAACATTCAGTCATGATTATGATTTGATTCAAATTTTAAATTTCACCTAGATTGTATCGGATCAAGGGCGGTCCGGTACCTTAATGACCGGTAATGACCGGTACACTTTGATTTTAAATTTATTTTTATTTTTATTTTTTGGTTTTTTAACCACAATAATGAGAAAAATAAATAAAAATAATAAACGATTTGAACAAAAAGCGTAAAAAGAAAATATATTTTTTATTAAAAAAAACGTAAACTTTACGGTGTTTTTTAATAAAAATATATTTTCTTTTACAGATTTTTTGTTCAAACTCGCTTTATTATTTTTATTTATTTTCTCATAATTAATAGTTAAAAACAAAAAAAAAAAGAAAAGGGGAACCGGTCATTACCGGTCATTAATGCCACCGGACGTCCCCCCAATTCGATTGTATCATACGGTGCTAACAAGTCTTATGTGTAATCTATTTCTTATGCCATTTCAGACTCCTTGATCTTTTGACTGGTTTCTAATGTTAATTGGATTTCTCTCATACGAAGTTCTGGTCATCCAGTAATTTACACAATTTTTTTTCTTCTTTCAAATGAAAATGCCACATTTAAATATAAAATATATTGAATATATATCATAAGACAAAAAGGGTGTGTGTGTATATATATATATATATATATATATATATATACCAAATTGCATCGATACAACTTGGTCCACGAAGTCTACAAATTTTATAAATATATAATTATATATCATGATATTTTAAATCTTCATTTTACCTTATACTTTGGAGGTTGTCATGGACAAACTTGGTTACTATTCCACTATTCTATACAGCATGAGGAGAAGAGCGACATCACTAATTATGAGCAATTCATAACTAAAGAAAAATGTAGGGGCCAGGCACACTTTTGTTATTGTGTTTGGGCAACTTATATGGAGCATCTGTTTGAAAAACAAATCGATATTCAGATAAATAAATAAGCATATTGATTAATTATGTTTTAAAACTTAAAAATATTTTAATTTTAAAAATGCAAAAGCACTATTATTAGTCACTCAATGTATCAGACTTTCAGTATATATTAAACTTCCGTTTTGCTCACAACTGAGATATATATTTGGTCAAGTTGATATTTTTTATATAGATATAATTAGAACTCATCTATAGACAAACAGAATGACAGTAAAGGTTGTAATGTACTATGGCAAACACTTAGTGAAAACAATATTTTAAAATTTTTAAGCCTGATCCTAGTATCACATCTTCCTTTTTATGAATCTCATTATTTACCCTAATTGTTTCTGCATATATACCAAAAAAAGAAGAATAAAAGAAAAGCTACAATTCAATTGATATTTGTGGTTTAATTTGAAAGATTCTATATATAGTAACTAATTAATTTGATGAGTATAGTAACTACAGAAATCCTTCTTTATTAGTACTATCGCTGATCTTGATCGGCTATTAACGATTTTAATAAACCAAGATATGATTATAGCGATTTATATATATAGACATTAACTTTATCAAAAAAATAAATATTTTCCTATTGGTTTTATTGAAACATGTTGAGGTTCTAAACCCCATTATGTAATCAACAATTAATAAAATAAAAATCCATTATTTATGTCCACCAGCAAGATTTCTAGCCTCAGCCTAAGGAGCCTTGAAGTGGATATCGTACTATATATATATATATATATATATATATATATATATATATATATATATATATATATATATATAAGAAAAAGATTAAAAATAAAAAAACAATGGTGTTAATACGTATTTTACTAAGTATTTAATTATTTTGAATCAAGAATTAAGAAAAAGCATACTAACAGCAAGTAGTAGTTGTGTGTACTGCCTAATTCATTGACAGCTCTAAAATTAAGATAGTAGAAATAATTTTATATGGATGCGCTGCCAAACATGCTTCATCTGTACGTGTGTTCAAATATGGTTCATTTATTAAATTAACACATGGGTTTGTTTATTCTTCTTATATAATTAGTAGTAGTACTATATATATATAGAGAGAGAGAGAGAGGATCAGGTAAGGATCCCGCATTTTCTTAAAATGTGAGAATTTTTTTTTTTTGGGTTTTTTTTTTAAAATAATTAAAAAAAAGTTTAATATTTTATGGAACTGAAATTTTTCCATAATACAATGTTTTGGACCTGATTTGGATACCTATACCAAAAAATATATGTACAGACCTGTTTTGTTATATGTATCCAAATCACACTCAAAAACTCTTGTATATTATGGAAAATTTCATTTCATAATATAAACTTTTTAGTTTAAAAAAAAACCAAAAAAAAAAAAAAAAAGTCGCATTTTAGTATCGTAGAGAGTCCCTTACCGATCGATGTAATATATATATATATACACGCGACAATTAATGATGAATAACATTAATATTTATATACAGTACACCTTACACGTATTGTATTTTTCTATGTGTTTAGATGATTCAGACAAAATCAGTATCGAATGAAGCACAATCGAATTATAATACGCAGGAGAATCAATTTAATTTAAACAAAGGGCGGAATCAGAGAATTTCAATTCATTCACACACTTACAAAGGTAAGAGGAGAGAATACTAGTCTGCTTAATGTTTTAGGAGATCATTTGGGGAACAGTTTGGCCATGCTCAAGAAAATAAACGTACGGTAGCATATCAACAAGGAATCTCAAGATTTCTGGAAATTGCCGCTAATGAGGTTTTAACGTATGTATATATGATTAACTTGAAAACTTGTGAACTTTAAATCTTAAATTCGACTTTCTAATGCATGAGGATTTCAAACCGAAGATCTTGAATGGTCGGACACTACGATGATGATACTAAAAAATCAAAAAGATGAAGTCCCACACTTTGATCATGACGAGGAATTGTATTATTCTTGTGGACAGTATCCGACCGAGGAAGTTTCGGAATATTTCTCGCACCTTGATCGTGATGAGGAATTTTATAATTTTAATTACAATTTTGATGAAGAACAGTTGGTTGAGGAAGAAGTAGATGAGTATGGACAACCTATATATGATGAATATGCAGATGAAGAAAAAATTTATGACGAATATGAAGATGAATGAGAACCTTATAGAGAACTTGAGTATGATGAATATGATGATGGTGACGAAGAGGAGAATGGATCGTATGAAGATAGCCAGGAGACCCTGGTCGTTCTCACGAGTCTACCAACTCCAAAAGGTGATTCCTAAGATAATTGGTTGAGAACCAATATCTTTCATACAACTTGCATCATAGAACATAAAGTCTACAAGTTAATCATTGACAGCGGCAGTTGTGAGAACATAGTATCCGAAAAGGTTGTCAAGAAAATGCATTTGAAAACGGATCAGCATCTCAAACCATATAAGTTGTCGTGGTTGAAAAAGGGCAATGAAGTAAGAGTAGATAAAAACTGCTTAGTGTCTTTTCCCATCGACAGTAAATACTTTGATAGTGTGTGGTGCGATGTGGTGGCAATGGACGCATGTCATGTGTTGTTAGACCGACCTTGGCAATATGATCAAATAGTCATTCATGATGGTCGGAAGAATATGTATTCCCTTCGTTTTAAAGGAAATAAGGTTGTACTAGCGCCTCGGCGAGAAGAAGACAGTTCGGCTTGAGCAGATGGGAGTCCGAACCTATTATTCATAACTAGATTCCTAATAGAGGCCGATTGTGAAGGTGTGGTGTATGTCCTACTTCTTTGTGGGAGCGATTTGACAGATGAAAGCACTAAAGTGTCAGTTGATGTGCAAGAATTGCCCGAAGAGCTTCCCTCGAGACTATCACCGATGAGAGACCGTCAACATCAGATATATTTTATTCCAGGATCAAATTAAAGGGAAATATTTCAGTTGCCGAAGTATCTTCTCGTATAGTTTCCATTCTATCTGTGTCGAACTCGAGGACGAGTCCTTTCCAACATGGGGAAACTGATGCAGGAGAATTTCAGGTCGAAAATCTTGAATGGTCGGATAGTACGATGATGATGCTAAAGAACCAAAAGTTAAGGGATCAACACAACGGTATTGGTTGACTTCGAGGCCATGAAGTGTTCGGTTCATGTCTTCAGGGTCGGAGTTCGGCTTCAGATGGCGCGCGTCATGATTTCGAGTGTGACGAACTTCTTCTGGAATGGCGTCATGATTTCGGAAGTCGATGGACTGATTTTATTATTATTATTATTATTATTATTATTATTATTATTATTATTATTATTATTTAGTTCTTTTATAGTAATAATATTTTATTTGGAAGTAAATCTAATAATAGTAAGTTGTTATTTGTTAGGATTTTATTTCTGTATCTTTAGGAAGATTTGTTCCCATATCTCTAGGAATTCTGTTATGACTTGGACAACTCGGGCATAAGGATGTCTTAGAGAGAAAGTTTTGTTAAGCTATATAATTAAACCCGACTTGTGGGTTGAATTAGATTAACTTTAATTTTGATAAATATAAATTTACATATTAAAGAGAGTTTCTCTGTATTTTTCTGGTGAATATCTTGTTTCTTTATTTGTGAATTCATTTATTTACCGGTCCGCAGGATAATGGATATCCCGTCCCAATGTGAAATTTATTTGTTCATTACCTGATTTTATCATTTATATGAAGCTTAACTGATAATTGTAATTTTTCATGCGACTTTATCATAAAATATTTATGCATTTGATTAGAATAATTAATTGTACTTTTGAAATTAATTGGGGCTTCAAAAAAAAATTCCTTCCTGAAAGCCTCTTCTTTTTGAATTTTTCTTACTTTTTTTTTATTTTTCTTGCTCAGATTGTTTTGATATGTGCCAAACTACAAGAAAACAAACTTGAGAAAATGTACGTTTATATATATATATATATATATATATATATATATATATATACTCTCGATAATTCACGACATGTACAATTATATATAGCAAGGTAAGCATGTGTTGGAGTACCACCTCTTTTCTAAGCTCTAGTTGAAATTTTATTAACGTAACTACTAAAATATTTGCTGCCTATATATTCATACTTCATGATGGATCTCTGGCAAGAGTTAAATATGCTATCAAATTAAGTAATTAGATGGTATGTTATCTCCTTCCCCATCCCCCAATTAAGCTTTTTGTTTCTTCATCATGTTGGCATAAAATAATTAACAATTACTAATAGAAAAATCTGTAGCTTAGATTGTATTGGCTACTTACTCCACCTGTTTCGTACTTGTTAGTCAATCATGCTTCGATTAAATTAAAGAATATATATTACCCATATTCTTATGACCTTCTGACTATCGGTTGTTAAATCTCATGATAGATACATAATATGAAACCAAATTAATTATATATTATATATAATATATTATATATATACACACACATACATATAATTAATTAAGGCTAGTTTGTACAGCATCCTACTGTTTCCCTTTGTTTTGTTTTATAGGGCCTTAAAAACTAAATAATTTAACAACCCACAAGTGGTTGCGTTAATTATATAAAAAATAAGGATACCAAGTTATTCTACTTCATGTAACGAGTCGAGTTAATGGTTTGCATGATATATTTGGAGAGGTTCGCGCAGAAGTGAAATTATAAACAGGAAACATATATAAGAATTCTCCAATCATGCACACACGAAAATAATACTCCCTCCATTTCACAAAAAAAACATCTTATTTAGCTTTGATCCCATTTAATTTTCGAAGTCAATATAATAGTACTGTAATAAATCATTTGCTTTGATCCCATTTATATGGTAATTTTTTCATTGAACTTAAATTTTTAACGATCAACTAATTATAATACTTATTTTTTACAAATAGTCACAATTTCGCCTAAACAAGTTGATTTTTAACGAAAAAATTAAAAAATAATATTTTTAAGCTAGTTATCCACGTGAGTTTGTCAAATAATGTCAACACATTAAAAATATGTGAAAAATAAAAGTACATTTGAAAGTTGAAACAAATTAAACAATTAAAATTAAATAAACGAAATCATGGAAGAAAAATATTCTTAATAATTATATTAACTTGAGAAAAACATGAAAGAAATTTTATTTACAAAATAAAATATATCTCAATCAATTAAATAAAAAACAATATAATAAATAATTTGTAATTATATAGCATATTGATTAAACAATTTAATAAAACCCATTAAACAAGATGAGTTTGAATTTAAAGTGTTTAAGTTGTTTAATTAAGTTAATTTGTTCTATTATTGTATTTTATTTAATACTCCACGTTTTAACTTTTTTATTTTTCTAACTCTGTAATTTATTTATATATTTTTGAATAGATTTTTAACGTTTTAATTTTTAAAATTTATTTTAACGTGTAAATTTTCTATTTTGATGGCCACATGGACAAATTTGTGGGACTCAGAAGTTACTTGGCTATAATTTGATGTGTCCACGTGGACAATTAGATTACAAAAAATATATTTTAATTTTTTTTTTTTGCTAAAAATCAACTTGTTTAGATGAAATTTATAACGATTTATAAAAAATAAGCAGTTCAATGAGTTGGTCGTTAAAAATGTTAGTTCAGTAATAGATTTGTAAATCGGAGTGGAGTACATTAGGTAAAAGTGAATTTAACACCTTTTTAATTTGTTAATGATCTACTCAAATTTTATTGCACCAAAAATCAAGCTAGGTGAGTGGAAGATTAGGGTATATCCCCATTTAGGTCATTACATAATTAAGAAATTGGATTTGGTTAGGGTGAAGTTGATATTAATTAATTTTAACGTTGTAAGTTATATAAGGTTTTATTGAATGATTTATAAAAAATGTTGCATGGATAAATTTTATAATTTTTTATTACATTAATTAATATAATATTTTTTTATAACTCATACAATGAAACTCCGGAAACAAGCAGTAGTTACTAGCTAGTTCAAGACTAGAGACAAAAACCCACTTTTAAAAATTCAGCAGATAATGTTATACTATAATTCACAATGCCTGATCCACATGCTAATTAACAAAAAATAATATTAGAGACATAAAATATTTTATAAATTATTGATGTTGTATATTTTATTTCAGCATATTGTGTGGTACTGAAAACTACATTAAAACAATTTGTTAATCAATATGCAGAAGTGAATTATGTCACATTAGCAGTTTATAAAATGTTTATAAAATAGTTTGTGTGTGTAGTATTACTCATTAACAAATCTTTTGTGTAAATACATTTTTTATTTAAGTACTCCCTCTATCTCATAATATATGACGTTTTAGATGATTTTATTTTTTCTAAATTATTTGACGTTTAATATAATCTAAGAGAAAATTACATTTTATGAGAAAATATTATATTTAATGATATATAATTATTTTCTTAATTTTTGTGCATAACTCTAGAACGTCATATATTATGAAGAGGAGAAGAAGTATATATATGGCTAGTTTGTCCTCATATCATATTTACTACTATTATAGTTCTCTCTCTTTCTTAAACTACTTAATTAGACCTTTAATTATAAATAAGTTAGTATTAACAATATTAGTTCTAACAGATCAACTATTTCAATGTTTTTCTATAGAAACACTGTAAGACCCCAATTTTTATAAATAAAGATGAATTTTCTATAAATATTATTTTTGAATATTATGGAATAGATTTGATATAATGTTATAGTTATAGGTAATATTTATAAATTTTACAAAGTAAGCAAGTTGTTATAAAATATTCGTTTGGTCGGGGAATATTCTTTTTGTCGGGGAATATTAAATACGACTACTCAATCATTAAGTGGACCCCACAGCGGAAGTATTATCGTAGTTAGAAAATGACAAAATTATCTTTCTATACAAATACTTGGCGGAGGTGTTACCGTTAAAAGCGCATTGAACTACCCGGTAGTAAAAATGCTGATGTCTGGCGTGGTTGCATAAGTAGACATGCGGTATTGATTATTGATCTTTACGTGAGAAGTCACTCAATTTATACTCAAGTATTTGCTACAATAATTGTTGCATCATATCTCTTATATTATTGATTCAATTATTGTCACAAGATTATCATCGTATAATATTTTATATTATTAAATCAATAATTGAGGCGACAAGTTATAAATGATTAATAATTGTTGAAAGATTAAATATGTGTTGATTAAAAATAAAATGATTTGTGGTAATATTTATTCAATCCTTGATGTATATAAAAGTGCATTATGAGAAGTTTGTGGTAAGTTTGGTTATTTTATGGGGCCCATATGTCATCATCTAAAAGTCTCTTCGTCGATAGTAATTACCTTCGTCGATAGTAATTACCTTCGTCGATAGTAATTACCTTTATCGATTCGTCAAACCACTTGCGTTTTCATATTACGGCGATCGAACCACTTGTCGTTTCACATTACTGGTGCGTCGAACCAATTGTCGTTTTTCACATTACTGAGCGTCAAACCACTTTTCTTTTCACATCACCGATTCGTCGAGCCACTTGCCTTTTCACATGGCAAGTGCTAAACTAGAAATCTTCTATAAATAGAGGCCTAGTGCTTCATTATTTTTCACGAATTCATTCAAGCTATAGAGAGAGAAAGTATAGAGAGAGAATAAGAGAAAGAAGAAGAGTATTACATTCTTACACTCTTTGCGAGATTCAATCTCCTACTAAAGTAAGGGGTGTTATTCTTTCTTATTCATGAAGAGAAGAAGGCGTTGTTATTCCATTGCTTATTATTACATTGGAATAACTTTGTATCTGCTGATTTACCTATACTCGGTGACATTATTCTATTATTACATTGGAACATCACATACATGTGTTTTACAGGACTGGTTAAAATCTTTATTATTATTACATTGGAACATCACATGCTACGTGTGTTTTCTGCCAAACTGGTTCCGTTATTTATTATTACATTGGAATAACTCCGCCTGTCTTGATCTATCGCATGCATGGTGATTTCTTTTGTTATTCCATTCTTTATTATACTCGGTTGGTTAAAACTTTGACTTATATACTCCATGAAATTAGTGGAATATCCTTGATATTTTTGGCTTCATCCAATATCCTTTACGTGGCGCCCCAAAATAGGTATACATCATCCATTACGAGTTGTCAATACATGGTGCGAAATAACTACAACTTTATTATTACAACAAGAAAGCGTGAGTTTGAATACAAATATTATCTTCAGACAATATCTATACTCAAATAAATCTTCATCACATTTATTGATACATTATTTTACAAAAATGGTGAGGACTACTAAACAACTCTCTCTAGAACCTTCATTCCATACCCCGACTCGTACTCGCTATATTCTCGCCTTCTGAGAAGAAAAATGGAACAAAAAAGAAAAGGGTGAGCTCAACTAGCCCAGTAAAGAATATTATAACTAAGATAATATACAACAAATTATCATTAGTCTTCAACAGGGAAAAAATCTAATAGAATACAATAGACAACAAGTTTTAAATCAATATTCACAGCAGAATTAATAATTCATTAGAAGAGTTAAGTAGAGAATGCAAAATACTATCTTCTATGTATGAATTTAAAAGTTCATCGTCTATCTTTTATCCCTGTAACATCAATCAATATATATCTGGAATCAAATATTCATCTTTGCTCTACAGGCCAAAGATATTCATCAGTTGGTCATGTTCATCTAAACACATGTTCATCTTTGCACTACGGGCCAAAGATATTCATCAGAAATCATTCATCTTTGCACTACAGTGCCAAAGATATTCAATAATATCATCATTTAAGACCGAGGATGATGAAAATATTTTTAAAGAAGCGAATCCGGTGAAACAAAATGACAAGGATTAAGGATTAAGGATTAGTATTTTGTTTTATCCATGTCCAAAAATACCTCAAAAATAATCATAGTGGTGTAAAATTCAAGAATGATCAAAACATGGATACAATCAAAGCTAGTATCCACGATAGATATTTTAGATTTAAAAGGAAAATTTTCATTTTTAGATGAATAGTCTTCAGTATTCGTGAATAATTGTCGATATCGTGAATAGTCTTAGTATCGTGAATAAGAAACTCAGACACAAAAAAGTTTTAAATTTGATTAAAAATTCAGATCAATACTTGACATAATGATATTAGAAGAAATAATATCATTTTAAAAATATAATATCCCTTACCTCGGAAAAGACAAAGATTTCTAAGCTGGAATCTTTGGATATAAATTTATAACTTGAAACTTGCAGTATAGCAATACTCAAAGTATACTCAAAATACTCACAAGAATAATTTCGATAATATAGAGAAAACTTCAATTTCGGTGTAATTTTCAATTCTAACCCTAAGCACCCCTATTTATAGTAAAATGCTTGGAACACCAAAGTAGAAAATTTATTAAAATATTAATATTAATATTACAATTCCTACGCCCACTTCTAAGGATCTGAATTCATCATTTTCATCACATGCAAGACCCACCTTTAATGATTAAAACGTTTTTCATAATAAAAATAATTAAAACTTCCAAAAATCAATTATTTTGGAACTCCGAAACTTCAATAATTCATAATAAATAGCTCTTTTATCAGAAAATTCGAATCTCGCCATTTTTTATAGGAAATTCAATTCTCTACAACTTCACAGAAGGAAGTTTTTCCAAATTCAAAGTAAATGGACCGAAATCCACAAGCAGGCGATTTTACAAGTTTATAATCAAATTTCGATCAAGAAATGGGGTTCGAAACACATAAAACATGCTTTAAATATTTTTGGTAACAAAAATACTCCTCCTCCACATATACTCATATATCCCACATTCATCGTAAAAATATCATCATTATTATATTATTAAAATATAATAATATATTTAAATGAATTATTTTATCAGAAAAAGATAAAATTTTAATTTTCAACAATTGTCACATTAAAAATTTTCTCCATCTATATCCACATAAAATTAATATTTTTCTCATCATATGAATCAATAATTAATTATTCACAAATAATATTACAAAATCACAATATCGACAACGTGCGGTTTCAGGAAAGAGGGGCTTTCAATAAAATTTCTCACTTGGTGGCGCAATTAGGTGACCAAACCTCTCCTTAGACAGAACTTTCTAGACATTGCCAATAATGTTATCTAATAATATTATTCAGATAATATGAATTATTGCTTCGATAATAAAAAATATTGTGTAATGACAATTATTGAAACAACAGCAATATAAAATATCAACGCAGCAATTATTAAATCAATAAAATAAAATACTGAACAGTAATTATTGTAACCATTATTGAGTAGTGCCTTCTTACGTAAGAATCAATAATTGGTGCAATACCGTGTGCTACTGTGTTTTAACCACCGAGTATTTTAACAGTATTAACGGTAACAACTACGTCGTTATTTTTAAACAACTTATATTTGTCGTTTTCTTCATCCAATCGTTTTCCGTTATGGGGCCCACACATGGCTGCGCCGTCGTACGAATATTCCCCGACAGTACGAATATTCCACGACCAAACGAATATTCCCCAACAACAATGAATATTTTATAACCACTTGTTTATTTTGAAATATTTGCGTATTTTACCCATAACTATCCACATTAATCAAATCAACCCTTACTATTTCAAAATAATAAATAGAGAAAATTAAATTTCATTAATAACAAGTTGGGGTCTTACACTTTCATGGAAATATTCTTCTAAGTATTCTTGAATTTTACTCTACAAAGCAGTATCATGTTGACAGTTTGGATGTAATTGGTTCCTGAATAAATTAATTCTTGAACTTGTTTTATTGAATTCTTATATCATTGTCATCATCATCATGTTTATATTATGTTGAAAGTCATACGTGGCTTTCGTAGTGCGTAGATGGACTTGGTATGATTATGACCAAGGATTATTCAAAGATGTAATCATGGCCGTAATGTTACAAATGATGTGGTAAAATCTTCATTGGCCCGTAGTGCATTGATGGAATGAGTTGTTGGCATGATCATGGCCAGTTAATGAATACACAAATATTCTTGGCCCGTAGTGCATGGATAATTGTGGTCGTGATCTTAAAGAATATCTTTTCGTCAGTAGTGCAAGAGGTGATTCGATGATGTGAAATATTAATTAAGTTTGAGTCTCAAATTTATAACTTGATGATGAAAAACCTTTTAAATCATAAAAGATAGTAGATTTTATTTTCTACTTGACTTTTTTAATGGATTCTTTGGTTCATTGCAGTTAAACTTGATGTTTATTATATTTTATCGGTTTAACAACTTTGTTGAAGGCTAATGATAATTTATTTTGCATTATCTTAGTCATAATATTTCTTCTTGGGCTAGTTGAGCTCACCCTTTCTTTCACCGTTTTTCGTGAAATGAGAATATAATTTGGACGAGTCGGGAGCGGAGTAATGGCCTGAGGATAGCATTAGTAGTCCTCACTATACGTAAAATAGTGTGATAATAATTGTAATGAGGACTCCTTTTGAGTTTGTATAATCTCTAGTAGACAATAATTGTATTCAAACTCACAGTTTATATTTTGTCGTATTGTACACGACAGTTGTATTAGTAAGTTGTATTTGAATTCTGTACCATGTATCTGACGACCCAAGATGGGTGATGTATACCTAATTTTGGGGGCGTCACAAACACGCTTATTAATTATTGCAAGGTTATATATATATATATATATATATAAAGAGAGAGATGCCACAATAGGAAAAGGGTTTGAGCTAGGAGGACAAGTTGCCGCAAGAATTAATTCAGTACAACGAACTTAAATACAAAAGGAAAGGAAAATTCTCCATTGGGGCCATTTATTTTACAGGAGAAAGCAAAGGAAAAAAAAACTTAATTGCTTTTATTTCAAGTTTGAAGATATAAGTACGTACTATTTGTTAAGAGTTCTGCATGTTATTCGCCATATATGTTTTTTTGTGCCTTTTTTGATACTCCGTATAGTATATGATCTTTGTCTCGGTTCTTGTAGTAAATATTGAATCATCATCATTGTCATAAATCTGTCAAGTAAATTTTGATATTTTTGTTTTTTCATAGCATAGAGAGATATAGAGGGAGATTTATGCGTTTCTGTGCGGTATTGCTAGGAATCGAAGCATCTACCAAATTAAATACATAAAGAACGAGAGGCTATATATAGTACTCATCAAAAGGAAAGAATTTGATTTGATTTTCTGATCGAGGTACTAAATTTATTAATTTTATCCTCCATGGGATATATACATAGAGAGAAAACTTCCAATACTAGCTATATATAGACAGATATTAGTTCTAAGAAGCTATTTTTATGTATGCTTTTTCAGTATCAACTTTAATACCGATTAATTCTTAGTGGATGTAATTTTTATTTGCTACATACTGCAAGGTGAATTTTTTTAACATTAATTCATCTGTGTGTGTGTGTGTGGTTTTTCAAACTCTTACCGGGTTAAGCCACCATATAAATTGGCTACCTTCTAATTTTATCATCTCTGCGCGCAGGGTATTATTACGGAATGATTGTTGGAAGGGTTTTTTAACTGTAGTATTGTGATTTGTGACCACACTTTTCAATATTATTTCCTTGATATATATAATTCGTAGGGAATATATATATATATATATATATATATATATATATATATATATATATATATATTTACAATAAGATCATGAACCATCTTTATGATCTGTACGAATTGAAGTCTTCATATTCTCATGAGAGCTACTCAACTTACCCAACTTCGAATCCTCAGAGCTTACCCCTTGATAATATGATGAGTAATATTGGCATCGAGAGCCTCAAGACAGAATATGACTGCTCTTTCTACTCTAAACAAATGATAAGTACTTCAAATGCTTCTACTTCCAATTCAACAAATTTCATTGCTTTTGGGTACCCTAACTCAGTACCACCACTAGAACAACATCAGTTTTATGCTAGTTTGAACCTCCCTAAAAAGTCCAAGGATGAATTGGTGCCTCAAGAAATATTCAAGTTTTCCCACAAGATGCAGTCTCAACTTTCGTACAACAAAAACTATGCATCGGAATTTGGTGAGGAGATCAAAAGGATTGATAGCAGCATAAATAGGAGTCCTTTACAAGCTCAAGAGCATGTTATAGCAGAAAGATTGCGTAGAGAGAAGCTGAACAAGTTATTCATAGCTCTTTCAGCTCACATACTAGGCTTAAAGAAGGTACGTACGTACATAGTAAGTTAAATTCCTAATTGATGGCTTATTATCTAATGCTTTGGCATTCATGTTCTATCTTCAATTTATATTTCTGTATATATAACTATGATCGATGTCTAAGCAATTAAAATGCAACAAAAGTAATAGCAAAATGAAATTAAGATAAAATATACAGTTCACATGATTCATCTAATCTTGGGTTAAGTGTAAAATCTCCTCCTATCTTTTTATATATATATATATATATATATATATATGCACCCAAAAAATAGCCAGTTTTTTAACTATTCTAGCTAGCTAGCTCACGTTTCAAGTAATTAAAAGGTTCAAAGGGAGAAAGTAGCATCTCTCTCAAATATTCTAATTAACAGCCATATATATGGAGTTTAAAAAAGAAGCTACATCATCTGAGTTTTGTATCTGAATATGACGTTCTCTTACAGTTGGACAAAGCTTCTATCCTAAAGGATGCTGTTGAATACATAAAACAACTCCAGGAACGTGAGAAAGTACTCGAGGAAGAGGCATGTAAACAATCGGAGGAACCAATTGTTACAAAAAAGAAAACACTAATGTTATCTGAAGATGGTGATGACACCCATAGCCCCCAGCTTCCACCACTCTCTGATATCAAAGCAAGAGTTCGTGGCCAGAACGTACTTATTAGAATACACTGCCAGAGACCAAAAGGGAGTAGTATAGTACTTAAATTCCTCGACGAATTGGAGAAGATTCACCTCACTATCATCAATTGCTGCGTCATTCCATTTGATAACAGCCTCGACATAACCATTACAGCTCAGGTACTTGCATCAACTAGATCTCTCTCCTATTATATCTGTTACTAGTTCAGTTGAGACTTACTTGCAAAATTTACAAATATGTAGGAAAATATTATCTTTTTATATATTTATGAGAAATTAAACCATCCTAGTATATATATATGATGATGATTTATTTTCCTTGGATTTAATTTGCAGATAGATGCTAAATTTTGCATAACAACGAATTATGAGCTCGTGGAAGAAGTACGATCAGCTTTCTCAAAGCTCGTGTGACATGCACATATAAAAATATATATGTACTCGTGTTAGCTAGCTTGTATAAAAGCGCCGTGGGAAACTGCCATAAACTCGTATTAACTTGCATTTCTTTTTCTCAATTGCACACATTGAATTTAAAATAGTACTCTCTCCTGTTATGTTAATTCTTCTCTTTTTCTACTTCTTTCCTTCAATTTGTTTGGGAGGAAATTTTAAATTTGGTTGAATTATGAAACCATGTTGACAACATCTATATATGCATGTTCTAATACGATAATAAATTAACCCTCTCCACCTTTATTTGCCTTGGTATAAGTTAATTTTCCATCCAATTTCTAAGAAGCCAATGTTTCCAATGGTTAAGACGCGGTTTCGTTGTCTAAATTTATTTTGGTTTTATGTTTATTCCTTAATTAAAATATAAATATTGGTTTAGTAATTCATGATGATATCTTTCCAAACAAGTTATCTCTAATACTTATTCACTAAAACATTTCGTAATATATATTATTATCCAAATTTATATAAAATCCGTATTTTTAAAAAAGTTAACTATATAAAGAGTGATACTAATTACAAAAATTATTATTTTTAATAATTAAATAAATTATATTAATTTTAAATTCAAAAATATTTTGACTTTAAAATAAATTTTAAAAAATATTTGCAATATTTGGATGGAGGGTGTAAAATATACATCTTATATATTGACTACTATAATCTTATCATTAATTTGAAACCACCAGAGTTGTTGACACAAAATCTAACATCAACTATAAAACTATACTTGAAGTCAATCCTGTTTCGGTACCCGTTTATGATTTTCAGTCACCAACTTTTGTAATTTATGCTCACTTCCAAATGTATTACTACTAGTAAAAATAAATACTACTAGTATTTAATGTTCATATTCCTACAGTACTACTTCCTCCGTTCTTAAAAGATTATCGTTTTAGGAAAAAAAAATTATTTCAAAAAGTTTGTCGTTTACAACTTTCGAGGAGAATAAATTATTTATTTTTCTATATTACTCCTACCTTCTCTCATTGTCCCAAGAAATTCTCTCCCTTGTATTAATAGTTTTCAATTTCCCATAAAGGGGTAGTGATGGAATTTCAAACAAATTTTACTTGGTAAATGACACTTCCTTAATCCATATGCCAAAATCTTAAACGACAATCTTTTAAAAACGGAGGGAGTAATATATTTTTAACAAATAATGAATCATTAGTGTACTTTGTGGTGCTCAAATCTGTTAATGCTGACTCCTAAATACTCCGTCAACAGTTTCATAATAATTGTCTTTTTAACTTCATACACATAAATTAAGAAAGTCATTTAATACTATTATCATTTAAGAATTAAAATTTATAGAAAATTCCAACACTACCCCTTTATGAGAAATTGAAAACTATTAATATAAAGAGATAAAATTTCTTGGGACAATGAAAAAAATGTTAGGGGTAATATAGGAAAATAAATTATCTTTTTAGAAGAAAAAATTTATTCCAATTTATTTGTCGTTTACAACTTTCTAGGAGAATAAATTTTATTTCTCATTTTTCCAATAAATTTTATTGCTGGTATTAATAGTTTTCAATTTTCCATAAAAGGTAGTGATGGAATTCCCTACAAATTTTAATTCTTAAATAATAGTATTAAATGATTTTTTTAATTCACGTGCATGAAATTAAAAAGACAATTATTATGGAATGAAGATAGTAGTATTTATATTTAACAAACAATGAATCATTCATATTCGTGATGTTCAAATCCTAATGGCAAGTGTTATATTCCGGCTAATGACATAGAGATCAACCAATCATACATTGTTATGGAAGTGGTTAGTATAAAGTTTATTTTTGAGTAAATTGGTTAATTGACCAATATAATACTGACACACAGGCGAAGTTCTATGTGTGTCATCATTTTATTGGTCAATTGACCAAATTACCCAAAAATTAACTTCATATTAACCGGATCCCATTGTTATATACCAAAAATGAAGAAAATAATAAAAAGGAATACCCGTGTAAGAAAGCTAGTAGTATATAAATTGGGACGTACTTGTACAACCAATTTTGTGTTGCAGATTCAAACAAAGGTTTAATAGGCAATTCCGCTTAGTTTACACAGAGGCGCATACAATATCTCATTGCATTGAACAACTGCATGATTTTTGCAAACATATATAGACATGCATAAAGAACGTTAATTCAAAGGCAAACGATATTTCCACAATAATTTTTGATATTTTCACACGCAAAGTGTTATTGTAGATGTAAAAATCGTCGCTATAGGATCTATAACGACACTTTTTATGTGAAAATATCAAAAACTGTTGTGAAAATATCATTTCCCTAATTCAAAAGTGTTAAAAACAAAGACTTGTGGGCCACGCTACAAATTTATTTGTCATGAGATAAAGTATATGATAATGATAAAGTACGATCACTAAGTCATTTAGTGATCTATTAATATAAAAAAATAATAGTATTCATTATTTTATATATAATCTTGTGGGATTATTAAAGATAAATTTTAAAAAATTACTCTCTTTTATTTACTTTTACTTTTTTTTATACAAGTTATACTTAATTTGCTCATCCTTTTAATTTGGAGGACGGAGGGAGTATAATATTTGATATATATATATATATATATATATATATAGTGAATGACATTTAGTCCAACAAAATGGCAGCTAAATTCTTGTGGTATTGTAATATTAATGACATAGTTATGTAATTTTATAATTGAAATTAAGGATATATTGGCAAAAAAAATTAATTTGTTTAGGAGTTGAAAAGCTAAGAATTTAATTTGAGAAGCACCTTAAGAGATTATTCTAGCTTTCAGTTTTTTCATGCATTAAGGTACTTGTACTCAGTTTTTAACTTTGGGTAACTTTTGAATTCAAAAGTTGAAATAAATACCACTTTATTTATTTAGTTTGCAAATGAATGGTAATTAAGTTATTTAGTTAGATTTATTAATATAAAAAAATAAAAGTACTCATCACTTTATATAATCTTGTGAGAACAATACTATAGATAAATTTGGATATTTGTTACTCTCTTTTTTTTTTTTTTCTTAATATATGTGCAAATTTTACTTCGTTCATCCGAAATAAAGTGTATTTTTTTATTATAAGATAAAATGACATAATATTCTTTTTAAGTGTTCATCACATGCAATCCAATTATCATATATAGGAGTATACTATCACACTACTAATTAAACTAAACATGCAATAAATTTAGAAGTATATAGGAAATTTTTACAGCACATGCATGCAGTAGCTAAACATGATGTTGAAATGACCATTCAAAAAGGGAGAATATGGAAACCCTCGTGCACTTTGAATTTTACGGCAAAACATGCAAATATATAATAAATGGCACATGGTCTAACATTGTAGTAGTGATAAACAACTATAGCAATTAGCAAGGTCGTTCTCTCCATGGATTTATTGCACGTTTGGGATCTATCGAGAACTTTGATAATTCTTTGAGCATGCTAAATTTAATTGGTACTAAAATTAATGTAAGGCTGATCGTATATTTCTCACAAGATCCTTCACAGTTGAGCAGAATTCATCGTCCATCTGCAACAATCAAATATTTCCTTCGATAATTAGTCTATATATATATAAAACTAGGAATTGAAATTATTTACTTGCACATAAACTTGGATATGCGTAATATATAGCGATTGATTGATTAAAATTACCTGAGCAACTACGGTAACATCTATGGCATAATCCCCAAATGGCAAGACATTAGTGTTAATGACCATGAGATGAAGCTTCTCTATTTCGCTCAGCATTTTGGGTATGAATCCTTTTTGTTTCTCACAGTGTATTCGAATGAGCACATTCTTCTCAGACACTCTAGCTTCTATTTCCGGAAGTGCTTTATTTAAGCAGCCGCTAGAGTTGACATCACTTGAAGATGAATCGTGATCATCGTAATCTGGAAGGTGACAACTATTTAAAGAGACAAATGACACCTCCGGTTTCTTCTTCTTGATTTGTTCGTCGAGTAATTTTACACGTTCTTGAAGATGTTTCATGTACTTGATAGCATCTCCAAGTACTGATGCTTTGTCCAACTGTAATTAAGTACAAACAGTAAGATATATATGAATGGAGTTTAATTAATTAGTCCAACATAGTATATGGTTATGAAAATTGTTAATTGTAGTTTTTCATCCTAAATTCAATGAGAGACTACTTCATCAAACTTAGAGCGAAATAATGTTCAGTCATATGCATGATTTTTGAAAAGCGGACTCGTTTTTAAGGACTAGTTAAGGAGTAAATTAAGAAATTAGAATATATTTAAATATAGGAGCAATCTGAAATGATTTTCAGTAAAGAAGAGAATTAAAGGAGGGGAGCATGTTGGAGTATATACATAATTAAGTACTTGTATATATATACGTACCTTCTTCAGGCCAGGAACAATAGCAGAAAGAGCTATGAAGCGCTCGGTGAGCCTCTCTCTCCTTTTTCTTTCTGCAATAACATGATCTTGAGCATGTGAAGGAGTTCTAGACAGTATTGTAGTAGTAGCAGACCTCTTAGTCCCCTGACCACCTTTAGATGAGCAGATGATGTTTCTATCATCCAAATTATACGTTTGGGTCAAATCTTCATATGTGAGTAGCTCATCCTTGCAGGGCACCAACACGGGGGAGACTAGATCTACACAAGATGCAGTTCTAGAATCGGTAGGCTGTGAACTAAAATTCGCAAACGATATTAGGTGGGAAGATGAGGGCGAAGAAGAATGATCTTTAGCTAATAGATTATGTTGTTTTGAATTCCAAGTGTTAGTTTTGATTTGCTTTGTAGGTCGTTCAAAGCCATGACCAGAAATATCAGTAGTCATGCTATGATTAATCTTGTTTTCTTGATCCATAGCAAGGAAAGAGGTGTAGCAATCGGGAGATAACGACGACTTTTGGAAAGTCTCTTCAGATGAAGATACTAGATACTGTTCCGCCGTCAACTCATCATCCAATGCATCGAATCCAAGCGAGTTCAACTCGAAGTGGTTCATGAAGTTGCACTCATCAGCCGTTGCCTGTAAATTAAAATTAATTAATCCCATGAAAAAAAATACTAAAAGATTAAATATTAATTGGACTATAAGCAAGATTAATTCAAGATGTACGTGCAATAAATGTTACTCCATTGATAAGTCGATATGATGATAAAATTAAATTGTCATTAATGTTACCTGTTGGGAGTTCCATCTTACTACTGACATTTCCATTAATTGTGCTGAGATATGGATGAAAATATTGATCCTGATGTACTAAAACAATATATATATATATATATATGACATTAATAAACAGCTCTAGGTTTTCATTATTTTGAAAGAATGAAAATGTTTCAAAGGAGGAACCCTAGCTAGCTTGAAAATATTGAAGCTTAATTACGTACCTGTGTTCAAAGAAGAAGACAAAGGGCTCCCTCCAATTAAGTGGTCAACAATTATGGAGGTTCCCTTCCTATAGTTGTATATATATATATATATATATATATATATATATATATATATATATATATATATATGGATACATCATTCCTTGTGTTTCCACGTGTATTAGCTTTTTGTCGTTTTCTTCTTTTTCTTCTACTATCTCTCTGTCTTGTCTACCTAGCTCGTTGACGAGATAAGAATCATTCACACCTGATCTAAAATTAAATAAACTTGGAGCTTGATATGAAAAGATTCACATCTATAAGAAGGTAATAAAATAATAAAATCCCGAGAAATAATTCCGAAAATGATAGTCCAGCAGAAATTATGGAGTAGTATAATAGTAGTATGATTGTGGTTATAGATTAATGCAATTAAGTTCGTGGTCCCTTTACTCTTTTTCTTTATTTACGCGTATAGTAGTTTCTAGAAAGTTAATTAATGCCCCGAAAGAAATGTTACAATTAATTCATATATCTACGTCAATCAAAGCTAAACGTGTTAGATTACCATGATTATATATTACCCTCATTTTATAATACAGTAAAATTTTTATTTAAGAATAGACTTGAGACCAAACTATTTGTATTCTAATTGAATGGTTATAATTAAATAGAGGTATTGATATAAAATATTTTTCGAACACCCAAAAATATTCACTTTAACAAAAATATCAATAAGAACTCCCTAATAATTATTATTCAAAAAATATTTATGCAAAATAGTTTTTTATAGAAAAATGTGGTCTTTTATAGAAAATGTGGTCTTTTATAGGAAATATAGTCTTTTTTATAAGAAAATATAGTCCTTTATTGGAAATGTAGTGTAGTCTTCTAAAATTAATAGTCTCTCTCTCATATATATATATATATATATATATATATATATATATATATATATATATATATATATATATATATATATAAGTATAGTTTTAATATCTGGGACTTAAAAAGTATATAATATATTATAATTTAGAGGTTATTCTTATTTATAACTAGCCCAAATTGGGACCAAATTTTTTTATAATATTGTAGAGGTTATTCTTATATAGAGTATTCCTAAATAAGAGTTTTACTGTAATTGATTCTTTAGGGGGAAAAAAAAGTATTTCAATTTATTTATGATTTACAACTTTCTACAATAATAAATTATTTATTTTTTTATATTACCCCTAATTTCTCTCATTGTTCCAAGAATTTTTCTTAATTGTTGTATCAATAATTTTAACTTCCCATAAAGGAGTAGTGATAAAATTGTATATAAATTTTAATTATTAATGATAGTATTAAATGATTTTTTTAATTAATTCATATGTATGAAATTAAAATGATTATTATTATGGAATAGAGATAGTATAATTAAGGTTAAATACGACCTAGCTTGTGCTATGGGCTTAAGGCCAATCTATGGAGCAATATGAATTAAGCTTAAGTTGGAGTATAATTTATGAGAACCAAGCACCTAGGAGGAACTAGTGCGAGTACTAATGAACCTAATTTGCAAAAATTCAAATAAAGTAATGTTGATCCCTAAATGTGACTCTTAAACGAAAGGAATATAAGATTTGTCCCTAATGTCCACCTACTCTTTCCATTTTTGAAATCCTAATATACGTTCAGTGCAACCCATCACCATTAATTATGCGTTTTAAAAATAATGTATAAAAGTATATTTAAGGGTAATAATGTATAAAAGTAGATTTAAAGTATTAACATACATGGAAAAAATTAAATGTTAGATATAAAAATATGTATATATGGATTCGGTTATTATGAAGTTAATTTTATAGTAAGTTGGTCAATTGAACAATAAATAGTGTTGATACGCAGAAAAATCACCTCCGGATCTATATTTTAATATTGTATTAATCAATTGACCAAAATTAAATCGATAATAATCAGTTTGTATATATAAATCTTTCTGTTAATTGATTCCTATTGTAAAATTGTGCATAATATTGGACATGTCACACAAAATGGGACACAATATGGTTAACTTGGTAACTCGGGCTAAATTAATGACATCCAGCAAACTGTAGTCAGCGCCAATTAGAGTGTAGACCCCATATCCTTTATGGATTGTGATGTCAGACATATGTACTGAATTTCGTAATATATAGTATTATTTAATATATATATATATATATATATATATATATATATATATATATATATATATACTAAAACAGTAATTATAAAATGTAAATAAATTAGTCTTTTGAATTCACAAAGTGTTCTTAAAGTAAATTTATTCCTCACTTTGGTCTTTAAAGGATTAAATGAATAATTGCTTCTAAGATAAAAGCGGATTTCAGATTCTTAATTAAATGACTTCAAAATTAAGAACTCTACTTAACACAACATTATGTTATGTAATCGAATCGTATGAATATAATGATGCATGCAAAACCGATAAAAGATTACTGCTACCCTTTGACGGATAATGAGATTTTTTGCGAAAGCGGGAAAAATGAGAGAATGGAAACGGGAAAATATTACTGCAATGGAACATAAAATATACTTTCTGTAAGGTAAGGAGAGAAACAGAGAACGGGAAACGGGATTAGCAGAACACGGAAATGCCAAAACGGAAAAATAATATATTGTAGACATCGTATATTTATAGGATAAATATTTCCGTTGGCTTTATTTCCGTTGGCTTCAAGTCAGGCTTCAAAACTACGTAGTATCATGACTGTAGGCAAAACTACGTAGTATCATGATAATTATTTTATCAAAATTTGATAAAACATTAAATAAATTTTGTCCAAAAAATTTATATTATGACCATACCATACGACCCGACTAAGCCAAACCGGACAGGACGGACGACGGCAGCGCATGCTGGTTTCAACCATGCCTTGGCTAAGTCCTCTCCCTTCCACAAAAGTGGGGTGAACTGTATGAATATAATGATACATGCAAAAACTGATAAAAAGATTACTGCTACCCTTTGACAGATAATGTAATTTTTGCGAAGCGGAAAGTAGAGAATGAAAACGGGAAAATATTACTGCACTGGAACATAAAATATACTTTCTGTAAGGTAAGGAGAGGAACAGAGAACGAGAAACGGGATTAGCAGAAAACGGAAATGCCAGAACGGAAAAACAATATATTGCAGACATCGTATATTTATAGGATAAATATTTCCGTTGGCTTTATTTCCGTTAACTTCAGGTCAGGCTTCAAAACTACGTAGTATCATGACTGTAGGCAAAACTACGTAGTATCATGATAATTATTTTATCAAAATTTGATAAAACATTAAATAAATTTTGTCCAAAAAAATTATATTATGACCCGCCCACCGCCCACGACCCCAGCCTGACCGACCGAACGGCGGCGGCGCGCGTGTGGGTTTCAACCATGCCTTGGCTAGGTCCTCTCCCTTCCACAAAAGTGGGGTGCCCCTTGGGCTTCTCATTGAACAAACATCCCACATATATGTTTTTCAATTTTCCCTCTAATGCCCTATGTGGGACTTTTGTAATTTACAACTTCAAGTAGGTGATTTTGAAGTCAATTTTCTCATTCAATTCTTAATGAATTTGAACACATAAATATACCAAGTTATACTCCTCATGAAGGAGAACACATTGGTGCAAAGACCCGATATTTTCGGAATATGGGTCTCTCATTTAATTGAGCCTTAAAATATTCCAATATTTAGTGTTTTCAAATCTCATTTTCAACATGTACATAATTTAGTGATTTAAATTTGATCAAGTCCTTAATTTTAAAATACAAATTGATGTGCTGTTGAGAAGTAAACTAAAATAATAATATAATGATCCTATAGATCTAGTAACCTAAGTACTCTTCATTGACTTAATGATGTTCAATGATCTGTAAAAGAATCATATTCGTTTTTCATGTTTCGATAAATTAAAAATGGGTAAGAAAATTAAAAAGAATGAAAAGAATGCATAAAAGTTTAAATGAAAAACGGGCAAGAGCATGTTGTGTAACTAATTGTATATATATCAAATGATATATATATATATATATACACTTCATGTTCAATGAAAACGTGGAAAGCTGTTATTATATACTCTATGGAGAATTGTTTCTTGGAAGTCTGCAATTTAAAAATAACTATTGGATAGACATGACAACGTCACAACAATTAATAATACAACTTTTATATATATATATATATATATATATATATATATATATATATATATATATATATATAATTTTGTATGTGTACATTTAAATGGGGTGAATAGATATTTAAGTTAAAAATGATAAATAATTAAAAAAAATTGATTTTTTATCTCTGCTTTGGTGTCTGCTTTAACTTATGTTATTCGTTAATTACTATTAGACAGGATACCATGTCTGTTTAATTACGTGTCTAGATTAATATATCTTCAAGCAAAACAGCAGAGCAATATAAAAATGAAGAAAAAGAAAATACATAATAATAAATAACACCAAGATTTTTACGTTGTTATCTCAAATCCTCTAATCTAGTAGCCTAATTCACGTCAAATACCAATTAATATTGGACTCTTAAACTTTAATACTCAATTGATTACAAAGAAAAATTTCATGTTATGTAACTTTCTCACTAATGATACCTTTAAAACTTCTTTCGTACAGACTGACTAACATCTGAATACCCAATTCAATTATATAAAAAAAATCTTTAATCATAATTTTTATACAAAATTACGTCATTTTGTTAAGTAACCTTAACCATGATTAATGCATATCTTATATTACCTTTCTCCCTATTATAATCATACTATTAACATACTCCAAAAAAAAAATGGTTAGTATATATGAAATTAATACAAACGCAACCCAAAATATGATTTTAGATCATAGCTATTGGGGGATTACTCCCTCTATCCCCAAAAGTTGGAGGATTAATAAAGGTATAATTTATTTTTGTTCATAAATATATAAAATAAAATATAATTAAGACATTTAATCGAATTCATTAATATAAAAAATATAATTATCGTTTTATATAATTTTGTAAGGTCATTAAGAAAAAATTTAAAAAAAATTAATCTCTTACTTTTATTTTTATTTTTTTAAATATGTTTACAAATTATATTTTGTTCTTCAGAGGGGATGACGGAGAGAGTATTCATTTTTTCACAGTTGATTTGACCAAGTTAAGTTGGCCAACTTTCCAACTTAATTACTAGTCTTCAGGAGTGATGCGCAATGATGATCCCACAATGATGCGCAAATGTGAAGGAGCATAGTTTTCATATAAAAACTTTTATATTTTTAGGGGCAGTCAAAGTTGGTGTATATATAGTAATAATTTTATTATTAAAGTAATTATAAGATACAGTACTCTTGTAATGAAATATTGATAGTAGTATCTTTTTAACCATGTTATATTATGATTCTACCTCTTCTTTCTTGTGTCTTTATTTTTGATTGCATTTAATTTATAGGATTAATTAGTATCTGACATTGATTGATTCTTAGACATCCATAATTAATACTTCTTCTCTGCTTAAAAGATGAACAAAGTTAATTTACACATTAAAAAAAATATTCACCTGAATGAAAAGACCTTATTGAAATAGATAATTATCATATAAGTGTTAATATTAAGAGTTTATTATGATCGTTGAGGAAATAATTGACTAATTGGGAACAAGGCCTAATCAGCTCATCCCATGATATCAGTAAATATACAGGCCAACCAGGTGGCAACAATGGAAAATTGAGATAAGTAAGAGAAGCTAGAAGATCCTTTTTTATACTCACAATTTAGCAACAACAACAAAATCCTATGAAAAGATCTTTGGAGATCAAATGGGACCTGATCAGAGAGATATCTAAGGATTGAGGTAGGCTGCAGATCAATCGTGCAGGCACATATAAGATCTCTAGCAAGTTTTTTATGAAACCCTTTTTACATTTGATGCAAAATATATACCACTAAATACAAATTAATTTAAAATACTAAGATTAATTGTATTCTTTAATTTATTTATTTTTTGTTTGGGAATCTTAGTAAGAATGAATCAGTCTCTTAAACTTAAGTTATATATATATATATATATATATATATATATATATATATATATATATATATATATATATCACGGGATATTTTCAAGTGAAATTGTTAGTTCTACAAGATACTCTCTCACATAAGGGTGGATCCCATTTACTACTCATATGAAGAAAGCCTGTGAATTATCAAATTTACTTGTGAAAATATCAATTCCCTACATATATCATTAAATATATAACTCTAAATAAGATATGACGTTACTAATTGACTCATGATCGTCAATACGTTTAGATTGAGAGAATGAAATAGATGAATGAATGAAATAAAAATAGTGTATTTGGTAATCATTTTGGAGAATAAATTATTCCAATTAAATGAAAATTCATTTCATCTCTTTGTTTTTTTATTCCATGTGGAGAAGGTGTAATAAAATCCATTCTAATAGAAAAAATATATGTGATAATTTTGTCATTATATGACAACATCCAATATCAATAACAACCAAACATATACTTCAAATCATTTTATTTTGTCATCCATTCTTTCAATTCAAACACAACATTTCCTCTTTTATTTTTTTTTCATTGAGTAGCCACTTGCAACCACAAAGTCTAAAGATCTTTTTATGAAGTTTTGCACCCTAAGATTCATTACTATTAATTACAAGAGGCATTTATCAAGATTCACTACTACTCCCTCCGTCCTTTAATATAAGTTATTTTAGAGGAGTATTTTTATTCCTTAATATAAGTGGTTTGAAAATTTCAAGTAAGTATTAATTACTTAATTTCTAATATTATCCCAAGTATTAAATATAATTTTGGTTCTCTTACTATTTTTTGTCTAATAAATAATATATTTTTTTCAATACAAAAACAATATAAATAAATGATATTATATTTAATGTTATAATACAATTATTTTTTTAATATTTATGTAAAATTCTAAAATGACTTATATTAAAATACGAAGAGAGTATTAATTACTTGGGCGGTGTCTTAAGATTATGGTTAATTATAAGCTCAATGCTTCAACAAACACCAACATTCTCCTCAAGCAAAAGTGTAAAGTTTTGATGATTCAGCCCACTATCTTTAATCTTCTTTACCCATTTTAATTAAATAAAGAGCAGTAATATTGTGTTATTTTTTTTCTTTTTTCTATACCTCTAGTATAAATAACTAATTAGCTTAGAAAAAATAGTTTATTATATTTCTATTTCTTTAGGAGATTGTGGTTATCGTAGAGCGAAAGAAGATGTGATCATTATTTTAAAATATATGATCAAGTTTACTTTTTAAATATATAATTTGAGATATTCATATAATTTATGAAAACAATCAAATTAATTATTACGAACTCCTTAAAAACAATTAATTTTCAAAACAATTGTACTGTCTAAAATTAAACTTTCATATAAATTTTGAGTGTAATGATATTTTAAATTGAAAGGTCTAAATTGATCCTATATTTAATTTTGAAACAGAGGAAGAATAATACTCCCTTTATATCATTAAAAGAGTCTCATCTACAAATTTTACAATTATTAAAAAAAAATCATTACATATATATTCTTTAAAATAATATGATTATAATAATAATTTAAAAATATTGCGTTATTTTATACTATTATCACAAAAAATAAGCTCTTGTTGTGAATAAATGAAACTTTTTTTGTGTGTAAAACAAATAGAGATTAACACAGGGAATAAAAGAGAAGGAAAAAGAAAAAAGAAAAAGACCATGACGACATGCATGACAGCATGAGCAATTATTATTGTCATAATTTACTTAAACGCCATGTGAATAATGTGATGACGCATAAATGCAGTAGTTACGGTACATATCTGATGACCAAAAGAATGGGAGCTACCGCAACACGGGTCGGGAGAAACCATCTTTGACCATATATATAGTGGAGTAGTATATTATTATTATTATTATTATTATAGTAGTACTATATATAATTTTTACGTACTAAACACTATATTATCTCCTATATCACATTTTAAATTTTAAATATAAAATTAAGACTCTTGAATTCATTTAAATGAAAAGAATCCTAATTCCCTTTTTTAGGCAATTTAATCAAATGGAGAGAGAAACGCGCCACCATTTGAATACGTGAACATTTTCACACGTGCAGTGAGAGGCAGTTAATATTAGTCTTAAGCCAGCTGGTGGTACGTACAACTCTTTTTCATCTTTATATAAAGAAGAGAGGACTCAGAGGAGGTGAAATTATTAATTATAATCTGCAAAAATCTAGCTAGCTTGTGCTTATTATTCCACTCCCCTTTAAAGGTACGTAGTAAACATTCAAGCTTCTATTAAACACTTTTCTACTAATCCCAGTGTAACACCATAAAGTTTCTTGGAATATATATATTTCCATCTTTATTTCCAAAAACCATTCAGACTCAATTTTTATATATAATGTAAAGCATATATATGATGTTTTTCAAGCTGAACCCGATAATTTTATAGATTGTGCTGTAATTTGATTTTCAGTTCATAAGCTTTTTATCAGTTGCCAAAAAATTTGACTTCAATTCAGTTCCTCTTATGAAATTTTCTTTTCTTTCCAGTACTTTAAATATAAATATATATATATATATATATAGCAACCTAGCAGCTAGCTAGCTTACTTAAAATTTTACTCTCATCTAGCTAGTTGTCCGTTGCACTATATAATTATGTTCATGTTTATTTGCAGTAATCCAGGATACTCCCACTTAAAGTTGAGTTGAGTTTATAAGCAATAAGAATCTGTACGTACTAATTAATGGACATCTCATCAGCATTATGGTTATCCGAACTGGTAAGAATTTTGTTTTGTCGATTAATATAATTAAAATTGATATATATAGATACACAAACAGAAGGAATTAAATAATAAACAACTGGATTCAATCAATAACACTTAATTCTGATCACTCAATTGATATGTAGGAAATGGATGATCCCATTGTGAGCCATCAAAGCCGAATGAGTTCTCTAGATGATTATGATACGTTTACGTTTGAGTCAACTATATCTTCCGAGAGCTACTCAGTTTATCCATCTTTCAGTCCTCCAAAAAGCATCCCAATTATTGACTCTTTTCAATCTGTAATTCATCAAAAGCCAGCTGCCAAAATGCTCAAGACCAACAATTGGAACTCTTGTAGTACCCCTAAGAAGACAATTCCGAACCAGTCTTCCTCGGCCATGATTATATCTTTTGACAAGGCAAATTCACATTCAAATGAGTTATATGGAAATCTCAACTGCAATATTATCAAGCCTAAGAAAGAGATCATGGCTCCATATTATGGGAATGGAGACTTCTCGTATACAATTTCTCACGGGGATGAGGTATTAGGATTTTCTGAAGCGAACAAAAGGGTTTCCACCTTTAGCAGAACCCCATTACAGGCTCAAGACCACGTTCTTGCTGAAAGAAAACGACGAGAGAGGCTAACCCAGCGCTTTATTGCTCTGTCTGCTCTCGTTCCTGGTCTAAAGAAGGTACTAATTAATTAACTAACCATTTTTCTGTTTTATAATTGTCTCCACTTAGGCTAGATCACCTAATTAGTTATTTAATTTTGTTATGTTTGTTAATAGTTTTCACCAAAATAACTCAAACAATCACAAAAGAGTTGCAGAATTCAAAAGAGTACAATAGAGAGATAATTATTAGGTCACTAACTAGCTAGCTAGATGAACAAGCAAATGTTATTTATAAGTACTTTTGCAATGTCTTTAAATTTAATTGTTAATTTACATATTTGCAGATGGACAAAGCTTCTGTACTTGGAGATGCAACTAAATATATAAAACAGCTTCAAGAACGAGTGAAGACGCTTGAGGAATATTTAAAGGCTGGCGAAAAAGATAGATCAGAGGCGGTTGTGTCAGTGAAGAGATCTAGGATCCATCTTGATGAAGGATCGGATGAGAACTTTGATTGCAGCCTAAATGAGTCCAATATTCCAGAGATTGAAGTACGAATTTGGGAGAGGAATGTGCTCTTTAGAGTCCACAGCAAGAAAATTCCAGGATTCACCGTGAGAATGTTAAGCGAGATAGAGAAGCTTCATATGACTATCATTAGTAGTAGTGCCATGCCATTTGCTAACAGTTCTCTCCATATCACCATCACTGCTAAGGTATTTTAACCAATTATATATATTCATCCTTAATTTCTAGTTAATTTGTATATATTCTACGTACTAATGTTTTACTATATTTCTTAATTAGTAGTATCAGATATATACGATCGAAATAAGTTACTTTCCAAATACATCTATAAATGATGTCATTATCGCATCATTATATATGTGCGTAATGAAAACTATGATCAATACAATATAATTAATTAACTTATGCAGGCAGATTTAGTAACTAATTAAATTTATGCATTTAAGTAGTCCATCTCATTCCATATTTAATTAGAAGGAAAAATGGCTTTAAAATTGATCCATTCCAATTAATTAATATCCATGCTTTCCACATGCAGATGGACGCAGAATTCTGCGTGAATGCGAATGATCTGGCGAAAAGTTTGCAAGTTTCTACTCGAACTCACATGCAATCATCCTAATTATAAACTCACTAATTAGAAGCGCTAGCTAATTAAATATATAAGCATACGTACAACCTTCCACTTTAATTTTCCCGACCTCCTCCTCCTGAAGAAACAAATTTATGTCTTGTAATCTCTCCTCGAGTATTTGGAGTTTTGGACCGAGGCTTTAATTCTTTTTTAGATTGAAGTTTCTTTGTTTTTTTAGCCATGGGGTTTTGTTTGTATCTTTTTTGCGTGGTTGACCACGTTCAAACCCATGTGCTATAAATGGTCTTTTTTTATTCATATTACTTGGAGCTAGAGACAAAAATAGCTAGCTAGGCACTTGTTTTTTGGACTCGAGGGGTTTAATTTGCCCTCGGAGTCTTTTTCAGGTGATGATGTTTCCATGTAACCTCTTTTATATATATATATATATATATATATATATTACTCCATATATTAGCATGTAATTCTCTTTACTCCAATTAATCCAATAATGTGATCCTTGAAATAAAATATTTAGGTTGCGTTAATTACTTACTTTGCACACAAAGTTGGACAGGACACAATTAAAAATAACAACACATCTTATACGTCTTATCACGAGATCCAACTCAGAAAAATCCCACCTTTGTAACAATTAATCTGTGTGACATAACCTACAGATGGTGAGAGAAAAGTTTTTATTTACAAAATTTGCAATATTTAAAGAATATATTTTTGGTCCGTTTATTGATCTTAAATTATGAATAAATTTGTTTATTAGTGATTGATGAAATTGTGACCAAGAGAAAAGGGACACTTTCTTTTCAACAAAAAAAGGTCGATAAAAAATTGTTTTTGTGGGATGAATTGAAGGGAGTGATGAAAAACTAGCCTAATTAGCTTGATTTCATATATACCAGAGTTGAATCCGGTTGTTTTAATTAGTTAAGTTCAAATGGAAGGCATCCTTGATTTGCCTTGTTTATCTTGAATGATGAAATCAAACACTAAGCTGATCAAGTTTAATTTGTTTTCAAGTGATATCCAAATTGTTGACTCTATATATATATATATATATATATATATATATATTATGCACCCGATATTAGAATTAAGCTTTAGTACGTGGGTAGATGCATGCTAGACCCTAAACAAGAATTCCTCAACCTAGCTACACACCCTTAATTTATCTCTTCTGGTTTCTTAATGTGAAAAGTCGAATAATGCAAATTAGAAATTTATCTTCGATCTTAATTGGCCAAAAAAAATTAATAAATAAATTTATATTTCTTGTAGTTTGACTCGATCGGGCTATTATGTGTTTATTTTTCTTCTAGAATTAAGGAGTGGTGGTACTATTTTAGTCAAGCTTACACATGATGATACACGAGTTAGATTATTAAATTCTTAACTTCAAATTTTCATATATCGACCTTCGTTTCTTTTTTTACTTGTGATATGTTTGGTTATAAAATTATAATTCCAGAATTATATATATATATATATATATATATATATATATATATATATATATATATATATATATATATATATATATTCTCATGCATTATAATTTCATGATTATTAATTCTAAAATTAAATAGTTATAGTCATAGTCATCACATAATTTGTTTTTTATGGAATAACTTAAAATAATGTCATATTATATTTATTTTGTCCAGAATTATTTAAAAATTAGATCTAAAAACTTATCATTTAGACTATTATTCACTTTTCACTAATAACAATAATATCATATTCTTATTAATTTGAGTATAGATTAATAGAATATATACATATATCGGTTACTTTAAACAAAATTAAAGGTTAATTTTATTTATAAAATTTTAATCTAAAATAATAAAAATTATAATACCTAATTGGATATTAGATTAAATAGTGCCCCTTTTATCATCTGAGATTAAAATAGCTATGTACGTAGAGCTATGGTTAAACTTTCTTCCTTTTTTAAAAAAAAAAATTTATTGCCACTGAATAAGGTAAGTACGAACAGGCGGTTTGGTCGGGTACGTTTTCCTTTTCGCCCGCTTAAATTGAGACGGACCACTTTGCAATATTTTACTAAAATATTCTAACCATTATTGTCAAAGCTATACCATTTTTTCCTCTTTTTTTTTTATTTAGAAAAAACCTTAGTTTCCCATCGTGTTGGACTTGAGTGAATTTTGTGACGCAATAGTCTTTTTGATATGAAAAGGTCAGTGAACTGTTTCTTTTGCGTCTTTTTTGTCATTAATGCTATTCTATTTTGGGTTCTACATGTATACTTATGATCTATTTTAAGAATGCTTCTTTTATTATATATATATATATGTATGTATGTATTCAATACTTGAGTTTCAATACATAATTAATAATATATTATAAATTTTATTTAACAAATAATCCTAACCATCTATCTTAGTCTAATTGCATTATCACTTGAGTTTCTTAGTCTAACAATTAATAATATACTATAAAATTTATTTTAATTAGGATCTATATATGACATTGTGTGTAGTTGAAGGAGCCAGCCAGCCCTTATCCTTGACGGTTGAATCTTGCTATCACATGTGTATACATAATAGCCAAACATGGTGGGTTTGATCCAGTTCCTAAAGCAGCAAATGTGATTTGTGGGTTTGATCCGGTTCCTAGAGCAGCAAATGTAATTTGGCACTGGGTAGGTTAAAGGGAAAGTTATCACAAAAAGAAAATTATAAACTAAAGAAGGGTACAATAATTAACAAAATAATATAACGAAATAACAAAAGTTAAAAAGGGCAATACATCCCCGAGTAACTAGGCCTATCTATCTATCTATCTATATATACAAGGGGTTTAGCAGTTAGTTACCGCCTGAGTAAAGTACGTAAACTACAGCCCAGAGCACATAAAGGCCAAGCAAAACCAGCTAGGTTCTATTCACTTCTGAGTAGGATTGTTTCAAATTATTGTTACATAATTTGTATTTGTATATGAGTAGTATAGTATAATAAAGTGGCATATACGTACCTATAATAATATATAAGTTCATTTGTACATAACATAATAAGTAAATAATTGTAAGTATAACAAGGCGTATATATATGTTCCATTTATTACAGATCAGATGCACAAATTAACTTCCCAAGATCTCATAGCATTACTTTTGTATCCAATATTAAATTTTTGAAGTTGATAAGTTATCTCAAATTTCAGATATTAATAAATTTTTGAAACAGACTCGGGAAGACTTGGACTACAATGAATTTGAAAACATAAATATAGATTGTCCTCCGAATCTGTTCTTTGTAGGGATTTTATTTTAATTTTTTCTTTCTTGTGAAGCTTGGATAATTTTATGGAATTTTTAGAAATTGAATCTAAGCTTGATAAATAAATAAAGTGATTATTATTCAAATTAAGCATCATACTCGCTCTTCTCTTGCACGAATAACGGTGATCAGTTATGTGTATCTATGTTGGACGAAACAAACTAAGAGATCCGAAGAGAGATGAGGAAGGGGACGGTGGTTGCGGCAGTTGCGACGGTTGTGGCTGTGGGGGTGCTAGTGAGGCAGTGGAAGAAGCGGAGCCAGAGACGGTGGAGGCACGCCCAACGCATTGTACGTGAATTCGCCAGAGAATGCGCCACTCCGGTCCCAAAGCTATGGCACATTGCTAATGAAATGATTTCTCACATGAAAGCTGGCCTGGGCCTTGGCCTAACCCTTCCTAATAATCTCGCCATGCTTCCTTCCTACGTTCATCCACTACCCACCGGGTATTAATCTTTATCTTTATAATACAAGAGAAATTTGTTTGTAAGGACTTGTGAATTAATTAATTCATTTATGTATGCAGTGATGAGAAAGGATTGTACTATGGGTTGAATTTACGTGATGAGAATTTCTTGATGTTGCGAGCCAGACTTGGAGGGAAGACTGAACCCCTTTCTGATTTGCATAGGGAGGAGGTTCCTATTCCCTCCCATCTCACTTCTTCTAAGGTGGATTAATTAATTAGTACTAGTATTTTACTATTTGACATTGGTTAAGTTTCTAATTTAATAACTAAATCATTAATTATTAAATTGATTTATATACAATAAAGTTGCTCTTGAGGCCATTTTTATTTAAGGGAGAGAACCTAATCAAGACTTGGTTTGAACTCACACACGCGTTGATCCAAACGGACCTTCACAATCACAAGGTTGTTGAGATAATGTCCCTTCATTACTCCTTTTTCAGGAATTGCTTGAATATGTAGCCCTGCAGCTAGCAATGTTTGTTTCTGCAGATACAGAAGGTACCAAAGATGCACAAGCAACCACAAATAATTTAGGTGTAAGCATATCTTACCCGGTGGATCAAACTGCAGCCTCGGCCATCAGTTGGACCGGTGACATGGTTGACTATACTTAATCACACTTTGCTTAAGCTTATTGTCTAACTAATGTTAGAAAAAAATAAAAAATGATTATGATTTGTTGTTGGACTTCACGCACATAAATTAACTTCATGGTGAATAAATGTATACTGGTCTTCACCACCAAATTAAGGCCAATTCACTTCCATTCCTGATCAGGTCGGAAAGGAATTGGTAAATGAAATCAATCAGGCTTTGGAGAAATATGGTGTTGATTTGCGCGCTTTAGCACTGGTAATTAATCTCTAACGCGTTTAATCCAAATAGTTTTTTGCAACATATTGAAACAAGTTCATCAAACTAACTAACTAACTTGATTGAAAAAAGTTCATACAGCTTTGCGCTCGTGCAGGTTGATGAAACCACCGCAGATTTGGCTGGAGGTAGATACTACAACAATGAGAGCATAGCAGCAATTACTCTAGGTATGACCACCAATGCTGCTTACATAGAACCACCTCAAGAAGTTCCCAAATGGCATGGTCCATCCCCTGAATCTGGAGAAATGGTCAGTAATTTGATAGTAGTACTAATTCCTAGTTATCTCATACAAGAAATAAGATCTAATTACTAATGATTAACGACTGTTTTAACTTTCAGGTTATTAGCATAGAATGGGGAAATTTCAAATCTCCTCATCTTCCAATAACCGAGTTTGATACTTGTTTAGATGTTGAAAGCTCAAATCCTGGCAGCCAGGTACCGATAGGCTTTAGGTAGTTAGGGTGTCTATTTATAGACATATATGTGGGAATTGGGATTGATATCTTAATTATTTTTCTCTCAGATTTTTGAAAAGCTAATTTCAGGGATGCATCTAGGAGAAATTGTTAGAAGAGTGTTACTAAAAATGGCCCAAGAGGCAGCTTTATTTGGAAATAGTGTGCCACAAAAACTTACAACTCCATACTTGTTGAGGTATGAAGTAGTTCATGTCACGATGCATTAGCATCCTCTGTTTTTCAAGGAGGAGGATAGATTGCTCCAAGTAACGAGCCTTTTATGTTAAAAACCTAATTTATTGTACTTGAAGACAAAGATCATCCGCATAGTTTATGATTTAGAAATAAATCATACTACTCCTCCTTGATAGGCTTTAAATAACATGAAATTTGACCTATGAATAGGTCCCCTGATATGGCTGCAATGCATCAAGATACATCAGAAGATCATGAAGTTGTTGATGAGAAACTGAGAGAAATTTTTGGGGTACGTACACTTTGATTAATTTGTTATCATTGAGGGGCAGATGATCCTTATATAATCTGTTTGATTTGATTAACATAAGTGTACGAATCCCAGATCAGTAATTCTAGTCCAATGGTGAGAGAAGTAGTAGTGGAGGTGTGTGACATTGTAGCAGAACGAGGAGCTCGTCTAGCTGGAGCTGGCATAGTGGGGATTATAAAGAAGCTGGGAAGAATATCTAACAAGAAAAGTGTAGTTACTGTGGAAGGCGGGCTTTACGAGCACTACCGAGTCTTCAGGAACTATCTCCACAGCAGTGTATGGGAGATGCTGGGGAATTTTCTTTCAGAAAATGTGATTATTGAGCCTTCTCATGGAGGGTCTGGAGCTGGTGCTATCTTTCTTGCTGCTTCACAATCCCATATTAATAATCCAGATTCTTAATTCCTAGATAGTGTACAACAGTTTTCATGTCTGAGATACTAATTTTTGGGCATGTTAAGGTTACACAATGGTAATTTTTCTTTGATGTTTTCCAAAATTATGAGTCCAGGTGAAGTCTGAATTTAATTTTGTACGAGTCAATCATTTAGCAAAGATATTTTGTACCTACTAACAGACGGATCTTGTTTGTTACAAATTACTAACATGCAGCGTTAATATGGTGGTTACAGAGCATGTGCAGTGTTTGTTATGTATCAAACAAACCAAACCAAAATATGTGAATTTAGTTAGTATATACGCAAGTGGTTATAAACCGATAGTGATGGAACCGGTGGTTTGTTGGGGGAGCATATGGAATTCTTCAGGACGGACTAGTCGCTGCCCTGTTTCACTGTTTGTATCCATCGATTAGATACATCATACATACAAGTTGAAAAGGAGTTAAAATCCTAATGTCTTGTTCTGTGTCGTCTACACATAACATTAGGTGCCCACCCACTAGCAAATTTTAGGAGAGTCCTCATGCTGTTAGTTATGGCCTTGGACACTCTTCTTAAAACTTAGGCTTATTTGGCTGCTTCTACGAGTACAAGATGAGGGAACATGCCCATTTGCAAGCCCATGACTTTCAAACAAAAGATTTGACAAAATGGGATTGGCCCCCCCTCTCCCTCCCCCTTCCTAATCTTCTTTTCCGACTGTAATTGGGCTTGGACCACTAGTACTTGGATTTCTCATTCATCACAAACTTTGGAATACATGTGGATGTGGACTTTAATTCTTTTATATATATATATATATGGTCCATTTAAGTCTATCTATTCTAATGAGAAATATATAATACATAATCCATGGTAAATTAATGTTCTAAAATTAACAAGATGTTTATATGAGTCGAGTGATCAAGGATAAACAAATGTATACATTGCTTTCTAATGTGTTGTAGGAGGAGGAGCTGAGGAAAACAATATCAAATGTTCTACAAGGCTTTCCTTTCTCAAACTCTCGAATTCATTTATTGTAACCAACATAAATTACACCTGTATTTTATCACGACAAGTATTTGTCCTAAAATATTTACTTCTTTTATTATAAAAAAAAAAAAAAAAAAATTAGACCAAAAAGTGTTGTAAATTCTAAATTTATCATCAGTGAACCTAACTAATTTTTGTCGTGTAATATGAATACTATTTTTTAAGTTACGTTATGTTACTCTTGTGAACAAACAACTAAACAAATCAATTGTAAATAACAAGTTTACATCCGAATATTTTTAAAAAGAGAATTAATATTTTCATAAATAAATTTAATACTTGTCTCACATCACATGGATCCGCTATCATATGAATTCTCATTTAAAAAATATAGAACCATATTTGCTATAGACAAAATCATTGCATCATATAGAAAGATGAGGCACAGTAAAATATATATATGGACATGAAAATGCATGCACCAGCTAACACCAGTCCACTTGTATTCAAGGGTAAAGATATACTCCACTCCCTTGCTAGTTAATAATTGATTATTTTGAGCAAGTTAAAGTCATCTTAACAGCGGATATAACTAGTATTTTACTGAGAGAAAGAGAAAAAAAAAAAAAAACAGAATGTTTAACAACGTGATTTCAGGGATGAAAGTGCATTGGGTTAGGGGTTTTAAGTTTCTAATTCTACGTCAAACTTTTAATTATTAGCTGTCATTAAAAGGAAAAGGCTCAACGTACGTATAATTTTTTTCAACTATTTTGTCCACGTGGAATTAATACGGCAGTTTGAACTTTGAATTTATTGTCTTTAGTATGATACACCCATTCGATCATTTTTATATATATAAAAATTCGATAAAATATAAGTAACAACATACATATTTGGAATCCCAAAAGTTTAAGTTATTAAGTTTGGGTTCATTCATGTATATTAATTCTTCACTTTTTTACTATTTAACACTTGTGATATCCTAACACTTATTATAATATATCCACTGATTAAAGAAATTATAAGTAGGAATGGGCACATACTTGAGTAAATAAGAATATGAATAGTAAAAATCATAATTAATAATTAAAGTTTATCAAATTAAGTGACTTAGGAAATCATTGACCCTGCTGCAGCCGTGAATGGCCCGTGATAGAGACAGTCCTTGGTCAAAATTAGTACGTATTTATTATTTTAGTGAAAACAAAAAAATGTTAAAATTAATTACATTGTGTTATTATATATTATTACTACTATTATAAAAAATAAAAAACGAAAATGAAAAAACTCTAAGCGACTGTATGGTCATTTTACACATCTAGAACATATTGGGAGTGTATCTTCTGAATTGGTCCCGCATTGCATTTGCTGTCACGTACCGGTTACCTAAAATAATTAAAAGGGTAAGTTATGCAGTAAGAACTAGAAACACAAACACCCATTTCTTTCTCTCCTCCAATTTTTAACCAGCTTTATCTTGTGTGAGAATGAGCCCAATTATGACTCCAACATTTATAATTACCAAAAACATGATGTACTTCTTTTTTAATCTCTTAATTTTGATAATAGGGAAAAGTAGTAGTAGTAAATGATGTTTTCTTCCCATAAAGTTAGTCACCACCGCCAGCTCTGTCCTTCAAAAATTAATAATATTACTATCACATAAAATAATTACATATCACTCACATACTACTAACGTGACGGTATATGATTTGTTGTTGACATGACTCACTTAATTCAACAACAAATCACATATGTCAACAATATGTGATTTTTATATTATCATCTTTATGTAATAGTAGTATTATTTTTCAAAAATGGTATGATTCTAAAACGAGAGACGGGTTGATGTGATGATGGGTTTGAGTTTGGTTTTGGGTTTGGGTCAATGGTCACACTGTCTGCATGGGCTTATGGAACCATCATGCATGCGTGCATGGGCTCCACCTTTACACATTCAATCAACGTGTTTCCGTTAAAGTAAACCCAATTTCAATCAATTTGCTTTCGTAAGGTGAATGGCCGAACTCATTCTTCGGTCAATCTACCCTTCCCCTTCCCTAAAAGAGCACTATTTCTACATATTTATTTCTGAATCAGAATCTCTGTGAGGATCTCTCTATGAGGGTAGTGTGGGAATTTTGCTGTGACTTATTGGGTCTCTATCTAATGACTCACAATATATTTAATATATATTTGATATATTATGAGCCATTGGATAGAAATCCAATGGCTCACAACGATCATTAAAGGGATCCTTTCAGAGAATTCGGATCCTTTATTTCTTAACTAAAAAAGTAAAGTGAGATTTATTGTGTATTCATACCAAATAGAATTAATATGAAAATATTAAAAATATATGTAAAAATATCAATTCTTATTTTTTATCACTATAGTTTTTTTATATTCATGTCTTTGTATTCTTTTGTTTATTATTATTATTATTATTAGTTATAATGATTTTATCTTTACTTTAATCTCGTATAGAGTAGTTTTTTAAAAGCTTAAATATGAATTAGTACCCTAAACTATAGGTCATATTTCACTTCGGTGATCCACATTTTAATTTTGTCAATTAAATGATTAAACTATTAATTTTTTCCAATTGCAAAAAATTGAACATGCCACGTCAGAAATTGTTGACGTGACAACTTGTGTGGGGCCTTAGAAAATTAGTGTGGTAAAAAAAAGAATTTTTTAATCATAAAATAAACAAATCTGCTTTGGTGTGGGGGTAAAATAGTCAAACAACAAATTATATAACATAATTAATTAATACAAAACAAACAATATTATAATTAAAAACTCTCTTTTTTGCCACACCAATTTCATAAGGCCCCACACAAGTTGTCACGTCAGTAATTTTTGACGTGGCATGTTCAATTTTTTGCAATTGAAAAAAATTAATAGTTTAATTATTTAATTGACAAAATTTAAAGGTGGATCACCGAAATGGAATATGATTTATAATTTATAGTACTAATTCATATTTAAGCCTTTTTTTAATAAAAAAAAAAAATCACTCAAATATCTCATCCCTTCTGTTCCGTATTCACATGTGGGATGTGCATCATATATATATATATATATATATATATATATATATATAAATGATCAAGTAAGGATCCTTACTTTCTCAAATATATATATATATACAGTTTACGCAATGATCTGCATATACCTATTTTATTATAACGTATCCAAATCACATCCAAAACATTGTATATATATAAAATTTGAGTTCCATAAAATATTAAACTTTTTTTTTAGTTGTTTTAAAAAAAAAACAAAAAAAAAGCAAAAAAAAAAGTCCCACATTTTAAGAAAGTAAGGGATCCCTTACGGGATCCCTTATATAACCCTATATATATATATATAGGGTTATATGTATATACACAATTGTGTATTACACAATCAGATTATGGCGACGAATTTTTTGAGCACTGTCGCTATAATCCAAAAAACCGTTGTTATAGTCACAATTGGGTAAATACATTTTTTTCACATATATATATGAAAGTGATTCACAATAATATTTGTTATGGACATTATTCCAACAACAAAAATTCTATGTGGACATGAAAATTGGACATAAAAATTGGACATGAGTGTATTTGAATTTTATTTAATTGTATTTAGACCCCCAATGATGGATAAAAATACAAATAAATAAAATTCAAATACACTTATGTCCAATTTTTATGTCCAAATTTCATATCTACCTAGAAGAGCTCTTCCAACAATGTCGTCCCTAGCCTTTCTATTTATAAATCTATCCGCGAATATTGATTAGACAAATAGTCTATCACTAATAAAAAAATTTGGTAGCGGTTGAAGAAATTATCAAAACAAACCCCATAAAGAAATTTTTTTTAAAAAAAAAAACTCACTTTTGCATCCCTATATTCTAGCCGCTCGGCAGTGGAGTGATTCAAACTATTTGAAGTCTTTTACTAATGCATGAAATATATTTTTTATTTGGACCAAAGGCCTTATATATTTTTAGTTTATTATCTCAATTTATAATAAATAATAATTATTATTTTATTATTCAACTAACTTTATTACAAGATTTGAGTAAGTTAATTGAGATAATAACTTAATAATGATACTTTATTATAAATTGAGATAATAAATTAATAATATATAAGGCATTTGATCCTAATAATAAGATAATAATATTCATGTATACTAAATGGGGGTTCTTACAAAATTTGATGAAGTTAATTGAGATAATAATAATTTAATAATAATCATTTTGTTAGCAATTGAGATAATAAATTAGTAAACGACAAGAATATGTTGAATAAAATTTTCAAAAATAATAATAAACTACTATGGCATAATTTATAATAAATATATTTCATGCATTGGTAATGACTACAAATATTTTGAATCAATCACTGCTGCTAGTGTAACTAGCTGTTACAAATATTCTTTATGGGGTTATTTTGGTAATTTTTTGAGTCGTTACTTTGGTTAAGGTAGTGTTTGATTAAGGTAGTGTTTGATTGTATTCTAATCTATCTTAACAATCTACCTCTTAATACATCTTAACATGTCACATCTTTATATTAAAAGATATATCAAGAATATGCGTGTGAATATTATTCCTTATTTATATAATTTGATGATGAAAATGATAAAATCAATAAATAAATATGCAAATATGTTTGCATTGAAAAAAGTTGTAAAATCACTTAACAAGATTAAGAAGAAAAAAAGGTTAAAAAAAAAAGAATTTATTCAACCCCTTTTAGATCTATTGTGTGCCCCGAGAACTAACAAGGTCTTCTGAATAGTTTAGACTAATATTTATATCTTAACTATTCAGATGACTTCTTAAAAATTGTTAAGATGTATTAAGATGTGGACTGTTAAGATGTATTAATATGTAATCAAACACAACATTAGTAGTGATAGGTTATTTGTCCAATCAATTATTCGTCTAGATCCACAAATAAAAGGCCAGAGAGGAGGTTGTTGGAATAATATCCATATATAGCAAACATATATATATATATATATAAAAAATATAAGACCCCGAATTTTATGAAATAAAATTATTCAATTTTTTCTTATAATTATTATTCAAGGTAAATGGTTAAATTGATAAAAGTTTAAAGTTATGGGTGAATTATGCAAATTTTACAAAATACTGTGAGTATATAAAATATTCATTGTTTCGGGGAATATTCGTTTGGTCGTGGAATATTCTTACCTGTGGGGAATATTCGTATTTACCAAGTGATCTTTTGTGGGCCCCATAATGAAAGCGATTGGATGAAGAAAAGCGACAAATATAAGTTGTTTATAAATGGCCAGCGTGGTTATTTCAAGTATCTTTGTTAAAATATTCGATGGGTTAAAACACAATAAGATTACCAGTATTGCACCAATTATTGATTCTTACGTAAGAAGACACTACTCAATATTTATTACGGTAATTCTTTATTCAATATTTTATTTTTGATTCAATAATTCTTTGCGTTGATATTTTATAATTGTCACTACACAGTATTTTTCATTAATTATCAGATCAATAATTTATATTATTTGAATAATATTATTAGATAACATTATTGGCAATGTCTAGAAAGTTTTGTCTAAGGAGAGGTTTGGTCACCTAATTGCACGCCAGTAAGGAGAAATTCTTATTGGAAAGCCCCCTCTTTCCTGGGAACTGCCTGGTTGTCAATAATGTGTTTCTGTAATATTATTTGTGAATAATTAATTATTGATTTTTATGATGAGAAAAATATTCATTTTATGTGGATATAGATGGAGAAATTTTTTAATGTGAAAATTATTAAAAATTGAAATTTTATCTTTTTCTGATAAAATAATTCATTTAAATATATTATTATATTTTAATAATATAATAATGGTGATATTTTTACAACGAATGTGGGATATATGAGTATACGAGGAGGAAGAGTATTTTTGTTGCAATAAATATTTAAAACATGTTAAACATGTCTAAATGGACCCCATTTCTTGTTGAAATTTGATTATAGCTGTAAAAAAAATCGTTTGTGGATTTCGGTCAATTTTTGTTTGGAATTTGGAAAAATTTTCTTACGTAAAGTTGTAGAGAATTGAATTTCCTATAAAAACTCGAGAGATTCAATTTTTTGATAAAAGGGCTATTTATTATGAATTATTGAAGTTTCAAGTTCAAATAATTGATTTTTGGAAGTTTAAAATATTTTTATTTATAAAAAACGTTTTTTTTCATTTGGTTCCCTCATTTAGCATGTGCAAGATGGCTGAGTTCAGATTTTAGAATGTGTGCGAGAAATTTATATAATATATTAATATTATATTAAATTTTTCGCTTTTGGTGTTCTAAGCGATTTTCCTATAAATAGGTGCTTAGGTTAGAATTGAAAATCACACCTTAAAGCTCAAGTTTTCTCTCTATATTATCGAAAGCGTATTCTTGTGAGTATTTTGAGTATACTTTGAGTATTGCTATACGGTGCAAGTTAGATTCACGTTATTCCAGGTCGTAAGTATCGCTTTTCTTTTGAGGTAAGGGATAATAAGGGATTTTAAGAGTTATTATTTCGAAATTCTTCTGAAGCTTCAAAAATTCTGAAAAAATTTGAAATGATAATTTGATGAGTTTTGTTGATTGTGCCCAAAAATGGCGATTTTTGGATGTATAGATTAAGAGTTTTGAATTTTATGAGGAAAGACTATTTTTAAAAGAAAATTCTTATAACTCCTTGTGGTTAATTCCAAAATTGATGAAATTTTTATTGGGAGTACATCTATATAATATCAGTATATCGTGTAAATTTTAGAATTTTTGGATAAAAGTACAATTTATGATAAATGTCTGAATATTCGGTGGTTTTGGCCATGTGAAAAATAGTAAATGAATTTTAAAAATTTTGAGAAAAATATATATTCAATATGGGACTATATTCTTCTAAATCCCAAAAAAGAAATATTTTTAAAACTTATTTGGTATTTTTCATGAAAATATTCTAGTTATGAGTAAATGAATTAAATATGTTATGTGAATTAAGAAAATTGGAAAATATGATTTTATGGCTTGAGAATTATATATGAGATATATGCAGATTTTTGATGAAGGTTTTGGCTATTGGTGATAAGATCTTATGAGGTTGGCATTTTAAGATGATTAAATGCATTTATTAGTAAAGTGTAAACAATTAAAATAAACTGTTTATAAGTTTAAGAAATGATTAAAATATTGTGGTAGTATTAATAATATTAGATTATGAGATTATTAAGTGATTTATAACATTTTGATTAAGTTGTTATGAAATCATTGATTTATGAATCTTACTCTTGAGATTAAATCTATATGTTGATTATATTATTTTTATATAACATTCTTATAACCCTAATGATGATATTTCTCTTTGACTTGAGTGTAAAGATGGATAGATTATTGGTATGATCGTGACTATAGGTTCTCTTTGGCGAAGAGTGCAAAGTTGAATTGTTGGGTATGTATGATCGTGACCCATGAATTTATAATTGAATATCTTTAGCTTAAGTGCAAAGGTGAATTGATCAACATTTATGGTTATAATTATGGTTTATATAAATTCGAAATGATTATGTATTTCTTTGAGATATGAATATCTTTGGTCAGTAGTGCAAAGATGACTTGTTGATGAATATCTTTGGCTGTTGTGCAAAGATGAATTGTTGATGAATATCTTTGGGTCGTAGTCAAAGATGATGACTGTAGTTGAATATCTTTGGCATGTAGTGCAAAAATGAAGCTATTGATGAATATCTTTGGCTCAGTAGTGCAAAGATGAACTATTGATGAATATCTTTGGCCCGTAGGTGCAAGATGAATTTATTAGTATGATTATGAGCAAGGGCGTGATTTGGTATAACCATGATCTTTGATATTTGAGGTAAAGACAAGTGATGAAAATTATCTTCATTCCGAATGAGAAAAGGAATTTAGAACAATAATTACGATTATGAGTTATACATGTGATTGTGGACATGAATTGTTGATTGATGTTACGAGGATAAAACATTGTTGGTGGACTTTTAACATGGAGAAGATAATAGACTTTATAGTCTATTTGACTCTTCTAATGGAGTGCTCATTTCATTGCAACTATGGTTAAAATTTTTTATCATCTACCATATGTTCTAAATCTACGATTTATTATTGATGAAGGCTATTGATAATTTAATTATCTTTAGTCATGATATTTTTTTTACTAAATTTAGTTGTGGTTTCACCCTTTTGCTTCACAATTCCTTTCGTGTAATAAAAGTGTAAATTTGGGTCGGCGGGGAATAACAAGGAATAGAAGCGGTGGTCTATAGATGTTGAGGTGAGGTGAATTTAACTTGGAAGGGTGTTTTGCCACTATCATACAAGATGTCTAATGACATACAACCTCGTGTCATCATAAGATGCGGGGTTGTCTTTCATCCACTTCTTTGAGTATATCTACCAAAGACTACTACTATATGATCTTGGAGTCTATTTGAAATTTAACTCTCAATTAGAGACAGATGAGAGATAATGATATGTCAAGAGAAAACTCACCATTGGGAATAATATGATAGCAATCTTCTCGTTTTTCTTTGGGGTCTATTGGAATTGACCAAGGATAATTACGTGGCTATATGATATCTATCATAACCTATCGTGTGGCCTCCCGTATACGAAGGTTTCTTGAGCACTTCCCAAAGATTCTAATTTTTAAAACAGTTTTTTTAATTATACTTTTATGTAAGGTGTCATTATGATGTCATTCACCACGGTTGGGACATGAGTCACGATTGATATATATTTGTATCCAAACTCACAACATATGTGTTGTTGTATTTTGCAAGACAATTGTTGTAATAAAGTTGTAGTTGTTTTCTGTACCATGTATTTGGTGACTCAAAATGGGTTGGATGAAATTGACCTATTTTGGGGTAGTTACATAAAATAAATATTTGCTATGAATTAAAAGTGGACAAACACTATTATTAACGTCTAATACAAGAATTAACGACCGGAATTATAATTAAAAAATTCACGTTCGCACTATTAATAACGGACGACGAGTTACCGCCAAATTTTAAAAAAAAAACTTGGAAGATTAATATTTTCACGCATAAAAGTGATAATTTCATAAGATTTCTCTCACATATTCATTTTGTTCTTATTTAATTATTATTTTAGGAGAAACACATGTATTAAGAAATATAATTATAATTAATGTTTTGTAATTGGATATAAAATCTCAATGTTACCCTTCTAAAATTTATTGAGAAAGAAGCAAATTAGTATTTAATATAGTACTAATATATATGAAACTTAATAACTTATGCTTTCTTAAAATGTACAAAAAGATAGATAAAAATAAATAAATTTACTCTCTAAAATGACAAATTAAAAGGAACAAAGCAAGTAATTACAAAATAGGTATGTGAGTGTTATTGTGAAAATATCAAATATTACTCGTAAAAATATCAATGTTTTAAATTTATGTGGCTCTATGTTACTTGTATAGTTGAGGTTCTATGTTAACAAAAAACCTTTTTTTTATATATAAAAAAAATACACATGTAATTTACATTTGAGTTTTTTTTAATTATTATTATTGATTTTGCAAGGTAAAAGGGAGGCATCTACCAGTAACTATCACCTTTGCTTTTTTAATTTTAATTTATTTTATTTAACTAATTAGTTATAAGTAATAGAAATTAAATCAACAATATTAGAATATAAAAACGAGATTATTATTATTATTATTTTTCCTTCACATTTATGTGGCAATTTGAAGGAATGAATTCAAATCGAAGCTGGATCTTACTTTTCAATACATGCAAAAAAGTTTGACGTTAACAAATTCAAGCACTTTGGAAATAAAAGAGAAAGGATATAGAAAAGTTTTTGATGATTTAGTTATACTTAAAAAAAGAAAATTGATATATTTGCATAAGTAAATTTGATAATTACACCAAATTCTATATCACATGAATTTGATCTCACCTACTATTCTATTCATTCATGTGAGTATGAATTTGTGAAACTATTAAATTTAAAAACTGACCCATCACTTTTTGATGAATTTGATTGACATAAAATTAATTTTATACGAGTTTTACGCGTAAAAATATCAAAAAAATATCAATTTTAACAAATTCATTTCTTAAAATAAAAACTACCTTGTGATTTGTTTCTGTATAAAAAAACAATAAAACCATACAAAAACGATGAATAGCTCACCGCCTTCCCCATCATCCATGCCTCATTTTGCTTACTAAAATCTTCTTCATTCTTTATTTCTCTGTCCTAAAAACCAAACCCAGTAGACAGACAGAGAAAATGCCCTTCCTACTTCTCCTTTTCCTTTTACTTCTTCACTTACAATTCCACCGCTCTGCCGCCGCTAAAACTTACTACCTACCGGAATACCGCGCTCTTCTCTCTATAAAATCCGCCATTACTGATGACCCACACTCTTCACTCTCCTCATGGAACGAATCCGCCAGCCACTGCACGTGGTCAGGCGTCACGTGCGACTCCCGCCGCCACGTGACTTCACTCGACATCTCCGGTCACAACCTCACCGGCACTCTCTCCCCGGACGTCGGCCAGCTCCACTTCCTTGTAAACCTCACAGTCGCCGCCAACCAAATCGACGGCCCTATCCCAACGGAGCTCTCCCTCATCTCCGGCCTCCGTCTCCTCAACCTCTCCAATAACATGTTCAATGAAACCTTTCCTACACAGCTCTTTCAGAGCCTCAAATCTCTCGAAATCCTCGACCTATATAACAACAACTTTATCGGCGACCTCCCCGTCGACGCCTACCAACTCTCCAGCCTCCGCCACCTCCACCTCGGCGGCAACTTCTTCGCTGGTTCCATTCCTCCAGATTACGGCCGCTTTCCTTTCCTTGAATACCTCGCCGTCTCTGGAAACGAGCTTACCGGCGTCATTCCTCCAGAAATTGGAAATTTATCCACTCTCCAACACCTCTACATCGGTTACTTCAATAACTATTCTGGTGGTCTTCCTCCAGAGATTGGAAACCTATCCCAACTCATCAGATTCGACGCAGCAAACTGCGGACTCTCCGGTGAAATCCCGCCCGAGATCGGCAATCTTCAGAACCTAGACACATTATTCCTCCAAGTAAACGAACTTTCAGGGCTTCTAACCCCTGAGCTCGGTACCCTGAAAAACCTGAAATCCATGGATCTGTCAAATAACATGCTCGCCGGTGAAATACCGGACACATTTACAAATCTCAGAAACCTAACTCTCTTAAATCTTTTTCGAAACAAGCTTCACGGTTCGATACCTGACTTCATCGGCGACTTACCGGAGCTAGAAGTATTGCAGCTGTGGGAGAATAACTTCACTGGAAGCATTCCTCAAGGATTGGGGAAAAACTCGAAGCTTCAAATTCTGGATCTATCCTCAAACAAATTGACAGGAAGGCTTCCTCAGTCTATGTGCTCCGGCAATAAACTTGAAACTCTCATCACTCTGGGTAACTTTTTATTCGGCCCGATTCCTGACTCGCTCGGCCAGTGCGAATCACTGAGTCGGATTCGGATGGGGGAGAATTATCTCAATGGCTCGATTCCCAATGGTCTTTTAAGTTTGCCCAAGCTCTCGCAAGTCGAACTTCAAGATAATCTTCTTTCTGGTGGATTTCCAGAGACTAATTCGATTTCTGTCATTCTCGGACAGATTAGTTTGTCTAATAATCATCTCACTGGATCATTACCGGCCAGTATCGGTAACTTTTCCGGTGTCCAGAAGCTTCTGCTCGACGGCAATAAGTTTTCGGGCCAGATTCCTCCAGAAATTGGGAGGTTGCAGCAGTTATCTAAGATTGATTTTAGTCACAACACTTTCTCAGGGAAGATTACGAAAGAGATTAGTCAATGCAAGCTGCTGACATTTGTTGATCTCAGTCGGAACCAGTTATCGGGGGAAATTCCAACTGAGATCACAGGTATGAGGATACTGAACTATTTGAACTTATCGCGTAATCATTTAGTAGGAAGTATTCCATCACCTATTGCTACAATGCAGAGCTTAACGTCAGTTGATTTTTCATATAACAATCTATCTGGGTTAGTTCCGGGCACGGGTCAATTCAGTTACTTTAATTACACTTCATTTCTTGGCAATCCTGAGCTTTGTGGCCCTTATTTGGGACCTTGCAAAGATGGGATTGCCAATGGCACTCACCAGCCACATTTTAAGGGGCCGCTCTCGGCTTCTATGAAGCTTTTACTTGTTATTGGATTGCTTCTATGCTCGATTGCATTCGCTGTTGCAGCAATCATTAAGGCACGCTCATTAAAGAAGGCAAGCGATGCTCGTGCATGGAAACTTACGGCTTTCCAACGCTTGGACTTTACATGTGATGATGTTCTTGATAGCTTGAAGGAGGATAATATTATTGGGAAAGGAGGTGCTGGTATTGTTTATAAGGGGGTTATGCCGAATAACGAAAGTGTTGCGGTGAAGAGGTTGCCTGCAATGAGTCGTGGATCTTCCCATGATCATGGATTCAATGCCGAGATTCAAACTCTTGGGAGGATTAGACACAGGCACATTGTTAGGTTGTTGGGTTTCTGTTCAAATCATGAGACTAATCTATTGGTTTATGAGTATATGCCTAATGGGAGCCTAGGAGAAATGCTCCATGGCAAGAAAGGGGGTCATCTGCTTTGGGATACTAGGTATAAGATTGCAGTGGAGGCTGCAAAGGGCCTGTGCTATCTTCACCATGATTGCTCACCTCTAATTCTGCATCGTGATGTGAAATCAAACAACATCCTTTTAGACTCCAACTTTGAAGCTCATGTTGCTGATTTTGGCCTTGCCAAGTTCTTGCAAGATTCGGGTACCTCGGAGTGCATGTCTGCTATTGCTGGTTCCTATGGATATATTGCACCAGGTATAATCCTCATCTGGCATTGAATTTGCTTGACAATTATGAATTCTATCTTTTTCGTTGAAACTTAACTAATCTACTATGAAAGTCTTTAATTCATCATTTTGTTGAACAAATTGATTTTGATTATACTAAATTTGGCTCCTAATACTAGTATTTGGCTTGTGTCCTCTGTTTTATGGCCTTAACCAATTTTGGATTTAGGTGAAAACAATGCAGTATGTGCTCTTTACTTGTTTTACAAAGTGTGTGTTTGTTACAATCAGTCTTTACATTGGCTATGAAACATTGGAACAAGTGAGAAGTGGAAAAACAACTTCAGACTAACATGAATTTTATGATATTTGACTGGTACTTTAATATATTAATTGAACTCTTATTCATTAAATGTATCCTTAGATTGAGGATGATGTCTAACTACTCGTGTGGTTGTGTACTGTTTTAGCTGGGTTTTTGAGTACTTCTCTTAGAAAACAATATTACTATAAATTCTTTCCTTCAAACTTAAACAGATTGGTTATAGAGATAGTTGGCAAATACTTACATGTTATGCTAAAGAATTTATGGCATTGTTTTATTTGTTAATCATGTTCAAATCTTGGAATTTACAGAATACGCCTACACGCTCAAGGTTGATGAGAAGAGTGATGTGTACAGCTTCGGTGTAGTTCTCTTAGAGCTTGTAAGTGGCAGAAAACCAGTTGGGGAGTTTGGTGATGGTGTTGACATTGTCCAGTGGGTGAGAAAGATGAATGATGGGAACAAGGAAGGAGTGCTTAAAATCTTGGATTCAAGGCTTCCCACAGTTCCCCTTCATGAGGTGATGCATGTATTCTATGTTGCAATGCTTTGTGTTGAAGAACAGGCCGTGGAACGCCCAACAATGCGAGAAGTCGTTCAAATCCTAACAGAGCTCCCAAAGCCACCAAACTCAAAACAGGGAGATGCAATTGTTGCAGACTCTCCCCCTCCACCACCATCTGCGTTCGAGTCTCCCAGTACCACTCCTAAAGACACCAAATAGCATCATCAGCCATCGCCTCAGTTGCCCACCGTCTGACCTTAGCATATGAGGAATTGTTCTGTTCTGTTAGGGGTGGTGAAGGCTTTGGTCAAGTACTGGGTTAGTTTTGTTGATCAGTATTGTATTTTCTTCTTTTTTTTTTGTTTTTGGGTTTCAAATTTCAATTGGGGGAGGCTTAATCTTATTAACTTGATTAAGGTGTTATTAGCGTTTGAAGGTTTTTGGTGTAAAGTAGGAGGGGTTGGTGGGGGCTTTTAATTATATGAAACTATCTTTGTCAAATAGCCATGTGATGTTGCTGCGTGATGTCTATGGCACTACTACTGCTTGGTGTTGGTTTTCTGGACCTGCAAAAGAAGCAGAAAACCATAGGCTTCTAACTGTGACTATCAAAAGAGTTAGTGCTCTGACGGTGAGCCGGCTTATATCACAAATAATGAGTTAGATATATTGATATTTGTGTACATCAATGAGAACAGTGGACCAAGGCCTAGCTAGGGAGGTCGGTTTAACTTCCCTTTCCCTGAAGAATTGAATGGTCTACTAAAATAGTAGTAGTGGTAAATTAAATTAAATTGCCTCTCATAATAGTTTCAAGTGAAGAATTCCATATTTTTTAGTTCCTTGATTGGTTGGGTGGTGGTAGTATTATTAAGTCTGTTGTCATGAATACGTTTCCCCCCTACTATTTCTTCAAATCCATGGTAGGGTAGGGTTGGCTTGGCTCGCGTAGTATAGTTTCTTAACCCGGCCGGGATGGACCTCTGAACCGGGAGCCTGAGTTGATGGCTTTATTTTATTGGGTGGGTTTGTTCAATTTAATCTGTGGACAAAAAACATGGAGGGAAAGAAGTTGAACCTAATTATAGCCTAATTTTCACTTTCAGGCCAGTCTTTCATGAGAGAGAGAGAGGGATGTTTTGTATGGCGGTTGTTGTAAACCAAGTAAAAGAATCGGTTGGTCAACTTTTGAGTGTCACTACTTTGGTAATTTGGTACGTATTGTGTCCGTCCTCTATTCTGAATTCCGTCCTATACTGACTGGGCACATTAACCCTCTGTTTTTGAGTTTTAAACAGAAAAAATAAAAATAAAAATTTAAATTAGAAAAAAAAAAGAATAGAAAATTTGAAGTTTTTTTTTTGTATTGTTTCTGAGTTTTTAATAGAAAAAAATAAAAAATTTAAAATTGAGGACATGAATTGTAATTTAAAATTTATTATATTAAAAGTTGAGGATAATATGAGAATTATAAAAAATATTACTCATTTCAATTTTTTTTTCGTCCAAATCAGGTCAATTTTGAATGGAAAACTTTGACAGAAAAAATGGTCAAATTTTCTATCCATTTCTTTGGAAAGAAAATTTAAATTTTTTGTCTATTTTTTTCTTTTCCCATTTTGAAACTCAGAAACAGAACGTGAATGGTAATGGGAAGGTATAACACTTTTAATTAATCCAAGGGTTCAATATTTTAAAAAGGTCATGATTTTCTCGAAAATATACATTACTAAAAAATTTATGGTTTTATAGAATAAATACTACTGCCAATAAGTAACTAAATAAACTGTTTAGTTTACTTACGTGATGTTTCATTACTTCTTTTTGGCATCACATTGTTTGATAAAAATTTATCCAATCTCTTTTTGGCTCTTAAAAAAAATTAGACAGGTAATTTTAGAAAATAAAAGGTTCCTCGTTATTCTTTTATCGTGGGTACCCTAATTTTATTTTTTTAATTTTTCACTTCTCTCACTACACCCACCACCCCAGTCCCCCACTCACACCCACAACTACCACCATCACTCATACATTGTTAGTAATTTTATTTGAATTGATTATTTAATATTTATTATATTAGTATTCTTACTCTAAATTTGTATAATATGATTCAAGTGTAAAATAATAAAATATTGTATGTTTTAAAAATAACCTCTATTTTATATAGACTCTATTTTAGTGAGCTCTTATTACATAATTTGATCAAACATCACTTGAAGTCTTTAAATAAAGAGCTAATAGATTAAAGAGTAAATATCAAATAACTACATGTGGTGTAAGACCCCAATTTTATGAAATAAAAATAATTTTTTTTTATAATTATTATTCTAAACAGTAATGTGTTAAATTGATAAAATAATAGAGTTAAGGATAATATGTACAAATTATAAGATAAAAAGTATGTCGGACAATATTCGTTCTGTCGGGAGAATATTCGATGTCGGCCAATATTCGTTTTATCGGGAATATTATATAAAAGTACGACGACACCTAAACAACTAATCATTAGTGGCCCCCACAATGATGTAGCTGTTGAATACAGAAAAAGACATAAATAACCTTTTTAAAAAATTGTTAACGGTACTATCACTGTTTAAATACTCCGATAATAAAAGTACAGTAGCACGCAATATTATGAGTCGTTACTAATGGAGTGACAGTATATTATGTTTATGAAAAGTGTAATTGTCGAAAGTTCAGTTTTAAATCACTGATGATTACAAGTAACTTTGAGTAAACTATATGTGATTAATTATTTACAAAAAAAATGTTTAATAACTAAAAAGTAAGTTATCTCTTAATGATATTATTTTATCATTTTAAAAGGTAAAAATTTATTTAATAATTTTAAATAATCAATTTAATAAAAATAAGTGCATAATATTGTTGAATATATTTATATAAAAAAAATCAAAAAAATTTAATTAAGAGGTATCTCTTAATTATTAAAATTTCATTTTTTATCTTACCGATTAAAAGGTATTCAGAGGTAACAAAAAAATAGCATATGTCTCTTAGTGAATAAAAGACAGTTCATTAAGAGACAATCAAATATAAACAAACATCACCTTACTCTAGATTAAACTGTATAAATATTCTCTCTCTAGGTAAATTATATAACTTTTTTGTCATATTATTTAGCATTATTCTAATAAAAATACTGTGAAAAGATGATAGGTCCGATCCATGGGTTCCAAGTCCCACCTCAAAACAAAGATAAAGAAAAAAAAAATTAGTGGATCGTACAAAGGAAATGACGTTTATAGAATTTTATTAATTTTTTGGCAACAGGAAATCGCCAATCTCTCTCTCCAGTGATTGAATTACTCTGCAAGTAGGCCTACGTACTTTTTGTGTTCAGTCCTTCTACGCTGACCGGTTTCTAGCGATCGGGCTAGCGACCGGTCCCAATTTTTTTATTTATTTATAAATATCTCTTAAATAATTTATAAAATTTATTTTAATTATAATTTTTAGGGAGGAAAAATGCATATGCATATATTTTTTACGTGTATCTAAACGACATCTAAAAAACACTTTTTACGTAAAAATTAGATTCTGATAAATCTTATAAATTATTTAAGAGATATTTATAAAAAAAAAAATTGGGACCCGGTCGCTAGAAAACCGATACGCCCAAGACTTTTCCTTTTGTGTTTGTAGTTTTAGTAGTAGGAAAAGTCTTGGGCGAATCGATTTCTATGACACCAGCTAATGACAAACCCCAATTTATTTTTTTTTTTTTTTAAAAATATCTCTAAATAATTTATAAGATTTATTATGGCTGAAATTTTTACGAGAAAAAAGTATTTTGGATGTCATTTGGATACATGTAAAAAATATGCTGCATACGGTCATATTTTTACATGTATCCAAACGACATCCAAAACACTTTTTTCTGTAAAAATTCTAGTTACAATAAATCTTATAAATTATTTAGGAGATATTTTAAAAAAATAAAATAAAATAAAAAAATTGGGACCTGTCGCTAGCCCGATCACTAGAAACCGGTCAGCGTAGAAGGACTGTTTAGTAGTATGGTGTTCAGGTGCTGAATACAACACCAACAGCAACACCAAGAGTATCATGCATGCATGTGTATATATATATATATATATATTTCTCATAAAATTCTAAATTAATTGTTCAATTTTAATTTTTATAAGTTAAATTGACTATTTTAGAATTAATAATTAAGCATATATAAATATATTTCTAAAATTATAAAAATTGGGATTAGTAATAAATTGTATATACTTTCTTTTGGTTATAATCTCTTTACCTATATTTTAGCAAAAATAGTAAAAAGATTAGTTTTAAAAATGGTCAATTTAATTTTAAAAGGTCAAAATTAAGCAATTAATTTAGGACGGCGCCACGTCGGTCGGTGATGAATCTGATTTGACAATTCAAAGTTGGGGGTTGATTTAGGGATTTCCTTTGTTGACGTGGAAAGTTCACCACCGTTGGATGGCACGATTGATTGATTGTCCATTCAACATTAAATGGTGATAATAATTCAATGGCCGTTGTTTCTATTTCTGTCCTGTTGCATGCCTTTGGAAGAATCTGAATCTTATGGCAATTAACTGCGCGATTCCTCTCTACTCAATTAATTAGTTGATTGATGGATGAATAAGAATATTTGTTTCAAATTTCAATTAATGAATGCATGCATGCATGCATGCGTGATTGATCTTCCGTGGGTAGTTGCCCATGTTATCTGTAATATATAGTATTATTTAATAATACATATAAATAAATTATACAAAAATGAAAAATATAAATTAAGAGTTCATTTCAATTCATATCTCTCCTTAAAGCAAATTTATTCCCCACAAATCTTTAAAGGTTAATTGAATAATTGCTTCCCAAGATAAAAGCAGATTTCAATTCTTAATTAGTAGCATTACAAAATTAAGAATTCATCGAACCAAAATTTATGTTATGTCTTTGAAACTATATGAACATGAATGATGTATGCGTGAGAACTTCTTGTAAAAATTAATGCGAAAGCGGAGCAGGAAAAATCCACTGCTGAAGCTGGGGGCTGTAGAAGCGTAAGCAGGATTATGCGAAGTGAGCAGGACGGAGACGAGAAAAGAGAAGAAGCAGGATTATCTGCAGAAGCGGGACGGGAAAAGCTGCAGAGCGTGAATTTAGAAGCAGGTTTTTGAGCAGGGGCGGGACGAGAAAAAATTTCTAGAAATGGAAGGAAATTTTTTGTATGTCTCAAATGCTTTCCCCACACCATTTATTTATAGAAAAAGTTTGCACGTATAGCAAAGTCGTCAAAAAACGACGTAGTTTCACAAAACCACCCGTCGCGACCACTTAATTCAACCGAGTCCACGATCAGGCCGAGTCAATTTTCTCATTCAAATCCCATTTCCAACAATCCCCACATGAATATAAAATTGGCTTTACAATATGCAAAATATGTTATGAATATCGCAGACACTAGTTCGAGTACATGAGAAAAGATATTTCATCAAAGGTTAAGTAGCTCAAGTGGCTTTGAACGCTTACTAGTAAAATCTATCGGATTTATTTCGGCTAATTAAGTAGACTTGATGTCTTTGAATCGTCGACTTTTTTGTGTAAACCAAGACAATAGAATTCACAAAATATCTCTTCAGACATATTTGGTTCTCACGTTTGTGTTCATTTTGGCCTTGAAACACCTCTTGGTTCCGTAAGTATTTTAGAGAATTCAGCCTTCATAATTCTCACAGAAGTGGCCCCCTTCATAATTTTCTCGTGCCATTGTTTTGGTGCTTGTTTTAATCCATACAATGATTTAACAAGTTTACATACTTTCCTCTCTTGTCCAGGAGCAGTGAAACCTTCAGTTTGTTCCATATATATTTCTTCATCTAATTCACCATTTAAGAATGCAGTGTTTACATCCATTTGATGTATTTCAAGTTTATTTAAAGATGCTATTGCTATTAGCATTCGAATAGATGTAATTCTTGTAACAGGTGAATAAGTGTCGAAATAATCTAATCCTTCTGTAAGACCCCAACTTATTATAAATAAAATTGAATTTTTCTTTATTCATTATTCTAAATTAATAAGGGTTAATTTGATATAATTCTTTGGTTATGGGTGAAATGTGAAAAGTTTACAAAATAAGTAAGTGGTTATAAAATATTCATTATTGTCGGGGAATATTCGTTTGGTCGTGGAATATTCTTTTTGTAGGGAATCTCCGTCGACAGCCTTGATCATTGGTGGGCCCATAACGGAAAGCGGTTGGATGAAGGAAAACGACAAAGATTGAGTTTTATAAATAACGACGTAAATTATTACCGAATTAACTTTGTTGGGTTACACGGTGGTTAAAAATCTACGAATACGCGTGGTTCTTGCGATAGCGACACCAGATTATTGCAGTATTGTTGAATTATTGATCCTTACGTAAGAAAGCCTTTACTCAATAATTGTTACGATGAATTATCATTCATTATTTTATCTTATTGATTCAATAATTCACGCATTGATATTTATATTATTATTGTTTCAATAATTGTCATTACACAAGATTTTCCATTATCAAATCAATAATGCATATTATTTGAATAATATTATCGATAACATTATTGGCAATGTCTAGAAAGTTACTGTCTCAAGGAGAGGTTTGGTCACCTAATTGCTGCTACCAAGAAGGAGAAATCCTTATTGGAAAGCCCCTCTTTCCAGGAGCTACACGGTTGTCGATCTTGTGATTACGTAATATTATTTTGAATAATTAATTATTGATTATTATGATAAAGAAAATATTTATTTTATGTGGATATAGATGGAGAAAATTTTTAATGTGACAATTGTTGAAAATTAATATTTTATCTTTTACGATAAAATAATACATTTAAATATATTATTTTAATAATATATTAACGGTGATATTTTTTATAATGATTGTGGGATATATGAGTATATGAGGAGGTAGAGTATTTTGTGGCATTAAATGTTTAACATATGTTTTTGTGTGTCGGTGGACTGATTCTCGATTAGAAAATTGATTATAGATCGTAAAATCGTCTGGTTTATGGATTTGGTCAATTTCATTTGGAATTTGGAAAAATTTTCTTACGCAAAGTTGTAGAGAATGGAATTTCCCATGGAAAATCGCGAGTTTCAATTTTTCGATAAAGCGAGCTATTTTCTACGAATTATTGAAGTTTAGGAAGATAAAATAAATTTTTTTATTAATTATGGTGGGACCCACTTTTTGGTGGGTGTTGAATGCACATGGTCTGCTGAAATTTTCAGCATTGAAATTTGAAAGCATGCGTAGGAATTGGTTTATAAATAATATTAATTTATTAATTTAGTCTCCTTTCATGGCGTTAACATTTTCCTATAAATAGAGGCTAAGTTAGAATTGAAAATCACACCGAAACTAAGTTTTCTCTTTCTCTCTCTAAATTATCGGCGTATTCTTGTGAGTATACTTTGAGTGTTCTTTATCTGATGCGGTTTTTGTCAAGACTATCTAGAAAATCGATGGGAAATACGATTATTTTGAGGTAGGGGTATTATTTTCTTCTTAAATGATATTTTTCTTCAATATCATTATGTCAAGTATTGATGAACTTTTTTTATCAAATTTGGAACTTGTTGTGTCGAAGAGTTCTTATTCACGTATCGACCTTATTCACGATATCGACACTTTATTCACGAATAAAGACTATTCAATTAGAAAAATAAAATTTTTTTTCTTTTTGTCCAAAATATCTAATCTAGATACTAGCTTTGATTGTATCCATGTTTTGATCATTCTTGAATTTTACACCAATATGATTATTTTCAAGTATTTTTGGACATGGGTAAAACAAATCACGAGTCCTTAATCCTTAATCCTTGTCATTTTGTTTCTTTGGATTCGTTTCTTTAAAAATATTTTTCATCATCCTCACCCTAAATGGTGATATAAATGAATATCTTTGGCACAGTAGTGCAAAGATGAGCGATTAATCGATGAATATCTTTGGCCCGTAGTGCTGAAGATGAGCAGTGTTGAGATGAACATGACTAGCTTGGTGATACAAATGAATATCTTTGGCTGTAGTGCAAAGATGATTAAAGATGTATATTGATTGTTATTACTGAGGATAAACTATTGATGATGGACTTTTAAACCTTAGAAGACGGTAGAATTCTTTCTACGTGACTCTTCTAATGGATTCTTTATTTCCATTGCATTTGTTGATCTAAAACTTGTTGTCTATTGTATTCTATTAGATTTTTTTCCTGTTGAAGACTAACGATAATTTGTTGTATATTATCTTAGTCATAATATTCTTCTTGGGCTAGTTGAGCTCACCCTTTTCCTTTTTGTTCCATTTTTCTTCTCAAGAGGTGAAAACATAGCGAGGATCGAGTCTGGGGTATGGAGTGATGGTTCTAGGAAGATGTTTTTATTTATCCTCACTACTTACGTAAAATAGTGTATGAATAATTAATGAGGACTTATTTGGGTGTGTATATATTGTCAGAAGACAATATTTGTATTCAAACTCACGGTTGTATTGTCGTATTCTACACGACATCCTGTATTATCAAAGTTGTAGTTTGCTTTTATACCATGTATTTTGGCGACTCGAATGGGTGTTGTATACCTATTTTGGGGGCGTCACAGTTGGTATCGAGCTTAGGATATGATCTCTGGCGGAGATCGGGGAATAAAACTAGGAGGGAGAGGCGAGTAAATCCTTCATTTAGTGTGTCTACTAAGCTTATTTATTGGTCGGTCATAATATAGGATATTATGTGATATGTTAATTTGTTTAATTAACCCTTGTTTTATGGCGATTTAAGAATGGTCTGGTGAAGCGTTAACAATGGAGTTTATGAGACCGTGGACGCCTTTAAGACTCACCAACGAGAGAGAACGTGCAACAGGCTGGCAATGTTCCTCCTGTGAACAACGCCACTGAGCAAATGATGAACGGCGGGATGTTTAGAAGCTTTTTGCAGTTCATGCAAAATCCGACAAGGGAGACTCGTGTACAAAATACGGGTGGAAATGATGGCAATGCACGGTCTGTCACAGCCAAGCAGTTTAAGGAGTTGGGACCACCAGATTTCCATTGAAAGCCGGATCCGATCAAGGCAGAAACGTGGGTCAAGCAAATTACCAAGATATTTGATGTCTTGGGGTGCACGGAGGAACAAAAGGTTCCATTCGCCACCTTTATGTTTCGTGGTGAAGCAGATTCTTTGGTGGAAATCGTGAAAGCGTACTGACCGGATGCTGCTTAACATGTCTTGGGAAAGATTTGAATCGTTCAATGACAAGTACTTTCGAGAAAGTATTAAATCATATATGAAGGAGGTAGAGTTTATTAGACTCGAGCGAACAACATGACGATTGTGTCTCGAAGACGAGGCAAAGTTCGCAGAGTTATCGAGTTTGCACCTCATTTGGTGGAGAATGAGGAGCGAATGACGCGTATGTTTCTCGAGAGGTCTAAAACCGGAGATTCGTCAATACCTTATCTCTCATAAATTTTCTCGTATTAGGATGTTGTCAGCGGGGCTCGATTATTAGAAGCGAGATAGTGAGTATACTCAACCGGGGATCACAATCGGTAGTCATCGAGCGATGATAACCAACGAGGAGGAAAGAATACGGACAAAGGCGGTAACCACTCGGTGGTAATCTTGGACATGATAATAGGAGAGGTGACTCAAGTGGAAATTTTGAAAGAAGATTCAACAATGACGGGAAGATATCAATGGCGAAAGACCAAAGACCAACAATAAATGCTAGGGGAGGAGAAACCGCCTTGATTAGATGTTACAAATGCGGGAAGGAGGACATATCACCCAAACTGTCCACAACAATCCAAGGTATGTTATAATTTGTGGAAAGAAAGGCCACATCGCTCGAGATTGTCTTATCGCGAAACCAAGTTCAATGAGGAGTGGTGATTCCAAGGGTCATATCCGGATAAGTCGAAATCACGGTTCTCGGAAGAAGCGTTTGTCGATTGGACAAAATGTGAGGAACCCAAACGAGGTGATCACGGGTAAGCTAATCTTGAATTCTTGCGAAGTTTATACCTTACTGAATCTGGGGTTCTACCCATTCTTTTTATCTCTCCCGCTTGTGCTCAAGCGTTTAAACTTGACTCAGGAGAAATTAGATTTTGATTTATTTGTTGAAACTACATTGGGTGAAACCTTCATTACATCTACAGTTTATAAATCTTGCATGATCCAAGTTGGCACTATCACATTACTGTTGATCTTATCTCTTTAAAGATACTTGCTTTTGATGTGATTTTAGGAATTGATTGGTTAACCACTCATCATGCCAAAATTGATTGTTTTCGTAAGGTTGTTAGTTTTCATATTCCTAACCAAACTGTCATACACTAATTCAAACCACTAAACCACTAAAATCACCATTGTCATATCAAGCCACAAAGCTATTCGTTTATTGAAAAGCGGATGTCAAGCTTTCTTAGCCCATGTTATGGATTTGAATAAAGACAAGTCGATTTGAATAATATTTACGTGGTTAAAGAATTCCTCGATGTATTTCTGAAGAGCTTCGGTCTACCCCGAGCGTGATGTTGAATTCTTTATTGACCTTGAGCCGTACAAAGCCCATTTCTAAAACCCCATATCGAATGGCTCTATTGAACTTGGAGTTAAAAGTCCAACTACAAGAGTTATTAGACATCCGGTTTCATTCGTCCCTAAGACGTCTCCTTGGGGTGCTCTGTTTTATTCGTAAAGAAGAAAAAGCGGGAGTATGCGACTTTGTATTGACTATCGAGAATTGAACCATGTCACCATCAAGAATAGGTATCCGCTACCTCGCATTGATGACTGTTCGACCGATTACAAGGAGCGCAATTCTTTTCAAAGATCGATCTTTGTTCGGATATCATCATTTGAAGATTAAAGCGAGGATATTCCAAAGGCGGCATTCGAGGACTCGATCTGGGCATTATGAATTCTTGGTCATGTCTTTTGGATTGACTAATGCTCCTGCCGCTTTCATGGATATGATGAACCGTGTATTTAAGGAATATTTGGATCGATTCGTTGTTGTCTTTATTGATGACATCCTCATCTATTCCAAAAGCCGTGAAGATCATGAGCACCATTTGAAAATTTGGTACTACAAAGACTTTCGTGAACACAAGCTTTATGCCAAATGAAGAAATGCGAGTTACGGCTCGAGGAAGTAGCATTCCTTGGGCCGCGTGGTGTCAAAACAAGGAGTATCTGTTGACGTGAAGATTGAAGCAATACAAAGTTGGGAGCAAGCAAAAGTCGATGATCAAGTCTGTGACTTTTCGGGCTTATTTGGTTATTATCGGAGATTTGTGGAAGGATTTTCTCGAATCGCTACTCAGATTAACTCGGTGACTCGGAAGGATGTAAAATTCTTATGGAAGCGAGGAATGCGAGAAGAGCTTCCCAAGAGCTCAAGAGGAGACTCATTTAAGACTGTTTCGACAATACCATCCGGTTCGGATGGATTTGTTATCTCTGATGATGCTTACGGAAAGGGGTTAGGATGTGTTCTCATGCAACATGGGAAAGTCATAGCCTATTATGCCTCACGACAACTCAAAGAATATGAGAGGAATTATCCTACTCATGATCTAGAATTAGCGGCAATCGTATTCGCGTTGAAGATATGGAGACCTTACTTGTATGGAGAGAAAGTGGAGATTTATACGGACCATAAAAGCCTCAAATATTTCTTCACCCAAAAAGAACTCAACACGCTGGCAATGACGTTGCTATTTGGAGTCATTAAAGATTATGATCACACTATTCAATATCATCCGGAAAAGCGAACGTGGTAGCCGACGCATTGAGTAGAAGATCATATGCAAGCACTGAGTGCAATATTGTCAACGCAAAGGCCCATTTTATACGATTTACAAAGGATGAAGATAGAATTAAAGACTCCTGTGGTCCCACATGATGATGGCGAATATCTGAGTAGAACCGACTTTAATCGATAAAGTTAAAATTTCTTCAAGCTACGGACCAATGATGCATATGAAGAAGAAAGTGCAAGAAGGAGCTATTCCTAAGCAAGAATTGATGAGGAAGGAATACTTGAGTCAATTCTAGACTTTTGCGTTCTAACAATTACGACACGAAGCATAAAATCATGATGGAGGCACACAACACCCCGTTTGTAATCCATCTCGGAAGTACCAAAATGTATCATGATATTCGACATACATTTTGGTGGAACAATATGAAGAGAGAGATTGCGGAGTTTATCTCAAGATGTTTAACTTTGTCAACGTGTAAAAGCGGAGCATCAAGTGCCAAAAGGTCCATCAGAACCACTTGAGATTAGGAATGGAAATGGGAACACATTACTATGGATTTTGTTCTGTGTCTTCCCAAAGTTTCTCAAGGCGTAGATGCAATTTGGGTTATTGTTGATAGATTAACCAAGTCCGCCCATTTTTTACCGACTGTGAGACTTATTCCTTGAACGTCTTGCTCGTATATGCGTGAATGAGATTATGACGATTGCATGGCATGCCAAGATCCATAGTTTCGGATCGTGACCCGAGATTCACTTCAAGATTTTGGGTTAACTTGCGAGAAAGCTATGGGCACGGATTTACGATTGATTCAAAGATACCATCCTCAAAGCGGACGGACAATCGAGAGGACTATTCAAACCCTTGAAGATCTATTAAGACTCTGTGTCCTAGATTTCAAATGAAGTTGGGATAAGTACCTACCCATCGGTGGAATTCTCCTACAACAACAGATTATCGTTAAAGTATAGGCATGGCTCCATTTGAGGCGCCAGATGGCCGAAAATGTCGTTCTCAAAGATATCTTTGGGGACGAGGTGGGAGAAGCAATATTGTTGGGACGTAATTAGTGACGCATGACTACTACGTAAAAGATCCAAATGATTCGACAACGTATTCAAACTTCACAAGATCGACAAAAGAGTTATGCGAATCTTGTAGAAAGGGCGTGGAGTTTAATATTGGAGATCATGTATTGTTACGTATTGCTCCATGGAAGGGAGTTACAAGATTTGGGAAAAGAGGAAAGCTCAATCCAAGGTTTGTTGGTCCATTTGAGATTCTCGACCGAATAGGAACGTAGTTTATAGACTCGCGTTACCTCCAAGTATGTCTCGTGTTCATAATGTATTCCATATATCTATACTTCGTAAATATGTGAAAGACCCGAACCACATTATTGCATTAGAACCAGACGAGATAGCGAGAAGATTTAACATACGAGGAGATACTGTTGAGATTTTGGATAGAAAAAGAGCATGTCTTACACGACGAAGGTTATTCCACAAGTTAAGGTTTTGTGGAGAAACCATGCAATTGAGGAAATGACATGGGAGTTGGAATCGGAGATGAAAGCAAGGTACCTCACCTTTTCGATATACCAGTGCGTATATGTCAATTTCGAGGACGAAATTTCATAAGGAGGGAGGTTGTAAGACCCCAACTTATTATAAATAAAATTGAATTTTCTTTATTCATTATTCTAAATTAATAAGGGTTAATTTGATATAATTCTTTGGTTATGGGTGAAATGTGAAAAGTTTACAAAATAAGTAAGTGGTTATAAAATATTTATTATTGTCGGGAATATTCGTTTGGTCGTGGAATATTCTTTTTGTAGAAATCTCGAATGCGGCCAGTATGATCATTGGTGGGCCCCATAACGGAAAAAGCGGTTGGATGAAGGAAAACGACAAAGATTGAGTTTTATAAATAACGACGTAAATTATTACAATTAACACTTTGTTGGGTTACACGGTGGTTAAAATACTGAAAGAATCTGGCGTGTTCGCAAGAAGACATTACCGGTATTGCACAGTATTGTTGAATTATTGATCCTTACGTAGAAGGCACTACTCAATAATTGTTACATGAATTAATTCTCATTCATTATTTTATCTTATTGATTCAATAATTCTTTGCATTGATATTTATATTATTATTGTTTCAATAATTGTCATTACACAAGTATTTTCCATTATCAAATCAATAATGCATATTATTTGAATAATATTATCGAGATAACATTATTGGCAATGTCTAGAAAGTTACATCTAAGGAGAGGTTTGGTCACCTAATTGCGCCAAGAAGAGGAGAAATCCTTATTGGAAAGCCCCTCTTCACAGAAGCGGCACTGGTTGTCGATCTTTGTGATTACGTAATATTATTTTGAATAATTAATTATTGATTATTATGATAAAGAAAATATTTATTTTATGTGGATATAGATGGAGAAAATTTTAATGTGACAATTGTTGAAAATTAATATTTTATCTTTTTACGATAAAATAATACATTTAAATATATTATTTTAATAATATATTAATTGGTGATATTTTTATAATGATTGTGGGATATATGAGTATATGAGGAGGTAGAGTATTTTGTGGCATTAAATGTTTAACATATGTTTTGTGTGTCGGTGGACACAATTCTTGACCGAAAATTGATTATGATCGTAAAATCGTCTGTTTATGGATTTCGGTCAATTTCGCATTTGGAATTTGGAAAAATTTTCTTACGCAAAGTTGTAGAGAATGGAATTTCCCATGGAAAATCATGAGTTTCAATTTTTCTGATAAACGAGCTATTTTCTACGAATTATTGAAGTTTCGGAAGATAAAATAAATTTTTTTTAATTATGGTGGGACCCACTTTTTGGTGGGTGTTGAATGCACATGGGCTGCTGAAATTTTCAGCATTGAGGGGCTGAAAGCATGCGTAGGAATTGGTTTATAAATAATATTAATTTATTAATTTAGTCTCCTTTGGCGTTCTAACATTTTCCTATAAATAGAGGGCTAAGTTAGAATTGAAAATCACACCAGAAACTAAGTTTTCTCTCTTTCTCTCTCTAAATTATCGAGCGTATTCTTGTGAGTATACTTTGAGTGTGTTGCTATCTATGGGTTTCACAAGACTTATACCGAAATTCGATACGGAAAGACGATTATTTTTTGGTAAAGGGTATTATTTTCTTCTTAAATGATATTTTTCTTCAATATCATTATGTCAAGTATTGATGAACTTTTTTATCAAATTTGGAACTTGTTGTGTTCGGAGTTACTATTCACGATATCGACCATTATTCACGTATACGACCATTATTCACGAATACAAGACTATTCAATAGAAAAATAAAAATTTTTTTCTTTTTGTCCAAAATATCTAATCTAGATACTAGCTTTGATTGTATCCATGTTTTGATCATTCTTGAATTTTACACCAATATGATTATTTTCGAAGTATTTTTGGACATGGGTAAAACAAAGTACGAATCCTTAATCCTTAATCTTTGTCATTTTGTTTCACTGGATTCGTTTCTTTAAAAATATTTTTCATCATCCTCAGTCCTAAATGGTGATATAAATGAATATCTTTGGCCTGTAGTGCAAAGATGAACGATTAACTGATGAATATCTTTGGCCTGTAGTGCAAAGATGAACATGTGTTGAGATGAACATGACCAATTTGGTGATCTAAATGAATATCTTTGGCACTGTAGTCAAAAAGATGATTAAAGATGTATATTGATTGTTATTACGAGGATAAACTATTGATGATGGACTTTTAAACCTGTAAGAGGCGGTAGAATTCTTTTCTACGTGACTCTTCTAATGGATTCTTTATTTCATTGCATTTGTTGATCTAAAACTTGTTGTCTATTCAGATTCTATTAGATTTTTCCTGTTGAAGACTAACGATAATTTGTTGTATATTATCTTAGTCATAATATTCTTTATCGGCTAGTTGAGCTCACCCTTTTCCTTTTGTTCCATTTTTCTTCTCAAGAGGTGAAAACATAGCGAGGATCGAGTCGGGGTATGGAGTGATGGTTCTAGGAAGATGTTTTAGGTATCCTCACTCACTTACGTAAAATAGTGTATGAATAATTAATGAGGACTTATTTGGGTGTGTATATTATGCAGAAGACAATATTTGTATTCAAACTCACAGTTGTATTGTCGTATTCTACACGACATCCGTATTGTCAAAGTTGTAGTTTGCTTTCTATACCATGTATTTTGGCGACTTCGAATGGGTGTTGTATACCTATTTTGGGGGCGCCACAGTTGGTATCGTAGCTTAGGATATGATCTCTGGCGGAGATCGGGGAATAAAACTAGGAGGAGAGACGAGTAAATCCTTCGCTAAGTGTGTCCTACCTAAGCTTATTTATTGGGTCATCATAATATAGGATATTATGTGATATGTTAATTTGTTTAATTAACCCTTGTTTTATGGCAAGATTTAAGAATGGTCACGAGAAGCGTTAACAATGGAGTTTATGAGATCGTGGAGACGCCAGCAGTCTCACCAGCGAGGAGAACGCGCAACAGTGGCAATGTTCCTCCTGTGAACAACGCTTAACGAGCAAATGATGAGCGGCGGGATGTTTAGAAGCTTTTTGCAGTTCATGCAAAAATCGACAAAGGAGACTCGTGTACAAAATACGGGTAGAAATGATGGCAATGCGATGCATCACACCCAAGCGGTTTAAGGAGTTGGGACCACCAGATTTCCATTGAAAGCCGGATCCGATCAAGGCGTAAACGTGGGTCAAGCAAATTACCAAGATATTTGATGTCTTGGGGTGCACGGAGAACGAAGGTTCCATTCGCCACCTTTTTATGTTTCGTGGTGAAATAGATTCTTTGGTGGGAATCGTGAAGCGTACTGACCAGATGCACTTAACATGTCTTGGGAAAGATTTCAGAATCGTTCAATGACAAGTACTTTCCGAGAAAGTATTCGTCATATGAAGGAGGTAGAGTTTATTAGACTCGAGCGTAACAACATAGCGGTGTCTCAAAGACGAGGCAAAGTTCGCAGAGTTATCCGAGTTTGCACCTCATTTGGTGGAGAATGAGGAACGAATGACGCAGCGTATGTTTCGAGAGGTCTAAAACCGTAGATTCGTCAATACCTTATCTCTCATAAATTTTTCTCGTATTCGAGATGTTGTCAGCAGGCTCGATTATTAGAGCGAGATAGTGAGTATACTCAACCGAGGGACCACAATCGAGGTAGTCATCGAGCGATGATAACCAACGAGGAGGAAAGAATACGGACAAAGCGGTAACCACTCGGTGGTAATCGTGGACATGATAATAGGAGAGGTGACTCAAGTGGAAATTTCAGAAGAGAAGATTCAACAATGACGGGAAGATATCAAGCAGAAGACCAAAGACCAACAACAAATGCTAGGGGAGGAGAAACTTAATAGCCGCGATTAGATGTTACAAATGCGGGAAGGAGGGACATATCATTCAAACCTGCCCACAACAATCCAAGGTATGTTACAATTTGTGGAAAGAAAGGCCACATCGCCGAGATCAGACTTATCGCGAAACCAAGTTCAAAGAGGAGTGGTGATTCCAAGGTACATCCGGATAAGTCGAAATCGGCCGGTTTCTGGAAGCGTTTGTCGTGATTGGACAAAACGTGAGGAACCCAAACGAGGTGATCACGGGTAAGCTAATCTTGAATTCTTTGAAGTTTATACCTTACTAGATCTGGGTTCTACCCATTCTTTTATCTCTCTCCGCCAGGCTCAACGTTTAAACTTGACTCAGGAGAAATTAGATTTTGATTTATCTGTTGAAACTCTGTTGGGTGAAACCTTCGTTACATCTACGGTTTATGAATCTTGCATGATCCAAGTTAGGCACTATCACATTACCATTGATCTTATCTCTTTAAAGATACTTGCTTTTGATGTGATTTTAGGAATTGATTGGTTAACCACTCATCGTGCCAAAATTGATTGTTTTTTCGTAAGGTTGTTAGTTTTCATATTCTAACCAACTGTCATACTAATTCAAACCACTAAACCACTAAAATCATCCATTGTCATATCAAGCCACAAAGCTATTCGTTTATTGAAAAGCGGATGTCAAGCTTTCTTAGCCCATGTTATGGATTTGAATAAAGACAAGTCGATTTGAATAATATTTACGTGGTTAAAGAATTCCTCGATGTATTTCTGAAGAGCTCCGGTCTACCCCGAACGTGATGTTGAATTCTTTATTGACCTTGAGCGCACAAAGCCCATTTCTAAAACCCCATATCGAATGGCTCCTATTGAACTTCGAGGAGTTAAAAGTCCAACTACGTGAGTTATTAGACATCGGTTTCATTCGCCCCAAGACGTCTCCTTGGGGTGCTCCCTGTTTTATTCAGTAAAGAAGAAAAGGCGGGAGTATGCAACTTTGTATTGACTATCGAGAATTGAACCATGTCACCATCAAGAATAGTATCCATTACCTCGCATTGATGACTGTTCGACCGATTACAAAGAGCGCAATTCTTTTCAAAGATCGATCTTCGATTCGGATATCATCATTTGAAGATTAAAAGCGAGGATATTCCAAAGGCGGCATTCATGACTCGTCACGGCATTATGAATTCTTGGTCATGTCTTTTGGATTGACTAATGCTCCCCGCCGCTTTCATGGATATGATGAACCGTGTATTTAAGGAATATTTGGATCGATTCGTTGTTGTCTTTATTGATGACATCCTCATCTATTCCAAAAGCCGTGAAGATCATGAGCACCATTTGAAATTCGGTACTACAAAGACTTCGTGAACACAAGCTTTATGCCAAAGCCCCAAGAAATGCGAGTTCGGCGAGGAAGTAGCATTCCTTGGGCACGCGTGGTGTCAAAACAAGGAGTATCATTGACCCGTGAAGATTGAAGCAATACAAAGTTAGAGCAAAGCAAAAGTCGGTGATCAAATCTGTGACTTTTCGGGCTTAAATTTGGTTATTATCGGAGATTTGTGGAAGGATTTTCTCGAATCTCTACTCCGTTAACTCGGTGACTCGGAAGGATGTAAAATTCTTATGGGCGAGGAATGCGAGAAGAGCTTCCAAGAGCTCAAGAGGAGACTCATTTTAAGACTGTTACGACAATACCATCCGGTTCAGATGGATTTGTTATCTGATGATGCTTACGGAAAGGGGTTAGGATGTGTTCTCATGCAACATGGGAAAGTCATAGTTTAGCCTATGCCTGCGTTCTAACATTTTCCTATAAATAGAGAGGCTAAGTTAGAATTGAAAATCACACCGTAAACTAAGTTTTCTCTTCTCTCTAAATTATCGAGCGTATTCTTGTGAGTATACTTTGAGTGTTGTTATACGGTCATGGGTTTCACAAGACTATACCGAAATTCGATCGTAAAATACGATTATTTTGAGGTAAGTGGGTATTATTTTCTTCTTAAATGATATTTTTCTTCAATATCATTATGCTTCAAGTATTGGTGAACTTTTTATCAAATTTGGAACTTGTTGTGTCGGGGGTTACTTATTCACGATACTGCAAGACTATTCACGTATACGACATTATTCACGAATACGGCACTATTCACCGAAAAATAAATTTTTTTTTCTTTTTGTCCAAAATATCTATTCTGGATACTAGCTTTGATTGTATCCATGTTTTGATCATTCTTGAATTTTACACCAATATGATTATTTTCGAAGTATTTTTGGACATGGGTAAAACAAAGTACGAATCCTTAATCCTTAATCCTTGTCATTTTGTTTCTTTGGATACGTTTTTTTAAAAATATTTTCATCATCCTCGGTCTAAATGGTGATATAAATGAATATCTTTGGCCCGAAGTGCAAAGATGAACGATTAATCGATGAATATCTTTGGCCTGTAGTGCAAAGATGAAGCAGTGTTGAGATGAACATGACCAATTGGTGATACAAATGAATATCTTTGGCTCAGTAGTAAAAGATGATTAAAGATGTATATTGATTGTTATTACGAGGATAAACTATTGATGATGGACTTTTAAACCTTAGAAGACGGTAGAATTCTTTCTCTACGTGACTCTTCTAATGGATTCTTTATTTCATTGCATTTGTTGATCTAAAACTTGTTATCTATTGTATTCTATTAGATTTTTCCTGTTGAAGACTAACGATAATTTGTTGTATATTATCTTAGTCATAATATTCTTTCTTGGGCTAGTTGAGCTCACCCTTTTCCTTTTTGTTCCATTTTTCTTCTCGGGAGGTGAGAACATAAGCGAGGATCGAAAGTCTGGGGTATAGAGTGATGGTTCTAGGAAGATGTTTTTTTATCTCCTCACTACTTACGTAAAATAGTGTATGAATAATTAATGAGGACTTATTTGGGTGTGTATATTGTCTGAAGACAATATTTGTATTCAAACTCACGATTGTATTGTCAGTATTCTACACGACATCCGTATTGTCAAAGTTGTAGTTTGCTTTCTATACCATGTATTTTGGCGACTCGGAATGGGTGTTGTATACCTATTTTGGGGGCGTCACACCTTCCTTTTGTCTATAGCCTTTAACAACAAGTCTTGCTTTGTATTTATCAATTGAGCCATCACTTTCAACTTCTTTTGAAGATCCATTTATACCCTAAGGGTTTTTGAACAGTGGAAGGTCCACTAATTTCCATGTATGATTTTGCATAATGGACTCAATTTCGCTATTTATTGCTTCTTTCCAATGAGAAGCATCCGGAGAGGATATTGCTTCCTTATAGGTTCGAGGATCGTTTTCAACAAAATGTTAGAAAATCCGGACCAAAAGACGTTGAAGTCCTTGCTTTTTTTTGCTACGTCTAGGTTCATCCACTCTGCACTCTTTGTCTCATATTTTCGAGGATTATTACTAGTAGCATCCAAAGGTCTTTTGTTTGAATTTGAATCATTATTTCCATTATATGGAAAAATATTCTCAAAAATGATGCATCTCTTGATTGATAAATGTATTAACATGAATATCGTTAATTTGATTTATGAACAAGAAAGCGATAAAGACTTCTTGTTATTTGCATAACCAATGAAAACATACCAATTGTTTTTGGTCCTATCTTAACCTTTTTAGGTTTAGGAACCATCACTTTTGCTCAACACCCCACACTCTTAAGTATTTATAGCAAGGTCTATGACCTTTCCATAATTCATAAGGTGTTTTATGAGTTTTCTTATGAGGCACTTTATTAAGAATATAAATGGCGTAAAGCAAAGCTTCCCCCACAAATTTCGGGGTGCTCGAGGCTATTCAACATAACATTCAACATTTCTTTTAATGTTCGGTTCTTGCGTTCAAAGAATACTGTTAGATTGAGGTGAATAAGGAGCGGTAGTTTGGTGAATAATGCCATGAGAAAGCGAGATCTCTTCAAATGGTGATTCATATTCACCACCTCTATCGCTTCTTATTGCTTTAATCTTTTGTTAAGTTGATTTTCAACTTCATTTTATAAAGTTGAAACATTTCTACAGCCTCATCTTTACTTCTTATCAAATATACATAACAATATCTTGTGCAATCATCAATAAAGGTTATGAAATATTTTTTCCCACCTCTAGTTTGCACAAACTTTAAGTCACATATGTCAGTGTGAATTAAATCTAGAGGTTCAGTTTTCCTTTCAACAGAATGAAAGGGTAATCTTGTTATTTTTGAGTCCACACAAATTTCACATTTATGTTTTAGATTAATATCAAATTTAGGCAAGAACTCTAATTAATTAATCTATGCAGAGTATTATAATTAACATGACCTAATCTAGCATGCCATATGTTTGAAGACTCTAACAAATAAGCAGAAGAATTAATCTTATTATTATTAATAGACTTTGGTACAACAGTCATAACATTCATCTTAAAGAGCCCATCATTCATGTAGCCCTTTCCTACACAAAACATATTATTCTTAGTAAGTACAAACTTATCGACACAAACACCAACTTAAAGCCATTCTTGCAAGCTAGCGGTGACCCGAAACTAGATTCTTTAGAATATCCGCACATGAAGCACTTCATTCAAAGTCGGTTCTTTGCGGATGTCATTTTCAAAGATAATCTTTCCACGTCCTTGAACCTTTGAACTTGAGGAGTTTCCCATAAAGAGTTGATCATCATTTTCTTCGCTTTGTAAGTAGAAAACATCCATTTGTTGGAACATATGTGGCGAGTAGCTCGGTGTCCACGTACCACTCTTTAGGGTTTCTACCAAATTACATTCGAGATATAAGCGCACAAAGGTTCATGTCTAAAACATCTTGTAAAGCTTCTCACATTACATCACATGTGTTTGAGGCTTTTGTTCTTTCTTCAACTTCTTTGGCTTTCGACATTCATTAGATTTATGTCAGAATGCCACAGTTGAAACATTTGCCTTTTGAATTTCTTTTTTGGCCTTCAAGGTATCTTTGCCTTCACGCTTCCTTTTGTTGTTATTTGGCCTTTGTTCTACAACATTTGCCTTGACTTCAATGAAATTCTTTCCACTTTTCTTCTCAGATCCTCGATTGTCCTCTTCAATCCTTAGTCGCACGATCAGTTCTTCAAGATTCATCTCTTTGCGTTTATGCTTGAGATAATTCTTCAAGTCTTTCCACATAACGATGTGGAAGCTTCTCAATCATTCTTTGCAACTTGGAATGATTCACTTAATGACATTCCTTCGAATGAATGTCATGTAGAATTACTTGTAATTCTTGAACACGAGTAATAACCGCTGGAATCTATCATTTTATAATCAAGAAATCTACTGACTATAAATTTTTTCATGCTTGAGATCTTCGCTTTTATATTTTTATCTAAAGATTCCCTACAATTCTTTTTTGATTTGATTGTACAATACACATTATACAATGTGTTATCTAATCCATTTATCACATAGTTCTGCAAGAAGAAAATCTGCATGTTTCCATGCATCGACAGCAGCCACTTTCTCCTTGTCAGTTTCTCCTTCAACAAGAGTAGGACAGTCCTCTTGTAGAAACATTGTCAAGTTCAACGTGGTGAGATAGAAAAACATTTTCTGTTGCCAACGCTTGAAATCAGTTCCATTGAACCTTTCAGGCTTTTCTCCATGAGACACATACTCATGGCAGGAATGGTGCTTGTAGAAGTCATTTACATTATACAAATAAAGACTATTGTCAATAAGCGAAACAAATTTACATTTTGTACAAGATGTAACAATAATATATATTAGCAATAAAAATAAACACATTATATGAATTTAAAATCAATAATAATGAATAATGATATTAATATGCAAACAATTTTACATTTACATAAAACACTATTTAAGTTATGAATATATATATAAACAAAATATTATATATAGTACACATGTATATACATTTAAACAATATTAGAAATAACAGAATATAAACATGCACTTTATTAACATGTAATTTATAAATAACAGAATATATAAATAATTTTAACATGTAATATAATATTCTTGTAATAAATATAATAACAGAATATTATATTTAACATGAAACAGAAATGTCGCTGCTTACTTACAGTTAGTTTATAAGCTTCCAATAATGTTGAAGTTTTATAGGCTTACTGAATCAATGCAAAACTTAAATGAAAAGCGACAATAATGACATGACATTATTTAATATAATTTGCAGTAAAGGACTATTATGTTATGTATAATTTATTATATATAATATATATAAACAGTAATTATTACATGTAATCAAAACCAGAATGCATGCAAAATTAGTAATTACTTACATGCAATATTTCGCATAATATACTAACATGTAATAAAAATAAAAATAAAATAAAATAAAAAACAGAATGCATGCAAAATTAGTACATACCACATGCATATAAATAATATACGAATTTAATGCACATTAAACATATTAACATGCAATCATACTATACTTATTAACTGCACTTTTTTTTTTTTTTTTTTTTTTTTGCACTTTGCTACAGCACTTTAACAGTTTGCAGAATACTATATTAACATGTAAATTATATATTATAACAAAATATATAGACCAGTCAACAATAAATTTTGTTTACAAAATTTCTTTTGTTGAAAATTTGTTTACAAATTTTGTTAACAATTTATATATATACTGACATAAGAATATAAATATATAATATATTATATTAACTGAAGAAATATTAAACTGGATGAATAAACAACTTGTATAATATTTACCGTTGTAGAACTTATCCAACTATAGATTCACTGTTGCAGAAAAACAGATTCATGCAAAACAACATTTACCATTGCATAATTATAGAATACTCATTCTTTTCAAACAATTTCTGCAATTATATATATGCTCTTCACAAACGAATTATAAAACAATTTCTGCAATTAAATGAATCCAAATATTCTAAGGATCCAAACAGCAAAGGAATTATAATATATATAATTATCTTGTTCCAAAATTTGCGTGAATAACAAATTTCAAAATTTGCATGACCAAAATATGAGCACACACTATTTCTGATCACTGTTATTCTTCGTATGCAAACAAAAACATAAAATCATATATATTAACAGTCAACTAATATTCTGTTAACTCTTAAGCCATTTTTTTTTTCTTCACATAAACCAATTTTCTGTTGATATAAACAATACTATAATTACAGAAAATTATAAATTTGCTTTAAGATTGTTATCTGTAATATATAGTATTATTTAATAATGCATATAAATAAATTATGCAAAAATGAAAAATATAAATCCGAGTCCTTTGAATTCACAAAGTCTCCTTAAAGCAAATTTATTCCCCATGAGATGCTAAGGGTTAATTGAATAATTGCTTTCCAAGATAAAAGCAGATTTCAATTCTTAATTAGTAGCATTACAAAATTAAGAATTCATCGAATCAAAATTTATGTTATGTCTTTGAAACTATATGAACATGAATGATGTATGCATGAGAACTTCTGTAAAAATTAATGCGAGAAGCAGAGCGGGAAAAATCCACTTGCAGAGCGGGGATTTGTAGAACAGAGCAGGATTATGCAGAAGTGAACAGGACGGGAGAGAAAGGAACAGAACGGGATTATCTGCAGAACGGGACGGAAAACTGCAGAGCGGGAATTCTAGAACGGGTTTTTCAGAGCAGAGAGGAGACGAGAAAAAATTTCTAGAAATGGAAGGAATTTTTTTTGTATGTCTCAAATGCTTTCCCCACACCATTTATTTATAGAAAAAGTTTGCATGTAACCGTCGTCAAAACGACGTAGTTTCACAAACCCGCCCGTCACGACCACGACCCGACCCGAGTCCACGATCCGACCCGAATCAATTTTCTCATTCAAATCCCATTTCCAACAGCCCATGCATGCTACATACTTTTATTCCTTGTGTAATGTAATTGCTACCACTATTGGGCCATTTGTTTCTTAATTTTCTGTATTGTTCCCAGGCCTAGAGATTTTTTCATAAGCTCATTTATTCACGCTAGCTTAACTTTAGAATTATGATTGAATCTGTCTGGTGCATTAGTGTCTGTATGTAATGTAATTTGCACAATCATAGTCTACTTTATCATCAACTCTTCTTCCATCAATCTTAATATATCGATTGTATTAATTAATTGAAGGCTAAGTGCATCTGTTGATGAATTGATGTTAGATGGATTGTATAATTTCGTTATGAATGGTACCACAACTCATAGTTCGACGAGTCCAAGAATCGATTCCAGGGTGCGAGGGGAGTGCGAACGTGAATTCGCAGGCCTCGTGGGTGGAACAAATAAAGTTGAATCAGGTGAAGCACGTGATGATTCGAGTCGGGTGGAACTGGCTCAGGATGACTTTGAGAAAGTTGTTCAGACACGTTTGCCTCAGGCGTAGTGGAGTAGTATTAGAGTCGAGCAAAACTCTTGAATGACTCAAAGGTGAAGTATGATTTGAATCGGGTGAAGCGGGCTCAAGATGATTCTGTGAAAATTGCTCAGACACGTTTGCCTCGGGCGTAGTGGAGTAGTATTAGAGTCGAGCAAAACTCTTGAAGGACTCAAAGGTAAAGTATGATTTGAATCGGGTGAAGCGAGCTCAAGATGATTCTGTGAAAATTGCTCAGACACGTTTGCCTCTGGCATGATGAAGTACTATTAGAGTCGAGCAGAGCTCTTGAAGATTTAAAGAAAGTGTGCTTAATGGTGAATACTCTAGTATAATACTTGTGATGAATATTCAAGTGAAAGGTGAATATTATTGGGATATTTTACATGAATTTCACATCGAATAAATTCAAGAGTGTAGATGAATTAACAAGTATGGTAGAGCCTCACCTAATAGATTAACCTTTTAAATAAGAAGACGATACAACATGTTTATTGTGTTAGTCTACATAATAAATTGATGTGGTACAGAAGCCAATAATAAAGTGGTTTTGCCAAAATAGCTCATGAGTATTGATGTGTAACTACTAAAGGCTCAACATGGTATAGGGATCAAAACCAGATGTTGATTATAACTATAATAGAATTTTGATGTTTTAAATTAATTTTAAAAAAAATCAAAATTAATATTGTATTTCATTTAATTTTTAGAAATAAATCTCTTAATTAAGAGTAGTACTTTCTACCTAGTTGATAATTTTTAATTATATATAGTCTATAATATTTAAACAGATTGATATTAATTTTGAATTTAAAAATATTTATTCTGCATTTTGAAATGGAGGAAATAATTAATTAATGCGGCTATGATCAGTAACTGTAATATAATAGCAATAGCCTCGGGTGAGCTGGCAATTATTTGACTGAAACCTAATCCCACCAAACAAAAACTCGCATAATTGACCGTCAAATAGAATCTTATGTAGAAAATTAAACTTTTAATATCTCAGCTAATTAATTACTAATTAATAAATAAAACAATGCCTAACCCCTAAATGCCGATGGATTAATTAATTAATTAAAACGAAGGTCTGAGTTGGACGTTAACATAGTAGCTTAATTAGACACTAGAATTATTGCTAATTGATTGATAAAGAATTGTGGCTATATGTTAAAAAATCCTCATTAATGATCCAAGACAGTAAAGGGAGAAGGCGACAATTTAATCTATCTTAATAATGAATTAATGATATGATATGATCCAGTGTACTTGTAACTTTTTAATATCCAGTGTCGTCATATCTTAATCTAGTTTTATTTATCAGGTTCAGGACTTTGAGCAATTTACAACAACTATATTCAACTAAATTGTTATTAGTATAATTCTGTAAATAACTTATCCTCTACTACTTCATAAGGTATTACTCCCACTGTTTTTTAATATAGGTCATTTTAGACATGTGCATAAGAATTAAGAAAATAATTGAAAAACATTAATTATACTATCAATTGTCTATAATACCTTTTACCTCACTTGAGTAGTATAGGATAATGATAAATATGAATCAAAAAATTAGGTGGAGTAATAAGGGGTAATTTAGGAAAAATAGTGATCAATTCTCCTAAATAACCACAAACGACAAATAATAAGAAATAACAAAAAAAAATCTAAAACGACCTATATATAAGAATGGAGGAAGTATATTCTAGAATAACCAAACGGGATCTTACTAAATTTTAAAATTAAATAAAATTTTGAAACAGGTTCGGACAGTTTATTTGTAAAAAAATAAAAATTAACCACTACTACACAATGTAAAGAATTTCAATAATTGTACCAACAATTTTAACCTCCATTTCATAATGTAAAAAATTTCAATAATTATATATTCAGGAATAACCAAATGGCTCTTACTAAATAAAATTTAAAAGTAAATAAAAATTTCTTGTGGATGGGTGATGTACGTGTTAAAATTATGTATTAGAAGTATACTTCGTCTATTGTTGATTTAACATCAATTATTTAATATATCCTTATATAATTAATATTTTAAGCAAATTAGAAAGAAATATAGTGAAGATGATTAACTAACTAAATTATGCAAACTAAAAAGTTAATGATGAAAACTAGTAATGAAAAAAACTAACTAGGAATTCGAATCCACCAAATATTAACATAATAAACAATTTCTTATTTTCGAAATTAATTCTCAAATTATTTTCACTTACCTTTAAAAATAATGATTCATATAATTAATATAGGCAATCATAACTTATGAAAAAAAATATCATAGATTAACTATAACTTATCAAAACTTCGCAATTGCCAATTAATATAAGCATAATATGCACTTTGTGCGAAGGAAAATATGAAGGCGAAAATAATTAGGCACTAATTTCAGAACGAAAAGAAAATATTATTATGAAATACCTAGTTTCATCATCATCCTATAGGTATTAGAAATTTAACTAGCCATGTAATCAAAAATTAATACTACTAAATATTGCATGAAATAAGAACAATAATTAAAAAGATAATTTTTATTAGATCAATAAAAGAAAGTTACAAATACTCTTACATTAGTAGCATATATGATTGGAATAAGAGAAAAGACAAAAATTCCAACGAAAAACTAAAAACTAAAAAATAGAAAATAAGAAGTGATCCCCTCCCTCTAAAACAATAGATCTATTTATGGAGAAAATAAATTTGTGCTCTAATTTAGGTTCTTAAAACTTGGACACTTTTGTTTCCTTTTTATCCTTCTTTTTCTTTTTTGACTTTAATTTTTATATGGTAATTTCCCAAGAGTTATTTTCTATCTTTAAAAGCTAGAATAATTATCTTTTTCTTATTCACCAAGATAAAATAAGGTAAATCCTACAAAACTAAATAAAATGTATTAATTAAATAAAATAAATATATAAAATAATAAATATAAAAATATTAAAGTGTAGGAATTATGTGTCTATCTATGGACTCCTCCATTATCCACTTTATTTATGTAAAAGGATGAAAAATCAATGTAAAAAAAAGCCTAAAAGAAGTAAAAATTGATCTTTTTTTCCCAGTCCTTTTTGATAAATAATTTGACATTCCGGCAACCTACTACTAGTGCACTTTTCTATCCACAGCTGGTGCTTGATTAAAGTTCAAGCTCACAATTAAACATTAGACTCCGATCCCTCAGTGGTTCAAAAAATAATATATTTATGTGACACCCATTATTAATTCTTCCTCCAACTTAATTTTCTATTTAATTTAGATCATGCCTTGCTACCAAAGTCAACTAAGCTTATTTTTCTTCCCCCCCCCCCTCCCCCCTCATAAACAAACTTCCATTAGATTTTCTTCATTCATCCCCCAATTAAATTAATTTTCAACCAGATTAAACATTGTTTCATTTTGGAGGTCTCAAACTGTTCGCCCGAGAAGCAGACTATATGTATATATTTGTAAATATATATATACGCAGTTGTATAATACAAAACAGTTTTTTGGGCTACGGCGACGGTTGATGCGACGGTTCAACCATCGACATAGATATTTTGGTCTATGACGACAGTTGAAGTGTCCAAAAAACCTTCACATAAGACGATTACATCTACTGGCGACACTTCATATATACATATAAAATATATATATATATATATATATTCTTCAACTCAAAGAGTCTAGAAAGGAGGAAGGAACATGCATGGATAAGAACAATACTATTACCAAACCTTTCGGTAACATAATCCTGAAGATTTTCCAGATTTTTTTTGTCTTTAAAAAGAAAGACTAAATATGATATGGGACAGATATGGTAGGGACTAAGTTTCCAAGACTTATAATCGCTTAGTTAATAATGCATTTCTTGTTTTAACAAAAAAAAAATGCATGGGAGACGACGTACAGTCCTAGAAAAAAAGAAAAAGAAAAAAAGGCACGCATTGACAATAATGAATCTACATGCAAGTGTGCTTCCTGACATAACATCATGAATTATACCACAGGATGACTAAATTAATCAAACTTTGGTCAAAAAAGAAGTACACGTTGAGGATCAATTGGTTACTCTACTAATTTAATTCATCAATAATCACAAACCTTGTTTTGTAAGTGATTGAATTAAACACAGTAATATGCAACTTACAAAAAGAGACATTTGAGGGGATGGATGTAGGAGGAAAAGCCAAAAATATAGAGGGAAAAAAGGATGAATCTCCGTGCCTTTAATTTTCATGGTCAAAACTTCTGAAATTTCAGTAGTAGGGCATAGAGAAGAGGGAAATAGTGTTACAAAATTGAAAACAAGTACACTTTAATTTTCCACCAACTTGACTAATTAGCTAGCTAGTAGTCTAGTACACTTATATAATAATTAAGTTGTAGTAGATTCGAACATGCATGTGTAATGAGAAGAAAAATGTGGGCGACTTAAGTACACTAACATGGACATGCATGGGCTACTATTATCTTATTAAGTTTATGGACTACTACTATATCTACAACCACTAATTGTTGCTTCCTGTTCTTGTTAATTTGGAGAAGAATGAAAAGACTAATTTCTGCTCAATTCCCTCTTACCTATAAATAGATATACGCTTTAATTAAGTTCTCAAGACAATTTGCTAAAAAAATTGATATGAATTTATTTAAGTTTTGAAAGAAAAAAATTATAACTTGTAATATCGATTTAAATTTTATAATTTTAGCAAATTAACTTAGAAAGTAAAATGTTATCTCTAAATTTAAAATCGAGAAAATATCAGATGATTTTATGCGTACGTATATATACATACATAAACAGAGTTGTGGGGCATACTGCATGCACGAAAAAAAAAGTGTACCTTAGGTACAGTTGAGCTTCACGACGTTTACCCTCCAGGATTCAACGGTGAAGCCTTCATGATCGGATCGGCACCCCGTGCGCGGGCATATCGCGCGCAGTAAAGTTTTCTGATCGAAAGTCCAAGAACCAAGCTTGATCTAGCTCAATTCCTTAGTCGTTCTCATGTGCACGACCCCATCCTTATTTCTCAACTAAGTTACTAAACCCAAGTCAACATTTACTAATATACACAAAGAGTGTTTTCAAAATAGATGATATAAGAATATGAAAAAATTATAAATTTTGGAGCATAACCAACAGTAGTGGCCTACTGGGCTTCATTCATGCCAGAATTAGGAATTAATGAGATCGTTGGTAGTGGCCTTTAATCATGTCTTGCTTGCAAGGGGCTAGCTAGCTCGTTTCTTTATTCAATGTTGAACCATGCAAATATTTTTTACATGACAAAATATACATACATAATTCTAATTCTATATAGAAGTGCTTCTCAATATATATATATATATATATATATATATATATATATATATATATATATATATATATATGGCTTTAAAGCTTGAGAAATCCTAGTACGTACAGGGATATCATATATATAGGTATGTTTTTTCCCGATATGCATGCCACCAACCATCAAGACAAATAGCAGTGTCCCACTTACTTACAGAAAATATATATAGTAATTACTCCACTTGGTTACAGATCATAAGTCCTTGAGGGATCGATGATTAATTGTTGGTTTTTCTTTTTCGTTCAAATTAAAGTATATTAATTACGTACCCCTTTTGTCTCGAATTAAAAAGGTTAACTTCACTTTTAAAACCAATATATCTATTCAAATTATATTTAAGCATTTTTAATTTTTTTTACAAAACCAACCAACTCTGATATTGAGATTAGACGAGATGGGGGAGTATAATTTTAGTCAAAGAAGCGATATATCGTTCCTATTCAAAATTTTCTTGTTGGCGCTCTTTTTAGCTGCTTCTTGTTGAATTGTGAATTCATTGGGCTTCGTGTTTTAAAAGCTTATCCTCCTAAAACAATGCAATCTGCTTAAAATCTTCCCTTGCGGACCTGGGCCACTTGGTGATTTCTGAGTAGTAGTAATAAACCCATAAAATTCCATAGCCCATAGGTGAGCATTATAAATTCGGCAAAATTGAATGGCCCAAAACAGATATTTCTAGATTTATGAGTACATTGTGAAAGCGAGACATATGTATCTATCTTCTTCTAGTATTATGTAAAAGGAGATGGTGGGGGTTTAGTTAGTGTTGGAATGTACAGTCTAGAAGCTTAAAATTATTAGATATATATATATATATATATATATATATATATATATATATATATATTTTTTTTTTTCTGAATGTCTCTAAAACTATTCAGATGACCATGTAACCGAAAGTTACCTTTTTTTAAGGCCAAAATAACTTATCCAATAATATTACAAAATCTCTCGTGTAAAACCAGAACTCATACAAAACCAAATAGATACAATTTGAAGCAACTAATCAACCCCTGGCGGTTTGGACGCCGACGGAGTTGAAGATACGGAGCTTCCGTAAGGCAGATAGAGTACTTGGACGATCATGATTGGACATGCAGTTGAAAGCGATCTTGTTGCGAGAAAGGTCTACGTCTTTCCATTACATTTGGTAGATTATCTCTCTCAAGCTTTCGGTAAAACCGACCACCGCTACGAGGAGGAGAAGATTTGGTTAGAAATTAATTATTCTGAATTTTAATTAAATTGATGAGTATTGAAGTTGGGCATTGAAAACTCTGTAAAAGCTTATCACAGCAACAATGAAATGTGGAGAGAAAATCATTCTCATTTTCATCAGTACAATATTACAAAAACATAAGTAACAAAACATACATACCAACTATTTATACAAAGAACTTTGCTGGAAAGAGAAGCTAACCTCACAACTAACTCTAATTAATTCTAATCTAACTATAGTATATAAGTTAGCTAGCTGTCATTATCAAGTGATCAGCACTATTCCAGTACTTCTCTGCTCCATCACAAGGACTAGATGTCACACTACTATTATTTGTCATTTCCTTCTTTGTTGCTGCAGTCACAATGCTGAGGCATTTTATCATGGACAGTTTCAGACTTTTAGTGTCACGTGGGTGTGGTGAGTAATGTGTTGCACATGAGACTAATGTTGATGCTGCTGCTGTGTTATCTGATGTTGCTGCGGTTGCTGTATCCTTAATATCCCCCCACAAGTTGAAGGGGTGCAAGAATTGCACATGCCCAACTTGGAAAGAATAGTCCAGTGAGAATAGCGAGCCAAAGGTTTGGTGAAAATATCTGCCAATTGAGCTGTAGTAGAAATATAGACAGGTTGAATAAAACCTTCAAGAACCTTATCACGCACAAAGTGACAGTCGAGCTCAATATGTTTGGTACGAGCATGTTGAACTGGATTAGATGCAATGTTAATAGCAGCACTATTGTCAACATGAATAACTGTAGGCGGAGAAATGAAAACATGGAGATCAGTTAACAAACCATGAAGCCACAATAGTTCACAAGTGGCCATAGCTAAAGCACGATATTCTGCTTCAGCAGAGGAACGAGAAACCACTGTTTGTTTCTTAGCTTGCCAAGAAATAAGAGAAGAACCAAGGAGAAAACAATATCCAGTAATAGAGCGTCTGGACGCTTACAAGTTCCCCAATCACTATCACTATAGCCAACTAATTCAAAAGAATTCGCAGCAGAAAACCATAAACTTTGGCCAATAGTAAACTTAATATATCTGAGAACTCTGAGAAGAGCCTTGAAATGAGGCTCTCTTGGTGCAGAAACAAACTGACTCAGATGTTGAGCAGTAAAGGAAAGATCAGGCCGTGTGATGGTTAATGTTGGGAAGCTAAATCAAATTCTTGGTTTTCTACATTCATAGATTAATTTGGTTCTTTGAATATCTCTAAACAAGATGTGAAATATTTAATATTTTGTATTGGGTACATCAATGGTTATTAGAAATATCTAGAGTTTTATTCTTATAAGCTAAGTTATCTAGAATGCTCTTGTAATCCTATAAATACCAATAGTTGTAATCACTTTTATGAACAAGAGAGTAATAGTAAGAACAAAAGTTCAGTTTATATAATCAGTTTTCTCCTTCATTTAGACTACAAATTGGTATCAGAGCTTGGTAAATTGCTTAGTTCATTCTCCCAATCAAAGTGATAACATCAAAAGTCTGACGCAAGCAGCAGATGGAGTACTAAAGTAAAGCAAGTGATTTTCTAGTACTGCAATACACTTTGGCAGTCAAAGAGCCACGTGACAGCAGCTTCAGGGTGACCATATCACAAATAAGTTTTGTTATTCATATAAGTGGCGGGTCCTACGGATCTGAGGTACCATCCCCAAGCAGATTTTATTTATTATCACAAGTAAAAAGGCAGAGCAGCATAGCAGATTCGCAGCAGAGAATAAAAGGAGCAGTAACTTTGCGGAATCATCCGTCCTTCAATTTCTTCAAAATCAAGAAGAAGCTGAGTGGAGATTAAGATCAGAAGTTGCAGATCGGAACTGGGCAGAGAAGAAAAAGTAAGCTGCGAAGCATTAAAGAGATGGCGAATTCCAATAACATGACTTCACTTATTCCTCGATTTGGTGGAGAAAATTATGATTATTGGAGAGACAATATGATGTTATTGCTCAAGTCAATGGATCTATGGAATATTGTGGATGAAGGATATGAAGATACAGAAAACGAAGATGCTTTGACACAAGCACAGAAAAATAATTTGAAGGAAAATCGAAAGAAGGACAGCAAGGCGCGTTTTCAAATTTATCAAACAATTGAGATGCCGGTGTATGAAAGAGTTGCTAAAGCTAAAAGTTCAAAGGAAGTTTGGGAGATTATTCAAATTACATATAAAGGTGTGGAAAAGGTAAAAAAGGTACGCCTCCAAACCTTAAGAACAGAATTTGAAAAATTAGAAATGAAGGAGAATGAAAGTATTTCAGATTATTTTACAAGAGTTAATTCAGTTGTAAATCAAATGGCATCCAATGGTGAAGTTTTAGATGATGAGAAAGTTGTTGCAAAAATTCTTCGTAGTTTACCACCAAAATTTGATTATATTGTGGTAGCTATTGAAGAATCAAAAGATCTATCATCTCTTACTACTCAAGATTTGCAAGGGACCTTGAAGGCTCATGAAGTAAGGATAAATCAAAGAAATCCTTCTCCTCTTCCTGATCAAGCTTTTAAATTCCAAGTTTCATTTACGGGAGGCCATGATTTTCACTATGGTCGTGGTCGTGGTGGTAATGGCAACTTCAGAGGTAAAGACTTTCATTTTTAAGGCAGAGGAAGAGGTTATGTAAACAAAAATGATTCAAATAAAAGTGGAGAAAATCTGAACAAAAACTTCCAAAGAGGAAGAGGTCGTGGTTATCAAAGAGGTCATGGCTATCAAAGAGGAAGTGGCTATCAAAGAGGAAGAGGTCGTGACTATTTTAAATGTTACCATTGTCATAGACCCGTTCATATATATAAGGAATGTCGTTTTAGAACGGAGGGAACACGAAATGAGACCGGATTGATGCATGAAAACAAAACTGATGAAAAATATGTGCAAGATACTCTGTTGCTGGCATTTCAAGGTGATGATAAGAATGATGTTTGGTATTTAGACAGTGGTGCAAGCAAACATATGACCGGAAATAAGAACTTATTTTCAAACTTGGTTGAATATAACCATGGACAGGTAAAAATTGGAGATGACAGAGCCTACAAAATTCAAGGAGTTGGTGAAGTTATTTTTCAAACAAAATCTGAAAAAGTGGAGAAAATGTCTGAAGTTTATTATGTTCCTAGTTTAAAAAATAATTTGCTTAGCACCGGTCACCTTTTGAAGAAGGGGTTTGATATTCATTTTCATGATAATGCTTATTTTTTTGTCAAAGAGAGATCAGCTGATAGCAACAATTGGAGTAACTTCAAATAATCTTTTTCCTATAAAACTTGAGTTCTTAACATTTCTTATTTCACTTATTATTGATAAAGGAATTTCCAAGTTGTGGCATGCATGTATGGTCATTTAAATTATATGACCTAAAATTGCTAGCAAGAAAGAAGATGGTTGAAGGACTTCTCGAAATTAATCAAACAAATCAGTTGTGAAGCGTATGTCAACTGGAAAACAACATAGAAACCGTTTTCTCAAAAATCTTTCGTGGAGATTAAAAAAGGCATTGGAATTAGTTCATTCAGATTTATGTGGACCAATGCTAATTACTTCTCATGGAGGTAACAAATATTTTATTACCTTTGTTGACGATTTCTCGAAAAAAGTTTGGGTTTATTTTCTCAAAGAAAAATCGAATCATTTCAAGCTTTTAAAGAATTCAAAATTTGAAAGTTGAAAAATTTTACGGTTGTCAATTTAAACAATAAGGCAAGCGGAGGTCGTGAATATCTTCAATTGAGAAGTATTGTAAAAATGATGGAATTAGGCATGAATTGTGAGAAGGCATACACCACAACAAAATGGTGTTAGTGAAAGAAAAAATCGAACCATCATGGAAATGGCAAGATCGTCTTTGAAAATGAAAAAAGTAGATAAAGAGTTTTGGGCAGAAGCTGTATTATGTGCTGTTTATTTGATTAATAGATCTCCTACAAAAAGTCTGAACAATTGCACACCTCATAAAGCATGGTTTGGAGTGAAGCCAAAAGTTAGTCACCTGAGGACCTTTGGATGTGTTCTTATGCACATATTAGGATGCATTGAGGAACAAATTGGATGATAAATCGAGAAAAGTGTATTTTTATAAGCTCTGATGAAAAAGCAAAAGCTTACAAGTTATACAATCCAGTGACACAGAAGATAGTGATTAGTCGAGATGTTCGATTTGATGAAAATTCTTTATTTAATTAAGGAGTTGATTTTCCTGAAAATTGGCCATGTTTTTGTGATACTAATGATGATTCTCAAGATGAAAGCGAGCCTATTTCACTAAGACACTCTTCTCGTGAAAACTTTCCCGAGTCCTCTCAAAGCACTCTCAAAGAAGAAAAAAAAGAGCTTAAGGGAAATTTATGAGGTCAACCCGAGCAAATTGATCCAGGATGATATTGTATTTTTGCTTTCTTTGCGGGAGAAGATACAATTCTTATGATGAAGCATCAAAAGAAGAAAAATGGAAACAAGCCATGAAAGAAGAAATGAAAGCCATTGAGAAGAATGAAACGTGGGAGCTTACAATCGCCCTCGAACAAGATTTCTATTGGCGTAAAGTGGGTATATAAAACAAAAATGAATTCAGATGGCTCCATCAACAAAAACAAAAGCGAGACTAGTTGAAAGGGGTATAAGCAAAAGGAAGGAGAAGACTTCTTCGAGGTATTCGGCTCCGGTTTCTAGACTTGACCTTTGTTCGTTTGCTTATCTCACTTACGCTTCAAAATAATTGGAGTATATTTCAAATGGATGTGAAATCTGCGTTTTAAATGGTTTTTAGAAGAAGAAGTTTATGTTGAGCAACCACCGGGTTTTATGAAGAAGGAGAAGAAAACAAAGTTTACAAATGAAGAAGAAAGCGCGCTTTATGGATTGAAACAATCACCGAGGGCTTGGTATATTGAATCAATTCATACTTTGAACAAAATGGTTTTGGAAATGTAAAATGCGAGCCCACTCTCTACATCAAAGGCACATCACAAGAAAGTTTCATGGTTGTAAGTCTTTATGTTGATGATCTCATTTTTACAGGAAATAATTTGAAAGTGTTGAAAGATTTTAAAGCCTCCATGATGAAAGAATTTGAAATGACAGATTTAGGAAAGTTACATCATTTTCTTGGCATTGAAGTTCATCAAACTAAGGAAGGAATTTTCATTTCACAAGAAAGTTATGCAAAAGAAATTTTAAAGAAATTTAGAATGGAGAATGCAAATCCTGTATCAACTCCATGTATCACAGGATTAAAATTGAGTAAAGAAGGTGAAGGCAAGCTTGTGAATTCTACTATGTTTTGAAGTTTGGTGGGAAATTTGATGTACTTGACTGCAACAAGACCAGATATCATATTTGTAGTAAGTTTAGTGAGTAGGTTCATGGAGAAACCATACTCTAATCATTGGGAGGCGCAAAAGAATTCTGCGATATGTCAAAGGAACCATTGATTATGGTATTTTTATCAGCTAGTATTAGATTAATCTTGTTGGATATCTTGTGGTGACTTAGCGAGAAGCGTTGATGATAGTAAAAGCACTTCAGGCTATGTTTTTAGTCTTGGAAGTGGCCCAATTTTATGGTGTTCGAAGAAACAATCTGTTGTTTCTCTTTCTACAACAGAATCTGAATATATCGCGACTTCTTTAGTAGGATGTCAAATTGTTTGGCTCCAAGGAATTTTGGAATGTCTGAAGCATAAGCAGATCTGTCCAACAACACTATTTTGTGACAATAAATCAACCATTTCAGTAACAAAGGATCCAGTACTTCATGGAAGAATGAACCATATTCGTATTCGATTTCATTTTTTTAGAGAGTTGGTAAAAGAAGGCATTATTCAAGTGGAGTATTGCAGGACGGAAGATCAGTTAGCAGATATTTTCATGAAGCCTTTAAGCAGAGAAGTTTTCAAGAGAAATGTTGCAAGTTTGGGAATAAAAAACAAATTTGGTTTACGGGAGGCATTGTTGGGAAGCTAAACCAAATTCTTGGTTTTCTACATTCATAGATTAATTTGGTTCTTTGAATATCTCTAAACAAGAAGTGAAACATTTAATATTTTGTATTGGGTACATCAATGGTTATTAGAAATATCTAGAGTTTTATTCTTATAAGCTAAGTTATCTAGAATACTCTTGTAATCCTATAAATACCAATAGTTGTAATCACTTTTATGAACAAGAGAGAAATAGTAAGAACAAAAGTTCAGTTTATATAATCAGTTTTCTCCTTCATTTAGACTACAGTTAAATACATGAGTTTGCCAATCAAAACGTCTTTATAAAGAAGCATCACTATCAGATAAAAAAGAACCCTCATCAGCCTGGAGGCGTTTGTTAGTATCCATGGGAATACTTAAAGGCTTACTAGTTAAAAGACCAGCATATTTAACAAGATCCAGAGCATATTTCTTCTGACTCAGAGACATTCCTTTGGAAGTTCGAAAAACTTCAATACCCAGATAATAGGAGATCAAACCAAGATCCTTTATACTAAATTGATTGTCTAGAAAAACTTTCAATTGAGTAATATGAGCCTCATTGTTGCCACAAACCAAGATGTCATCAACATATACCAAAACAGCAGTAAAAGAAGCAGGAGTAGTAATGGTGAACAATGAATAATCCGTATAGCCTTGTATCTTTCAATTGTGCCATCTGCATGATGTTTAATTTTATAAACCCATTTACAGCCAATGGATTTCTTCTCAGGAGGTAAAGATTGAACTACCCAAGTTTTATTGTCTTCAAGAGCTTTTAATTCTTTATTCATTGCCTCAATCCACTTGGGATTATGCATAGCTTGATGATAAAACAATGGTTCTGTGTGAGCAGAGATAGATGCCATGAAGGATTGATGATGAGATGGCAACTTATCATAGGTAAGATATTGAGATAATGCATACTTGTCAGAAACATTAGAAACAGTAATGGTATTCACACTTGGAATCCCAGAAACATGATAATCTTGCATCCATAAAGGAGTAGTTTTCTGTCTCGATGATGTTCGTAGTGGAATAAGTAGGACATTATGTTGAGGAGGAGAATCAGCAGGTGAAGTAATATGTGGTTGAGAAGAACTAATAATGGGGGAGGAAGAACTGACATATGGATTGACAGTGGAATGCCAATAAGGATCAGTCAAAGCAGTAGAAGGAAGGGTAGAATCTGGATTGAAGTCAGATTTGAAAGGGAAAATATGTTCATGAAACAAAACATGTCTTGTAATAAATATAGCCTTGTCTTTCAAAGAATACAATTTGTATCCTTTTTGATTATGAGGATATTCTATGAAAACTGCAGGAATAACTCTAGGATCTAATTTATCAGGATGATGGACTGAAGCAAAACACAAACATCCAAACACTTTCAAATGGTGATACTCCGGAGGCTTATGGAACAACAACTCATAGGGTGTTTGAAATTGTAAAATAGAAGTTGGTAACCTGTTGATAAGGTATGTGGCAATCAATAAGCAATATCCCCAAAAATGTTTAGGAGTAGAACTCTGAAAACATAAGGCTCTAGAAATCTCAAGTAATTGTCTATGCTTCCTTTCAACCCTTCCATTTTGTTGAGGAGTATGAGTACAAGAACTTTGATGAACAATACCAAAACGAGAAAGTAACAGTTTGATTTCTTTCCACATAAATTTTGTACCATTATCAGATCTCAATGTCTTTATTGTTATACCAAAGTGATTTTGAGTATATAAAATAAAATCTTGAAAGAGAGAGCAAAACATGTTGTTTGGTAGTCAAAAGAAAAGTCCAAATTGCTCTAGAATAATCATCAACAAGTGTAAGAAAGTATTTGCATCCATTAACAGTAGTGAGCCTATAAGGCCCCCATAGATCACAATGCACAAGTTCAAATGGACTACCAGCTCTAGAATGGCTAACAGGAAATGGAACTTTTGTTTGTTTGGCTAAAGGACAAATCAAGCAAGGAGTGTTACAATTGTTAGACAAAGTGTCTGATACAATAGGTATTTTGCCTAGAACTTTATAGGAAGTGTGACCTAATCGTTGATGCCAAAGGAAGTATCGAGTGGTGCACGAAAGATATAAGCCTTGCTTTTATTAGAAGAGATGTCTAAGTAATATAAACCATCCTTGCACTCACCAGTTGCAAGTATGCTCATCTGGTACGGGTCCTGAAACTCACAACTATGGATGAAAAATTTGACACAACAATTAGTATCATGTGTGAGCTTGCTGATAGACAAAAGATTATAATGGAAAGTAGGAATGTATAAGACATTGTGTAAGGATAGCTTAGAGTTAATCCAGACTGAACCAGATTTTGTAACGGAAATGCATGATCCAGTAGGAAGTACCACTTGAATAGGTGCAATAATCATGATGGAGGTAAAAAGAGTAATATCACAACACATATGATCTGTTGCTCCACTGTCAATGATCCACTGAATACCAGGTCTAACTGAATGAGTATGTAATGAAAGAACAATACCGCAGGATGATCATGGTGTATTGAAAAATCTTTGAATTTTCCTTTGTCAATGATGCTCAGTATATGATCAAACTTAGCTTCAAGCTGCTTAAATCTGCCATAATCCTCAGCAGGATTTTGAGTTTCCTCAGACTGAACTTGCATTGCCTTTGGTCCAGTATAAACATGACTCTTTTGAGAAAAATTACGAGTCCTCGAGTGAAATTTCCTTTCTTAGGCATCCCGGATATGTTACGGATCCGGTAATTGAGTCTTAGATTTATTGTGTAAAGGATGTCCTTTAGGATAACCATTAAGTTTGAAGCAAGTCTCCGTGTGATTCTTGCCATGACAATAATCGCATTCCATGCCTTCCTTAGAAACTTGAGGTTTATCTTTGAGAATTATCTCGAGTATTAACAAATCTTTTCTGTTTTGAAAACCATTAGAACCGGTTTGAAAACGAAAGATTGAAAGCAAAAAGCCATGACATTAGAATTGGAATTTCAATCGATAACCTCGCCTTTGTTTTTCATCTTGTTTGATCAAAGAATATGTATGAAGTCACTGTAGGTAAAGGACTCATCATGAGAATTGACCTCTTGCGATTGCAAAACTATCGTGTAGCCCATTAAGAGCTCGCATTAATTTCTCTCTTTGCTCTGTTCATCTTGTGCTTTATGCACCATACGTATGTATATATAGAACTACCTCAAGAAGCGAGAATGTTTATCCACATCCTTTTAATTTGTGATAATACATGTCAACTGATAGATTTTCTTGCCATAAAGTGCTTATGTCCTTTTGAAGTTCATAGATCCTATATCCATCAATACTTGAAAATCTTTCATTCAATTCATTCCATACAGAGAAGGCATTTTCAACAAATTTCATGCTATCACTGATTTCATCACTAACAGTATTCATTATCCAGCTTATTATCATATCATTCACACGCATCCATTGATTATACAAAGTTGAATTCTCAGTAGGTGTAGGATATGTTCCATCAGTAATTGTCATTTTATTCTTAGCAGATAAAACAATTTTGATTGATCTTTTTCATGTAGCAAAATTCTCAGCTCCATTGAGTTTCTTTGAGATTAAAATCATACCTGGATGATCATTATTATGTAGAAATAATGGATGTGAGTTAGATTCAAAAGCACGAAAATCACGTCGCTCGCATTACGATTCTTCGTGTGTGTTTGATCGCAATAGCCATGATTAATTGAAACAAAATGAATCGATGAATCAATTCAAAGCAGAATGAATTGAATCTTTAAAAAGATCTAGAGTTGTAGAGTTGATGAGCACAAAAGAAAACTGATAAAGAAAAGAAACAGGAAGATGCTCTACACGAGCAATATCTTTGATACCATGAAAACTCTGTAAAAGCTTATCACAAGAACAATGAAATGTGGATGAAAATCATTCTCATTTTCATCAATCTAATATTACAAAATGTAAGTAACAAAACATACATACCAACTATTTATACAAAGAACTTTGCTTGAAAAGAAGTTTAACCTCACAACTAACTCTAGTTAATTCTAATCTAACTATGTTATATAAGTTAGCTAGTATCATCATCACTATCAGTGATCAAAGACTATTCCAAAGATTTCTCCTGCTCCATCATCATGAGGACTAGATGTCACACTACTATTATCCATTCTTTCCTTCTTTTTGTTGTGTAGTCACAATCTTTGAGGCATTTTATCATGGACAATTTCAGACTTTTAGTGTCACGTGGGTGTGGTGAGTAATGTGTTGCACATGAGACTAATGTTGATGCTGCTGATGTGTTATCTGATGTTGTTGCGGTTGTTGTATCCTTAATAGGCATATATAATCTTGGTCGGTCTATCAAGAACCTGCTGCTGATCAATTATTGAAGTCGCTTCCGCCTTCTTATGATTGTTCAGAACACATTGTTGGACTAAACAGAAAATTATTGATGCAAACTTCACTCTTGAAGTTTTTATTAGTTAAAATACTGTTAATCTTTGAAAAAATTAATTATCAAATAATATTTTTATATGATAATAATATTATTTATAAAATTACTATTAATACTTAATCACGTAACGATCAAAAAACCATGCACCAAGTACAAAAGGAGCAATTACTTTTTAAGTATATATATATGTAGACCTGGCAATATAGTTGGTTAACTGTCGGGTCAACCCATATTAACTGAAACCAAATGGGTTGGTTAACCATTTTTATTTATTCAGGTTGGTTAAAGTTTGGAACCATATTTATTCAGGTTGGTTATGGTTCCAATCCGGTTAACCATTTTTCAACCTATATTTTGTTCCAAATCAAAAGTTAGGCTCACAAAGATGATAATTGAATTAAAAATCTTAAAGATCACATAAACTCATTCTTAATTTGTAATTTTGTATCATCATAATTTAGAATGTTCCCAGGCACCCACCCCCACACCCACCCACCCAACCCACCCCACCCCACCCCACCCCACCTCACCCACCCACCCACCCTCACCCACCCCCACCCCACACACACAAAAATATTATGTGATTATGTATACACCCCACCCCCCCACCCACCCACCCCCATACCCACCCCTACCCCCACCTACCACCCCACCCACCCCACCCCCCCCCCCCCACCCCACCCCACCCTAACCCACCCCCACCCCACCAAAAAAAAATATATTATGTGATTATGTATACACCCCTTACCACCCCCACCCCCACCCAAAAAAAAAAATATTATGTGATTATGATACACCACCTACCCCACCCACCCCCCCCCCCACCCACCCTCATCAGAAGACCCCGAATTTTATGAAATAAAAGTATTCAATTTTTTAATTACTATTCATGAGTTCTTATTCACGAGTTACTAGTCATGAGTTACTATTCACCGATTCTTATTAATGAGTTATTATTAGGAGTTCTTATTCACGAATACTATTCATGAAGCATGATAATTTTTTTTTCGTAAGTGAAGGCATTACTCGATAATTATTCTAAAGAATTATTGTTCAATATTTTATTTTATTGATTCAATAATTGCTACGTTGATATTTAATATTATTGTTATTTCAATAATTGTCACGACACATTATTTCCCATTATCGGATCAATAATTCATATTATTTGGATAATATTATTAGATAGCATTATTGGCAATGTCTAGAAAGTTCTGTTAAGGAGAGGTTTGGTCATCTAATTCAATGCTGCCAAGATGAGGAAAATCCTTATGGAAGCCCCTCTTTCTTAGGGCGCACGGTTGTCAATATTGTGATTCTGTAATATTATTTGTGAATAATTAATTATTGATTTATATGATAAGGAAAATATTCATTTTATGTGGTTATAGATGGAGAAAATTTTTAAAGTGGCAATTGTTGAAAATCGATATTTTATCTTTTCTGATAAAATAATATTTTATTATATTATTATAATATAATAATGATGACATTTTTACAATGAATATGGGATATATGAATATATGAGGAGAAAGAGTATTTTTGTTGCATTAAATGATTAACACATGTTTTGTGTGTCGGTGGACCACATTTCTTGACTGAAATTTGAGTATAGCTTGTAAAATCTCCCGTTTGTGGATTTCGGTCAATTTTCGTTTGCAATTTGGAAAAACTTTCTTTTTCAAAGTTGTGGAGAATTGAATTTCCTATAAAAAAAACGCGAGATTTAAATTTTCTGATAAAAGGGCTATATATTATAAATTATTGAAGTTCCGAAATAATTGATTTTTGAAAGTTTTATTTATGTTTTAAAAGAAAAACGTTTTTATCATTGTTGTGGGCCCCACTTGCACATGTTAAATGCTAAATTCAGATGGTCAAGGTGGGCTAAGAAAAATATATATATATATTATTATTATATTAAATTTTCTCGCTTTTGGTGTTCTAAGCAATTTCTATAAATAAGTCTTGGGTTAGAATTGAAAATCACATTTAAAGCTGAAGTTTTCTCTATTTTCTCTCTATATTATAGAGTGTATTCTTGTGAGTATTTTGATATCTTGAGTGTTCTTTATCTGCAAGTTCGATTCGTTCGGCGTTATTCAAATTAAATAACGCTTCTTTTGAGGTAAGGGATATTGTCGTTAGTATGTAAGGGTTATTATGTTTTCCAATTTTGAAATTTTTTTGAACCTTCAAAAATTCTGAAAAAAATTGAAATGATATTTTGATGAGTTTTGTAGATTGTGTCCAAAAATGACTTTTTTTTGGATGTATAGATTAGGAGTTATGGATTTTATGAGAAAAGCCTATTTTAAAAGTAACCGCTTATAACTCCTTGTGGTTAATTTAAAATTGATGAAATTTTTATTGGGAGTACATATATATAACAAAAGTATCTGATTGTAAATTTTGAATTTTAGACAAAAGTATAATTTATGATAAATGTCTAAATATTCGGTAGTTTTAATATATGAAAAATATTAAATGAATTTTAAAAATTCGAGAAAAATATATGCTTAATATGGGACTATATTATGCTAAATCCCAGAAAAAAAATATTTTTGGAACTGATTTGGTATTTTTCATGAAAATATTCTAGTTATGAGTAAATGAATTAAATATGTTATGTGGAGTAAGAAAATTGGAAAATATGATTTTATGGCTTAAGAATCATATATGAGGTATATGCAGATTTTTGATGATGTTTTTGGTTATTGGTGATGAAATCTTATGAGTTTGGCATTTTAGGATGATTAAATGCATTTATTAGTAAAGTGTAAACAATTAAAATAAATTGTTTATAAATTTAAGAAATGATTAAAATATTGTGGTAGTATTAATAATATTAAATTATGAGATTATTAAGTGATTTATAATATTTTGATTAAGGTGTTATGAGATCATTGATTTATGAATCTTACTCTTGAGATTAAATCGATATGTTGATTATATTGTTTTTATTATAATATATAACATTCTTATAACCCTAATGATGATATTTCTCTTTGACTTGAGTGTAAAGATGAGTAGATTATTGGTATGATCGTGACTATAGGTTCTCTTTGGCGATGGGCAAAGTTGAATTGTTGACTGATATGATCATGACCATTGAATTTATAATTGAATATCTTTAGCTTAAGTGCAAAGGTGAATTGATCAACATATATGGTTATAATTATAGTTTATATAAATTCTGAAATAATTATGTATTTCTTTGAGATATGAATATCTTTGGCCTGTAGTGCAAAGATCAATTATTGATGAATATATTTGGTCCGTAGTGTAATGATGACATGTTGTTGAATATCTTTGGCCCGTAGTGCAAAGATGAATTATTGATGAATATCTTTGGCTCGTAATGCAAAGATGACTTGTTGAATATCTTTGGCCTGTAGTGCAAAGATGAATTGTTGATGAATATATTTGGCCTGTAGTGCAAATATAAACTGTTGAGGAATATCTTTGGCCTGTAGTGCAAAGATGAATTGTTGATGAATATCTTTGGCCCGTAGTGCAAAGATGACCTGTTGTTGAATATCTTTGGCCTGGAGTGAAAAGATGACCTATTGTTGAATATCTTTGGCCTGGAGTGCAAATATGGTCTGTTGATGAATATCTTTGGCCCGTAGTGCAAAGATGACCTGTTGTTGAATATCTTTGGCTGTGGTGCAAAGATGATGGTGCATTGATGAATATCTTTGGTAGTAGTGCAAAGATGAAATTATTAGTATGATTATGAGCGAGGGCGTGATTTGGTATAACCATGATCTTTGATGTTTCGGTAAAGGCGGTGATGAAAATTATCTTCGTCTTGGATATGAAGAGGAATTTAGAATCACAATTATGATTATGAGTTATTCATATAATTGTGGAAAGGGCTGTTGATTGATGTTCTGAGGGGATAAAATATTGTTGGTAGACTTTTAATGTGGAGAAGATAATAGACTTTATGGTCTATTTGACTCTTCAAATGGATTAGCAGCGTTTTCTTTCGCAACTATGGTTGAAAAGTTTTATTATCTACCGTATGTTCTAAATCTACGATTTATTCTCGATGAAGTCTATTGATAATGTAATTATCTTTAGTCATAATATTCTTTTCTTGAGCTAGTTGTCTTTCACCCTTTTGCTTCACAATTTCTTTTCGTAATAAAAGTGTAGCATTTGGGACAATGACGGGGAATAACGGGGGAATAGAGCGGTGAATGGTCTATAGATGTTGAGGGTGAGGTGAATTTAACTTGAAAGGGTGTTTTACCACTATCATACAAGATGTCTAATGACATACAACCTCGTGTCATCATAAGACATGGTTGTGTCCATCCACTTGCTGAGTATATTTACAAGTACTATCTATATAATTTTGGTGTTTGTTTGGAGTATAATTCCCAATTAGAGATAGTGGATGTGACGCCCCCAAAATAGGTATACAACACCCATTCTGAGTCGCCAAAATACATGGTATGAAAGCAAACTACAACTTTGACAATCTGAGATGTCGTGTAGAATACGACAATCAATTATGAGTTTGAATACAAATATTGTCTTCAGGCAATATACACACCCAAATAAGTCCTCATTAATTATTCATACACTATTTTACGAAGTAGTGAGGGAGATTTAAAACATCTTCTAGAACCATCACTCCATACGCCGACTCGATCCTGCTTATGTTCTCACCTCCTCGAGAAGAAAAATGGAACAAAAAGGAAAAGGGTGAGCTCAATTAATAGAAGATAAAGAATATTATGACTAAGATAATATACAACAAATTATCGTTAGTCTTCAACAGGAAAAATCTAATAGAATACAATAGACAACAAGTTTTAGATCAACAAATGCAATGGAAACAACAATCCATTAGAAGAGTCACGTAGAGAAAGAATTCTCTACATCTTCTAAGGTTTAAAAGTCCATCATCAATAGTTTATCCCTCGTAATAACAATCAATATACATCTTTAATCATCTTTGTACTATGAGCCAAAGATATTCATTTAGTATCACCGATTGGTCATGTTCATCTCAACACTGTTCATCTTTGCACTACTGGCCAAAGATATTCATCGATTAATCGTTCATCTTTGCGACTACGGCCAAAGATATTCATTTATATCACCATTTAGGACCGAGGATGATGAAAAATATTTTTAAAGAAAGCGAATCCGGTGAAACAAAATGACAAGGATTAAGGATTAAGGACTCGTGATTGTTTTACCCATGTCCAAAAATACTTGAAAATAATCATATTGGTGTAAAATTCAAGAATGATCAAAACATGGATACAATCAAAGCTAGTATCCGAATAGATATTTTGACAAAAAAGAAAAAATTTTATTTTAAATTGAATAGTCTCAGTATTCGTGAATAAGGTCGATACGTGAATAAAGTCTTGAGTATCGTGAATAAGAACCGAAACACAACAAGTTCCAAATTTGATAAAAAAGTTCACCAATACTTAAGATAATGATATCAAGAAGAAAAATATCATTTAAGAAGAAAATAATACCCCTTACCTCAAAATAATCGTCTTGACCGAATTTAGATATAGTCTTGAAAAACGCACCGTATGATAAAGAACACTCAAAGTATACTCACAAGAATACGATAAATTTTAGAGAGAAAAGAGAAAACTTAGTTTCGGTGTGATTTTCAATTCTAACTTAGCCTCTATTTATAGGAAAATGTTAACGCCAGAAAAGAGACTAAATTAATAAATTAATATTATTTATAAACCGATTCCTACGCATGCTTGCCATTTTCAATCTTTGAAAATTTGTTGACCATGTGCATTCAACACCCACCAAAAAGTGGGTCCCACCATAATTAATAAAAAATTTATTTTATCTTCCGAAACTTCAATAATTAAGTAGAAAATAGCTCGTTTATCGAGAAAAATTTGAAACTCGCGATTTTCCATGGAAATTCCATTCTCTGCAACTGCAGAAGAAAAGTTTTCAAATTCCAAGCGAAATTGACCGAAATCCATAAGCAGACGATTTTACGATACTATAATCAATTTTTGGTCAAGAATTGTGTCCACCAAACACACAAAATATATGTTAAACATTTAATGCCACAAAATACTCTACCTCCTCATATACTCATATATCCCATAATCATTATAAAAAATATCACCGTTAATATATTATTAAAATAATATATTTAAATGTATTATTTTATCGAAAAAGATAAAATATTAATTTTCAACAATTGTCACATTAAAAATTTTCTCCATCTATATCCACATAAAATAAATATTTTCTTTATCATAATAATCAATAATTAATTATTCAAAATAATATTACGAGAATCACAAGATCACACAACCGGTAGTTCCGGGAAAGAGGGGCTTTCCAATAAGGATTTCTCCTTCTTGCAAGCATTAGGTGACCAAACCTCTCCTTGATGAACTTTCTAGACATTGCCAATAATGTTATCCGATAATATTATTCAAATAATATGCATTATTGATTTGATAATGAAAAATCTTGTGTAATGACAATTATTGAAACAATAATAATATAAATATCAATGCAAACAATTATTGAATCAATAAGATAAAATAATGAATAAAGAATTATCTGTAATAATTATTGAGTAAGGCCTGCTACGTAAGGATCAATAATTCAACAATCGCTGTAATGGTAATAAGGTGTCTTTCTTTATGCGCAACCGCGCCAGACATCAGTATTTTAACCACCAAGTAACCCAAAAAGTGTTAATCGGTAATAATTTACGTCGTTATTTATAAAACTCAATTTTGTCGTTTTCCTTCATCCAATAGTTTTCAAGTTATGGGCCCACCAATGATAGGTGGATTGTCACGGAGATTCCGACAAAAAGAATATTCCACGACCAAACGAATATTCCCAAATAATAATGAATATTTTATAACCACTTACTTATTTTGTAAACTTTTCACATTTCACCCATAACCAAAGAATTATATCAAATTAACCCTTATTAATTTAGAATAATGAATAAAGAAAAATTCAATTTTATTTATAATAAGTGGGGTCTTACAACCTCCCTCCTTATGAAATTTCGTCTCTCGAAATTGACATACGATACTCAGTATATCGAAAAGGTGAGGTACTTGCTTTCATCTCCGATTCCAACTCCCATGTCATTTCCTCAATTGCATGGTTTCTCCACAAAACCTTAACTTGTGGTATAACCTTCGTCGCGTAAGACATGCTCTTCTTCCTATCCAAAATCTCAACAGTATCTCCTCGTATGTTAAATCTTCGCTATCTAAATGCGGTTCTAATGCAATAATGTGGTTCGGGTCTTTCACATATTTATGAAGCATAGATATGTGGAATACATTGTGAACACGAGACATACTTGGAGGTAACGCGAGTCTATAGGCTACGTTCCCTATTGGTCGAGAATCTCAAATGGACCAACAAACCTTGGATTGAGCTTTCCTCTTTTCCCAAATCTTGTAACTCCCTTCCGTGGAAAGTAATACGTAACAATACATGATCTCCAATATTAAACTCCACGTCCTTTTCTATGAAGATCAAAGATAACTCTTTTGTCGATCTTGTGAAGTTTGAATACGTTGTCGAATCATTTGGATCTTTTTCGTAGTCATGCGTATTTAATTACGGTCCCAACAATATTGCTTCTCCCACCTCGTCCCCAAAGATTTGAGAAGCGACATTTTCGGCCCATCAACGCCTCAAATGGAGCCATTTTTATACTTGCTTAACGATAAGCTGTTGTTATGGGAGAATTCCACCGGTGGTAGAGTACTTATCCCAACTTCCTTTGAAATCTAGGACAGAGTCTTAATAGATCTTGAGGGTTTGAATAGTCCTCTACGATTGTCCGTCCGTTTGAGGATGGTATCTTTGAATCAGAATCAGAATCCGTGCCCATAGCTTTTGCAAGCTAACCCAAAATCTTGAAGTGAATCTCGGGTCACGATCCGAAAACTATGGATAATTGGCGTGCCATTCAATCGTCTAATCTCATTCACGCATATCTGAAAGCAAGGCGTTCGAGGAATAAGTCTCGCGTATCGACGGTAGAAATGGGCGGACTTGGTTAATCTATCAACAATAACCCAAATTGCATCTACGCGCCGAGAAACTTTGGGAAGACACAGTAACAAAATCCATAGTAATGTGTTCCCATTTCCATTAGGAATCTCAGTGGTTGCAATGGACCTTTTGGCACTTGATGTTCGCGCTTTACACGTTGATTGAGTTAAACATCTTGAGATAAACTCGCAATCTCTCTCTTCATATTGTTCCACCAAAATGTATGTCGAATATCATGATACATTTTGGTACTTCCGAGATGGATCGCAAGCGGGGTGTTGTGTGCCTCCATCATGATTTTATGCTTCAGTCGAATCGTTAGAACATGAAAGTCTAGAATTGACTCAAGTATTCCTTCCTCATCAATTCTTGCTTAGGAATAGCTCCTTCTTGACTTTCTTCTTCATACGCCATTGGTCAAGTAGCTTCGAAAGCAAAACTTTAACTTTATCGATTAAAGTCGGTCTCTACTCGTATATTCGCCATCATCATCATGGGACCACGGAATCTTTAATTCTATCTTCATCCTTTGTAAATCGTATAAAATGGGCGCTCGTTGACAATATTGCACTTCGTCTTGCGATATGATCTTCTACTCAATCGTCACTACCACGTTCGCTTTTCCGGGATGATATTGAATAGTGTGATCATAATCTTTTAATGACTCCAACCAACGTCGGCCAGCGTGTTGAGTTCTTTTGGGTGAAGAAATATTTGAGGCTTTTATGGTCCGTATAAATCTCCACTTTCTCTCCATACAAGTAGTGTCTCCATATCTTCAACGTGAATCACATTGCGCGATTCTAGATCATGAGTAGGATAATTCCTCTCATATTCTTTGAGTTAATGTCGTGAGGCATAAGGCTATGACTTTCCCATGTTGCATGAGAACACATCCTAACCCCTTTCCGGAAGCATCGTTGTAGATAACAAATCCATCCGAACCAGATGGTATTGTCGAAACAGTCTTAGAAATGAGTCTCTCTTGAGCTCTTGGAAAGCTCTTCTCGCATTCCTCATTCCATAAGAATTTTGCATCCTTCCGAGTCAATTTGAGTTAAGCTGAGTGGCGATTCGAGAAAATCCTTCCACAAATCTCCGATAAATAACCAATTTAAGCCCGAAAAGTCTGCGTCTTGATCACCGAAACTTCGGTTGCTCTCAACTTTGTATTGCTCAATCTTGGCACGTCAACAGATACTCTTGTTTTGACACCACGTGCCCAAGGAATGCTACTTCCTCGAGCCGAACTTCGCATTTCTTGATTTGGCATAAAGCTCAGGTTCACGAAGTCTTTGTAGTACCGAACTTCAAATGGTGCTCATGATCTTCACGGCTTTTGGAATAGATGAGGATGTCATCAATAAAGACAACAACGAACCGATCCAAATATTCCTTAAATACACGGTTCATCATATCCATGAAAGCGGCGAGGAGCATTAGTCGATCCAAAAGACATGACCAAGAATTCATAATGCCCGTGATCGAGTCACGAATGCCGTCTTTGGAATATCCTCGGTTTTAATCTTGGTGATGATATCCGAGCGTAAGATCGATCTTTGAAAAGAATTGCGCTCTTGTAATGGCTGGTCGAGCAGTCGTGATGCGAGGTGGCGGATACTATTCTTGATGGTGACATGGTTCGATTCTCGATAGTAATATTAAAGTCGCATACTCCCGTCTTTCTTCTTTACGAATAAAAGCAGAGCACCCCGAGGAGAGCGTCTTGGGGACGAATGAAACCGATGTCTAATAACTCCTGTAGTTGGACTTTTAACTCACGAAGTTCAATAGAGCCATTCGATATGGGTTTTAGAAATGGGCTTTTATGCGGTTCAAGGTCGATAAAGAATTCAACATCACGTTACGGGGGGTAGGCCAGGAAGCTCTTCTTGAAATACATCGGGGAATTCTTTAACCACGTAAATATTATTCAAATCGACTTGTCTTTATTCAAATCCATAACATGGGCTAAGAAAGCTTGACATCCAGTTTGTCGATAAACGAATAGCTTTGTGGCTTGATATGACGGTGGATGATTTTAGTGGTTTAGTGGTTTGAATTCGTATGACGGGTTCAAGTTAGGAATATGAAAACTAACAACCTTATTTAAAACAATCAATTTTAGCGTGATGAGTGGTTAACCAATCAATTCTAAAATCACATCAAAAGTTAAAGTATCTTTAAAGAGATAAGATCGGCGGGTAATGTGATAGTGCCAACTTTTTATAAAGCGTAGATGTAACGAAGGTTTCACCCAACTGAGTTTCAACAGATAAATCAAAATCTAATTTCTCCGAGTCGAGTTTAAGCGTTGAGCACAAGGGGAGAGATAAAAGAATGGGTAATCCCAGATGTCTCAAGAAGGTATAAACTTCGTGAGAATTCAAGATTAGCTTACCCGTGATCACCTCGTTTGGGTTCCTCACGTTTTGTCGATCCACGACAAACGCTTCTTCCGAGAACCGTGATTTCGACTTATCCGGATGTACTTGGAATCACCCACTCTCTTGAACTTAGTTTCGCGATAATCTAATCTCGGCGATGTGGCCTTCCTTTCCACGGTTATAACATACCTTGGATTGTTATGGGATGATTTGGTGATATGTCCCTCCTTCCCGCATTTGTAACATCTAAGCTGGCGGTCGTTTCTCCTCCCCAGCATTTTGTTGTTGGTCTTTGGTCTTTCTTAGTTGATATCTTCCGTCATTGTTGAATCTTCTCTTCCGAAATTTCCACTTGAGTCACCTCTCCTATTATCATGTCCACGATTACCACTTTGAGTGGTTACCGCTTTGTTCAGTATTCTTTTCCTCCTCATTTGGTTATCATCGTTCGATGACTACCACGATTGTGGTCCCTCGGTTGAGTATACTCACTATCTGATTTCTAATAATCGAGCCTGCATTGACAACATCCGAATCTGAGAGAAAATTTATGAGAGATAAGGTATTGACGAATCTCTAGTTTTAGACCTCTCGAAACATACGCGTCATTCGTTCCTCATTCTCCACCAAATGAGGTGCAACTGGATAACTCTGCGAACTTTGCCTCGTCTCTTGAGACACCGTCGTGTTGTTACATTCGAGTCTAATAAACTCTACCTCCTTCATATAGCGAATACTTTACGGAAAGTACTTGTCATTGAAACGATTCTGAAATCTTTCCAAGACACGTGTTAAGTGCATCTGGTTGGTACGCTTCACGATTCCCACCGATGTCTCGCTTCACCACGAAACATAAAGGTGGCGAATGGAACCTTACATTCCTCCGTGCACCCCAAGACATCAAATATCTTGGTAATTTGCTTGACCCACGTTTACGCCTTGATCGGATCCGCTTTCCATGGAAATCGGTGGTCCCAACTCCTTAAAGCGCTTGGGTGTGATGATGCATAGTGCATTGCCATCATTTCCACCCGTATTTTGTACACGAGTCTCTCATGCGATTTTGCATGAAATGCAAAAAGCTTCTAAACATCCCGCTGTTCATCATTTTGCTCGATTGGCGTTGTTCACAGGAGGAACATTGCCACTGTTGCAGACGTTCTCTCGTTGGTGAAGTCTGGAAAGGCTCCACTGTCTCATAAACTCCATTGTTAACGTTACCGTGACCATTCTTAAATCTTGCCATAAAACAAGGGTTAATTAAACAAATTAACATATCACATAATATCCTATATTACGATGACCAACAAATAAGCTTAGGTAGGACACACTTTAGCGAAGGATTTACTTTCGTCTCTCCCTCCTAGTTACATTCCCCTCGATCTCTTGGGAGATCATATCCTAAGCTCGATACCAACTCGTGGACGCCCCAAAATAGGTATACAACACCCATTCGAGTCGCCCAAAATACATGGTATAGAAGCAAACTACAACTTTGACAATCTGGATGTCGTGTAGAATACGACAATCTACAATGAGTTTGAATACAAATATTGTCTTACAGGCAATATACACACCCAAATAAGTCCTCATTAATTATTCATACTTTATTTTACGTAAGTAGTGAGGGACAATTAAAACATCTTCCTAGAACCATCACTCCATACCCCGACTCGATCCTGCTTTATGTTCTCACCTCCCCGAGAAGAAAAATGGAACAAAAAGAAAAGGGTGAGCTCAACTAGCCAAGAAGTAAAGAATATTATGACTAAGATAATATACAACAAATTATCGTTAGTCTTCAACAGGGAAAAATCTAATAGAATACTGATAGACAACAAGTTTTAGATCAACAAATGCGATGGAAACAACAATCCATTAGAAGAGTCACGTAGAGAAAGAATTCTATTGTCTTACAAGGTTTAAAAGTCCATCATCGATAGTTTATCCTCGTAATAACAATCAATATACATCTTTAATCATCTTTTTGCTTTCTGGCCAAAGATATTCATTTATATCACCCGATTGGTCGTGTTCATCTCAACACTGTTCAAATCTTTGCTGACTACTGAGCCAAAGATATTCATTTATATCACCATTTAGGATGAGGATGATGAAAATATTTTAAAAAAAGCGAATCCGGTGAAACAAAATGATGAGGATTAAGGATTAAGGACTCGTACTTTGTTTTACCCGTGTCCAAAAATACTTGAAAATAATCATATTGGTGTAAAATTCAAGAATGATCAAAACATGGATACAATCAAAAGCTAGTATCCGAGAATAGATATTTTGGACAAAAGAAAAAAATTTTATTTTTAAATTGAATAGTGCAAGTATTCGTGAATAAAGGTCAGATATCGAATGAATAGTCTTAGTATCGTGAATAAGTAACCAAACACAACAAGTTCCAAATTTGATAAAAAAGTTCACCAATACTTGGCGGCATAATGATATTGAAGAAAAATATCATTTAAGAAGAAAATAATACCACTTACCTCAAAATAATCGTCTTACCGATAAGAATTTGGTATAGTCTTTGTGAAACACTATGTGCAGTAAAGAACACTCAAAGTATACTCACAAGAATACGCTCGATAATTTAGAGAAAGAGAAAACTTAGTTTACGGTGTGATTTTCAATTTAACTTAGCCCTCTATTTATAGGAAAATGTTAGAAGCATAAAGGAGACTAAATTAATAAATTAATATTATTTATAAACCAATTCCTACGCATGCTTTTCAAATTTCAATCTTTGAAAATTTGTTGAATTTATGTGCATTCAACACCCACCAAAAAGTGGGTCCCACCATAATTAATAAAAAATTTATTTTATCTTCCGAAACTTTGATAATTAAGTAGAAAATAGCTCGTTTATCGGAAAAATTTGAAACTCGCGATTTTCCATGGAAATTCCATTCTCTCGCAACTGCGGAAGAAAAGTTTTCAAATTCCAAGCAGAAATTGGACAAAATCCATAAGCGGATGATTTTACGATTCTATAATCAATTTTGATTAAGAATTGTATCCACCAAACACACAAAATATATGTTAAACATTTAATGCCACAAAATACTCTCTACCTCCTCATATACTCATATATCCCACAATCATTATAAAAAATATCACCGATTAATATATTATTAAAATAATATATTTAAATGTATTATTTTATCGAGAAAAAGATAAAATATTAATTTTCAACAATTGTCACATTAAAATTTTCTCCATCTATATCCACATAAAATAAATATTTTCTTTATCATAATAATCAATAATTAATTATTCAAAAATAATATTACTGAATCACGAAGATCGACAACTGTAGCCGTTCCGGGAAGGGGCTTTCGATAAAGATTTTCTCTTCTTGGTAGCATGATTAGGTGACCAAACCTCTCCAGATGCGAACTTTCTAGACATTGCCAATAATGTTATCGATAATATTATTCAAATAATATGCATTATTGATTTGATAATGGAAAATCTTGTGTAATGACAATTATTGAAACAATAATAATATAAATATCAATGCAAAGAATTATTGAATCAATAAGATAAAATAATGAAGCGATAATTCTGTAACAATTATTGAGTAGTGCCTTATTTACGTAAGGATCGATAATTCAACAATCTTTATCGGCAATCTGGTAATCATTCTTGCAACCACGCGTATTCATCGTATTTTAACCACCGAGTAACCCAACAAGTGTTAAGCGGTAATAATTTACGTCGTTATTTATAAAACTCGATCTTTGTCGTTTTCCTTCATCCAATAGTTTTTTAGTTATGGGGCCCCTGATAATGATCACTGGTGGCTCGTCATAACGGAGATTCAAACAAAAAGAATATTCCACGACCAAACGAATATTCCCCGACAATAATAAATATTTTATAACCACTTACTTATTTTGTAAACTTTTCACATTTCACCCATAACCAAAGAATTATATCAAATTAACCCTTATTAATTTAGAATAATGAATAAAGAAAAATTCAATTTTATTTATAATAAGTTGGGGTCTTACAGTGGAGATAATGATATGTCAAGAAAAGACTCACCATTGGGAAGAATATGATAGTAATCTTCGTTTTTTTTAGGGTCTATTAGATCAACCGAGGATAATTACGTGGCCATATAATATCTATCATAACCTAGACGCATGACCTCCCATGTACGAAGGTTTCCTTGAGCACTTCCCAAAGATTTTAATTTCTAAAACAATTTTTAATTGTACCTTTATGTAAGGTGTCATGGTGACGTGTTATCCAAGTTGGTGTCCAGAGTCACAGTTGGTATATTTTAGTATCAAAACTCATAACATGTGTTGTTGTATTTTGCACGATAATTATTGTAATAAAATTGTAGTTGTTTTCTGTACCATGTATTTGGCGACTCAAAATGGGTTGGATGGAATGGACTTATTTTGAGGTAAATCACCTCTACCCCCACCCCACCCCCCACCCCCACCCACCCCCCCCCCCACCCCACCTCCATAAAAAAATATATTATGTGATTATGTATACACTCCACTCCCTACCCCATCCACTCCCTACCCCATTCAACCCTTACCCCACCTACCCCACCCACCCCACCCCCCACCCCCCTCACATCCACACCACACACACACCCACCCCCCCCCTACTCCTACTTCTTTACCCCACCTCCCCACCCACCCACCCACCTCCACCCACCCAAAAAAAAAATATTAAGCGATTATGTATATACCTCCCACCTTCTACCCCTACCCCTACCCCTACCCCTACCCCTACCCCTACCCCTACCCACCCCTTATATCCGTCTTTCTATCTATAGTATATATTAATTTTATTTTTTAAAAATTTTGTTTAAAAGTCAAAACATCTTAAAATGGTTAATATGGTTTTTAACCATAACCATATGGTTCCAACCCACATTATCCATATTAAAAATGGTTAATATGATTTTAGTTCTTAAATAGTTTGTTAACCATATTTTGAAAATTAAAATCAACCCATAATCATATTTTGTCAGGTCTATATATATGATCCAGTGTCACATTTAAAAACACACAAAAATACTAAAATCGTAACAATGAGCTAGAGGAGAAAAAAGCAGTGGTAGAAAAAAAGAGGGAAATAATTTTATTATTTTTATTTTATATTTGCATGTATGAGGTTATTGAATATGTACACACATAAATATCCTCTTTACTTTTTTTTGTTGAATTAAAAAGGTAAATCTGCCGCGAATAATATATAGGGTAAGTGGTATGTGCATTTTGTGTAGACGACAGTGATGATTTTCTAGAGAGAGAGAGAGAGAGAGAGAGAGAGGAGGTATCATTTTTAGTGGTGGGATTCAAAGAAGCATTTGATGGGTTTATTTGTATGTTGGGAAGCATTGGACGTCAGCTTGTCATACAGGGTGGTTGTCTCACAAAAAAACAAACTATAATAAATTGTTAAATATATAGAGTAGAATTATATTCCTTTTGTCTCTTTAATTAATTAATTAATTAATAATGAATTTATATATTATAATCCATATATATATATCTTTGTCCTCTGTATAAAGTAGTCCGATCCTGAGTTGCAATCAAATTAGCGGTCGAATTATGCGTCAAGCCATTAAGCAGATAAGAGTGTAGATGTGGATAATGCTTCTTAATTAATTAAACTACATAAAACAATGATCATAAGACAATAACATTGTACACCTAAAACTCCCCTTAATTCCCCATCTAAAGTACTTGCGCAAAATGCTTATGTAATATTATCAAATACGCTAATTTAATATATATATATATATATATATATATATATAAGGGCGGAGCCAGGATTTTTTTCCGCCTTGGGCTACCAAAAGATAGATTAAAGAGGACCTTTACAGAAAAAATAGCTTAGGTTATCTTCTAATAACCTAGAACATTGGCTAATTCTCAATTTTACATATTTTAACTTCTTTGAGATAAATTCTCAAACACCATGCCTACAACACTTAGATTCCAGAATTTCATAAGACTTTAGAAGGGTTCTAACCAAAAAAATTCAAATTGAAAATCCCCAAAACCTAAAAAATCAGAAATTACAGTTAAATACTGAAATAGTTGCACCATACATATCAATTAAGCTGCATAGTTTCTACTACTTGGTGTCATGAACACTCAAGCCTTGTTTCTCTTACTGCAGAGAGTGATGCCTTCTAAATTATAAGTGACCACATAACATACTAAAACTCCAAGAATTCTTATCATCAACAAAGAAAGTCATAAAAAAAATTTTCTTTCAAAGTGTCAAACAAGGAGAATCCAACTAGATAAGGAAACTATAACAGTATACTGATCAATCAGCATATTCATCCTCAATAAACAATATAGTGAGCTACTAGATAAAAAGAGAATGCATAACCCCAATTGTTCCAGGGCAACAAAAATATTATTTCTCTAAACTCAAAGACAAAAACTTGACCAGAGTATCATTATATCATATATATTAACCCCAAAACAAAAAGGAAACAAAAACCCATAAATGATAAATCTGATCACATATCAAAAAGTTCAATTAGTTTGTCAAAAACCAAATCAAACAACAAGTACCATCAACACTGCTATATATATATAATCCCATCAAAAAATTAAAACAAAGAAAATCACAAACTAAAATCCCAAATCAAAGAAAAAAAATTAAATAGCAAAAATTAATAAAAGTATCTAAAAATACAAGTATTTCACATTCCAGCTTGTAGTTTTTTGGGCTCGTGTCAAATTCAGTGTTTAACTATTTCACATTCATCTACAACTAAAGAAAAGTATCTAAAAATACAAGTACATAAGATTCTTTTAAACCATGTGCAGTGTGCTTTAACTACAAGGACAACACTAACCTAAGTGTTGCAGTCTGCAGACCTCTTCTCCTCCAGCAATCTGCACAGGCGCACAACTCAAGGTCTCAAGGAGCTTCAGAAATCAGAGCAGCTAGAGGCAGTTAGCAGACAGCAGAGGCAGATTGGCGGAAGGGGAAAAAAAAGGGGGCAGCTTCAGACTTCAGAGCAGAGAGGCAATTTGGATAATTTTGAAGAGGGGTTAGGTTGTTTTTTTTTTTAATCTTACATGAAACGACGTCGTTTCATGTAAGATTAAAAAAAAAAAAAAACTAGCTGCTGCTATGCTGCAGAAGAAGGAAGAAGAAGGCGGGCGGCTGCTGGGCTGCAGAAGAACTGAAGAAGAAAGGAAGAAGAAAGTTGTGCTGCAAAAAAATTCACCTGGGCTACAGCCCACCCTAGCCCATATGTGACTCCGCCCTATATATATATATATATATATATATATATATATATATATATATATATATATATATATATAGCTCTTGCCAGCACTCAAGTGATGAGAGAAAACATGCAAAAAGACGAATCCGATCCACAACTCGCATAATCGTCCAATTCATGTGACTGACAACTCATACTTAATTCTCTCGATCCGACTGCCTATGATTTCATTTTCGAATAAAAAATTATATACTCCAATTAATTAATTTCTTGTTATAAAGGTCAAACACTAATTAATGACAACAATACCGACATATTTATGAATCTAGAAGAATTTAATTGTAATCAGAATACTTTATAGGTGAACCTCACCAATCAGTCATCCTGATCCGGTCCATACAAAAACTTAATTTGATTCTAAACTAAACACCTTATTATTAATTAATTAATTGATTGGTAATTATGAAATTTTAAGGTGTAAGTAATGGAGACATGCATGGTTTACACCTTAAGGTGGTTGTTTATGATCACTAACTAATGATGAAAGAACGAACAATTAACTTGATTCAACTTTTCTTTAATTTGAGTGGGCAGATGCATGAGTTGTAGTGTTACGTGGCAAACAAGTTTAAATTTTATTTTAAGACAAAGAAAGGGGGGGAGAGGTGGTTAACATACATATATAAAACCCATGAGAATGCATGCTCTGTGGGGATGCAAATGAATGGGTGGCATGGCTCTTAATTATGATGATTGATAACTTGAATAAAACCACCAGAGGGAGGGAGGCAGGGAGGAGGAGGAGGCCGCTTTATTATTTGTGCCTTTACCATATAAATCACAAAGAAATGCTGAAAGCGGCCTTTCATCGGCCATACAATTTTATTCCCTCCCCTCCCCTCCCCTCCAAAACATAAATTAAATTTAACTTTTTTAAAAATAAAAAAAAACGAAGATATTTTAAAATAATTAATCTGGTAATTATTAGTAATCATGATTTATAAAACAATATATATATTTGTTATTTTTATTGTTTATTACCTTTTTCATATATATATATATGCCTTCACTTGACTTTAATTTTATAGTTAACATGATCATCTTCTAAATTAATAACTTTTAGTACTATTCTTTTATATATATATATATATATATATATAAACTGTGATCATGATATATAAACAACATACAATTCACTACTTATCAAGATTCGCAAAATTTAAATATATATGCTGACTTATTAATTTTAATAGTTATTAATTTGGCAATGAAAGTCAATCAAGGACATTTATTATGGGATGAATGTAATATGAATTAATTAATTATTATTAAATTTAAATATAAATGTATCTAAAATTAACGTTAAATAGGAAAATATTGATCACTCTAAAAAACTATATATATAATATATAAATACAAGTACGTATTCAATTCCTATCTTCTATATATAAATAAAATATATAAAAGATTAAACATAAAAAAACTCCACGTTAGGCCCTAATTTTTTAAAACTACTAGATACTAATTTCCACGTTAACTAAAATAATTAATTTTTTAGGTAAGATCAGAGAATTGTACCATATATAAGTTAATCAAAATAATTTTAGTAATATAAAAATGTAAACGTTTCAGGACTCCATATCACGATACAACGGCAATAGCATGCATCTGTTTGGGCAATTTTTCTGACCTATGACCTTATCTTAACAATCCATTTTTAATATTAAAATTATTTAAAAGAGATTATATTAGATAATTAAACGCATATGTTTTGTTAAGATAATTTATCCTTTTTAATCATGTAGTTTTGTATAATTAATTAAGCGGTAACAGACTCCAAATATTATTCCAAAAAGTATATAAACTACAATTAACCGGTAACAGACTCCACAAACACAAAGACAGGCTGACATTCACGTGAATAAAGTTGGGTATAGTGATTTGTTTGTGTATTAAATTAAATTATAATTAATTAACCAACCCATAGCTAGCCACTAGCCGACCTAGCTCTTTAGAACTCCATTTCTTTGCTTCCCCCCTTCTTATCTCTATAAATATCCTTCTCTCTCATCTAGAAATTAAGATATACTATAGAGAGCAGATATTGTAGTGCTGTTATATGTACTTAAATACATGCGTGTAATTGTGTGTGTGTATATATATATTTATATCATTTGTTTTTATGTATTATATACAGGAGATTGAGGAGATTTGTATATATACATGCAGATGAATCAAGTAGAGGAGGAAGAGGGGAAGCTGTGCCTGCTGCTGCCTGCTGGTGGGGGCTTGGCGAATGTAGATATAGCTGATAAGGAGTCGATGATCCTTCTTCTTCTTATCTATATATTTTTAGTAATTAAGTCTGGCAAAACTCAAGCAAGCGTTCTGGATCTAGCTATATACGTACCTTGCAATGACCCAACAGCCCCTAGCTGTCCACAAAGGAAAATAACTACATATATAATGCTCGACTCTAAAGGAATTGAACAGTGCATGTGGATTGTGGAGAGCTCTAATTAAAACTCCTTTCAACTGGAATAGCCTAGAGATTAATTAAGACTTAAGAGGCAGACAGATTGGAGCCAGGCAATAATATATATATATATATATATATATATATATATATATACTTATACCAGTATTTTTAATTAAATATATAGGTACTGTAGTTTCTTTGCTTTGATTTCTCAGACACTTCCTTTGTTTCTTCTTATATTTATTGTCGTTTTACAATGTTTACCCAATTTTACTCTCTACAAGGATCAATATATATATATTATTTGGGGGAGGGGGAGGGGGAAGCTGCACTTTCATCGATCAGCTGATATATACTTATTTCTTGAAATATTTGGGGAACATCAACTTTAAGTTATATTATGTATGTTAAGTTTTTTAATGCAAAAGAGACTCACATAAATATATATATATATATATATATATATATATATATATATATATATATATATATAATTGATCATCTATATATCCTAATGATCGATGCATGCATGTCCTCTGATCTTGTAAATTTTACCATCTTAAATTCTTAAATATTCTTGAACAGCATATATATAACATATTGTCCTGGCTGGCCTAATTAATCAGGTGTGCCGGTTAGTGCTAAAACTATTATTCTAATAAATTAAATTATGTATGCACCTTCACGGCTTCACTGTTCTTCTTATTATAGATTCCGTATTTATGTTTGAATTCTGTTCTCACGAATTCCATTACATTCATTTATGAATTTAATTAATTTGCCTTAACAGCATATAGTATTGTTGATCTTTATTACTACATGGTATTCTCTAAATAGTATTTATTTTAATGAAATGTCGTATGAATGAGCAAACTTATTTCCAATTTCGCTTGTATCAAAATATTGTTAGTGTAATGCGCGCGTCTATTCCAATTTATATAGGATTATGCTTCAGGTATATGGCATCCTAATATCTAAAAGGCTAAAAGCAAGTTCCGCTTTCTAAATTTTTATGTGTTGAAGTAATTAAAGATATTATTAATTTAATGCATATGAGTATGAGAAAAATGCATGCATGCATGTCACACTGATGAGCTTTAATTTCATTTTAGCATTAATTATTAATTTATTGCAACTACATACATATTGAAACTGTGGGTAAATTAAATTACCAGCTTTATTGTCTCTCCTTATAAGACGTGTCTAAAATGGTTATTTTGGGTTACACATGCACTTAGCGCCTAATTTTACTTGATTTAAGAGATTTTATCTAATAAATCTCTTCATTATTATAACAATTTTCGTCACTTTTTTCATCATGTTAAATTGTTCCTTTATTTCCGGCTGTTTCATAACAATATATATATACTATTTTCTTTCAACATATATATCCACAATCTTATAAACCATTAACACATTATGTTTCTTTGTCTTTTCATATCTTTGAAATTATTAATTAATTAATTATTACTTATTCCCTTTCATTTATGGTACACTATCACTAAAAAAAATTGTTGTACTAGTAATATTGTTTATAACAGTAATAAACTTTATATATCATATCACTAAATGTTGTTAGTAAAGGTATTTATAGACTTTTTAATTTACAATACATATTTACATATAATTTTTAATTTACAATACATATTTACATATAATTACACAACACGTGTATTTGGATACTACTACTTAGCATTATTTATAATCGGTTCAAATTCAATGCCCAATTATGAAATCCTTGAAAAAAATAAAAGAGGATGACTGACCACTCGCAATGTTGTCTGTCGGCGGCCTAGCTAGCTAGTTGTGGAAGGAGGGATTCAGACTAAAGGAAAAAAATTAGAATTAATCTAGGGGGACCGGTGTATGGTCGGGTATTTTTTTATTTATTATTGAAATTGAAATTTTTATTGAATTTAGTAATTTAGGTGTAATTTGGATACGCGTAAAAAATAGGGTTGTACAGTCTGTACAAGTTGCAACTTTTTTTTACGCGTATTCAAATTACACCCAAATTACTAAATTCTGTAAAAATTTCAATTTCAATAAATATTATAATTATTTTGAAAGTAAAAAAAATAAAAAATTTACAAAATCGCCATATACCGGTAGCTCCAGAGGGATTGAAAAAATTATATATGGTCGTCGGTCCCTATTCCAAGTGCATGTCTGTTGAATTTTGAAACGGTTCCAAAACAATTAATATTCCAATGCTTTTTAAAATATATTTTCTTTGACGATTATCTCTAAATATATTGAGTACACATCACAGTTTAATTGTGATAATATAATAATAAAATTGTGATTATTTATATTATTAAAAGACACCAATAAGGTTAGCTATTTTGGGACTTATGGCATGCATTGTAACTTCACTAGCTTCAATTTTATAAATTAATTTTAAATGTTAAAATATATGTCTGATTTTGCAACTAAGAAAAAAAAAGTAAATAAAATACACTAGAGATATTATTTGAATTAATGAACTCTAGAAATATTCTTCGTGACAGCTAAGGGTGAACAAGGCCCATGCAGTGTGGGTCACTTGCAAGCCTTCAATTGGAAAATCACTACCACAAATATAAATAGATATTTCATTCTGTAGCCCCTAGCTAGGCCCAATTAATACACCTTCAACTTCATAAAATAAAATATAAAAAATGGGAGAATATATAAGAATCTCATTTATTAAAAAAATCTATGAAAATAATTTTTTTTTCTCATTTTCATAATAATTTTCTAGGTAGGGTGTAGTCAAATTTATCATTAATATCATATCACCACCATTACACTGACAAATCATAAATAAATTAAAATTAAACAAAAGGCTAGTTTATGTAATTTTTTTTCAAATGGAAAAATAATGAAAATATATTCTTTAAAGTAAGTAGTACTACTTAAGTATACAAGTTACTACATACTTGCACATTTACGAGAACTTAGCTTGATATAAAGATGAAAATTTTATGGTGATTAGGTTTCAAGTTTTATCAACACAAATTAATTGAATTTGTCTCTTTTCATCTATCCTCATTTTTTTCAACTGTATTGAATGTTACCATTATTATAACTCAAGTAAGTGCTACGAATATGCTTGAAAAAACGAATTTTTCCTTAAAAGTCTTTTTTAAATGTATCTCCGCTCCGCTATAAAGTTAGATACTACTTCCTCCGTCTCAAGATAAAAATTTTGATTAACTTTTATACATATTAAGAAAGACGATAAAATGACAAAATTGTCCATATTTAAATTATCATTTAATTGCATAATTTTTTGCACATTATTACTGATGCTTCATAAATATATATAGAGAATATAAATATAATAATTAATAATAATGGTATTATAGACATATTATTATAAAAAATAAGATAAGTAAATATTTAAATTAAGACTACTTAAAATAATAAAAAAAAAATTTATTCTGGTACGCAGTAATATTTTTTCGTTTTGTTTTTATTTTTAGACTATTCGTGTTACGTAAATTTGCCTCTACTTTTTTGGGGAGGAGGGAGGGATCTTTCCAGTAGGCGAAAAACGCCGTCGTAGGATGAACTGTATTTTAAATTTTCAAACGCGGCCCCACCCAGTGAAAGAGGGAATTAAGGTTACCGTGATTAAATTTGGATAGTGAAAGCTGGCCAATTTGCTGGCAGAACAGAAGAATTCAATCATGCTCAACGACTTTCTCAGATTTGTCTTCCCCTATTTTCACCCTCCTATATAAACCAAAAAGCTAGAGATATTAAACAACAGGATTTCAATTTTGAGGCGTCTTAATAAACGCTCTCAATATTATCTCTCTCTCTTGCTCTACATTTTCCTTCAATCTCTAGTTAACTCTTGATTCCTCCTTTCAATTGAAAATGAGAGAGTGCATTTCGATTCACATTGGTCAGGCCGGTATTCAGGTCGGCAACGCCTGCTGGGAACTCTACTGCCTTGAGCATGGCATTCAGGTACACTTACTTTTTTAAAATTTTCAATTTCTTATATTAATGCATGATTCGTCTATTTAAATATGTATATTATATTGGATCTAGTGTTTTTGATGTACTATCTCGTTATACTCGAGCCATTTTTTTATGAATTTTTTTTTTCTAGATCGGATCAATACAATGTAATATGTCTGGATACATTGTCTCTAACGGGTAGAATTAGTTCATTTTGAAGTTTTATTCTGTGATTCCTTCTTCCAGAAACGAATATTTGTTTAGAGATTATCGTTTATTCTAGATCTGATGTTACTATGTGGTCGTGGCCTAGATCTGCGAACAATTGGTTTCTTGGCCTCATTTTATACACATTTTTGCAGAGCTAGGATTTACTAAATGCTTTTGTTCTTATAGTAAATTGAGTATATGCTTCTATTGTCTTCTAAAGTGATTTTATTCAGCGAAGATTAGGTTTAATTTCACATTCTTTTCAGTTCTAATTTTTGCCAGATCTGCTGTTTTCATACATTAATTTTTGTGGATTTGTAATGCACTGTTATCTATATCACTTGACTAGGTATATGCATTTCTATCCTTTGATGTACATTCATAGAAAGATATTGATTTATATCTTATATTCTGATATCCACTCAACTTAATATTTTTGATAAATTCATAATTGTACTAGCGATAGATTTAGTTATAGCATACACGATAACTTGTTGGTGGCTTGTGCTAGTACGTATGCAGGATGTGTGTGCACCTCATGGTCAAAGACATAGCTGCTCACTGGCCATTAGCATGAAACTTTGTGAGTGTTGATTATTATACATCTTAGGTGTATATAGTTTTTGGGTGATTTAAGCTGATAAGCACTTACTCTCTAATTTCCTGTATGTTATTTGGATTTGTTACCTCATAACCTATTTGGCTCTATTTTATTTGTTTTTTCTGTATATGATTTTAATTCTGAATTTTGTTTTCTGTATGATGTGATTTGTTGCAATTGAAACATTAAGAAGATATATTGTGGTTACTTTTCCTTTATTAGTTTTGTCTGTGTCACAATATCTCCTCCTCAAATTTTGTATAATTTTCTCTATTTTTTGCATTGATATATCTCTCATTTCTTTTGGCGTACTCCTGTATTTGTTTCTGTATAATTCTTCAAAGAACAGTGAAAGAAGTATACCTCCTGTAAACTCATTGTGCTAGATATGCCATCTGCTGTATGCATTCTTCTTAATAGGCTCTTTGCCAATATCTTTTTGATATCAATTTCAAGAGTTTGTGTAGTCATATTGGGATGACAATAGTCGAAAGTTGGAATTCCTGTCATATCTATAGCCGTTGTGTATATTAGACACTTTTTAGGTCTATTTTCTGATTTTCTTTGCCTAATATGTTTCCCTCTATTACAGCCTGATGGCCAGATGCCGAGTGACAAAACTGTTGGGGGAGGTGATGATGCCTTTAACACATTTTTTAGTGAAACTGGTGCCGGAAAGCATGTTCCTCGTGCAATTTTTGTAGATCTTGAGCCCACTGTGATTGATGAAGTGAGGACTGGAGCATATCGTCAACTCTTTCATCCAGAACAGCTCATCAGCGGCAAAGAAGATGCAGCTAACAACTTTGCCCGTGGCCACTATACCAGTAAGTGAACTTCCCTCTTTCTGGTTCTCTTTGTTCTCCTGTCTGTTTGATTAGATGCTAAGTACTATAATATTGTCCGTCAGTTGGAAAGGAAATTGTTGACCTTTGCTTGGATCGTATTCGGAAGCTTGCCGACAATTGCACTGGTCTCCAAGGTTTCCTTGTTTTTAATGCTGTTGGTGGAGGCACTGGTTCTGGTCTTGGCTCCCTTCTTTTGGAGCGCCTGTCTGTGGACTATGGCAAAAAATCCAAACTTGGATTCACTGTTTATCCCTCACCCCAAGTCTCAACCTCTGTTGTGGAGCCCTACAACAGTGTGCTCTCAACCCATTCCCTTTTGGAACACACTGATGTTTCCGTGCTGCTTGACAATGAAGCCATCTATGATATTTGCAGGCGGTCCCTTGACATCGAGCGCCCCACCTATACCAACCTTAATCGTTTGGTTTCTCAGGTACTGAACAAGTTTTCCCCTTTGGAAATTTCCTTCATTTCTTAAACCAGTGCGATTGTGTTATTTCTGATTATGTTATAATCTGTGATAGGTTATTTCCTCCTTGACTACTTCTTTAAGGTTTGATGGAGCTCTGAATGTTGACGTGACTGAGTTCCAGACTAATCTGGTCCCATACCCTAGGATCCACTTCATGCTTTCTTCTTATGCACCTGTTATATCAGCTGAGAAGGCCTACCATGAACAGCTCTCCGTTGCAGAGATCACCAATAGTGCATTTGAGCCATCCTCTATGATGGCCAAGTGTGATCCCCGCCACGGTAAATACATGGCTTGCTGCCTAATGTACCGTGGTGATGTGGTCCCCAAAGATGTAAATGCAGCTGTGGGAATCATCAAAACCAAGCGTACCATCCAGTTTGTTGATTGGTGCCCTACTGGTTTCAAGTGTGGAATCAACTACCAGGCTCCAACTGTCGTTCCTGGTGGTGATCTTGCCAAGGTACAGAGAGCCGTGTGCATGATCTCAAACTCCACCAGTGTCGTAGAGGTGTTCTCACGCATTAACCACAAATTTGACCTCATGTATGTTAAGAGGGCTTTTGTCCACTGGTATGTTGGTGAGGGCATGGAGGAAGGTGAATTCTCCGAAGCACGCGAAGATCTTGCTGCGCTTGAGAAGGACTATGAGGAGGTTGGTGCTGAGTCTGCCGGGGGTGAAGATGATGACGAGGGAGATGAGTACTAACAGAGGATGTGTTGTTTTCTAGCCAGCTGTTCTGTTTCTTTTGCTTTTCCGTGTGGTGTTCTTAATGTTCTTGTTTTACTATGATTTTATTTTATGTCCCGTTTTAGAGATCGTGTTAAACTTTTCTCTACATGTTTTGGGTATGTTGCTTCGGTATTAGCTCATCAATGTTTTTATGTTGGGACTTTTGTGGCGCAACAGTAGAGTGCAGCATTTTGAGCTTGTATTAGGAATTTATATATTTTAAGGTCTCGATCATTTTAATAGTAATTGGGTCTATTCATCAAAAACATGTAAAGATGACAATTTTCAATTTTTAAAATACGCTTAAAAAACTAATACAACTCCCACAAGTCGCAAACCAACTATTCTATATGTAAAACAGGCTGCCCAAATTTCTTCGTAATGGAACTAACCTTACGACTTTATAATTTATTTTAAAATAACAATAATATTTTTAAAAAATTATTGTAAATATATTATTAATATTTGTTAAAAATATAATAGTGGCTACATGATTGATGTTAGTGCTTCCGTCTCAAATTAAAAGTCTGGTTTTGATATTTTTGGTCAAATTGATCAGTCTTTAAACTTATTTTTGTACCAATATTGATAAAGTTTTGGTTAAGAGATTATAATCATAAGAAATAAATTAGATACAATTTATTACAAACTCTAATTTTTATAATTTTAAAAATTTATTTGTATATGTTTAATTATTAATTTTAAAATGATCAATTAAATTAAAAAAGTGAAACTAAACATTTAATTTGAGAAAGAATAAATAATATTCAATACATAAATAATGATATTTTAAGGGGGGGGGGGGGGAATAATTTAATCATTAATTTACAATTTTTAAATTACAAAATAATAATACATGTTTATATACAATGAATATATTATAATTAATTCTCTTTAAATGATAGTAACTTTAAATGAAATGAAAACCAATACAGTAGTTTTTATGTGAAACTTAAGCCACACATTTATTTGGAGGAAAAAGAATACACAACACTATTTACTCTGCCAAACAACTAATTCCTCTAGACTTAAAGCTCTTCTTTGCACTCTTTATTAATTTAAATCAATCAATTAATACAAGTATATAACAACCCAAGAGAGGTTCACGTCTAAATTAATTTGGTTGATGGTAATTTACTTATTAGCTTATATTCATTGTATTTAAAAGAGTCATTCATTCAAACACATGTAATCTACCACCCCAAAAAAACTCACATATAATACACAAAAAAACAAAAAAAAACATTAAAACTTTGATACATTATGCACCTAAAATAAACTGTCAAAAATTTCTAAACATTCTTAGATACATTCACAAATTAAATACAATTTATGTAGTAAATGATGACAATAGATTATTATTACTCTTCACCCATTCAACACTATTTAAACAACCCTCTAAATCTAAAAAAAACTAAAAACAAAAACTAACAAAACTCTTTTGAAGCGAGTATTTACCACAAATGAACCGACAAGAAGAAAGAAAAAATGTTAGTATAATTTAGAACGAACAAAGTATAACTTATTACTAATATCTAATAATATATCTTCATTTTCATACTACAGATCTGAAATAGAGTTTGTTCGAGTCCAACCTAAACAAAAATTTATTGTCATTAGTGATGATAGTAATAATAATATCAATGAAGCACAAGGTTGATGAGGTTAATTCATTCAATTCACTGCATTAGCAACATGAAGTCAAATTGAAATAATATGTTATTGACTTATAATAGATATGTTAAATAGAAAAGTACAATATATTACTAATAAATTTAAAATTTTCATTCTTATATTAAAATTTAAAAAAATACGATTTTAAAAGTTAACCCATGAGCTTCTAACAAAATCAAAGTCTATTGAGCTAATTTAGCAGAGGGTTGGTTTTAGTAAATTGTAAATATTAAACAATTTTTATTTTAGTATCAGATTATGCTAAAGAAAAGATTATAGAGTTTGTCGACTTTTTTTCTTTTCTTTCAAATATCTAAATTTACGTGAGATTTATTTAAGTGTATATTTCTTTCAACACTAACTTTAAATATTAGTCACTTCATTTACCCTCTTACTTATATAATCTACTTATATCAATTAAAATGTGCAAAATTATAGTTTGAGAGATTATTACAATCTATCTATACAAAATACAAATGAATTTGAAAAAAGTTAATTTCCCGCTCAAGCTTATTAGAAGATCGGGACCGTCAAAAAATTAGGATAAATCTAACCCTTCAAAACATTAAACACCGAGGTTTCATTCTTCCTTCTCATTTGCTTCAGCCATTTGCTTATACCTTGCTTCTTCTTCTCATTCTCTCCACCTTATACGGAAAACACTGAGGTTTCAGTCATTTGCTTCTTCTCATTCACTCCACCTTATACCTTGCCAAACCTTATACCTCTCCACCCAATCTACATCTAATACTTATAATCTCTCCGCAGCCTGCCTCGATCCACAACCTCCGCCATTACCATTTCAAGACTTCAAACTTCGGAAGGTTGGGAGGTCGAAGAGGTGCCCCACGCCAACTCTCTGGTCGACAACATCAAATCTGTGAGTTTGTGTGCTTAATTTATCAAACTAATTCCGTTATTCATGGAGGCAGAAAGCAATGGACCTCCTAATTTCCCTCTTTCCTTTCTCTATTTTGTTTTAGGTCTTCAATTTCCATTTTGACCTCTTTGTTTTGGTTCTCCAATTCACCTCTCATTTTAGTTCTCCCTCATTCGATTTCTTCATTTTAGGTCTGGTGATTTATTGAAAGAAGATCGCTGCTTTCTTCCTCCATTTGTGTCCTCCGACTTCTCGCCGCCTCCCTCCGCGCGACCATTTACTGTGTACCAAACCCTAGACAATGTCAGGATACAAAGTCGTGGATTATGAAATTTGATGGATTATTACCAAATTTATTATCTATCAAAGTCGTGGATTAATTGATGTGAAATGTTTTTATCCCTAATCGTAGATAATATTGCTTATGGGTATCTGCTTTTAATAATTTTGGTTTTAAATTTAATTAAAAACAGATGATTCCTGGGAAGCAGATGATTTATGGCTTGCTTATAATTTGATAAATTTCAGTGATTCTTTATTAGCTGTTACTATTAGGTGTCTTAAGAAGAAAAAGAAACATGTGTAGACTGTAGTCCATTCCAAGTTAATGGAGAAGGCTTTGTGAGATTGTTTTCACCCCAATACCTAACTCCTGGAATATAATTAATCCATGATGCAAAAATTAAGTTTTTGGGTACCAGACTCAGAGGTCCGAACTCCAATACCTATTGCAGTTGTTCAAAATGAATATTTAGATATATACATTGGTGTTAAAGTTATACCATTGAATGACATATTAGACTCCACTAACACTGTATCATGTACTATAATTTAGTTGTTTCCCATATTATCACCTTAATTGATAGGTTTGAATGTGTTTTTCATGTAGAAAAATCTTTTAGTTCATGTATTAGTGTTTGAAAAACTTTTGATTTCTCTTTTTCTTACATATTCTTATTTTGGCAAAAGCTTTTGGAGATACATGTATCTTTACCATCTTAGCTTACAGAATTGATTCGAAAGTTCTCATATTTATTTGAAGGTGTTCTGTGGAGTGAGGGGTAACCTTGAACCTCCTTTTAATGCAGTTGGCTTGATTGATCGAATTTTTCTTGGTGAACATTTTTATAAGCAACTGCCTCATGTAAGAACAAAGTTATCTCTCGTACTTTCTTTTACGACTCATTTTATATATTTTAAGACTTTATCCCATTTACTCTCGTACAAGTCTTTGTGAAGCTTGAACATACGATTGGTTATAGAACAAATATGATAACTAACATAAGTAGTTTGTATAGATAGGTATCATTGTTGTCATTATTTCTATTGGCTCTATTTGTAAAGCTTATGGAATGAAAATGTTTGCTACATTGATTTATCGGTTCATTTTTATGAGTTTGTGGACATTACAAGTATTGGATTCTTTATTATTATTATTTTGATAAGATTCTATTATATTTGTATACATGAAAATCAAAAATAGACCTACAATATTTTTTGCAGTAATCGCTAGGTTAGGTTCGTTTCACGATTACCAATTAATCATATATGAAGATTTTCTGACTCAACATCTATCATTCTTGAAGCTAGGTTCTCTTATCAAATTGCTCATTTGTTTTATCGATGAAATTTTTAGTTCGTTGATGGCAAATCACGTGTTTTTTGGGTCTCAGATTATGGGCACATCATCAGTACATTTGCAAGACGCGTGAATATAAGAGAGAACCAAAAACTCGGGATGCACGGTTGCAGTAACTTAATACTTACGCTAAAATCACTTGATGCTCTTATGATTGTGCTATTCTACCTGGTTATTTTAGTTACTTTCCCTTTTTTGGTGTGGTGAATGATGGTCTATTTCGAGTTTGGGATGATAGGGAATGAACTGAGACATTTTTATTTTTCCGACTTAAAAACTTACTTTTTTTAATAAATTTTATCAAGATGTTGAAATGGAACTTTGATGGTAATCATGTAGTCATAATTTCACCAAGTGACACATTTTTTTGTTTTCTCTTTGCATTGCTTTTATTTAAAAGGAATTCAAGGAAATTCTAACCTTTTTATTAATCAATTATTACGACTTACATGTATTTTTTTCCTGAATTCAAAGGCAAGTTTATTTTTTCTATTCCCTTTAAATTACTTAATTTTTTTCTTAACATGTATTAGACTGGCTTTGAATGGGATTATTAATGTCATTTTTGTTGCTTTTATACAAGGGCTTATTAATGTCTTTATTTGCTTTTATGTATGGATTGACGTTTGTTTTTCTAAAATGTCCAGTGTCATTTCGCCTTCAATTATACAAATTTCTAATTAATGATGATTTTTATGTATTTCATGAGTGTTATTACCTCGTAATTTATCACCCCGTAGTTAGTCATATTATGGGTTTTCTTTCTAACCCACAAAAACTAAGGGCGGAGGGGGTCGGGGTTTGTCCGGTTTTAAAGTTTGAAGTGCTTGGTAATTTTTCTCTAAAGGATGCATAAGATCTCAAGTCATTGTCATTTGGTTTATATCATTTTACTCTAAATGACACACTACCCTTCATCTAGAACCTTACATGCCGTATATTGATTAGGCTTTATAATTGTGGTCCCCAATACCGCCTCTCTTAATCTATTGTGGGTAACATTGACATGGAAATAAGGTATCCAAAGATGAGACATATCTGTTGTTTTTAGAGGAAGGCCTGATAAGTGATTTTTGGGTGTAAGCAATTTTAGTGTATCTTATTTTGAATTAGTTAAAATTTAGAAGTAAAATTGAGAGTCATTGGTGAGTTTATAACAAATTTCAACCGAACTACTATGTGGAATATTTGGTTAAGATAGAAGTTATTTTTGAGAAAAAGTTAGGTTGTGTATAATTAAGACCAAGAATAAGGCTTGCAGTGGTTGTGTGGGATCAGAAAAGCAAAAGAAGACTTTCGTCATCTATGGTTTAATAGTCCAATAAAAGTTAGTATTATATATAGTTGTTAATTAGAGCATTTTAATGTGGAAATATGTTGCAACCTGTATTAGTGAAGAAGTGAAAGAAGGTAAGTGTTTGCAGAGAGTCAAAGAAGCAGCAGCCTCAGAGCATTGTACAATGTGCAACAAGGGTTATCATGCCCAATATATATCGACACATACGATTCGGGAGGTGATCTCTCCCTGCTGTCAAAGATCAGATTAGCCATGGAGTGAATTTATTATGAAGTTCACTTCATGCTAACCACTCCTGTTATAGAAGTTGTTTTTTATTTTACTAGAATAAAAACAAGTACAACAACACAAGTTTTGTTTGATTTATTCGCATTCAAGCATGTTGCAGATCAAGTCTATATTTTCAAACAAGATCCAAAACAAAGATTGATGGAAGGACACCATCCAAGTCCGCCAAATAGAGAGTAGTTAATGGAGGCAATGAGATACATTAATTCAACAACAATTTGTAGGAAGAGTTAGTAGATTAGTTTGTAAAAAGCAATAAGAATAATAGAGTGATAGATAAAGAAAAAATAATTTCCTTTGTATGCACATTATTTCAGAAATAAATAAATAAATACTTCAGACACATTAGTTTCACATTATTAGTTAAATATGATATTTCCAAAAAAAAATATTTTCTTCATATAAAAATCAATGTACACAATATTAATCTATTATCAGTAGAATTAATATATCATAATAGTATATTATAAAAAGGTATAAATAATACAATAATTTTATAACAAAATAAAGTTCGTGCTTCACACATAATCATTAGATAATTAAGTCAAACACTATAAAAAATATAAATCATCATAAATCCTTGACTGATAATTCTTGACTGACCTACCCACCGCACCGTCGACCGTGGTTGATGTACTAAAATCTAGCTTAATTTTAATATTTGGATTTCTATTATTACATACTTATAATGTAATTGTGGAAGATACTATTTCTTGCATACTTCTAGATTAGTACATTTGGAATTAATCAAACCCCATGATAATCACCAGTAACATATTTTTTATTTGGCATAAACCAAATATGGAGCCAACACTTCATTATTAGTCGATGTGGCTCAATTTTATTGGTTTGCATCAAAAGGTTGTTGAAGAATTGAAAAGATTGGAAATTTTTAGTGGGATTAAGAAAGAGGAAAAAAGAAGTTATAAATTAAATAACGATGGTTCCCAAGAACTTATCCCAGATAAGAAAAATGAAAAGGAAAATAAAATAAAAACTTTGTTGATAAAGCAAAAATATGCATAAATTATTTGCTAGCAATTGTTATCGAGGCAGATGCCCTCGGAGTCACTTATCCAAATTATGTTGTTTCCTTTTCGACTTTTTGGGGAGAGTTTAATTTGAGGACTCCTTGAGATTGAGGGTAAATCGGATGTATAGGAATTTTAGTTTATTCTTTCTAATGTTTGTTGTTTGTAAGGTGATTAATTTATATATGCCCACACTTATCAACCTAAAATCATTACATTTCATGTAGTTTTGGTTTACTTTGTGGCTTTTGTGGATGCTCATATTCTATCATGTTTACTGATTTTGTTTTCCTATTTATCTTTTGATATGGTCTTTAGTTTTATGCACTTGCTTTGTCATCTTTATATTAATATGTAGCTTATTCTTGAATTTATTAGGTGTTGGTTCAACTATTTATCAGGGAACTCATTCGTATTGAGGGGTGCTTTCAGCTTCTCAAGAACTCTGTAAGTCAATGAAATTGAAATGAAATTTGAATTCACTTTACCCATATAGTTATATTCAACTCAAATTTGTGTATCTAAATAATAATTATCTTATATATAATGTTTCGGAATTATAAGTTCCGTGATACACATATATAATGATCGAATTATATTCTTAAAGATAATAAAAAGTTGCACATACAATTGATTTTTTAATTGCTAAAGTCTCTGTAGAGTATCAAGGTACATTAAGAAGACGGTATTTCAAACTTAAAATTATGCACAATTCACTTGAACTAATAATGTCATTGTTTTTTATTTGGATAAATATACCCTTAACAATTCATGTTGTGGTTTTCCACCTATTTAAATAATAAGGGTACTACTGTCCAAAACAAAAAACTGTCTTTGTCCCAATATTTTTATAAGTGTCTTAGAATTAGTATTAATTAAAAATAAAACTCAATAACATCATGAGTTTGTTTGGAAAGAAACAGAACCTAACTTTTCCTTCCCATCCAAAAACAGGAAGTAAATTGACTAAACGAAAATACCTAAATTGAACTAAAAAAAGAATATAACTTTACTTGGGATGATGTTTTCCATCTTTTGTAAAGTTGGCTAATTACAGAACCTAACAAATGATTTTGAAAAAAACTAATTTCCGCCTACCTAAAAACAAACTGGACCTCAAAATTTTAAGACAAATCTAGCCATTCATTTAGATAAGTTAACTTAAATAATACTCTTTATTTTCCAATTTCCGCCTACCTAAAAACAAATCTGGACCCTCAAAACTTTAAGACAAATTTAGCCATTCATTTAGATAAGTTAACTTGAATAATACTCTTATTTTCCAAAACCTAAGCATACTAAGCGAGAAAGAGAACTCGGTGGGAACCAAGATATACTAAGCAAGAAAGAGAGCCTTAGAGAAACAGAGAAATCAAGGCTCGACATCGATTATATTATCTTCCTTCCTTTTATTCTCAAAGAGAATACCGACTCAGATCGACAATAACAACAACGGTAATGCTTCCGGCTACAACAACGGTAACTAACGATTTTTGTTTCTTCTTTTTGTTTTATTTTTCGGTGAATCGTGTTTCGTTGTTTCAGCTTCAAACCTTAAATTTGATTAAGGATTAATTGGGCATTTTGGAAGTGTAATTTTGTATACTATTACTTCTTTTGATTTGTTTATAAACAATTGCATAATAAGGTTAAATTGTTTTCTTCCGACTACAACAACCAGAATTCAAACAATTTTGCTTCTTCTTCTTTTTTTGTTTTATTTTTCTGGATCGTGTTTGGTTGCTTCAGCTTCAAACCTTAAATTTGATTAAGGATTAATTGGGCATTTTGGAAGTGTAATTTTGTATACTATTACTTCTTTTGATTTGTTTATAAACAATTGCATAATAAGGTTAAATTGTTTTTAATTGTCGTGGATTTGTTCAAGCTATATTGAAACCCTTATTCCAATCGGAAGATTTTGCACTTTAGATTGTTCAAAAAGCCATAAAACTCAAAGTTGAGAACTTTCCCTCTATCTCATATTCCTTATTCGTGTGAACGTGTTCTTGATTTTTAATTTTTCTTTGAGTGCATGTTAATGTTTTAGTTAGTGTGGAGGATTGGTTAACCTTTTGATTGCATATAATTTATTGAGATAATCCAAAATTATTAAATTTCCTAATACAAAAGCTTAAATTTTCAAATTTTATGCTCGAATGATGTTTGATATCTGAGCTAGAGAAACATAGAATTTATGAATGTGAAATTAGGGAGAGTATCGAAAATACCGACAAAATAATCCTCGTTGTTGGATGTTCCAATTGATTTGAGAATTAATTGGACACATAATTGAGTTGAACAATTGGTTAGATGTTACCAATTAAATGTCAGAGTCATGGTTTAGATATTTCTAGATTAGCTTAAATATATAGTGAATAATTAATGGCGCAGTCATGTTTTAAGTTAATATGGATCGCTCAAATAAGGATTGTGACCGATAAAGAGGTTTAGAATAGTAACTATTTGGGGTTAAAATAATGCTACTATCACACATAAAAAGATATAATGCTCACATACACAAATGCATATTTGTGGGCCCCACATGTCAGTAGGGGCCCACAATGATGCATGTATGTACGTGAGCATTACGTGAGCCTTTTTTTTATATGATAAGAAGATTGTTGTTGTGGTTAAGTGGCTTTGCGGTACTAAATCGTGATATGGGTCAAGATAAAGCAAAGTGGATTTAATATTTCCATGAAGAGTCATACATGTAAAGATTCACGTATGACTTACGGCTCATCGCCTCGCTTATTAAGTCGAGGCCCATAATATATACTTAGTAGACATGTATGAACCGTGAAGGGGTATGCATTTGTAATCAATGTGGCCCTAAGAAGCATAGAAATTGATAAAACGCGGTCAATTATAGAAAGATTCAATTTGAGATGGTTTCGTGATTTTTGTTTGTCCGCTCCATCAAATTTTACACAATAATGTTGCTTTCTTACCCGAACATGTTTATGTAAAATTGAACTCAAACCCGCACATTTATATTTTAGGATCTTTGTTTCACTCTTCCATCATTCATTCGAGTCCATTTTTATCTCAAAGAAGGGAGAAATCAAGACCTGGCATCGAATCCTTTTCCTTTTTCTTCATCATGTCTGGCGATCACCAAGGCATCGCACCACCGCCAAGTAATGCCAAGTTTACTGAGAGGTGGGGGTGAGGTATTAACATTTCATGATATAATGGCGAATCGAAGGTATTAACATTCGCGATATACGCATGTAAGTTTTCATTTTTTTGTACATTTTATTCAATTCTATAGATTTGATAATGCCATTAAGACTTCAAGATAACGTTTTGAAATGGTTAATTTTGTTCTGCTGAATATATTAAGGCTTTTATCAATCGATTGCAGTGTTAAGGTTCATTCTTCTTAAACTGGAGTCTTATCAAATGTTCTTTTCCCCCCTCTTTTTTATTTATTTTTGGTGGTGGGTGAAATTATAGATTTTATAAACAAGTAAAATGTATGTAAAAACTAAAAGGGCATCAACAAATTTGGTAGGGCTAATTTTTATGTGACTATACGTAATAAATAATTGCCTTTGAAGTTGCAGTTATTGTGCCAGCGGTAGTGGGGGAAGGGGTTATGGTGGCAGTGAGGGAGGGGGTTATGGCGGTAATTCATGAGGATGATGGTCGTGATGGTGGAGGCAGAGAAGGTAACTAATACTCTACTCCTTTTCTTCTTTAAATTAAAAACGAATTTCTCCTTCTGAAATTGTAGAGATTTGTGCTTGAATTCTTTCTCAATTAGTTCTAAATTCTAAGATTTGTGCTTGAATTCTTCCAAATTGTCGCTAATTTTTTCCTTACATTATAAATTTTACCCAAGTTGTTTACCCTATAATTACACTGGCTAGAATGGGGATATTATTCCTTTTTTGTGCTTTTAAATGGATATAATGGGGGAATATAATTACACTACCAAATTGTAAATTATATCCGTTGCTTGCTTGTAAAGTTAGATTGATTAATGTGCTTGCTATAAAAATTATTGAATCCAAATCGCTTTGCGAAAATATATATGCTTAATGAACATGACTTCACCCCATATATGAAGTAAACTTAAAGAGTGGGTCAGTAGAACTTTCAGTACATAGAGGTGCTTGGATATTCAAATAATCGGAAAAATTTTGTGAACGCGCGACGCTACAATGTTTGGGAGAATTTCTTATCTCTAAAGATACCAAAAGGCATATAATGAATTGTCGTAAATTTTGGTCTTCGTAAAATTATCACCCTCTTTTGTGAAAGTTTTTATATTTTTATTGAATAGATAAATTAGCCACGTCTTATTATTATTGCTTTTGTATTTATAGTAGGATCATGTTTATTTGTTTTTACCCAATCGAGTAATAGTGTTTAGTTAATAATCGTCGCTAATGGCCCAAGTGTATAAAATTTTATTTTCGTCTTAAACACGCGCTTTTTTTCCTTTCTCCAAATACTTGAGATGTCTTTATTTTCATCCATTTTTCAACGGCATTGTGCTTTTATGTGTTCAAGCATCTTTCAAATGAAATTTATTACTTATTTTGTCTATTCTTTTATTGATGTTAAGTTATATTTAGTAAAAAAAATCTACAAGCTAAGGATATTTTTATAGTGGTCCCAATCTTTCCATCTGCTTTTTTGATTTAATTTTGAGGTATTTCGCTCTGGAATATTCTTAATTTTAAAGTCTTTTGGTATGTAGAATAATGGTGGGTTTAGATTAAGCTACGCTTTCAAGGTGGGTGTTTGACGAAGAGAGGTTCAATATCGAGCATCGATACTTTGAGAGTCGTCTTTGGGTTTAGATTAATTTATGGTTTTTTTATTTTTTTCGGGTTTTAGAGCTCAATATTTGATTGTCTCTCCATTGTCGTTGACGCACCCAATATATATGATAGATATATAAGTCATAATTTAGGTATTGCTTTTTTCAAGTAAAATGAGCCCAAATAGTGATGCTTAGTTCTTCGATCACCATCGATTTGCTTTCAAGACACACATGAAATGGGGTAAAGATATGTGGCTACCGATTTAGTTTATCAAAGCTCTTATTTGGGTAAAAGTATCTCAAAGCTAATGTATTCAAGACATTTTAAAAACCAAGTTTAAACCAAGCACTTTCTAATACAGCTATAACATAAATGTTTAATGTGAAGAATTTTTAAACACATTGATAATTTAGCATAGTAATGGATAATTTAACATAAATGTTTCTATTTGCTACAAACACAATGATAACAAAAACTCAATTGAGCTGCCATACAATGATAATTTAGCATCATGAGCTCAAATGTTGTACTTCTTGGTTATTTTCCACTATATATTTTCTTGGCTTTTTTCCTTTCTCTGTATTTATGTGTGTTTGTTCGTGTATATGTATATAATTTTATTGTACAACTAAAATTATGAAAATGGTAGTTTCACAAAAATTATTTGTGCCCCTTTTTGATTTCTTTTTCGCTTGATATGTTTTCTAATTTGGTTGATTGACGTGGTATTTTTGAACATTTATGGAAATCAAAATGGAGTAGTATGAGTCTCTTATAAGCTAGCTTGATTAGGGTTCGCTTTTTTTTAAAACCCTCCCCCCTTTTTCTAATTAGGGTCTAAAATTTCGCTTTTCAATGTAACCAAAGAATTTAGGATGTTTTGGGTTTTGATTGGGTGGTTTTGCCTTGAAATTTCATGAATGACTTCTTATTTATATTTTGCCAAATTGAGGGGTGTTTTTGTTTGGTATATCTAATTTTTTGGGATTCTTTTTGGGTCTTGATAAAGTGAAATATATTGTATCGTTATTCCCGCTTATAAGGTAGTTCAGTATGAAGTATTGGACAAAAGTGTGTGTATATATGAATTTATATACACACACACATATATGTTCTTATTCGGTTGTGATTGTGTACATGCTTTCCTTCTGTAGAGTTTTCCCCGCTTTTAAAGTCGCTCAGATCAAATCAGGTTGAGTTTTGTGTTCCAATTGTAAGTTTCCCAATTATGGTAATGTTTGGTTATAAATTATTATTTTGATTATGATAATATGAAAATTGGGTCCAAATTTTGTAGTGTGTAATATCCTTTTAAATTAAAGTTGAGCTATTGCATAAGTACTTGATAAGTTTAATCTCTAATACTCCTACATATTAAGTAACCGTACTTATTAGTTGTTATTACTACCTCCCTTTAAAATGACAATTTTACCCTTTATTGAAAATTAACTTCTTTTCATGACACAATTATTCTATTTTAAACAATCATTTAACCTTCTTTTTACAACAATTAATTCGTAGTTAAATATTGTGAATTATTATTATTTTGAATGTGAAATATTATTTTAGTTGTGATAGATTTAATTATTATTATTTTGAATATGAAATATTATTTTAGTTGTGATAGATTTAATTAGTAATAAGAATATTCTTTCATCACTGAATTTGATTAGTTTCACACTAATACATTTTTTCAATAATAATATGAATCATGAGGTCTCCTTGCTCATGGGACCACCTTCTTATACCATTTTGGATATGTAAGTTCCTTTTTCAGACTTACTAAAAATTGAAAAATTAATATTCCTTTTTAAATTTTCTAATGTGTCTTTCAATTTGGGACAGGAGGATTATATTTTGCAACGCACGGTAAAATTATTGACTTCTTTTATAGCAAACGTGCAATTTAATAGTTTTTTTATACTTTATATATTTAACCTTCATTTTTCCTTTCTTTAATAGAGAGAGCATTATCGAAAAAAGAATATTGGCATTGTCATTAGAGAAGAATCTGACTTGAAGATTATGCATAAGACAAGATAAGATTAATTTTACTTTTCTTAAGCTCATACTTTATTTTCCAAGACAGAAAGCATCTTATATTTCATTTGCCGTCAGAAAATCAAAGAAAACATCGAGCAACAAAAAAGGGAAGGAGTTTCAAAAAAGAAAAGAAAAAAGAAAATCAAGCTCCCAATTTGCATGTGGTAAAGATGCAATATTCCAAACATTTACGTTAATAGTTACAAATATTTGTTACACAAAGCAATTTAAACAAAAGATTTGAACCTAATTTATTAACGACACTATGCCTTCTTATGTTTATAATTATACATCTTTTAGGGTTTCAATAATAATATTCTTTACTTAATAGTAATAAACATATTGCATAGACTTTCGTGTGAAATACAAAACCAAGCAAACTGAATATATGCACCCCTAATCCGAATAATTAGAAAACATTATTTCGTGCTCAAAAAAACACTACGACCTCTTCTCTTTACACTTAGATATCTATTGTTATTTGTAGGATCCAATAAAAATATCCTCGATTTAATCTCCAATTGTTCAACGAAAAACGAGAAAGGGATAATGGTGATGTCGTCAATACATATTGCTCGGTTGACTTTGCGTCGTGAAAGAGAGAAGGAAGCAAAAATAATACAATCTCAACCATATCCATTTCAACCAAGATTTTTCCCTGGTTTGATCCCTAGGCCATCCAAACGCGCAGCTTATGAACGAGATTGTATCGCGATCAAGAATCATTTTTATCATCATCCGTCGTTGTTAAAACCTGCGCCATTGGAATCTAATCGAATTCCTCCAGTTCCCATTTTACCACCTCAAGGGTTACATTCAACTAACTCAAATTCAATGGGTGCAGAAATCCTCCTTCCACCAAATAATATAGAGCATGTACATGACTCCCATAACATTATATCTTCCATGCCTACATCACCAACTGAAGGGTTAGTTCAATGCAAATTATTTATAACTATATACCATAAGGAGTGTTACGATATATGTGAACTGTTTGAAATAAGTTCATTTATTTTCTAGGTTATTACCAATTATTCACCAATCATTGATGAAGTTTCATGCATACAAGAGGAGGCATTGCCTACAAATATAGCCCCTCTACCGCATCCTATTTCAGGAAGACACTACCTTGATAAAATGAATATACAATGTCCTCACCGCTTTCAAAGATTGCATTGAAAAGCAAAAAGTTATCAAATTCATCCGCTGATCGCCCATTCTTCTGAACATGTTGTTTTGCAAGGAAAGATTCGACTTCCACAACTATTAACGCCTCTAGAAATTCAATCATTATATGATGGCAATGATGATCACCAAAGTCCTTCGGGTTATACCCGATCGCATAACGCGCTTAATGCTTTTTACGAGCTTAGCGTATATACGGATGATAGAGTGGTTCTGGTAGGGTCCCAACGCATTTACAATCCATGGGGAATTGCGACATCGGACAGGTTACTACAACCTCCAAAACCCGTCAAGATCCAAAGATATGCACGATTATATATTCACGATGCAGATTGCTTTTAGAATATCGTTCTCAAGAAAACCGAATACGCGGTAGGATGTCCTAAGAACAATCCAGATAGTCTTTTGAGATACAACTCATTTTCGGGTAAGTTTAGACACGCAAATGCAATTTTAAGCAGGGGAAGATTTGAACAATCACGATATCCCAAAGATACCTTCATTATAGTAGGCAAAGAAAAGACCGTCGAACTCATAATTTACCCACGCCGATGAGGTTGTTGTCATATTACCCGGAGATGATGTCAATTCTCTCGCGATGAGGGATATTATTATCATTTGTTAAGAGGGAGTGACCAGTTGATGCGAGATAAATGAATGTCATCCAAATTTTATTTGCCACTACATTACGTATTATTGTTTCCGTATGGTGAGCTTGGATGGGAACCAGATTTTAAGCAAATGGGATGTCAATCAAGGTAAAGCTTCATCAAAAAGACTTTATTTAATTGCAATATTATGGGTATCGTTTGTTTGAAAGACCACCGAGTATTCAACTATCTTGAGGGGTGGAAGATTATTTCAAGAGTTTATGTAGATGCATACCATGCAACAGAGAGCGTAATCGATTAACATATTATAGGATCAACCAACAAAATTACGATCCGATCTATACCAAGATCCGGTCGAGGTAGTTCCTCGATGGGTTAAAGGCTAATCAAGTTGGTAAACGCAGTAGTTTTGCCTTCTTCTTTTTCTCGGGAGTCCAAGGCAAATGTTTGAAGTCTTCCAAGATTCTATGGCCATAACTCAGATAACCAACACCGATATTTTCTTAACTATGACCGCAAACCGAATTGGCCCGAGATAAAAGATGCAATCGTTACCACATCAAACGCCAATCGACCGCCTGCACTTGGTGGCCCGCAGATTTGAATTGAAGCGACGAGCTTTGATGATGGAAATTGATAAGAAGAAAGTATTTGGTGCAAAGGTGGCACATGTTTTCACGATTGAATTCTAAAAGTGTGGGTCACGCACACGCATTTGCTAATATTTCTTCAAGGGTCCGATAAAATACGAACACGTGAACATGTAAATCGAAATGTGTGTGTGCCGAATTCCCGATCCAATTTCTCGATCCACTTTATATGAAACAGCTTAAAACTTGTATGATACATGGACCATGTGGGGTTCAAATCTTAAATCACCATGTATGGAAGATGGTAAATGCACCAAGAGATATCCTAAATATTCAAAGTAAGAAACTACAATGGGCGAAGATGGGTATCCGATATATATCAAAAGCGAATGATGACTACCGAAAACATTGTCTAAGGTCCGGACATGAAGTTGATAATAGAGATGTTGTACCATATAATCCACACCTCTAGATTGTTTAGTTGCCATATAAATGTGGAAGTTTCAGGCGGGGAGTAAGGTGCGTGAAAGTATATCAATAAATACATCTACAAGGGTTACGATCGCACAACTTTGGTATCAAATGTAGATGAGATTAAGCAAAGATATCGACTCAAGGTACATTGGGCCTACAGAGGCGGCATGGCGGATATTTGGATATCCTATGCATCAAGAGTTCCCTCCAGTTATACGTCTGGTAGTTCACCTAGAGGGAAAACATCACGTCTGCTATAACCCTTCTGAACCAATAGCTGCAATATTGAACAGAGCTCAGGATCAGCAGACAACTCTAACAGGATTTTTTGCATGCTGCTCTACTAATGATTTAGCTCGAACTCTCACATACCAACAATTTCCAAAGCATTTCGTTTGGCAAAAGAAAGAACAACTCTGGACAGAGAGACAAAGGGGTTTTGCAATCGGAAGAATGTATTTTGCCAGTCCAAATGAAGGTGAAAGGTTTTATCTCAAGGCCTTCGCTGACGGCACAGAGGGACCTCAATCTTTTCAATGTTTAAGAACAGTTGATAATGTTGTACACCCCACATATAAGGCTGCATGTATTGCAAAAGGCCTTTTGGAAGACGATGAAGAGTGGATTCAATGTCTTAGAGAAGCATCAGTAATGAGAACAGGCTCGCAATTAAGAAGGTTGTTTTATATTATCTTGACACAATGCTCTCCTTTAAATCCAGAAGCGTTGTGGAATCAATTTTCTATGCATATTTGTGATGATTTATCACACAAAATAAGTACATGTTATGGCATTGATGTTCCTACTAATGCTCAAATTTGTGATTATGGTTTATACCTTATTAATCTTTTGCTTCAAGAGTCGGGGAAGAGCTTATCAGATTACCCACCAATGCCACTGCCATATGCTAATTGGAGAATTATTGTTGGCAATCGACTTATATGGGAACATAGGCAGTTACAACTTGAAGTTGATAAAATAAATGTCCAAAGAAAACATTGATCTCATCGAATGAAGGTCGCCAGTATGACTTATAATGCAATCATTTCATCTGTTTATGAAAATAGAGGAACAACCTTCTTTCTGAGTGGGGGTGCAGGAACTGGAAAGACTTTTCTCTACAATACAGTTGCCAAAAAATGTCGTTCCTTATGCGATATAGTAATTACAGTAGCATCCTCTGGAATTGCTTCTGGTTTGTTACATGGGGACGATCGCACATTCAACATTCTCGCATTCCACTTAACGTATTAGAAAATTCGGTTTGTGGATTCACGAAGCAATCATCACACTCGGAATTATTTCGGAAGGCTAGACTAATTATATGGGATGAGGTTCCAATGCAGCATCGTCATTGTGTTGAAGCAGTTAATCGAACCTTACAAGACATTCGTGATAACTCCCAACCATTTGGAGGTGTTATCGTTGTTCTCGGGGAGATTTTAGGTGATTCTTCCGATTATACCTAGAGGTCTTCGTGAGATATATAGTGGCGAAGATCACTACGACGTTCTTTGCTTTGGAAAGATATACATGTCTTGACATTACAAGTTAATATGCGCTTGCCGCACGATGACCAATCATTATTATTTGATTTCTGGCTTTTCTTAATGAGGTTTGAGTATTTGTATCTTTATTCATATCGACATCTATATATCATTGAGAATATATAATAATTTACTAATACTTCGTTATTGTGTAGATTGGGTTTAACCTCAAGAATCTATACAACTTCCGGTTCAATAAAATAACTCAAAGTGTAGATAATCTTATCTCGATCATCTACCCAGAGCTAGAAGTGCCAAGTAAGGTCACTCCCTAATTCTTAAAAGAGCGCACAATTTATCTCGCTATAAATGATGATGTCAATGATATCAACCTAAATTGCGTTGGCAATTTTTCCCGGAGAAGTACATACATACTTATCTATGTCACGACAAAATGGTTGAAGATGATGATGTGGATCGGACTATTATGCATCGGTACCCCAATGAATATTTGAACACACTCAATCCCCTCGGACTACCACCGCTCAAATTAGATTTAAAAGAGGGTTGTCCAAAGAATGCTTTTAAGGAACATTGCACCGAAAAATGGCCTTTGTAATGGTACTAGACTTATCATAGTCAAGTGTGGTGCTTTAGTACTTGAAGCATGTGATTTTAACCGGTGATAAGCATGGAGACTTGGTATTCATTCCCGTAATTTCTTTGACTCCTTCTTCGTTCGAAAGTTAAGTATTAAAATGACGAGAAGACAATTCCCAAATGAGGTTAGCATATGCAATGACAATGAATAAATCATGGCACATCCACAAATTTGTTGGGGTAGATTTACGACGCCGAAGATTTAGTCACTGGCCAACTATATGTAGCTCTGTCAAGATGCACAAGTTCTTCCCGCTTATGCATACTTCTTCGTGAATTAATCGACAAGTCCACGATAAATATCAATCATCCCAAGTTTTGTTATAATTTTATATGTTTGAGGTATCATTTCTTATCTTCGTGCATTATTGGTCTTCTTACGATAAAAGTCTTGATATGTTTTGAATCGACCGATAAAAGTTTTAAATTAATCGACAAGTCCAAAACAAATATTGTCTTTATATATGTGTTGAATAGTTGAATATTTGCTAATTGTTATAAATGAGACTGATGCTTGAATAAGTTGTGGCATCATTGTAGTTATGGCATATGCTAGCAAGACTCCTAATCAGGTTACGTGAGTCCTACAGTTATGTGAAATTGAACTTTCTAAGACTAACAATTTTCCCTATATAAATAGCAAGCCCCATCAATTATTGTAGGGTGTAATACAATATTTTTAGTTAATCAAGCCGAGTCTTAAAAAACATGAAGTACAGGTACTCAAATTACAATACCGAATATTACACATACAACCTCATGTTTTCTTATCCACGTGATACATTTGTCAACTTATTTTACAGATGATGCCTTCGTAAAAGTTACTCATTTTCTAATTTGCATAAATTTGGTTTACATTTTCTTGCTCTTTTCTTTGTAAGCAAATCTGATAATGTTTCGAGAGTATGATGCCTCCACTGAATAAAAATTCCTGCTTTGGCCTACTGAATACATGATTTAGTAATGTATGAACATCAGATAACATATCTTACAGAAAACCATTCAGATAACATACGAGTATATATATATATATGTGTGTGTGTATGTGTGAAGAACAAATTTGAGAAGCTTGATCATCGCAGTTAACATAATAAGTTTGTCTATGTTGGCTGAGCTATAATATGCTTATTATATATAACTTATGTTTTACTTTTACTTGCACCTGAATTAATCAATTTGTACATATATCCTTCTAATTATATTTTGTTATCAATTTTCAAGTAGATTATTTAATTTGTTGATATAACTAAGCGATTCATTTCAATTTTTGCAGTCTTGGGATGATATTGCTATTGAATGGAAACATGTTCATTCAACAACAAGTCGAGGGTGGAGAAAAGCTAACAGGGTTATGTGTATTTTATAATTCTTAAATCGTATTCAAGTAATCACGTGTCAATTGTTTCGTTCTTACGATACTACTAACATTTTGCTTTCTCTTATAAATAACAGATTTTTGTTACAAACAATATTTGTTGGCCGTGGACGTTAGAGATGGATAGCCTTTCTTTTCAAAGGTTTATGTATCAAGACATGGTAAAGCTCGACAGATCTACAAGGTAAATGTTATTATATGTATTTTGGGTATATATCAAGTATACTTGGTGTAAGTTGTAAAAATATTTGGTGTAAGATGTAAAGTAAAGGGTGGTGCTCAACATGTTGTTTCTTTATTCTCTGCATATATGTATTTTTGTTCTCCGTCTTTTGTAAAGTTGGGTAATTATACATTGTTATAATGATTTTGAGATTGAAATGATGTTTTTTTTGGTGGTTTGGATATGTATGGATGATTGTAAGCTTTTTTTAAACAGGTTTAGATAAGTTCGCTTATCTAAACCTTTAAGACAAATCTAGCCATTCATTTAGATAAGTTAACTTAAATAATACTCTTATTTTCCAATTTCCCGCTTACCTAAAAACAAATCTGGACCCTCAAAACTTTAAGACAAATCTAGCCATTCATTTAGATAAGTTAACTTGAATAATACTCTTATTTTCCAAAACCTAAGCATACTAAGCGAGAAAGAGAACTCGGTGGGAACCGAAGCATACTAAGCAAGAAAGAGAGCCCGACGAGAAACAGAGAAATCAAGGCCTGACATCGATTATATTATCTTCCTTCCTTTTATTCTCAAAGAGAATACCGACTCAGATCGACGATAACAACAACGGTAATGCTTCCGGCTACAACAACGGTAACTAACGATTTTTGCTTCTTCTTTTTGTTTTATTTTTCGGTGACTGTGTTTGGTTGCTTCAGTTTCCAAACCTTAAATTTGATTAAGGATTAATTGGGCATTTTGGAAGTGTAATTTTGTATACTATTACTTCTTTTGATTTGTTTATAAACAATTGCATAATAAGGTTAAATTGTTTGCTTCCGGCTACAACAACGGTAACTAACAATTTTTGCTTCTTCTTCTTTTTGTTTTATTTTTCGGTGACTGTGTTTGGTTGCTTCAGTTTCCAAACCTTAAATTTGATTAAGGATTAATTGGGCATTTTGGAAGTGTAATTTTGTATACTATTACTTCTTTTGATTTGTTTATAAACAATTGCATAATAAGGTTAAATTGTTTTTTAATTGTCAGGATTTGTTCAGGCTATATTGAAACCCGGTCCACTGGAAGATTTTGCACTTTAGATTGTTCAAGAAGCCATAAAACCTCAGGTTGAGAACTTTCCCCTCTATCTCATATTCCTTATTCTGTGTGAACGTGTCTTGATTTTTAATTTCAGTTGCTGGGTGCATGTTAATGTTTTAGTTAGTGTGGAGGGATTGGTTAACCTTTTGATTGCATATAATTTATTGAGATAATCCGAAAATTATTAAATTTTCTAATACAAAAGCTTAAATTTTCAAATTTTATGCTCGAATGATCTTTGAATCGAAAGCTGAGAAACATAGAATTTATGAATGTGAAATTGTGGGGAGAGTATCGAAAATACCGACAAAATAATCCTGTTGTTGGATGTTCCAATTGATTTGAGAAGTAATTGGACACATAATTGAGTTGAACAATTGGTTAGATGTTACCGAATTAAATGTCTAGAGTCATGGTTTAGATATTTCTAGATTAGCTTAAATATATAGTGAATAATTAATGGCAGGTCATGTTTTAAGAATATGGATCGTTCGAAATAAGGATTGTGACCTGATAAGTAGGTTTAGAATAGTAACTATTTGGGGTTAAAATAAATACTCTTATCACATAAAAAATATATAATGCACATACACAAATGCATATTCAGGGCCCCACATGTCGTAGGGGCCCACATGTATGCGTGTGTGTATGTGAGCATTACGATGAGCCTTTTTTATATGATAATAACATTGTTGTTGTGGTTAAGTGGTTTGCGGTACTAAATCGTGATAGTGGTCAAGATAAAAAAGGATTATAACATTCCATGAAGAGTCATACATATAAAGATTCATGTATGACTCATGGCTCATTGCCTCGATTATTAAGTTGAGGCCCGAATATATACTTAGTAGGACATGTATGAATGTGAAGGGTATGCATTTGTAATCAATGTGGCCCTAAGCATACGAAATTGATAAAAACGTCAATTATAGAAAGATTCAATTTGAGATGGTTTTTGTGATTTTTGTTTGTCTGCTCCATCAAATTTTACACAATAATGTTGTTTCTAAATGAACATGTTTATGTAAAATTGAACTCAAACTCGCACATTTACATTTTAGGATCTTTGTTTCACTCTTCCATCATTCATTCGAGTCCATTTTTATCTCAAAGAAGGAGAAATCAAGACACGGCATCGAATCCTTTTCCTTTTCCTTCATCATGTCCAAGCGATCACTGAGGCATCGCATCACCGCCATGGCCGAAGTTTCTGAGAGGTGGGGCGGAGGTATTAACATTCATGCGATAATGGCGGAATCGGAAGGTATTAACATTCGCGATATGCGGCGAAATTTTCATTTGTTTTGTACATTTTATTCAATTCTATAGATTTGATAATGCCATTAAGACTTCAAGATAACGTTTTGAAATGGTTAATTTTGTTCTGCTGAATATATTAAGGCTTTTATCAATCGATTGCAGTGTTAAGGTTCATTCTTCTTGAACTGGAGTCTTATCAAATGTTCTTTTCCCCCCTCTTTTTTATTTATTTTTGGTGGTGGGTGAAATTATAGATTTTATAAACAAGTAAAATGTATGTAAAAACTAAAGGGGGCATCAACAAATTTGGTAGGGCTAATTTTTAGGTGACTATACGTAATAAATAATTGCCTTTGAAGTTGCAGTTATTGTGCCAGCGGTAGTGGGGGAAGGGGTTATGGTGGCAGTGAGGGAGGGGGTTATGGCGGCGGCTGTGAGGATGATGGCCGTGATGGTGGAGGCAGAGAAGGTAACTAATACTTTACTCCTTTTCTTCTTTAAATTAAAAACGAATTTCTCCTTCTTAAATTGTAGAGATTTGTGCTTGAATTCTTCTCAATTAGTTCTAAATTCCGGCATTTGTGCTTGAATTCTTCTGAAATTGTCGCTAATTTTTTCCTTACATTATAAATTTTACCTAAGCAGTGTTTACCCTATAATTACACGGCTAGAATGGGGATATTATTCCTTTTTCTTTTAAATTTGGGATATAATGGGAATATAATTACACGGCCAAATTATAAATTATATCCATTGTTTTTTAGAAGTTAGCATTGATTAATGTGCTTGCTATAAAAATTATTGGAATCCAAATCTGTTTGCAAAAATATATATGCTTAATGAACATGACTTCACCCCATATATGAAGTAAACTTAAAGAGTTGGTTGTAGAACTTTGTAGACATAGAGGTGCTTGGATATTCAAATACTGAAAATTTTGTGAACGCGCGCTACAATGATGTTTGGGAGAATTTCTTATCTCTAGCATACCAGGCATATAATGAATGAATCGAAATTTTGGTCTTCGTAAAATTATCATCCTCTTTTGTGAAAGTTTTTATATTTTTATATGAATAGATAAATTAGCCATCGCTTTATTATTGCTTTTGTATTTATAGTAGGATCATGTTTATTTGTTTTTACCCAATTGAGTAATAGTGTTTAGTTAATAATCAAAGTCTTAATGGTCCAAGTGTATAAAATTTTATTCTTTGTCTTAAACATGCTTTTTTTCCTTTCTCCAAATACTTGAGATGTCTTTATTTTCATCCATTTTCAACGGCATTGTGCTTTTTATGTGTTCAAGCATCTTTCAAATGAAATTTATTACTTATTTTGTCTATTCTTTTATTGATGTTAAGTTATATTTAGTAAAAAAATCTACAAGCTAAGGATATTTTTATAGTGGTCCCAATCTTTCCATCTGTTTTTTGATTTAATTTTGAGGTATTTCTGTTCGGAATATTCTTAATTTTAAAGTCTTTTGGTATGTAGAATAATGGTGGGTTTAGATTAAAGCTACGATTTCGGTGGGTGTTGTTTGAAGAGATGGTTCAATATTGAGCATTGATACTTTGAGAGTTGCTGCTGGGTTTAGATTAATTTATGGTTTTTATTTTTCTTCGGGTTTTAGAGCTCAATATTTGATTGTCTCTCCATTGTCGTTGACGACCCAATATATATGATAGATATATAAGTCATAATTTAGGTATTGCTTTTTTTCAAGTAAAATGAGCCCAAATAGTGATGCTTAGTTACTGCATCAGCTACTGATTTGCTCAAGACACATGAAATGGGGTAAAGATATGTGGCTACTGATTTAGTTTACTGAAACAAACTCTTATTTGGGTAAAAAGTATCTCAAAGCTAGCTGTATCCAAGACATTTTAAAAACCAAGTTTAAACCAAGCACTTTCTAATACAGCTATAACATAAATGTTTAATGTGAAGAATTTTTAAACACATTGATAATTTAGCATAGTAATGGATAATTTAACATAAATGTTTCTATTTGCTACAAAACACAATGATGATAAAAAAACTCAATTGAAATGCCATACAATGATAATTTAGCATCGTGAGCTCAAATGTTGTACTTCTTGGTTATTTTCCACTATATATTTTCTTGGCTTTTTTTCTTTCTCTGTATTTATGTGTGTTTGTTAGGTAGTATATGTATATAATTTTATTGTACAACTAAAATTATGAAAATGGTAGTTTCACAAAAAAATTATTTGTGCCCCTTTTTGATTGATTTTTTTTCATTTGATATGTTTTCTAATTTGGTTGATTATTTGTGTATTTCTTGAACATTTATGGGAAATCAAAATGGAGTAGTATGAGTCTCTTATAAGTTATTTGATTAGGGTTCGTTTTTTTAAAACCCTCCCCCCCTTTTTTTTCTAATTAGGGTCTAAAATTTCGCTTTTCAATGTAACCAGTAATTTAGGATGTTTTGGGTTTTGATTGGGTGGTTTTGCCTTGAAATTTCATGAATGACTTCTTATTTATATTTTGCCAGCTGAGGGGTGTTTTTGTTTGGTATATCTAATTTTTTTGGGATTCTTTGGGTCTTGATAAAGTGAAATATATTGTATCTGTTATTCCTGCTATAAGGTAGTTCGTATGAAGTATTGGACAAAAGTGTGTGTATATATGAATTTTATACACACACACAAATATGTTCTTATTCAGTTGTGATTGTGTACATGCTTTCCTTCTTAGAGTTTTTCCCCGCTTTTTAAGCTGTTCTGTATCAAATCTGTGTTGAGTTTTGTGTTCCAATTGTAAGTTTCCCAATTATGGTAATGTTTGGTTATAAATTATTATTTTGATTATGATAATATGAAAATTGGGTCCAAATTTTGTAGTGTGTAATATCCTTTTAAATTAAAGTTGAGCTATTATCAGATAAGTACTTGATAAGTTTAATCTCTAATACTCCTACATATTAAGTAACCGTACTTATTAGTTGTTATTACTACCTCCCTTTAAAATGACAATTTTACCCTTTATTGAAAATTAACTTCTTTTCATGACACAATTATTCTATTTTAAACAATCATTTAACCTTCTTTTTACAACAATTAATTCGTAGTTAAATATTGTGAATTATTATTATTTTGAATGTGAAATATTATTTTAGTTGTGATAGATTTAATTATTATTATTTTGAATATGAAATATTATTTTAGTTGTGATAGATTTAATTAGTAATAAGAATATTCTTTCATCACTGAATTTGATTAGTTTCACACTAATACATTTTTTCAATAGCGAATATGAATCATGAGGTCTCCTTGCCCGCGGGACCACCTTCTTATACCATTTTTGGATATGTAAGTTCCTTTTTCAGACTTACTAAAAATTGAAAAATTAATATTCCATTTTAAATTTTCTAATGTGTCTTTCAATTTGGGACAGGAGGATTATATTTTGCAATGCACGGTAAAATTATTGACTTCTTTTATAACAAATGTGCAATTTAATAGTTTTTTTATACTTTATATATTTAACCTTCATTTTTCCTTTCTTTAATAGAGAGAGCATTATCGAAAAAAGAATATTGGCATTGTCATTGTAGAAGAATCGACTTGAAGATTATGCGTAAAAGTGCAAGATAAGATTAATTTTACTTTTCTTAAGCTCATACTTTATTTTCCAAGACAGAAAGCATCTTATATATTCAGACATGTTGTCGGGAAAATCAAAGAAAACATCGAAAGCAACAAAAAAAAGGGAAGGAGTTTCAAAAAAGAAAAGAAAAAGAAAATCAAGCTCCCAATTTGCATGTGGTAAGTATGCAATATTCCAAACATTTACGTTAATAGTTACAAATATTTGTTACACAAAGCAATTTAAACAAAAGATTTGAACCTAATTTATTAACGACACTATGCCTTCTTATGTTTATAATTATACATCTTTTAGGGTTTCAATAATAATATCCTTTACGAATAGTAATAAACATATTGCATAGCACTTTCGTGTGAAATACAAAACCAAGCAAACTGAATATATGCACCCCTAATCCGAATAATTAGAAAACATTATTTCGTGCTCAAAAAAACACTACGACCTCTTCTCTTTACACTTAGATATCTATTGTTATTTGTAGGGATCCAATAAAAATATCCTCGATTTAATCTCCAATTGCTTCAACGTAAAAAACGAGAAAGGGATAATGGTGATGTCGTCAATACATATTGCTCAGCGCTTGCGTCGTGAAAGAGAGAAGAAGCAAAAATAATACAATCTCAACCATATCCATTTCAACCAAGATTTTTCCCTGGTTTGATCCCCAGGCCATCCAAACGCAAGCAATTTTATGAAGCGAGATTGTATCGCGATCAAGAATCATTTTATCATCATCCGTCGTTGTTAAACTCGCGCCATTGGAATCTAATCAATTCCTCCGGTTCCCATTTTACCACCTCAAGGGTTACATTCAACTAACTCAAATTCAATGGGTGCGTAAATCCTCCTTCCACTAAATAAATATAGTATTTATGTACATGACTCCCATAACATTATATCTTCCATGCCTACATCACCAACTGAAGGGTTAGTTCAATGCAAATTATTTATAACTATATACCATAAGGAGTGTTACGATATATGTGAACTGTTTGAAATAAGTTCATTTATTTTCTAGGTTATTACCAATTATTCAGTCAATCATTGATAAAGCTTGCGTACAAGAGGAGGCATTGCCTACAAATATAGCCCCTCTACCGCATCCTATTTCAGGAAGACACTACCTTGATAAAATGAATATACAGTGTCCTTAATGCTCAGCATTGCATTGGAAAGCCGAAAAGTTATCAAATTCATCCGTTGACCGCCCATTCTTCGGAACATGTTTGCAAGGAAAGATTCGACTTCCACAACTATTAACGCCTCCTCTAGAAATTCAATCATTATATGATGGCAATGATGATCAGTCAAAGTCCTTTCGGGTTATACCCGATCGCATAATGCGCCTAATGCTTTTACGAGCTTAAAGCATATATGGATGATAGAGTGGTTCCCGGTAGGGGTCCCAACGCATTTACAATCCATGGGGAATTGCGACATCTGGACAGGTTACTACAACCTCCGGTTGGTCAAGATCCAAAGATATGCACGATTATATATTCACGATGCCGCAGATTGCTTTTAGAATATCGTTCTCGAAGAAACCCAAATCATGGAGAGGATGTCCTAAGAACAATCCAGATAGATACAACTCATTTTCGGGTAAGTTTAGACATGCAGCTGCAATTTTAAGCAGGGAAGATTTGAACAATCACGATATCCCAGCATACCTTCATTATAGTGCAGCAAAAGACCGTCGAACTCATAATTTACCCACGTCAGATGAGGTTGCTGTCATATTACCTGGAGATGGTGCTGAATTCTCTGCGATGAGGGATATTATTGTACGGTTAAGAGGGAGTGACCAGTTGATGCAGATAAATGAATGTCATCCAGCTTATTTGCCACTACATTACGTATTGTTGTTTCCGTATGGTGAGCTTGGATGGGAACCAGATTTTAAGCAGTGGGATGTCAATCAAGGTAAAGCTTCATCAAAAAGACTTACGCAATTGCAATATTATGGGTATCGTTTGTTTGAAGAGACTCACCGAGTATTCAACTATCTTGAGGGTGGAATATTATTTCAAGAGTTTATTGTAGATGCAACGTATGCAATGACAGAGCGAGAATCGATTAACATATTATAGGCTCAACCAACAAAAATTACGATCCGATCTATACCAAGATCTCGGTCGAGGCGATTCTGATGGGTTAGAGGCTAATCAAGTTGGTAAACGAGTAGTTTTGCCTTTCTTCTTTTTCTCGGGAGTCCAAGGCAAATGTTTGAAGTCTTCCAAGATTCTATGGCCATAACTCTAAGATAACCAACACCTCGATATTTTCTTAACTATGACCGCAAACCGAATTGGCCCAAGATAAAAGATGCAATCGTTATTACATCAAACGCCAATCGACCGCCTCAGACTTGGTGGCCCGCAGATTTGAATTGAAGCGACGAGCTTTGATGATGGAAATTGATAAGAAGAAAGTATTTGGTGCAAAGGTGGCACATGTTTTCACGATTGAATTCTAAAAGCGTGGGTCACGCAGCACATGTATTTGCTAATATTTCTTCAAGGGTCCGATAAAATACTTAACACGTGAACAGTAAATCGAAATGTGTGTGCGAATTCCCGATCCAATTTCTCGATCCACTTTATATGTAAAATAGCTTAAAACTTGCATGATACATGGACCATGTGGGGTTAAAATCTTAAATCACCATGTATGGAAGATGGTAAATGCACCAAGAGATATCCTAAATATTGGGCGGAAAGAAACTACAATGGGCGAAGATGGGTATCCGATATATCAAAGGCGAATGACAAATGAAAACATTGTCTAAGGTCTGGACATGAAGTTGATAATAGAGATGTTGTACCATATAATCCACACCTCTCTAGATTGTTTAGTTGCCATATAAATGTGGAAGTTTGTGCAGGAGTAAGGTGCGTAAAGTATATCAATAAATACATCTACAAGGGTTACGATCGCACAACTTTGGTATTGGGGGTCGTAGATGAGATTAAGCAAAGATATCGACTCAAGGTACATTGGGCCCACAGAGGCTGATGTGCATGGCGGATATTTGGATATCCTATGCATCAAGAGTTCCTCCAGGTTATACGTCCCCGGTAGTTCACCCAGAGGAAAACATCACGTCCCCGCTATAACCCTTCCGAACCAATAATAATGCAATATTGAGCAGAGCTCGGGATCGCAGACAACTCTAACAGATTTTTTGCATGTCGCTTTACTAATGATTTAGCTCGAACTCTCACATACCAACAATTTCCAAAGCATTTCGTTTGGCAAAAGAAAGAACAACTCTGGACAGAGAGACAAAGGGGTTTTGCAATCGGAAGAATGTATTTTGCCAGTCAAATGAAGGTGAAAGGTTTTATCTGCGTCCTTCTGTTGACGGTTGTAGAGGGACCTCAATCTTTTCAATGTTTAAGAACAGTTGATAATGTTGTACACCCCACATATAAGGCTGCATGTATTGCAAAAGGCCTTTTGGAAGACGATGAAGAATGGATTCAATGTCGTAGAGAAGCATCAGTAATGAGAACAGGCTCGCAATTAAGAAGGTTGTTTTATATTATCTTGACACAATGCTCTCCTTTAAATCCGTAAGCGTGCCAGGAATCAATTTTCTATGCATATTTGTGATGATTTATCACACAAAATAAGTACATGTTATGGCATTGATGTTCCTACTAATGCTCAAATTTGTGATTATGGTTTATACCTTATTAATCTTTTGCTTCAAGAGTCGGGGAAGAGCTTATCAGATTACCCACCAATGCCACTGCCATATGCTAATTGGAGAATTATTGTTGGCAATCGACTTATATGGGAACATAGGCAGTTACAACTTGAAGTTGATAAAATAAATGTCCAAAGAAACATTGATCTCATCGAATGAAGGTCACAGATGGCTTATAATGCAATCATTTCATCTGCTTATGAAAATAGAGAACAACCTTCTTTTCGAAATAAAGCAGTGAGGCTGGAAAGACTTTTTCTACAATACAGATTGCAAAAAAATGTCGTTCCTTATGCGATATAGTAATTACAAGAAGATCCTCTCGGAATTGCTTCCGTTTATTACATGGGGACGATCGCACATTCAACATTCTCGCATTCCACTTAACGTATTAGAAAATTCGGTTTATTGGATTCACGAAGCAATCATCACACTCGGAATTATTTCTAAGGCTAGACTAATTATATGGGATGAGGTTCCAATGCAAAGATCGTCATTGTGTTGAAGCGCTTAATCGAACCTTACAAGACATTCGTGATAACTCCCAACCATTCGAGGTGTTATCGTTGTTCTTGGGGAGATTTTAAGCGATTCTTCGCTTATACCTAGAGGTCTTCGTGAGCATATAGTGGCAGCATCACTACGACGTTCTTTGCTTTGGAAAGATATACATGTCTTGACATTACAAGTTAACATGCGCTTGCACGATGACCAATCATTATTATTTGATTTCTCGGCTTTTCTTAATGAGGTTTGAGTATTTGTATCTTTATTCATATTGACATCTATATATCATTGAGAATATATAATAATTTACTAATACTTCGTTATTGTGTAGATTGGGTCTAACCCTCAAGAATCTATACAACTTCCGGGTTCAATAAAAATAACTCAAAGTGTAGATAATCTTATCTCGATCATCTACCCGCAGCTAGAAGTGCCAAGTAAGGTCACTCCCTAATTCTTAAAAGAGTGCACAATTCTATCTCGCTAGAAATGATGATGTCAATGATATCAACCTAGGCTGCGTTGGCGCTTTTTCCGGAGAAATACATACATACTATGTCTGCCGACAAAATGGTTCAAGATGATGATGTGGATCGGACTATTATGCATCGGCATTCCCTATGAATATTTGAACACACTCAATCCCCGGACTACCACCGCTCAAATTAGATTTAAAAGAGGGTTGTCCAAGAATGCTTTTAAGGAACATCAGACCGAAAGATGGCCTTTGTAATGGTACTAGACTTATCATAGTCAAGTGTGGTGCTTTAGTACTTGAAGCATGATTTTAACCGGTGATAAGCATGGAGACTTGGTATTCATTCCGCAATTTCTTTGACTCTTCTTCGTCGAAAGTTAAGTATTAAAATGACGAAGACAATTCCCAAATGAGGTTAAGATATGCAATGACAATGAATAAATCACAGGTGGCCACTGTCAAATTTGTTGGGGTAGATTTACGACGCCAAAGATTTAGTCACTGGCCAACTATATGTAGCTCTGCCAAGATGCACAAGTTCTTCCCGCTTATGCATACTTCTTCGTGAATTAATCGACAAGTCCACGATAAATATAAATTCATCCTCAAGTTTTGTTATAATTTTATATGTTTGAGGTATCATTTCTTATCTTCTTCGCATTATTGGTCTTCTTACGATAAAAGTCTTGATATGTTTTGAATCGATCGATAAAAGTTTTAAATTAATCGACAAGTCCAAAACAAATATTGTCTTTTATATATGTGTTGAATAGTTGAATATTTGCAAATTGTTATAAATGAGACCGATGCTTGAATAAGTTGTGGCATCATCAGAAGTTATGGCATATGCTAAAGCAAAGACTCTAATCAAAGTTACGTGAGTCCTACAGTTATGTGAAATTGAACTTTCTAGACTAACAATTTTCCCTATATAAATAAAGAAGCCCCATCAATTATTGTAGGTGTAATACAATATTTTTAGTTAATCGCTTTTAGTCTTAAAAAAACATGAAGACATGTGTACTCAAATTACAATACCGAATATTACACATACAACCTCATGTTTTCTTATCCACGTGATACATTTGTCAACTTATTTTCTGAGATGATGCCTTCGTAAAAGTTACTCATTTTCTAATTTGCATAAATTTGGTTTACATTTTCTTGCTTTTTCTTTGTAAGCAAATCTCGATAATGTTTCGAGAGAGTATGATGCCTCCAACCGAATAAAAATTCTCGCTTTGGGCCTCATCGAATACATGATTTAGTAATGTATTAACATCGATAACATATCTTATGTAAAACCATTCAGATAACATACGAGTATATATATATATATATGTGTGTGTGTATGTGTGAAGAACAAATTTGAGAAGCTTGATCATCGCAGATTAACATAATAAGTTTGTCTATGTCAATCGAAAGCTATAATACGCTTATTATATATAACTTATGTTTTACTTTTACTTGCACCTGAATTGATCAATTTGTACATATATCCTTCTCATTATATTTTGTTATCAATTTCCAAGTAGATTATTTAATTTGTTGATATAACTAAGCGATTCATTTCAATTTTTGCAGTCTTGGGATGATATTGCTATTGAATGGAAACATGTTCATTCAACAACAAGTCGAGGGGGGAAAAAGCTAAACAGGGTTATGTGTATTTTATAATTCTTAAATCGTATTCAAGTAATCACGTGTCAATTGTTTCGTTCTTACGATACTACTAACATTTTGCTTTCTCTTATAAATAACAGATTTTTGTTACAAACAATATTTGTTGGCCGTGGACGTTAGAGATGGATAGCCTTTCTTTTCAAAGGTTTATGTACCGAAGACATGGTAAAGCTTGACAGATCTACAAGGTAAATGTTATTATATGTATTTTCGGGTATATATTGAAGTATACTTGGTGTAAGTTGTAAAAAATATATTTGGTGTAAGATGTAAAGTAAAGGGTGGTGCTCAACATGTTGTTTCTTTATTCTCTCGTGATATATGTATTTTTTGTTCTCCGCCTTTTGTAAAGTTGGGTAATTATACATTGTTATAATGATTTTGAGATTGAAATGATGTTTTTTTTGGTGGTTTGGATATGTATGGATGATTGTAAGCTTTTTTTAAACAGGTTTAGATAAGTTCGCTTATCTAAACCTTTAAGACAAATCTAGCCATTCATTTAGATAAGTTAACTTAAATAATACTCTTATTTTCCAATTTCCCGCCTACCTAAAAAACAAAACTGGACCCTCAAAACTTTAAGACAAATCTAGCCATTCATTTAGATAAGTTAACTTGAATAATACTCTTATTTTCCAAAACCCAAGATACTAAGCGAGAAAGAGAACTCTCGGTGGAAACCAAGCATACTAAGCAAAGAAAGAGAGTCCTACGAGAAACAGAGAAATCAAGGCCCGACATCGATTATATTATCTTCCTTCTTTTATTCTCAAAAAGAATACCGACTCGAGATCGATCGACGATAACAACAACCAGAATGCTTCCTGCCACAACAACCAGAATTCAACGATTTTTGCTTCTTCTTCTTTTTGTTTTATTTTTCTATGATCGTGTGTTTGGTTGTTTCAGCTTTCAAACCTTAAATTTGATTAAGGATTAATTGGGCATTTTGGAAGTGTAATTTTGTATACTATTACTTCTTTTTGATTTGTTTATAAACAATTGCATATTAAGGTTAAATTGTTTTTTCTCTTGCCACGACAACCAGAATTCAACAATTTTTTGCTTCTTCTTCTTTTTTGTTTTATTTTTCTATGATCGTGTTTGGTTGTTTCAGCTTTCCAAACCTTAAATTTGATTAAGGATTAATTGGGCATTTTGGAAGTGTAATTTTGTATACTATTACTTCTTTTGATTTGTTTATAAACAATTGCATAATAAGGTTAAATTGTTTTTTAATTGTCGTGGATTTGTTCAAAGCTATATCAAAACTTGGTCCATCGGAAGATTTTGCACTTTAGATTGTTCAAGCTTATATAAACCTCAAAGTTGAGAACTTTCCTCTATCTCATATTCCTTATTTCGTGAACGTGTCTTGATTTTTAATTTCAAATCATTGGGTGCATGTTAATGTTTTAGCTAGCGTGGAGGATTGGTTAACCTTTTGATTCAGATATAATTTATTGAGATAATCCCAAAATTATTAAATTTTCTAATACAAAAGCTTAAATTTTCAAATTTTATGCTCGAATGATGTAAATACGAAAGCAGTAGAAACATAGAATTTATGAACGTGAAATTGGGGGAGAGATCAAAATACCTAACAAAATAATCCTCGTTGTTGGATGTTCCAATTGATTTGAGAAGTAATTGGACACATAATTGAGTCGAACAAATTGGTTAGATGTTACCAATTAAATGTCCAGAGTCATGGTTTAGATATTTCTAGATTAACTTAAATATATAAGTGAATAATTAATGGCGTGTCATGTTTAAGTTAATATACGGATCGCTCAAATAAGGATCGTGACCGATAAAGAGGTTTAGAATAAGAACTATTTTGGGTTAATATCGTTATTATCACATAAAAAAGTCATATCGTTTCACATACACAAATGCATATTTGTGGGCCCCACATGTTGTGCAAAGGGCCCACAAAGATGCATGTGTGTATGAGCATTACGTGAGTTTTTTTTATACGATAAGAAAGATTGTTGTTGTGGTTAAGTGGGTTTCACAGACTAAATCGTGATAAGGGTCAAGATGCGCAAAGCGGATTATAATATTTGACGAAGAGTCATACATACGTAAAGATTCATGATGACTTGACTCACGGCTCATCATTTCGCTTATTAAGTCGAGGCCCGTAATATATACTTAAGTAGACATGTATGAACTGTGAAGGGTATGCATTTGTAATCAATGTGGCCCTAAAAAGCATAGAAATTGATAAAAAGGGTCAATTATGTAAAGATTCAATTTGAGATGGTTTCGTGATTTTTGTTTGTCCGCTCCATCAAATTTTACACAATAATGTTGTTTTTTACCGAACATGTTTATGTAAAAATTGAACTCAAAACTCGCACATTTACATTTTAGATCTTTGTTTCACTCTTCCATCATTCATTCGAGTCCATTTTTATCTCAAAGAAGCGGAGAAATCAAGACCGCATCGAATCCTTTTCCTTTTCCTTCATCATGTCCGGCGATCACTAAAGATCGCACCACCGCCAAGCCAAGTTTACAGAGAGGGGGGAGAGGTATTAACATTCGCGATAATGGCGAAATCGAAGGTATTAACATTCGCGATACGCGCATAAGTTTTCATTTGTTTCAGTACATTTTATTCAATTCTATAGATTTGATAATGCCATTAAGACTTCAAGATAACGCTTTGAAATGGTTAATTTTGTTCTCATCAATATATTAAGGCTTTTATCAATCGATTGCAGTGTTAAGGTTCATTCTTCTCGAATCTGAGTCTTATCAAATGTTCTTTTCCCTTTTTTTATTTATTTTCGTGGTGGGTGAAATTATAGATTTTATAAACAAGTAAAATGTATGTAAAAACTAAAGGGGCATCAAACAAATTTGGTAGGCTAATATGTTGTTTTCAATCTATTATACGTAAAAATATATATGCCTTACGATCTTGTGCCTAATTTTTACGTGACTATACGTAATAAATAATGCTTTTCAAGTCAGCTAGTATATTGTGGGGAAGGGGGGAAGGGGGTTATGTATAAATGGGAGGGGGGTTGCACATCATGAGGATGATGGCCGTGATGGTGGAGGCAGAGAAGGTAACTAATACTCTACTCCTTTTCTTCTTTAAATTAAAAACGAATTCTCCTTCCCAAATCAGAGAGATTGTGCTTGAATTCTTCTCAATTAGTTCTAAATTCTTAAGATTTGTGCTTGAATTCTTCCTAAATTGTCGCTAATTTTTTCCTTACATTATAAATTTTACCCTAAAGTTGTTTACCCTATAATTACACCTGGCCAGAATGGGGATATTATTCCTTTTTGCTTGCTTTCAAATTTGGACATAATGGGAATATAATTACACTACCAAATTGTAAATTATATCCTGTTGTTTGCCTGAAGTTAGCATTGATTAATGTGTGCTATATAAAATTATCGAATCCAAATCGCTTTGAGAAATATATATGCTTAATGAACATGACTTCACCCCATATATATGAAGTAAACTTAAAGAGTTGGGTCAGAGAACTTTGTAGTACATAGAGGTGCTTGGATATTCAAATATCGAAAATTTTGTGAACGCGACGCTACAATGTTTGGGAGAATTGCTTATCTCTAAGATATACCAGGCATATAATGAATTGTTTAAATTTTGGTCTTCGTAAAATTATCAACCCCTCTTTGTGAAAGTTTTTATATTTTTATCGAATAGATAAATTAGCCACGTCGCCTATTATTGCTTTTTGTATTTATAAGAGATCATGTTTATTTGTTTTTACCCAATCGAGTAATAGTGTTTCGCTAATAATCGCTAATGGTCCAAGTGTATAAAATTTTATTCTTCGTCTTTAAACACGCTGCTTTTTTCCTTTCTCCAAATACTGAGATGTGCTATTTTCATCCATTTTTCAACGCCATTGTGTTTTTTATGTGTTCAAGCATCTTTCAAATGAAATTTATTACTTATTTTGTCTATTCTTTTATCGATGTTAAGTTATATTTAAAAAAAATCTACAAGCTAAGGATATTTTTATAGTGGTCCCAATCTTTCCATCTGCTTTTTGATTTAATTTTGAGGTATTTATGCTCTAATATTCTTAATTTTAAAGTCTTTTCGTGGTATGTAGAATAATGGTGGGTTTAGATTAAGTTTACGCTTTCAAAGTGGGTGTTCGATTTAAGATAGGTTCAATATCGAGCATCGATACTTTTGAGAGTTGTCACTGGGTTTAGATTAATTTATGGTTTTTATTTTCTTTGGGTTTTAGAGCTCAATATTTGATTGTTTCTCCATTGTCGCCGATTTAACCCAATATATATGATAGATATATAAGTCATAATTTAGGTATTGCTTTTTTTTCAAGTAAATGAGCCCAAATAGTGATGCTTAGTTATCGATCACCATCGATTTGCTTTCAAGACACATGAAATGGGGTAAAGATATGTGGCTACCGATTTAGTTTTATCAAACAAGCTCTTATTTGGGTAAAAGTATCTCAAAGCTAATCAGATTCAAGACATTTTAAAACCAAGTTTAAACCAAAGACTTTCTAATACAAATTTATAACATAAATGTTTAATGTGAAGAATTTTTAAACACATTGATAATTTAAGATAAGAATGGATAATTTAACATAAATGTTTCTATTTGCTACAAACACAATGATAATAAAAACTCAATCGAATCGCCATACAATGATAATTTAAAGATCATGAGCTCAAATGTTGTACTTCTTGGTTATTTTCCACTATATATTTTTCGCTTTTTTCCTTTCTCTCAGATTTATGTGTGTTTGTTCAGTATATGTATATAATTTTATCAGACAACTAAAATTATGAAAATGGTAGTTTCACAAAAAATTATTTGTGCCCCTTTTTGATTTTTTTTTTTCGCTTGATATGTTTCTCTAATTTGGTTGATCGACCGTATTATTTTGAACATTTATGGAAATCAAAATGGAGTAGTATGAGTCTCTTATAATCAGCTTGATTAGTGGTTCGCTTTTTTTAAAACCCTTCCCCTTTTTCTAATTAGGGTCTAAAATTTCGCTTTTCAATGTAAACCAAAGAATTTAGGATGTTTTGGGTTTTGATTGGGTGGTTTTGCCTTGAAATTTCATGAATGACTTCTTATTTATTTTTTGCCACCGAGGGTGTTTTTGTTTGGTATATCTAATTTTTTGGGATTCTTTGGGTCTTGATAAAGTTAAATATATTGTATCTCATATTCCCGCTATAAGGTAGTTCAGATGAAGTATTGGACAAAAGTGTGTGTATATATGAATTTTTACACACACACACACACATATATGTTCTTATTCAACTTGTGATTGTGTACATGCTTTCCTTCTAGAGTTTTTCCCCTGCTTTTAAGTCGCTCAGATCAAATCAGGTTGAGTTTTGTGTTCCAATTGTAAGTTTCCGATTATGGTAATGTTTGGTTATAAATTATTATTTTGATTATGATAATATGAAAATTGGGTCCAAATTTCAGAAGTGTAATATCCTTTTAAATTAAAGTCGAGCTATCAGATAAGATTGATAAGTTTAATCTCTAATACTCCTACATATTAAGTAAACCGCATTTTATTAGTTGTTATTACTACCTCCCTTTAAAATGACAATTTTACCCTTTATTGAAAATTAACTTCTTTTCATTTGACACAATTATTCTATTTTAAACAATCATTTAACCTTCTTTTTAAAACAATTAATTCAGTAGTTAAATATTGTGAATTATTATTATTTTGAATGTGAAATATTATTTTAGTTGTGATAGATTTAATTATTATTATTTTGAATATGAAATATTATTTTAGTTGTGATAGATTTAATTAGTAATAAGAATATTCTTTCATCATCGAATTTGATTAGTTTTCACACTAATACATTTTTTCAATAAATAATATGAATCATGAGGTCTCCTCGCTCATGGACCACCTTCTTATACCATTTTGGATATGTAAGTTCCTTTTTCGTACTTACTAAAAATTGAAAAATTAATATTCCTTTTTAAAATTTCTAATGTGTCTTTCAATTTGGGGATGAGGATTATATTTTGCAACGCATTTCAGAAAATTATTTTCTTCTTTTTTATAGCAAACGCAATTTAATAGTTTTTTTATACTTTATATATTTAACCTTCATTTTTCCTTTCTTTAATAAAGAGAGCATTATCGAAAAAAGAATATTGGCATCATTATTGTAGAGAAGAATCGACTTCAAGATTATGCAGAAAGCAAGATAAGATTAATTTTATTTTTTTCTTAAAGTTTCATACTTTATTTTCCAAGACAGAGCATCTTATATTCAGACGTCGTCAGAAAATCAAAGAAAACATCGAAAGCAACAAAAAAAAGGGAAGGAGTTTCAAAAAAGAAAAGAAAAAGAAAATCAAGCTCCCAATTTGCATGTGGTAAAGATGCAATATTCCAAACATTTACGTTAATAGTTACAAATATTTGTTACACAAAGCAATTTAAACAAAAGATTTGAACCTAATTTATTAACGACACTACGCCTTCTTATGTTTATAATTATACATCTTTTAGGTTTCAATAATAATATCCTTTACTTAATAGTAATAAACATATCAGATAAGACTTTCGTGTGAAATACAAAACCAAGCAAATCAATATATGCACCCCTAATCCGAATAATTAGAAAACATTATTTCGTGCTCAAAAAACACTACGAACTCTTCTCTTTACACTTAGATATCTATTGTTATTTGTAGGATCCAATAAAATATCCTCGATTTAATCTCCAATCGCTTCAACGTAAAAAAACGAGAAAGGGATAATGGTGATGTAGCATCCAATACATATTGCTCGGTCAAGGGCGTGCGAAAGAAATAGAGAAGCAAAAAAATAATACAATCTCAACCATATCCATTTCAACCAAGATTTTTCCCCGGTTCGATCCCTGTGCCATCCAAACACGCAAATTTTTATGAACTAGATTGTATCGCGATCAAGAATCATTTTATCATCATCCGTCGTTGTTAAAACTCGCGCCATGGAATCTAATCAATTCCTCCAGCTCCCATTTTACCACCTCAAGGGTTACATTCAACTAACTCAAATTCAATGGGTGCGTAAATCCTCCTTCCACTAAATAATATGTAGTATGTATACGACTCCCCCATAACATTATATCTTCCATGCCTACATCACCAATCAAGGGTTAGTTCAATGCAAATTATTTATAACTATATACCATAAGGAGTGTTACGATATATGTGAACTGCTTCAAATAAGTTCATTTATTTTCTAGGTTATTACCAATTATTCACCAATCATTGATGAAGTTTACAGACAAGAGGAGGCATTGCCTACAAATATAGCCCTCTCCGCCCAGATCCTATTTCAGAAGACACTACCTTGATAAAATGAATATACAAAGGTCCTCATCGTCAAAGATTGCATCGAAAGTCTAAAAGTTATCAAATTCATCCGCTGACCGCCCATTCTTCTAACATGTTGTTTGCAAGGAAAGATTCGACTTCCACAACTATTAACGCCTCTAGAAATTCAATCATTATATGATGGCAATGATGATCACCAAAGTCCTTTCGGGTTATAACCGATCGCATAACGCGCCTAATGCTTTTACGAGCTTAGCGTATATACGGATGATAGAGTGGTTCCGGTAGGGTCCCAACGATTTACAATCCATGGGGGAATCGCGACATCTGGACAGGTTACTACAACCTCCAAATTTGGCCAAGATCCAAGATATGACAACAGATATTCACGATGTCGCAGCTTGCTTTAGAATATCGTTTCTCAAGAAACCCGAATCATGCGAGAGGATGTCCTAAGAACAATCCAGATAGTCTTTTGAGATACAACTCATTTCGGTAAGTTTAGACACGCAAATTTGCAATTTTAAGTTAGGAAGATTTGAACAATCACGATATCCCAAAGATACCTTCATTATAAAGCAAAGAAAAGACCGTCGAACTCATAATTTACCCACGCCGATGAGGTTGTCATTATATTACCCGAGATGGTGTCAATTCTCTCGCGATGAGGGATATTATCATTGACGTATTTTAAGAGGGAGTGACCAATTGATGCAGATAAATGAATGTCATCCAAATTTTATTTGCCACTACATTACGATTGTTGTTTCCGTATGGTGAGCTTGGATGGGAACCAGATTTTAAGCAAAGGATGTCAATCAAGGTAAAGCTTCATCAAAAAGACTTACGAATTGCAATATTATGGGTATCGCTTTGTTTGAAAGACCCACCGAGTATTCAACTATCTTTGAGGTGGAAGATTATTTCAAGAGTTTATCAGAGATAGATGTATGGGCTGCAACAGAAAGCGTAATCGATTAATATATTATAGGCTCAACCAACAAAAATTACGATCCGATCTATACCAAGATCCGGTCGAGGTAGCCTCGATGGGTTAGAGGCTAATCAAGTTGGTAAACGAAAGTAGTTTTGCTTCTTCTTTTTCTCGGGAGTCCAAGGCAAATGTTTCAAGTCTTCCAAGATTCTATGGCCATAACTCTAAGATAACCAACACCCCGATATTTTCTTAACTATGACCGCAAAACCGAATTGGCCCGAGATAAAGATGCATCGTTACCACATCAAACGCCAATCGACCGCCTGCATTTGGTGGGCCCGCGCGATTTGAATTGAAGCGACGAGCTTTGATGATGGAAATTGATAAGAAGAAAGTATTTAGTGCAAAGGTGGTACATGTTTTCACGATTGAATTCTAAAAAGTGGGGTCACGCATACGCATTTGCTAATATTTCTTCAATGGTCCGATAAAATACTTAACACGTGAACAGTAAATCGAAATGTGTGTGCCAATTTCGATCCAATTTCTCGATCCACTTATATAAACAGCTTAAAACTTGTATGATACATGGACCATGGGGTTAAAATCTTAAATCACCATGTATGGAAGATGGTAAACGACCAAGAGATATCCTAAATATTGGGCGTAAGAAACTACAATGGGCTTAAGATGGGTATCCGATATATCAAAGGCGAATGACTATCAAAAACATTGTCTAAGGTCCGGACATGAAGTTGATAATAGAGATGTTGTACCATATAATCCACACCTCTCTAGATTGTTTAGTTGCCTATATAAATGTGGAAGTTCAGGCAGAGTAAGTGTGCGAAAGTATATCAATAAATACATCTACAAGGGTTACGATCGCACAACTTTGGTATCAAATGTAGAGATGAGATTAAGCAAGATATCGACTCAAGGTACATTGGGCCTACAGAGAAGTGAGATGGCGGATATTTGGATATCCCTATGATCAAGAGTTCCCTCCAGCTTATACGCCCCGTAGTTCACCCAGAGGAAAACATCACGCCCGCTATAACCCTTTCGAACCAATAACCGTAATATGAACAGAGCTCAGATCGCAGACAACTCTAATGTGATTTTTTGATGTCGCGTTTACTAATGATTTAGCTCAACTCTCACATACCAACAATTTCCAAAGCATTTCGTTTGGCAAAAGAAAGAACAACTCGGATGACAGAGAGACAAAGGGTTTTGCAATCCAAGAATGTATTTTGCCACCCAAATGAAGGTGAAAGGTTTTATCTCAAGGCCTTCGTTGATTTCGGCCAGTAGAGGACCTCAATCTTTCAATGTTTAAGAACAAATGATAATGTTGTACACCCCATATATAAGGTCGCATGTATTGCAAAAGGCCTTTTGGAAGACGTATGAAGAATGGATTCAATGTCTTGTAGAAGATCAAGAATGAGAACAGCTCGCAATTAAGAAGGTTGTTTTTATATTATCTTGACACAATGCTCTCCTTTAAATCCGTAAGTCGTTGTGGAATCAATTTTCTACGATATTTGTGATGATTTATCACACAAAATAAGTACATGTTATGGCATTGATGTTCCTACTAATGCTCAAATTTGTGATTATGGTTTATACCTTATTAATCTTTTGCTTCAAGAGTCTGGGAAGAGCTTATCGATTACTCCACCAATGCCAATCGCCATATGCTAATCGAGAATTATTGTTGGCAATCGACTTATATGGGAACATAAGCGCATATAACTTGAAGTTGATCAAATAAATGTCCAAAGAAAACATCGATTCATCGAATGAAGGTCAGACAGATGGTTTATAATGCAATCATTTCATCCTGCTTATGAAAATAGAGGAACAACCTTCTTTCGAGTGGGGGTGCAGGAACCGGAAAGACTTTTTCTACAATACACATTGCCAAAAAATGTCGCTCCTTATGCGATATAGTAATTACAAGAAGATCCTCCGGAATTGCTTCGGTTTGTTACATGGGGACGATCGACATTCAACATTCTCGCATTCCACTTAACGATTAGAAAATTCATTTGTGGATTCACGAAGCAATCATCACACTCGGAATTATTTCTAAGGCTAGACTAATTATATGGGATGAGGTTCCAATGCAAAGATCGCTATTGTGTCAAGCGCTTAATCGAACCTCACAAGACATTCGTGATAACTCCCAACCATTCGAGGTGTTATCGTTGTTCTTGGGGAGATTTTAGCGATTCTTCCGCTTATACCTAGAGGTCTTCGTGAAGCATATATGGCAAAGATCACTACGACGCTCTTTTGCTTTGAAAGATATACATGTCTTGACATTACAAGTTAATACGCGCCGCATCGATGACCAATCATTATTATTTGATTTCTGCTTTTCTTAATGAGGTTCGAGTATTTGTATCTTTATTCATATCGACATCTATATATCATTGAGAATATATAATAATTTACTAATACTTCGTTATTGTGTAGATTGGGTCTAACCTCAAGAATCTATACAACTTCCGGTTCAATAAAATAACTCAAAGTGTAGATAATCTTATCTCGATCATCTACCCAGAGCTAGAAGTGCCAAGTAAGGTCACTCCCTAATTCTTAAAAGAGCGCACAATTCTATCTCGCTAGAAATGATGATGTCAATGATATCAACCTAGTCGCTGCTGGCGCTTTTTCCGGAGAAACATACATACATACTATGTCACGACAAAATGGTCAAGATGATGATGTGGATCTGACTATTATGCACTAAGCATTCCAATGAATATTTGAAAACACACTCAATCTCCTCGGACTACCACCGCTCAAATTAGATTTAAAAGAGGGTTGTCCAAAGAATGCTTTTTAAGGAACATCAGACCGAAAGATGGCCTTTGTAATGGTACTAGACTTATCATAGTCAAGTGTGGTGCTTTAAGATTGAAGCATGATTTTAACCGGTGATAAAGATGGAGACTTGGTATTCATTCCTGTAATTTTTTTGACTCTTCTTCGTCTCGAAAGTTAAGTATTAAAATGACGGTAAGACAATTCCCAAATGAGGTTAAGATATGCAATGACAATGAATAAATCATGTGGCCACCACAAATTTGTGGGGTAGATTTACGACGCCAAAGATTTAGTCACTGGCCAACTATATGTAGCTCGCCAAGATGCACAAGTTCTTCCCGCTTATGCATACTTCTTCGTGAATTAATCGACAAGTCCACGATAAATATCGCTTCATCCTCAAGTTTTGTTATAATTTTATATGTTCGAGGTATCATTTCTTATCTTTCGCATTATTGGTCTTCTTACGATAAAAGTCTTGATATGTTTTGAATCGACCGATAAAAGTTTTAAATTAATCGACAAGTCCAAAACAAATATTGTTTTTATATATGTCAATAGTTGAATATTTGCTAATTGTTATAAATGAGACCGATGCTTGAATAAGTTGTGGCATCATCAGAAGTTATGGCATATGCTAAAGCAAAGACTCCTAATCAAAGTTACGTGAGTCCCACAGCTTATGTGAAATTGAACTTTCTAGACTAACAATTTTCCCTATATAAATAAAGAAGCCCCATAAATTATTGTAGGTGTAATACAATATTTTTAGTCGATCAAGTTTAGTCTTAAAAAACATGAAGCATGTGTACTCAAATTACAATACCTAATATTACACATACAACCTCATGTTTTCTTATCCACGTGATACATTTGTCAACTTATTTTACGATGATGCCTTCGTAAAAGTTACTCATTTTCTAATTTGCATAAATTTGGTTTACATTTTCGCTTCTTTTCTTTGTAAGTTAAATCGATAATGTTTCGAGAGTATGATGCCTCCATCTAATAAAAATTCCTCGCTTTGGCCTCATCAATACATGATTTAGTAATGTATGAACATCGATAACATATCTTATGTAAAACCATTCGATAACATACAGTATATATATATATATGTGTGTGTGTATGTGTAAAGAACAAATTTGAGAAGTTTCGATCATCGCAGCTAACATAATAAGTTTGTCTACGTCAATCGAAAGCTATAATATGCTTATTATATATAACTTATGTTTTACTTTTACTTGCACCGAATCGATCAATTTGTACATATATCCTTCTCATTATATTTTGTTATCAATTTTCAAGTAGATTATTTAATTTGTTGATATAACCAAGTCGATTCATTTCAATTTTTGCGCCTTGGGATGATATTGCTATTGAATGGAAACATGTTCATTCAACAACAAGTCGAGAAGGTGGAGAAAAGCTAATGTGGTTATTTGTATTTTATAATTCTTAAATCGTATTCAAGTAATCACGTGTCAATTGTTTCGTTCTTACGATACTACTAACATTTTGCTTTTCTTATAAATAATGATTTTTGTTACAAACAATATTTGTTGGGCCGTGGGACGTTAGAGATGGATAGCCTTTCTTTTCAAAGGTTTATGTAATCAAGACATGGTAAAGCTTCGATGATCTATAAGGTAAATGTTATTATATGTATTTTCTAGTATATATCAAGATACTTGGTGTAAGTTGTAAAAAATATATTTGGTGTAAGATGTAAAGTAAAGGGTGGTGCTCAACATGTTGTTTCTTTATTCTCCGTGATATATGTATTTTTGTTCTCCGCCTTTTGTAAAGTTGGGTAATTATACATTGTTATAATGATTTTGAGATTGAAATGATGTTTTTTTGGTGGTTCGATATGTATGGATGATTGTAAGTTTTTTTAAACAGTGTTTAGATTTTTGGATATCTATTTTAAAGGAAACTCGCAGAAATTTCTTGAAATTAGAATTTACTACTTTTGATATTTTGGTGGTTGGATATGTATGGATGATTGTAAAGTTTTTTAAACAGTTTAGATTTTGGATATCTATTTTAAAGGAAACTCACGAAATTTCTTGAAATTAAGAGTTTACTAGCTTGATATTTTGGTGGTGGATGCGCTGATTATTGAATATGTATTAATTCTCGCATGATGATATGATGGTTTTGGGTATTAAATGATGGGTTTTTTTTTTTGTGGTTTCGATATGTATGGATGATTGTAAGTTTTATGTATGTGTTTAGATTTGTCTAAATATCTATTTTTAAAACTAAACTCGCAAAAAAAATTTAAAATCAAGAATACTACTTTTGCCTAAATTCACGATGGCCTGTATGATTTTTTTTGGCCATATGTTTGACCAAATTTACCTTCTTTTTTTTTTGCGGTTGGGTCAATAATTATTTTGAAGTTCTTATTTTATTTTAATTTTTATTTAATCGCAAAAGGAGCTCTAAACCAATTTGGTTCACATGAACCTTTTAAATAAGTGGGTATCATTATGGTATTTCATAAAGAACAATGCTTTTACCTATTAATGTATCAAGAATCGGTATTCCATGGACATATTTGTATGATGTATCAGGCTTAAAATAGTTTTACTAATTAATCCGTGTTCCATTTAAAATTGCAAATTAAATGAAGGAATCAATAAGATATATAGTGAAGAGAAGTGCTTTTAAATGTGCTTTAAGAAAATATGAAGGTCATTGGCATTGGGATTGTTTCAATTTAATAAATATAGTTAAGCCCAGTCAAATTTATTGGAGTGAATGGGATTGCTTTTCAATTTAATAAATTCATTTTTCTCGCCCATTTGTAAATAATGAGTATGTAGATACAATTTGTGGTAAATTCTTGACCTCTTTATTTTTTGGGATGAGTCTATCTTGATTAGAAATTTTCTTATTTACAACAAAATTTTATTAAATATATACTCTTTAAACATTGTAACTCATATTTTTATTATATTTAGTATTAGTAGTGCGGAAACGAGTTTACCCTAGTATTATTATATTTTATAAGTTTATCTCCTCCTTTTGCTAACAACCATTTCATACTATTTCTATATACTACGTATAATAATATTTTAAATACATAAAGACAATTTTATTTATATTTCTAATAATATTTTTATCGAATTAAATTATAATTACGATATTTATCGATACATAAAATTTATAAAAATTATAAAATGATACATTTTCAAAATGGTTACCACCGAGAATTATCCTCATAATCCACCTAAATATTTGCACTATATTCTGTATCTTTATAATATATAAATTTTCAAATTTGCCCTTGCAGTCGGGGACATTTTTCTTCGCACGAATCAAGCGTGCGAAGTTTGTTATATAGTCCCCTCGCTTAAATCACTGGCGCAGTCAAATTGAGAGAGAGAGATATAGAGAGAAAGAGAAAGAGAAAGAGAAAGAGAAAATGGCGTCGGCGATGGTGAGATCTGGCCTACGAACGGCACTGCGAGGCGGGAAGCGGAGAACTCCGGCTTCCAAGAGGACATTTTCTTCCTCCGGCCACCACGACGATGCCTGTATGACCTTTACTTATCTATCCATATATGTATACTTCTCTTTATGTGCTCATATATTTGCGTTCGTGTAATATATATGGAGATATTTGTGGTGAATCGGATCTTAATTTCAATATTTTATTTTGAATTTCATTTGAATATTTTAAACTGGATTGATTTAAGGGTTTCACTTATTACATGTCTTCTAGGGTTTTAATTTCTTATGTTTCTCTTGACCTTTCATTAATAACTTATGTCTCTACACTAATCTGATATTTGATGATGCTTTAGCACATGATGAGATTTTCCATTTCTGAGTGATTGATTTTTATCTGAACAGACGAGGCCGCAAAGTGGGAGAAAATTACTTATGTAGGCATTGCAGCATGCACTATTCTGGGTGTTGTTAACCTTTCGAAGGGTCATCCCCATCATGAAGATCCCCCTGTAAGCTTATTTTTTTCGTATTCAGATTCTCATGGCTGATTTATGACGCATTTGATAAGATAGAGGTGCCTAACTTAAGGCCATGTGCTCTTGTGCTTATCTTTAGCCTGTGCCTCTCTGAACGTATATGAGCTCTAATATCTTTGCTCTCTCAATTGTGTATGCAGTCATACCCATATTTGCACATTCGTAACAAGGAGTTTCCATGGGGTATGTGTTCTTAAACACTTTTGAGGTTTTCTTTCCATTTTGTTTACAAATTACAACCTTTTGGTTTGATGAACAATATGTTTTCCTATCATTTTGTCCTTTATAAAACATTGAAAATTTACAAAATTCCTGCAGGAAACCTTGTCTGTTTGTCACTCGTTTTGAGCTTTAGTGCTTCCAATTGATTGTGAGATGGCAACATTTGAAAATTTTCACAGTTGTTTCTTTATATTATAAGCTGTTAATTCATTGTATGAGAAAGGTACCACTAGCATACCTTGGCGATTTCATTATGGAACTGACTTGGCTAGATATAACTCATCTTACTTATAACTTGAGGCTATTTTGCTAAGAAACTCATGTTGATGGAGAGAGGGTAGAATTCTTTGGATATGAATCTTCTGTGGATATTACCATGTCCATAAGAGATATTTGACCGAGTCTTTTTGTGAAACTTTTGTGTAGGATTTTAGTTGAAAAGTAAGATTCCCAAGTTCAGTGGATTTATTATAATTATGTCTAAAGTTGGAATAGGTGGTGAATAGGGTAACATAACGTTGAAACAATAATATTATTGATTTGGCGAGACGTTTTTTTTTGTTGTTGTTTTGAAAGAGAGGGGAGGGGTGTTAATATGTTGGAGAATCTTATGGAGATTCGATGAACTTTTATTCTGGGATAGTACGAAATTGCATGATAGTTAATGATTTAGTCATAGCGTACATCAAGTATATACTAGTTTAAGCATTATCTTGAAAGAAGATTTAGCAGCATGCTTGATACATTCAAATTATCATGGATAAGACATGGGTTGATAGTTAGATTGGTCGCTTGAGATTTTGTTTTTAGAAGCCGTTGTTGTTGGCTATAATAGTTATCCCACAGCAGAGAGTCAGTTGGGAGTATCTCATCTCTAGTCGCATTATGAAGTTTGTTCCCAAATTTTAATTGGTCCATTGCTTAACATATACACTTGGCAAAATGGATAAAACTTTTGTTTATCTTTCTCCGTTATAACTTGTTGCTTCAAGAGTTGCAGTTACAACTCTACTATTCCTTTATTACAGTAAAGTTAATAGTGAACCTTTTAACCTCATGCGCGTACAAGGTTGGCTATAGGAGGACATAGAATTTTAATATGAAAAAATTATCAGAAATTGATGGATTTTTTGGTATTAAGAGAACCTGTATATTAGGCTTTTGAGATCAGTTGGTGTTTTAACAAGACATCTACCAGAGGAAGCAGTCTTTATCTATGAGCATCAATTCGGACACGGGACTCGACACGATACGTGACACGATATACGACATTTTCCAAAAAAAAAAGATATGAGAAGTCGTCGACACGTTTAATTTTTTATAATTTTAATTTGTAAATTTAATTATTAAAGGAGCGTGATATAAACTTAAACAAAATAATAAGAAACAACTAGTCAAACACATTGCATAAGAAATATCTTAAAGTTGCATAATATTGTCCAAACTTCAAACTTAAAAGTCATAAGTAACTCATAAGGCCATAAATAAAACAAAATGAAATATCAAAAGTGAGCCAATCTCATCAACATCAACTCATCAAGCATTGGAAGCCGATGCTTTTTCCATCATCTTTTCTTCCTCACCACCATCCGCAAATGCTACGACCTCCAATTCCGGCTCATCAAGTGAGAGACTAGCAATTTCAAGAACTCCCACATCCTCCAATGAATCAAATTAGAGGTGGCAAAATGAGTTTTTGCAACCGAAAGCAACTTCAAGCTTACAACTTCATTGTATATTGCCAATCTCATGGAGTGATTCATGATTAAATTCTTTATTTGAACATCATCTCCAACAATCTCCAAGATCCAACTACATTCATCATAAGTGATTTGATTGGTCTCATGATTTTTCGCTGCAGAAATATACTTGAAGGCAAGGTTAAGGGTAGTCCAAAAAATGGTAGGATATTGTGATTCAATAAGTTGTCCCGCAGCCTTGCAGTTTGGAGCATTGTCGGTTATGACTTGGACAACATTTTCATAACCCACTTCATTGATGACCTCTTTCAACAAATTAGAAATGAAGTATTTGTCATTTCTTTCTCCCGAACAATCAACCGACTTTAGGAATATTGGCCCACCTTCATTTACCGCCATGAAATTTATGAGAGGCTTTCTTTGTGAATCACTCCAACCATCACTAACAACACTCGCACCTTTCTCCTTCCGTGAATATCGAAATGGTTGCAACAAATTTTCAATATTTGTCTACTCCCTTTGCAAGAGAGTTCTTAACAAATTATACCCCGATGACAAATATCCCGGAAGAGAATTATTTGCGACATAAGTCCAAACATTTACGTCGTACGGACTCCTAGCAAGAATGCCTTCTCAGTTAGATATATAGAACTAACACCGCCGCTTACTTGTGAACTACTAGCTGAGAGTGGAATCCCTTTCTTTTCTTTGATAAAGAAGTAAGAGGAGGCAAAGGTACTTTCTTTGGAGCCTTCTGTTGCGTTCTTTCTTTCACAGCTTTGTCCAATTTTTGCATTTCGGAGAGTTTTAACATTCCTAACTTTCGCACTTAGTAACATATCCTCTATTTCATACTTAGTAACATATCTCCACTAAGGGCGTTGGAGATCTTCTCCATCATTGTCTTGGACTTGTAGATTATTACCACCGGAAGAAGCTCAAACGGAACACATTATTTTTATGGATGAGCTCTAAGAAAACAAAAGTATATAATTATACAAACAATAACAATAGCAAGCCAATCACATACATAGTTGTTAAGGCGTCGCCAAGTCGTCCCGTCGGTAAGAGATGGGAAAGGCAAGCAATTGACTTGGTCGAGGGCTGAAAGGCGAGCGCCTAGCAAAATAGTCGTCGCCTTGGACGACGAGGCGACAACTTGGATGATTATTGGTTGGTCGAACGACTTGCCTATAGGTATGGATCGATCCAAATTCGAACTGGGTTAAAAAAACGTCGTGAGCGCAACACAAAAACTAGCCCTAGTCGGTCGATTCGCAGAGAAATGAGAAGAAGATCGAAGTCAAGAGCAATCCGACAGGCTTCGAAGCGGGAAGAAGATTGAAGTCGAGAGAGACTGTGAGATGGCGAGAGGCTACGACCAAGAGAGAGTGACTGTGAGGGCGAAAAACTTCGACTCTTCGAGACGACCACTAAGGTCTTTTTCCGGCGACATTTGTTGGACTATGTTTCTTAGTTTCCGGCGACTGCCTGGACAAAGCAGACTCTGTTCCTTCTTCACTTTTTCTTTTTTTGTTTCAGAAGTTTTGAATACTCAATTAAATGGTATATGGCTTAATGCATATATTAGTTGGCTTAGAGCAAATCCAATGGGGTGCTATAATTGGTTCTATAGTCAAATTATAGCACTAAATGTCAAAAACTCAATTCCAACCCACTTCTATAGTTAGTTCTAAAATAGCAAAATGCTATACTTGGTTCTAAATATAGAACCAAGGATGACTAGTCATCCTATAACAATAATGATGATGATAATAATAATTATAATAATAGTAGTAGTAATAAAAATAAAAATAATAATAACACATAATAATTATAATTATAATAGTAATGATAATAATAATAATTTTAATAATAATAATTTATTACAATAATTATAATAATAATAATAATAGTAATAATTTTAATAATAATAATACAATAATAGTAATTATAATAATATTAATATTAATAACAAAAATAATAACAATAATAATAATAATTATTATAATAATAATTATAATAGTAATAATAATTATAATAGTAATTATTATTATTATAACTATAATAGTAATAATAATAATAGTAATTAACCATGAGATGGAAGGAAAGTTAGTTAAATTTGAAATAATTTGGTGCTAAAATAGAACCAACCACTGGAGACTGGGTTCTATTTTAACACCAAAAAGCACTTTTTGGTGCCAAAATATAGCAATGGTTATAGCCATTTTGACATTACCATTGGATTTGCTCTTACACTACACAAATTACACCATACATCAACACATGTTACTTTGTTAATGACAATAATTTGACTTTGACTCTCTGTTAATAAACAAAGCACTCAACATACACAATAATGTTATACAGTTGTCTACTACTAATATACTATTATACTTTATAAATTGCAGCACATAGTTTATATTAGTATTATATTATATGCATGATAAATAAATATTAATATTATACTATATATCTGATAAATAAATATTAATATTATATATAATACATGATAAATAAATATTAATATTATATTATATATGTCTTGAGTATTGCCAAGTATTTACATAATTATGCCTTTAATATTGTTCCATAGTGTTATGTTTTGAGTTTTAATGAATATGAAATTTTATTCCCAGTATACTTGTTAAGTAAAATAAATAATATATAAATTGCACATTGTAAACGACTTGTCGCCTTACGGACGCCATGGCGGTCGCCTTGTTGTCTAGGCATTCGGCTACCGCTATGGCGCCGTAACAACTATGATCACATATATGGAATAAAATTAATGTTAACAATTGTTTAATGTTAAGTGTTAATTGTTAACCAATTAGGCAGCCCATAATCAAAATTCAAACATGTATGTGATAAAATTCTAAGTGTTAACTATTAGCTAATTAGGCAGCCCACAATCAAACATAATAAAATTAATGTTAATACAAATTTATAACTTACCCAATTGCCCATTAACTAATTAGGCAGCCCACAATCAAACATAATAAAATTAATGTTAATACAAATTTATAACATACCCAATCAATCAAATTATGAAATAAAATTAGAAACCCAATGACTCGAATATGCAGTATATATGGAATAAACTTCATCGTTAAGAATTTGGGCACCATAAAAAGAGAATAAAACTGAAAAAACAAAAAGGATAAAAGACAAACCTTTTCTAGGGTTTAGAAGGTGTGAGTAGCCGCGAAAGTAGTGTCGAGAGAAGGTTGGAGCATGCGAGAGGAGACGTGAGAGTCGCAGTAGCGCCTCGAAGTCACTGAGAGAAGTCATCGCGAGAAGCCACCGAGAGAAGTCAACGCGAAGTGTGAAGTTGTTGTGACGGTTTTTGTCGATTGGAACTTTGTGGTTTGGAATGAAATAGGCTTAGAAGGTACGAATTGCATATTGGTACCTTTAATCACTGTTCTAAAAATCTCCGCGTAGGCGATAAGCCCCCCCTTGGTACCCCGCCTAGGCGCTAGGCCCCCCTTGTCGCCTATAGGCCCTCCTTGTCGCCTATAGGGCCCCAGGTGCCTCACCTAGGCCCATGGAGGCAAAAAATTCCTTCATGAAATTAGGCGGGTTCTAGACAGAGAGATTTTTTATTTTAATAACTACCTTATCATATTCATAATACATGTTATAGCATATCAAATCACAACAAGAAGTCAACAACATCAAGTCAAAATAGATAATTTTATTATAGTTATAATTTTTTGAACTTGTACCAACTTCAAATTATATAAATGATATACATTTGTAATATTTAGTTAAATTCAATTTTATAATTCTTAAATTTATGTTTAGTTTCTTAAATTTTAATATTAAATTAAATTCTTGAAATTTTAAATTTTAGTATTTAATAACAATCTTGTTTATAAATAAAATTAATACATTAAAAATATGTTTAAACTTTGAACAATTACATGTTTGTGTTTGAACTTTGACATTAGCAATATAGATATGTGTTTGAACTTTAAGAAAATGTCTTTATTATTTTTATTATAGATTGTTTTACTTTATATTATTATTTTGTTTGGATAAATGTAAGATAAAATATTAAAATTAGCTTAAAATAAAAAATCCCGCCTAGGTCCCCTCGGCCGCCGCCTCCCGCCTAGCGTCTTTTAGAACATTGCCTTTAATTAAGTTTTATATCTTGCAATTAAGTACTGAACTTCTTTTTTTTATTACCCTAGACGTCTTCCTAGTTTGTCCAAGTCGTGTCCCAACTTGTCCCCAGCGTGTCAGAGCCTTAAAAAAAAGAAGGGAAATTAATAGACACGTGTCGGGGGTGTGTTGAAGATAATTTGTGTCCGACACGAATTCGTGGTCTTCCTAGGCGTGTCCGTGCTTCATAGGTGTGCTTCATAGGTCTTTATCAATCCCTCTACATGGTGCTTTTGGTGGGAGAATGAAAACATAATGTATATAAAGGGTGGATGACATGCATAGTATGTGCATGCATAATATGATTTCTATATGGATTTCATTTGTTTGTCAAACTGCTTTTGTGAGAACAAGTGGATACAATATATTAGCTTGACTTGTACAAATAATTGTAAGTGAATTATTTCATGATAGTCTTTTATGTTACTTTAAAATCTCACGAAATTATCTTGAAATTGTGGACTCCTCATTTTGTGATAGCCAATAAGAATGGCCATTATTGATTGGCCAATTCTTGATTTCTACATTTAATGTTCATGGATCCACAAGCTTGATGCCATTTTATCCAGTGTGAAGACCAAGTGCGAGACAGGCGAGACAAGTGTGGTTCTCAAGTACTACATGTATATTCATATTTAGGGCACTGAGATTTTTTTGGTTCATTCCGTCAGTATGGCTTGATAATGGGCCAACAATATGCATATGGTCTTTCAATCCTCCCATTACCTTCCTCTACTTATTTTTCCCGACATTATTTGCATGTAAATTAATGATATTGATTTTACACCAGGGGTCAGTAACATGAATGCAGTCTTCTTATTTACTTATTTTATTTCCTTATTTCTTGTTTTTCTGTGTTGTCTTTTCTGTTTCACTAAGCATCTTTCTTTTCTGAATGATCTCCAACACTAGTTAACGTGCTTGACCCATCTTCTATGAAATGCAGGTCCTGATGGCCTTTTTGAGGTTAAGGAGCATCACTAATCCTCGATGGTCAACACATTGAAGCTTTAGGAATAATGATAATTGGTTTCATTCTTCCAAATTCTGCAGACTTGTCATGTTCTAAGTACCATGGAGATCTAAATGATTGTCCTATAAACTAGCCTAAAGCTCTTGTGTTTTTTTTTGGAGGGGTTGGGGTGGGGGGGGGGGGGGTGCGTTATATTTAGTGTTGAAGGTGAATTATAAGCAAACTGTAGCATGGGAATGTAGTGTCCTTGTGGGCGATATTTTTACTAGTCTTTACTTGCACGAATGTGTTTCAATTTATTGTTTATGTGAGAATGATTTTGTGAGACTGTTAAATTCTCTTGTAAAAATATTAAAAGCTTTCATAAAAGCAGACAAGTATTTGTCACAGCCGAATTGCTCCAATTTTGTGGATTCGTACTAGATTTTCATATGGAATTAGCTACTCCAATTTGTAAATTTTCAAAATTGAGTTCATTTTTTCTTTTTCAGGACATCTAGAAAGTCTTCTCCTTTTGAAACTTTTATTTATTAATTTATTTTTCTTATCCACTTGGAATTATTAAAGTACTAAACTATAATATCCGGTCATCCGTGGCCTTTTGATTAAAGAAATAATGTTGTGTGAAGGTTTAATGCAGAAAATTTCTAGGAATCCTGCATAGTGGATTATATATTTAGCATTAATTGGAAAACATTACATTAACGGTAAAACATGCACAACAATTTCAGAAGTGTGCTTATTAAAATTCCTCATTTTCCACTTTCATAGGAGTGCTAAGACATGTTATAGGAAACTGGGAAGTGTAAATCGCCGTGGCATCTCCAGACCAACTTTGTTGTAATCTTGTATACATAGTTGGGAGTCTTATTCAGGACTTGATATGCCTACAAATCTGCCCATGGCATTCACAAATTGTGTAATGCATTCTTAAAGATCTTTGAGCCCATGACCCTGAATCCTAGGGCTGTAAATGATAACCGAAAAATTCGTATTCGTCCGCATTCGTATTCGAAAAAAAACGGATATATCCGTATTCGATTTAAAGGTATCCGTAAATAAACGGATACGAATACGAATATAGGCGTATTCGTATTCGATTAACATACGTCCGTAAATATATCCGGCGGATACGGATATTCGGATTTCGATATCCGTATCCGAATAACTTTTATATATATATATATATATACACACACACTTAATATTTACATTAATTAAGTTATTAATTAATGTAAATTATTAATTAATAATTTACCTATATAAGTTGTTAATACTTTAATATATATATATATATATATATATATATATATATATATATATATATATATGTATTTATTAATAACTTACATTCATTGATTAATCACTTACATTCATTTATATAAGTTATTATATATATACATGTGTGTGTATATATATATATATATATATATATATATATATATATATATTAATAAATCATAACTTAGATTCATTAATTAATCACTTTAACTTATATTCATTAATTAATCACTTTAACTTATATTCATTAATTAATAACTTACATATACATTTATATATATAAGTTATATATATATATATATAATATATTTTTTTTTGGCGAATATATTGTCTACTGTCTTGGCGTATTGGAGGGCATAAGCGTCAGAGATATATATACTAATTACGTCATTTAGAAGTAATATCGGACGATAATTCCCATTCTAAATCTCAACCATTCTTGATAAAGCGGACGGATTAGAGCATATATGCCATGATCCATAGCATCTATATGCTATGGGATAAAAAGTGGCATATAGGCTCTAATCCGTCCGCTTTATCGATGAATGGTCGAGATTTAGAATGGGAATTACCGTCATTGCCAAGATTTCTAAGCCGACGTAATTAGTATAATATCTAGACGCTATACGCCTCCAATACGCCAAGACAGAGACAATATATTCGCCAAAAACAAATACAGTAACTACATCATCCGCTAGTACGTCTAGCGGACGGATTAGAGCAAAATATTTGGGAAAAAATCGACACAGGTAAAACAAACAAGAAGTTTGCAATCGCTCACGCCGCGAATCGGGTAATCCATGGAAGCGTAGAAGTGGTTATATCTTATGGCCTACAATCTCTTATCTACAAATCGGGTGTAATTTCGCAAGGTTTCAAAACATTACAGTTCGCAAGGCTGCAAATCGGCTGACATTTGTCCCTAGGTCGTGAACAGCTAGAACCCTAGAAGTGGTCATCTGCAAATCGTGCTCAATTTCGCAAAGTGGAACCTTGTTCTTCCAAACAAATTTCGCAGATAAGTTTGTAGTTTAATCCCCAAAATATGAAGGTGATGCCATTCGCAATTAATTTGATTGAGCCCTAGTTTCATCCTGTTTATTTTCCATGTTTTTTCTTAAGTTTTATTTGTTGCAATCTACTTATGCCAAATACTACTATTGTTAGCTTCACAAAACAGCCTTAAACTTGGATATGAAGTAGGAATTGACTGGATATGTTTGTCTTTCGTGAGTATGAAATGAAATTGATAAACCAGACTAGATGGTTAGATATTAAGCATATTTGGATTGTTTGCATATGTAAAATGGTGAGTTATACTATATACTTATTTTGATCCTAAATGGTTAGAATCTCAAATATTTGTTCCTTCTCCATTTACCTCTTTATTGGAATTTTTATAAATTGTGTTGTACTTGACATTATGTTTAATTTTTTGGTTAGATATGGATATCAATCCAGGCCCTTTTGATCCAGATATCTTATGGGACCAAGAAAATCATGCATCTTCTGACTTATGGCAAAATATTGTAAGTTTATTGTCCCATATTAAAATATTTTCTTTAAATCTTATAAAAAACTTTAATATTTTGACAATTTATGTATCCTCTGTTTAACTTGTAGGATATGGGTGTGTTAAAAATTTGTCAAATGTCTACAAAATTGATTGAATGGAACTTGACTAAACAGCAAGAATATCTACTGGAACAGTTAGGTTTCAGTATATTTTGTCATCTAGATGTAGTGTCAAAGATTGATGCATCTCTTGTATCTGCTTTTGTTGAGCGTTGGAGGAGTGAAACAAATACGTTTCACTTAAAATGTGGAAAGGTCGGAATTACTTTAGAGGGTGTGGGATTTATATTCGGGTTGCCTATATTAGGAAAACCTTTGACTTGCGGAGAACTAGAACATCCCAAAAGCTATTTTGTAAGGGTTTTGGGGCAACAAGTAGCAGTAGAAGATTGGGAACAGTGCTATAAAAGGGGGGGGCATAAGTTTGCCTTGGTTAAGACATAGATATGGGAAATTACCTAAAGATGTTACTTCAGATGATGTGGTAAATCACAAGGCATACCTGTTGTATTTGTGTGGCGCTATTTTGTTTCCTACGAAGAGTAAAAATATTGTGCATCCTAGGTATTTATTGTTATTGGAAAGATTGGAACACATAATTACATATGCTTGGGGGGGAAGCAGTTTTAGGGCATTTGTATAGGGGTTTGCATGAGGCTACTCGGAAAACATCGAAAAAATTTGCAGGATGTGCAACCTTGCTTATGATGTGGGCTCACGAAAGGTTCAACATTGGTCGTCCTACCCCTAGGCCTAATTCCCAGAAGTTGATACCTAGGGCATTATCCTGGGCATACTCTTCTTTTGATCCAAATTCCAAACAATATCAACGTCGCAAAAATTCACATCACCATCTTGTGTTTTACCGAGGAGAGTTTGATGACATGTTGGAAACAGATTGGGTGTGGCGTCCATATCAGATATTTGACAAACGTTTGGGTTGGGACTTTTTTGAGGCAAGGTTGGTGGGTGGAGCCGTCAGTATACCTTTGATTCATTACAACATTGTTGAGTTTCAAATGCTCGATGATTTATGAGGCAATTTGGATATTTGCAGTCATATCCATCTAATGCTGAAAACATGGTGGAGTTGAGGAAGGAACATAAATTGTTTGAGAAAATAAATTATGAAAATCATAGGGCCAGTTATATTCATTTGTGGGAGGCCTACATGGAGAGTTTAGAAAGGGCAAGTGTTGGAGGGTTTGTAGGCGAGATATTCACCGAGGATTATATGACATGGTACAGGAAAATTACTCGGAGACGAATACACCATCCTCAACCCTTTAGGCGTCAAGGGGAAGATTACGAGCCACGGGTATTCATTACCCCCGTGAACGGAACAAACGGCATGGAATACTTGTTCGTCCGATAAGTTGTATCAAAAGTCACTACATCCCCAAAATTTTTGTATGCTATCATTGATCGGTAATCTATCCATAAAATGCATGCGATACGATGATCTTCATCTCGTTTGATATCATAAAAAATAGAGGATTTTCATTGAAAGTTTTTTTCGAGATCTTTGCGAAGGTTGTTTGGGCATCGTTTGAATCTATCGTGTCATGTCTTAAATCTCACACAACATTCCGAATATCCTTATCACTGAAACCAACATTTTCCTTCCCTCCTCCTATTTCACTAAAAACATTCATCATTTTACTTGGCCTAACTCCAGCGCTGTTTAAAGTTTCGATTAAAGTTCGAGCAACATGAGTTATATTTTTCCGCGTTTGAATGAAAATTTTCTTGCTCGGAGTAACCAAATTATGATTGTGGCTCAACTCAAATTTTGAAACTTTCCATGTATCTTTTTTTTGTAGATGAACAACAGACATTCTAGCTTTGCACATCGTGCAACCTATTGAATCCCTTTTTCTTTTGACCTTGCTACCCTCAGCTTCATCAACGTCTTGTTTCTTTCTTTCAATCGGTTTTCTTGCTTTGGTACACGTAAAAAGTTTGTTGGACAAATTGTTTGAGCGAGCATGTTTATGACTTGCCCCAATTTTTATTTCAAATCCACTACTTCGTGCATAGTTTCTATAAAAATCTTCCGCCTCTTGGATGGTAGAAAAAATTTGACCCTCGTATGGACTTTTTGAATCGGTAATATGCGATTGGTTCATGTTATGAACACCAATATTATCCATGTCAATATTATCACGAGAAGAATTTGATGAACTAAAATTAAACATATCTTCCGCCATAATTCTAAACTTACCATGACGATTTCTTGTGCAAAGACTTGCTTGATTAATTGTGTTGTTTTCTTCCTTGATGTCAATTGAAGGTGACTATAATATTTTGTTACCTTGGTAGGGCAAAAAAATTATTAACTATGATATCCCATCTATCTCCCAATATAGTAGGTTTGTATAATTTAATTTTGTTATGTACTTGAATAAATTTAATTATGTTTATTTGGAATAACAATAATTTGAATTAGAATAGGAACTATAATTATGTAGAGGAGTTAATTTGATTTGAAATTTTAGATTTGGTATTAACATGTATTTCATATGGAATTATGCTATGGATATATTTTTATTGTTGATTTGAAATAGGATGTGTTGTATTTGATTTGGAATTGGATTTATTTGATTGTATAGAATTTTGAATTTGATGCCCCTGTGTTTTGATTTGGATTAAGACAGATTTGTAATGATTTGGAAGTTTTGATTTGGATTAAGACAGATTTGGAATGATTTGGAAATCTTTGGAAATTTTGATGTATTGGGGTAATGTACACGAACAATGGTAAGTTGTTTTAATTTAAAATTTTTATCTTGTTTTGATTTTGGGTGTTGTAATCATATTTTATGGTGTACTTATTGAGTTGATGTATTGGGAAGTTACTGTGTTGTAATGATTTTTATTATTGGCGAATTGGGTTTGCAACTCATGAATTGTATTACTATTGAAGTGAAACAAGTAGCAGTAGTGCATTGTATTATTGTTTGTTTGGAATACAGTTCGTGATATGTAATTGCGAATTTTATTACTGTTATTTAGAATAGGCAGAGTTTTTGTTGTAGAAGACTTGGTGTTGCAGAGGACTTAACAATGACGGATTTGAGGAATACAGGGAGAGTTCTTGTTTCTATGGAATTCGTGTGTTTCTATATTATTACTAGCTAGCGGACCATGGGCTTTCTGCCACTTTTCCAATTTGTCTTGGCTACACAGGGGCATAAACGTCCAGAAATCATACTTACGACGTCCGCTACGTCGTGTCCCCAGATCTAATCTCAGCCACTGATTTGTGAAACGGACGGTAAAGATCTTTATACGCTTTTTTTTATCCCGTATAAAGATATAGACGCTTATGGATCATTCTCATCTATATATATATATATATATATATATATATATATATATATATATATATATATATATATATATATATATATATGTGTGTGTGTGTATTAATAACTTACATTCATTAATTAATCACTAGCATTCATTTATGATGATGTGTTTGACATTTTCCTCCCCTTATGATTAGGATGTTTAATTAATATGTATGGTTTAAATATTAAATTGTGTTTAATTAATATGTATGATTTAAACTTTAATTTTTTTTTTTCGTAAATATTTTGAATGAATTTTATATTAGGTTACTGATAAACGAATTCGGATATTCGGATATTCGAATAATTTGTCTATTCGGATAAAATAAACGATAACGGATATTATCCGTATTCGAATATTTTTCCGAATACCGGATACGGATAATATTTTTAAAATCCGCCGGATACGGATACGGATACGGATAGCGAATTGATTTTTCGGATACAGATACGGATATACCTGTCCGTTTAATACCGTTTACACCCCTACTGAATCCTCGTAGAGTCAGCTTGTCTATGGACATCCCTTCATCAATTTTACCCCTCAAACGCACGGAACATCATTTGGGTACTCAGATCTCTCCACAACATTCACACAGTAATTCTCTAAGTTTGGTGGACTCCCTCTCCCTCTCCCTCTCCCTCTCTGCAGTGTTTATTTTTGTTAACAGACTGAATTACTAATGTAATCTACATTTAGCCAAATGCATTTATCACTCCCATAAGGCCACATGTTATTTGTTTAAGTCGGCCCTTCTTTTCTTTTCTTTTCTTTTTTGGTTTAATTCTACACGGGGGCAGATGACAAGGCATGTATTTAAGTCGGTCCTTTGTTATCTAGCTACGTTCTTCCACACTCCAACATGCTTCTTTCAAGTGTAAAGAAATGTGGCAGACAGACGATTGACCTGAAAATATGACTCTTCATTCTCTACCTGATCATTGAGGGGAAGATATTCTGCTCCCTCTCGTAAGAAATTTCTTCATTTTATGTGTACATATATAATTTTAACTTTTATAGGAGGTAAGAGATAAAAATTTGGGGAAAATAGGACACAATTCAAGCAGACTAAAATATAAATAGAAAAATAACAATAGGGACTACCTTGGGTATATAATGCTGTGGGGTGCAATCCAACAACAAGCATTAGATGAAGGAATAGATATAAGCATCTAATGTTGATATGCCCATCAAAAAATCTTGCCCAAACCCAAAATTAGCAGGCACTATCTTAGCTATTATTCAGGTAACCTTTGTAAATTTTTGTGAAAAGTTGAGATTATACTTCTTGTACAGTGGAATTGCATCAACAACCATGTAGAAAATGTTTAAACATTTTCAGTCACCTTTGCAATTTAAGAAAGAAAACAAAGACTAAAAATAAAATCTTAACATCTATATTTAATGAAAGAAACCAACTTGGAAGATCACTTTTCAGCTGCAACTTCATGGTTGTTTCCTTCAGTTCCACTCTCGGGCAGAGTGGCCGGATCTCTGCGAGCCTCTTTCTCATCTTGTGGGATTGAAGAAGTGTCTGAATTAACTTCATCATGCTTGCTGGCATCAGCATTGTCATTGGGACTTGAAGACGCTTCTTTCTCAGTTATGGTGCTGGAAGTAGAAAACTCGCCTTTTTTGTTTTGTCCTGAATCTGTAATAGCATTTCCATTTGATAATTCACGGTGTTCTTCTGTTCCTGGTATTTCAGAATTACTACGAGACTGAAGGGTATCATTATCTTCATTCCAAGTTGAATTTTCATAACTGTTTTGTGTTTTGTTAGATGTACTAGGGTTGGTACTCTGTTCATCCAAAACAACAGTCTCAATATTGTCGAAAGACTTGATGGAATCTCCATTTACCAAGTCCTTTTTCCCAGTTGTTGCAGGAGGAGCTGAATTCAAATCTGAATTTTTGCCAGCAGTCATTTCTTCAGGTTTCTCAGTTTGCTCCTTTAATAATGTCTGCGTGCTATCCTCAAAGGGTATAATGTTATCTACCATTTTGTTTTGATTTAGGCTTGTGTCAGAAGTTGGATCTGAAGCTGGTTTGCCTCCATCATAATATGTAGGGTTGTCATTCACGTTTAGCTGTTCACCAGTTTCAGTTGTTGTTGTTGTTGTCTGATTGGAACTATCCTCCGTCTCCAACAGACTGGCCCCATTCTTATTTCCTAAACTGTCAACTGCAGAATCATTGTTTTCCATAATTGCATTTTCTGTCACGTCCGAGCCTGCGTTATTCTGATTTAAACTGGTCGCGTCTGTGTTCTTGGTTTCTTTCTCCTCAAATAGATGCCCTTCAGTGTTTTCTATCTGCTCTCCTGCAACAGATTTTTCCGTAATTCCTCCCTCAGTTTCAGAAATATTCCGAGTCCCCCGGTCTACTCCACTGGATACATTATTCTCTCCCTCACGATTTTCCTCTCTTGCAGCCTCATCGTCAGGAACCTGATTTTCTGGCGTATCTGAATCCTCAACTGTACCTTCCTTCTCTTCTCTAGTGTCCTCAGTCTTTTCATCAGTGTTAGTCTCTCCGCTCTCTTCACTTCCTGTTGCTTTGCTCTCAATCATCTTCTCATTCCTAAGTTTCTTATCCTCAATCTCCTTACTTTTGCCTTCCTCTTCTTTGTTCTCCTTGCTCTCTCCATTTTCTCTGGAATTATTTTCTTCACTGCTCGTTCCTTGGGTCTCTTCATTTCCATTTTCTTTGCTATCTCCATTTTCTGTAGTGACAATTTCTTCAGTACTGCTCTTTTCTTGGGTCTCTATACTTCCATTATCTTGGCCGTCTCCAATTTCTGTGGTAAGATTTTCTTCACTGCTCTTTTCTTCGGTCCCTTCACTTCCATTCTCTTTCGTGTCCTCTTCTTTGCTTTCTTCTCTCTCAATTTCTTCTCTTTCAACTTCCGCCTTTCCAATATCATTACTCTCCTTTGCACTTTCCTTGTTTCCATCTTTAGCCTCCTCTTTGTCTTCATCTCTCTCCTCTTCTTTTACATATGTATCTTTTCTCTCATCTGTCTCCTCCTTTTGTGCTTCAGTCTCTCTTTCTTCATCAATAAAATCTTTTTTATGCTCGCCTTCCTCTCTTACTCTCTCTCGACTTTCTTCTTCTCGATCCTCCTTCAGCCTCACATCCTCAACTGTAGATCCCTCCACATGAGGTTGGAGATCCTTTCTCCCTAACTTAATAATATCACTCCCATTCTGTATCCCCGTTGAGATTTTTGTGCTTTCTCCAATTGCAGCCTTCTTATTGCGCGAGTGTTGGACTTGGTAAAGCAACCAGATTGAAACAGCTAGCAATAGACAAATCTGGAGAGCATGCTTTACCTTAAATCCTTTATTTCTCTGGTTCCTTCGAGGTGATTGCCTGAACATGATGGCCCTCCTAAATCCTCAAGGCCCTCAACTTATTAAACTCGTAATTTCTAATTCAAGAAATATTTAAAAATAATAATAAATATAAGTTGAATTTCAATTATGAGAAATTGTCGTCCAAATGAAATGAGTTTCAGGTAGTAGATTATATTAAAATGCAATTTGGCAACATACTTTCCTCAAATGTTTAACACAAAACACCTGGGCTTTTATAAAAAATCACCAAGTAAACTTAATTAAATAAAACCCAAAAACTACTTGACAAAGACAAACTTACTGGTGTCTATATATCCCATATGGTAAATCAAAGATAAGTTCTGCACTGAAATAACCCATTTTATTGGAGGTAACTGAAAAGAAACCTCTTGGCCTACTTCCAAGCACTGTAAACGGTTAGACTACAGGTCTTAGATATATAATTTGTTAGACATTCATATCATCTAGATCTAAATTTTGTTTCCTAGAAGATATTCATAGATTTTCTATTTTATGTGTTAACTGAATCTTCAATAGAATAGAGGTAAAAGTATGAATTTTTTTTCCGGGGTCACATAAAGAAAAGTAGGAAGGCTACACTTACGAACTTACCCAAAAACTTATATTGTCAATATATATATTCCCATAAGAGTATTGCAATTACATAATCAGCCAGTATAATTCTATCAAAAAAGCTTAATTGAGACAAATAAAAAAAAACTGATGGAGAAAGGTGATATGCATTGTCAATTGGGAATCTGGATTTAAAAAATATCACCATGAAAGAGGTAATGTCTCTAAAGCTACGTCAACTCAAAAATTGTAAAAGCTCCTTTCTTTCTCTTATTAACAAAATCCATATATTTTTATCAGTTTGTAGCCAGCCCAGCCCAGCACAGAAAAATTAATGAACATCAATACAAAACAAAACAGAATTTTATAATGAATAGGAGCAGGAAAAAAAAAACATTCAAACAGAATGACATCAACGGTTGCTTCAATATTTTGATACATGTATAATAAACACAAATTAACAATATTACTTCCGAATTACAAAAAAAATCAGCAAATTGTGGGGAGACTTACCAGTATCAGAAGCCAGCCAGCGCGCGCGGATCCCGACCCTGTTATATGATAACAACAAAAAACTAGAAAAATCTTTTCGTCGCTCCACCAAAATAATATCACAAATCACAATGTAGTTAATTGGTTATATATATATATATAGAGAGAGAGAGAATGAGAGATAGAGAGGGAGAGGGTGCTGCCTTTGAGTAGTTGAAAATCAAGTTAGGTTTCTAATAAGTGATTCAGAAGCTTTTTTAAAAGTTTAAACGAATTTATCAAGAAAGGTAAGCTGTGCTTTTTCTTTTTCCTTTCTCCTTCAGATTGGATCGGATTGGATCTACGAAGAGCAGGAGTTCAATTCTAGGGCCACCGCCACGTGTATGTATGTATGTATCAATAACAGTTCATGTGTGTATACTGTACGCGTGTATATATGTGTATCTGAATTGTATGGGCGTGACGTGATCAAAACAAACGACGTCGTTCAGCCTGTAGGAATTCAACTTGGTACAGATAGCTTGTACTTGCCATGTGTCTCCTCCATATCAAAAATACTCCTCACCAGGTGTAAATAAACCAAGTAAATTGAATATTAAATTGTTAAGATTTAATTTACAATATTTATTGATTATAAAATAAAATTTAATTAAAACTCGCTTAGCTTAGACTTGAAAATAACCTTTAGGAGCGATTGAATATGATGGTTTAGGCAGGGGATTCTTGGTTACTCTCCGTGGCCTTGCTTTGCTTAGTCTTGTCAGAGCATGAGATTATGGAACTTTAGTATCAAACAACTAATAAAAGAAGAATAGTTCCCCTTCCTTTTGTATTTTTAATATTTTTGGTTTATTATTTTATGAAATATCCCATCATCATTACTACTATTTACTCAGTACATTAGCTTCTGCTTCTTTAACTATTCAGGCAGGAGGCAGGCAGATCCTTTGAAGCATATCTTCTTCTCCATCAAGTATTTGAAAAGATATATAAATCTTTTTCCTTTTTAATATCGTACGTGTAGCACTACAACTGTGGAATTACTACGTAAATACTAGAAGATTAGTAGATTTAAGCAGGATAAACAAACTTCTAACCCGGTAACTGAAGTTACGACCTAAAATAGTACTCTCTTCGTCCCATGATAAAAATTCTGGTTGACTTTTCACGCATATTAAGAAGATGAATGAAATGATAAAATTGTCCATAATAATGTCATTAAATATGGAGAGAAAATTATAATAAGAAAAGTATAAGATATTTAATGCTACGAGTATAATAGGAAAATATGTGTAAAAGTTTAGTTATTAAAGAAAAATGGACATTTAATATGGAACTACTCAAAATAGTAATAAGAACTTTTATCATGGGACGGGGTGACGGAGGGAGTAATAAACACTCCCTCTATTCTTAAATAAATGACGTTTTAAGAATTTTTTTAATATATTTGATGTTGACAAATTTTTAGGAAATATTAATTATAATTTTTTCCTCTATTGTCCTTAAATATCTTTCTATCTCATTTATAAATTAGGGCAACTATATACATATTTCTTTAATTAATACAAGGATAATTGTGATAATATATATCAATCTTAATCACAGAATTGGAATAATAAATGTAAAATTCTCTTAAAATGTGACAATGGACTAAAAATGCATTAGCCTGAAAAAAGCAAAAGGACCTTCACTTCAAATGTGCTGACGACAGATTGATTTAGGAAGCAGATGAACCAACAAAATATTATTTATGTGTGTTCAGAAGGAAGGAAAAGGACTCAGAGAATCCCTCGCCCAGCACCGCTTTGAAGGAAGCTGCAAAACTGTTTTATTACGAATCAAGAAAAGCTGCAAAATATAACCAGAAAAATGGCATAAGTTTGGTAGGTAGGTTGGTTGGCTGGTTTAGGTATAGCTATAGCTATAGCTATAACTCCTATGCAGCCTAGTTGCTAGCTAGCTAGCTAGTCTGTTCAATAATGTTCGATCAATGCAGTACTCCACTGTAGTAAATACTCCACCAAGAGTGTGATATAAGCATTCATGACTAGTCTCAGATTGCCACTGACTCTGCTTAACAACTTACGGACTACTTAACTTTAGTAATAGACTAATAGTACTAGTATATTAATCAATAAATTTACTATCCGATATCACTCGCATACATATATACACTTACACGTATTTTGGTGAAGTGTGGGTCATATCAATATGCATGCGAGTGTATGTGAATTATATATAAACTGTGGGTCATACCTAATGCATGTGAGTGTATGTAAATCGTATGTGAGCGATTTTTATGGGATAGTACCATTACTCTATATTAATTACCACACAAAAACTTGTATCGGGAACAATTAATTGTATTTTACCCAATCTTTTCTCTTTAATACTATGTAACAGTGTCTTCTTAGTATTTGTATGTTTGAGCATTATACTAAAATGCAGTATGTAAAGAAATAGAAATATTTGCTTAATTTGCTCCAAATGGGAGTTTACTAAACTTTTTTCTATAAATATTAAATTTTTTGATAAAATTTTGTTTTACAGCTTTGTGATACTATATTACTAATCGAGCAAAATATGATTGAAAGTGAAATATGACATTTTATTTTGAAATAGGGAGAGTAGTTGGGTGGGGCCAAGGTTTTATTGAGTAGAAATTTTGTAAATACTTATTTCAAAAATATTTTGCTGATTATTTTTTAGTCTTAAGTTACGTGTATAAATATAGTTGCTAGTATTTTAATGATGTATTTAATATATATAGTGAATTAATTTTATACAATCTCGTATAATGTTATCCATTGCAATTATAATTTGACATAAAAAGCTCACAATACAGGTTGTTGAAGAGGAATCTTAGATGCCATATATATACAGCAAAATCAAACAAAGTAAGAAAGCAAATATTTGTTGGACATTTTTGTAATGATATAGTAACAATTACTGTTGTAAAACAGATGATATTACAGCATCGAAACAAAGACAAAGGCTCGACTCCAAGAAAGAGAAAAAAAAACCTAGCTTGTTCATCTGGTGCTGCAGTACTGAATAAAGGCGGGTGCTTAAGAACAAAAACAGAGAACCAAAAAGAGAGAGACTGTACTTCACTTCACTCTAGCTCGACAGTGTCGTTCATATACATAAATTAAACAAAATAAGTAGTATATATTCTCCGAACTTGAATTGTTTGAAATATACTAGTATTGATGGTACATATAATATGATCACGGATTGAAGATGAAGTTCCCACATTTGCACTTCCAACTCATGGGCTTGTAATTGGAGTTGTCATCACTTCTTGAATATGCAATTGTGAACAATGTATTCGTAGACTTAATCTTGCTTCCACCTTTTATTTGGGGGTTGATTGGGACTTGAATGGCCTCGCACTGCCCGCAAGAACTGCACCTCCTCTCGCATCGTGGTGGCCTCGAACCGATCTGTCCTCTCAAAATCATCTTCTCTTCCTACATTTTGATTATGAAAACCCAAAACATGAAAATATTATTAGCTTCAGCAATTACCGTCTGTTTATGTGTGGTGTGTGTGTGTGTGTATATATATATGACAGAGAGAGAGAAAAACAGAGAGACAGGGAAATAAACAGAGAGATCAGTCTCAGCTGTAATTCACACCTGAGAATGGGTAAGTGGATTTCCCAAAGTTCTACCTGCATTGTCATACTGAAATAAGTGAATAATGCATTACTAGGACAAATGAAATATTGAACTTTATATGTTTGTAAAAAACTAAATTGGTGGAACTTAAATGATTACCTGCAGCAATGAAACTGAGTTGGGTTGAAGTTGAAATCAGAAGAAAAAGAAAAGAAATGGTAAAATGGTGAAGTGTATGATGGGCATTATAATTATAAATAAGATTGTGAGTGCAACCCATTATATTATATATAGAGAACTAAAGTAAGAAAGAAAGAGATGATAAAGTTTGTGGAAAAGGTTAATGAGAAGTTGAGAGAAAAAGATGGAGGCGTTTTAATTAATTAATGAGGAAGACCAAATACTAATAGAGTGCTGGATGCTTGCTGATGGAAATCAGATGTGAAAGGAGGAGCAGAAGAGTCACTGATAGAATGACCCTATCTATCTATCTATCTATCTTATGTAAGTTTTTTTTTTTTGACTTAACGTAACTCAATCATCAGTAGATCTCTCTCTCTCTCTCTCTGTGGGTGTTTTCCTAGAGATTTGAGATGAAATGATGGAACGTGGAAGGATACATAATTATATATAGCTTCTGCTTAAAAAGAGAAGAGAAAAAGAGAGGGAAGAACCTTAATTAACCTGGTTCTCCATGAGGCCTTTTCAAATAACAAATACAAGCAGATGAGATTGTGAGATTGAGTCTTATAATAAAAGAAAGAAAAATGAAGTTCTTTTTTAGTAGTAACAGTTAGGAGTATACTCCAACATGAAATGAAATAGCAATAACTTAGGGATAGGTGGTAACAGTCTAACAGAGAGGTCTAAGTTAAGGGTGACTGAAGACCGTACGTACGTACGTACATAGTACAAGACAAGAACCCCCAAATTAAACACCTAGAAACCACTCAACCCCAATTCTCGATCTGGATGGCTTTTGAATTTTAAGCGTTATTAATTAATACTAATAAAAATGAATGACATGGTTTTGGGTAGCCACTATATAGTTGTAATTTGAGAGAGAGAGTGCTGTCACTCACACCACATAGCGGTAGCGGACACATGAACACACAGCTGTTTTCAATTTTCATGCACCATCATCATCATCATCATCATCATCACCACCACCACCACCGAATGAATATATATATATATATATATATATATATATATATATATATATATATATGAGATTCCATCCACGTGAATGGATGTTCGGGAAAGAATTTATTTTAGTAAAATGGGTTTGTTCTCAACAACCACCATTCTTTCATGGATAGAATCTATATATATATATATATATATATATGTCTTTCTTGTGTATAGAACATGCATGCATGCATGGGCTTTTTAAGAAAACAGGTGGCAAATCTTCTCTCAATCATGAGAGTCGTCGATCACATGAAGAACTATCGTCCTTTTTACTTTATTCACTCGTGGATATGATATAAATAATTAGTAGCTAATGCAGTTGCATTGATCCCCACTTTTAACAGTACTAGAGGCCTACTTATACTACTATTTGGGTACTAAATTTTAATGACAATATGTAACAAATACTAGCTACTACATCTGATCAACTCTTTTACTAATTTTTTGATCAACTCTTTTACTAATTTTTAACATTTCCGGTGGAAAATGCTCCATTGGTGAATGTTTCAGTTTAAAGTTAGTTCATTTTTTGGCTGATTTACCCTCCTTAATTCGCAATTTGATTGAATAATTTATACTTTGATTTTAATATTGCTTCCTTGAATACTACAAGTACAATTCACTAGCGTTTTATTTATTTATTTATTTTCCAATGTCAAATGTAGTAGTAGTATGTGTGTGCTTGCATAGCAGTGTTTCTAATTATATATATATATATATATATATATATATATATATATGCAAATTACTCTTGTAGCTTTGTTTCTATATTAGCAACTGCCTAATTCTATCATTTATACACTAGCGGCCTAAATCCATTTTTCCCAGCTGTACGCTACTCCTGTTTATGTTTATAAATGAATCACTGAACTGAAATTTTTAACGATAACTTATTGTAATGTATATTTTTTAACAATTTTACTTTTAAAGGAAAAATTAAAAAAATATATTTATAAACTAGTTATCCATGTGAGCTTGTCAAATAATATCTGTTAGTTCCTAGTTGGTACAATAGTTATCTAGAATGGGGGATTGAATAGATATTTAAAAAAAATTTCGTTTTAAACTTGTTTTTTGATAATGATTAAAACTTAGCGGAATAAATGTTTGTTTTAATCTTCTTTACCAAGCAATGGAGTAATGAGGGTGAGGCAGTTATGGCAGTTATAACAGATATAGCAGTTATGATATGAATGTAAATGACAAAAATCGTTTTTAAGTGGTTCAGTACTTAAACCTCCTAGTCCACTCTTCACCCAACGCAGTAGGATATCCACTAAGGATGTCGATTACAACTTCTCGAATCACACAGATTCCTTCAGACCACGTGCAGCCCAGAACTTCTTAGTTCACTCATTAACTCTTCAAGTCCAAAGCAGACTTGGCTTTCTTCTGATTCACATTTAACTCTTCAAGTCCAGCAGACTTGGTACTCTTCTTCAGTTGGTTGATAATGTTGTGTTCTTGATGGTTGCTACTCAATTGCTGTGTAAGCACTTGTTCTAAAGAACTGAATTACTGAGCAAGCTTTACAATATCTCAGATCGTAAAGTTGAGCTTGAGAGAGATGTTCACGTTGTTTTTTCAATGCTTGCTTAGTTCGCTCTCTTCTGTCTGATCTGCATATATGTGATCTTGAAAACTATCCGTTGGATTCATCCGTTGAGGCATTAAATGTATTTGACTTTTCTGATCTTTGATAGAGACATTTCTGCACATCTTCAAACCGCATTCGCCCATCGACACGTTGCAGATCGCTTTCTCACCTAAAGACCGAAAAGGTGTTTTGTCCCTCTTACCCATGGTACTATCCTTAGCTTCTTCAATACGCTTCTTTGTTGCATACTAAGGATATTTCATATACTGGGGATGATAGATCGCAGGCGTCTAGAATCCATTCCTCATATGTTGAAATCTACCTTTACACAAATCATGAGGCTCGATGTTTTCTGACATAAGACAGATGCTCTATGATTCAGATCATGATACCCTACGATTCAGATCGTAGTGACTTGTTGCCTTGGTGCTTGATCTGATGCTATCATTTTAGAAAGACTACGATTTCTCTTAAACCCTTGCACACTACGATCTTTACTTGCTCGTGTTGTTGACTCTACGTTCCCGAGAGCACACTACGATCGTTGACTTGTAAACTCCATGTTTCCTTCAGCACACTACGATCGTGGAGTTGGCTCGGCAAACGTTGGGACCACTCTACGATTTCCGAAGAGTCCCTTCAAGGCAGGCACACTACGATCTTTTAAGCTCTACGTTTCTGCCTGCAATGTTGATCAGATGATACACTATGATTTCTTCGAACCCTATCTATTACATCTCAAGATCAACCTAACAACTTTGATCTTTCTATCTATACATTCTATTACAAAATGATACACGTTAAGATCTTAGATCAACCTAACAAATTTGATCTATCACTAAGTCCTTGTACATATCTTATTTGGAAAGGACTTTTCAAATAATCATGAGCATATACTGTAAGACCCCGAAATTTTTTTTAAATAAAAAGGAATTTCCTTTATTTATTATTTTGAAATAGTAAGGGTGGATTTGATTAATGTGGTTAGTTATTGGTAAAATGCTAAATATTTTAAATAAGCAAGTGGTGATATAATATTCATTATTCATTCGGAGAATATTCGTTTGGTCGTGGAATATTCAGAATGCGTTGTGGAATATTCGTATTGACGACTGCCAGTATGACCATGTGTGGGCCCCATAACTGAAAAGCGATTGGAGGAAGAAAACGACAAAAATAAGTTGTTTAAAAATAATTCACGTAGTTGTTACTACTATTTATCTTTGTTGGAATACCCGGTGGTTAAAAACACGAATATCGCGTTATCGCGACAAGAAGATACCAGATTGCACCAATTATTGATTCTTACGTAAGAAGGCACTACTCAATAATGGTCACAAGAATTAATGCTCAAGATTTTATTTTATTGATTCAATAATTGCTGCGTTGATATTTTATATTGTTCGTTGTTTCAATAATTGTCATTACACAAGATTTTTCATTATCGAAGCAATAATTCATATTATCTCGAATAATATTATTAGATAACATTATTGGCAATGTCTAGAAAGTTCGCATCAAGGAGAGGTTTGGTCACCTAATTGCGCCAAGAAGAAGAGAAATTCTTATTGAAAAGCCCCCTCTTTCTGAGGAACGCGCTCGTTGTCAATATTGTGATTCTCGTAATATTATTTGTGAATAATTAATTATTGATTCATATGATGAGGAAAATATTGATTTTATGTGGATATAGATGGAGAAAATTTTTTAGTGACAATTGTTGAAAATTAATATTTTATCTTTTTCCGATAAAATAATTCATTTAAATATATTATTTTAATAATATATTAACGATGATATTTTTACGATGAATGTGGGATATATGAGTATATGAGGAGGAAGAGTATTTTTGTTGCAATAAATGTTTAAAACATGTTAAACATGTCGGTGGACCCCATTTATTGACTGAAATTTGATTATAGCTTGTAAAATCGCCCATTTGTGGATTTCGGTCAATTTTTGTTTGGAATTTGGAAAAACTTTCTTTTGTAAAGTTGTAGAGAATTGAATTTCCTATAAAAACACGCGAGATTTGAATTTTTCGATAAAAGGGCTATTTATTGTGAATTATTGAAGTTCAAGTCTCAAATAATTAATTTTGGAAGTTTAAATTATTTTAAATTAGAAAAATGTTTTTTAATTTTCTTCTAGAAGGTTGGCATGTGTGAATTGTTTGAGATTCAGATTTCAAAGAATACGTATAATATTTTTATAAATATTAATATTTTATTAAATTTTCTCGCTTTTTGGTGTTCTAAGCAATTTCCTATAAATAGGTCTTAGTTAAAATTGAAAATCACACCGTAAATCAAGTTTTCTCTCTATATTATCGAGTTTATTCTTGTGAGTATTTTGAGTATACTTTGAGTATTGCTATACGGTGAAAGTTCAAGATATAGTCTATATCCAAGATTCCAGGTTAAATCGATCTTTCGAGGTAAGTGGATATTATTTTTTCAGAATGATATTATTTCTTCAATATCATTATGTCAAATATTGATCTCAAGTTTTTATCAAATTTGGAACGTTTGGTGTGAGTTACTTATTCACGATATCTGCAAGACTATTCACGATATCTGACTATTATTCATTTAATATTTTAAGACTATTCATCGAAAAATGAAAATTTTTCTTTTCATTCAAAATATCTATTGTGGATACTAGCTTTGATTGTATCCATGTTTTGATCATTCTTGAATTTTACACCACTATGATTATTTTTGAGGTATTTTTGGACGTGGATAAAACAAAGTACGAATCCTTAATCATTAATCCTTGTCATTTTGTTTCAATTGGATTCGCTTTAAAAAATATTTTTCATCATCCTCGGCCTTAAATGATGATATTATTGAATATCTTTGGTGCAGTAGTGCAAAAGATGAATGATTTATGATGAATATCTTTGGCCCGTAGTGCAAAAGATGAATGATTTTCGATGAATATCTTTGGCCTGTAGCAAAAAAAGATGAATGATTTCGATGAATATCTTTGGCCCGTAGTGCAAAGATAAACAGTGTTTAGATGAACATGACTAATCGTGGTGAATGTCCTCGGCTCAGTAGTGCAAGGATGAATATTTGATCTCGATATATATTGATTGATGTTACAGGATAAAATAGACGATGAACTTTAAAATTCATACATAGAAGATAGTAGTTTGCATTCTCTACTTAACTCTTCTAATGAATTATTATTTCACGCGAATATTGATTTAAAACTTGTTGTCTATTGTATTCTATTATATTTTTCCTCGTTGAAGACTAACGATAATTTTGTTGTATATTATCTTAGTCATAATATTCTTTTATGGCTAGTCGAGCTCACCCTTTTCCTTTTTGTTCCATTTTTCTTCTCGTGGAGGCGAGAATATATGCGAGTATTTAGCCTCGTGGGTATGAAATGAAAGTTCTAGGGAGAGTTGTTTAGTAGTCCTCACCATTGTTGTAAAATAATGTACCAATAATTATGATGAGGATTTATTTGTATGTGGATATTGTCAGATGGCAATATCTCGTATTTAAACTCACGCTTTACTATTGTAATAATAAAGTTGTAGTTGTTTACGCATCATGTATTTGGCGACTCGAGAATGGGTTGGGTGGAATGGACCTATTTTGGGGGCGCCACGGTTGGTATCGAGCTTAGGGATATGATCTCTGGCGGAGATCGGGGAATAGAACTAGGAGGGAGAAAACGAGTAAATCCTTCGCTAGTGTGTCCTACCTAAGCTTATTTGTTAGTTGGTTAAGATATAGGGATATTATGTGATATATTGATTTCTTAATTAACCCTTATTTTATGACAAGATTTGAGAATGTCGATCGAGAATATTAATAATGGAATGAATGAGACCGTGGAGATGCCTGCTGTCTTTACCAACGAGGAGAAACGGCAACAGTGGCAATGTTCCTCATGTGAACAACACCAACCGAAAGAGATGATGAACGAGGGGATATTTAGAAGCTTTTTGCAGTTCATGCAAAATCGACGAGGAGACTCGTGTTCAAAACATAGGAGGAAATGATAGCAATTCGGGTTGTTGTCACAAACAAAGCGATTCAAAGAGTTGGGACCACCGAATTTAAGGAAAGCCAGATCCGATCATGGCGTAAACATGGGTCAAGCAAATTACCAAGATATTCGATGTCTTGGGATGCACAGAGAACAGAAGGTTCCATTCGCCACCTTTATGTTCCGTGGCGAGGCAGCATATCATTGGTGGGAGTCTCGTGAAGCGTATCCATCCAAATTGCAAGGCCAAAGATGTCTCTTGGGAGACGTTTCAGAACTATTTAATGACAAATACTTTCCGAAAGTGTTCTGGCTATACGAAGGAAGTGGAGTTTATTAGATCGAAGCGTAACAACATGACGGTGTCTCAAAGATGAGGCTAAGTTTCATGAGTTGTCCAGGTTTGCACCTCATTTGGTGGAAAATGAGGAACGAATGACGCGTATGTTTCGAGGGGTCTAAAACCCAGATTCGACAATATCTTATCTCTCATAAATTTTCTTTATATTCAGATGTTGTAAGCATGTGGCTCAATTATTAGGCGTGATAACGAGTATGTTCAACCGAGGGGACCACAACCGAGGTCATATCGGTGGATAAAGATCATCAAAACGATGATAACCAATGGGAGGAAAGAATACGGACAAAAGCGGTAACCACTCGGGTGGTAATCGTGGCCATGATAATAGGAGAGGTGACTCAAGTGGACATTTCAAGAAGAAGGTTCAACAATAACCATGTGAAGTCACAACGCCAAAGAAAGAATCGGTTCCAGAGGAGGAGAAACCACCGGTCATTATATGCTATAAATGCGGAAAGAGGGCATATCACCAAACCGCCCACAACAGCCGGTATGCTATAATTGTGGAAAGGAAGGACATATAGCTCGAGAGTGTACGGTAGCGAAACCAAGTCCAGCGGGGATAGTGACTCAAAAGGATGTCCCAGATAAGTCGAAATTAGCGGTTCATGGAAGAGCGTTTTTCGTGACTTCTCAAAATGCGAGGAACCTGAACGAGTTAGTACGGGTTAGTTAATTATAAATTCTTGCGAAGTTTATACCTTACTAGATATCCTGGTTTCTACCGATTCTTTTATCTCTCTTCTTTGCGCTCAACATTTGAACTTGACTATGGAGAAATTAGACTTTGACCTATCTGTGGAGACTCCGTTAAGAGAAACTTTTATTACATCCGTTGTTTAGAAATCTTGCTTGATTCAGGTTGGCACTATCACATTACCTGTTAACCTTATTTCTATAGAGATATTTGTTTTTGATGTGATTTTAAGGTTAACTACTCATCATGCCAAAATTGATTGCTTTTCGTAAGGTTGTTAGTTTTCATATTCTTAAACAACTTCGTTATTCAATTCAAGCAACCAAACCATTGAAGTCAAACTCTTTCATATTAAATTATAAAGCCATTTGTTTATTGAAAAATGAATGTCAAGCTTTCTTAGTCCATGTTATGGATTTGAATAAAGACACGCCGATTTGAATAATATTTCGTTGTTATTGATTTTTCCCGACGTATCAAGAATTTTTCAAGAATTTCTACTTACTCCCGTAGCGTGATATTGAATTTGTATCGACTTTAAATCCCAGACAAAACCCATTTCTAAAATCTCATATCGAATGGCTCATATTGAACTTCGAGGAGTTAAAAACCCAACTATAGAAGTTGATACCCGAGCCTCTATCTTATGACTTCCTTTGTGAAATACGCTGAAGCCAGACTCTCTGTAGAGGATGCCATATTCGTGTGATAGTAAACTGATAGGTGTCATTGTAATGTGCTATCCAAGGTTGGGATGTGAGTCACGATTGAGAACAACCTAAGCTCAGAATCTAAATACGTAGCTTTCTAGGCTTAGTTGGTTATTATCGGAGATTCGTTGAAGGATATTCTCGAATCGCTATTCCATTAACGCAGCTGACTTGTAGAGATACAAAATTCGAATGGAGCAAGGAATGTGGGAAGAGCTTCGAAGAACTCAAGAGAGACTCATTTCAAAGACATGTTTACGACCATGTCATCCTGGAAAAGCTAACGTGGTAGCCGGCGTGTTGAGTAGAAGATCGTATACAAAGACAGTACGATATTGTCAAAAACTAATTTCAGTATAATTTACAAATAATAGAGATGGAGATGAAAACTCTAGGTACCCACGTGATGATATACGAGTATAATCGACTTTAATCGATAAAGTTAAAGTCGTTTCAAGCTACACACAACGGAAATGATGAATTTGAAGAAGGAGGTGCAAGAAGTTGTTATTTCAAAAATGAGAATCGGTGAGGAGAGGAAAGCTCAATCCACGATTTATTGGTCCATTTCAAATTCTTGACCGAGTAGGAAATGTAGCCTATAGACTCGCGCGTTACCTCCAAGTATGTCTCGTGTTCATAATGTGTTTCACATATCCGTATTTCGTAAATATGTGAAAGACCCGAATCACGTTATTGAGTTGTAACCGGACGAGAGATAGCCAAGACTTAACGTATGAGGAAGTACTGCACAAGATCTTGGATAGAAGGAAGGAGATGTCCTACGACGAAGGTTATACCACAAGTTAAAGTTTTGTGGAGAAACCATCTTTATTAAGGAAATGACCGGGAGTTGGAAACGAAAATGAAAAAGCGACGATTTTCATCTTTTCAAAACACAGATGTACGACGCCAATTTCGAGGACTTAAATTTCATAAGGAGGGAGGTTGTAAGACCTCAAATTTTTTTTAAATAAAAAGGAATTTCCTTTATTTATTATTTTGAAATAGTAAGGTGGATTTGATTAATGTGGTTAGTTATTGGTAAAATGCGCAAATATTTTAAATAAGTAAGTGGTGATATAATATTCATTATCATAGGAGAATATTCGTTTGGTCGTGGAATATTCATGATTGTCGGGAATATATTAAACGACGAGCGCTTGACCATGTGTGGGCCCCATAACTAGAAAGCGATTGGAGGAAGAAAACGACAAAAATAAGTTGTTTAAAAATAATCGGCAGTAGTTGTTACTGATTTATAATTGTTGGAATACCCGGTGGTTAAAACACGATGAATCGCTGCGTTATCGCACAAGAAGATACCAGATTGCACCAATTATTGATTCTTACGTAAGAAGGCACTACTCAATAATGATCACAAAGAATTCTTGCTCAAAGATTTTATTTTATTGATTCAATAATTGTTGCGTTGATATTTTATATATTCATTGTTTCAATAATTGTCATTACACGGTATTTTTCATTATCGAAGCAATAATTCATATTATCCGAATAATATTATTAGATAACATTATTGGCAATGTCTAGAAAGTTCATCTCAAGGAGAGGTTTGGTCACCTAATCTTGCGCCAAGAAGGAGAAATTCTTATCGAAAGCCCCCTTCCTGAACCCGCCTGGTTGTCAATATTGTGATTACGTAATATTATTTGTGAATAATTAATTATTGATTCATATGATGAGGAAAATATTGATTTTATGTGGATATAGATGGAGAAAATTTTTATAGTGACAATTGTTGAAAATTAATATTTTATCTTTTTCTGATAAAATAATTCATTTAAATATATTATTTTAATAATATATTAACGATGATATTTTTACGATGAATGTGGGATATATGAGTATATGAGGAGGAAGAGTATTTTTGTTGCAATAAATGTTTAAAACATGTTAAACATGTCATGGACCCCATTTATCGAATTTGAAATTTGATTATAGCTTGTAAAATCGCCCATTTGTGGATTTCGGTCAATTTTTGTTTGGAATTTGGAAAAACTTTCTTTTGTAAAGTTGTAGAGAATTGAATTTCCTATAAAAACTCGTGAGATTTGAATTTTCTGATAAAAGGGCTATTTATTGTGAATTATTGAAGTTCCGAAGCTCCGAAATAATTAATTTTTGGAAGTTTAAATTATTTTAAATTAGAAAAACGTTTTTTTAATTTTCTTCTAGAAGGTTGGCATGTGTGAATTGATGAGATTCAGATTTCAAAGAATACGTGATAATATTTTTATAAATATTAATATTTTATTAAATTTTCTCGCTTTTGGTGTTCTAAGAATTTCCTATAAATAGTGTTTAGGTTAGAATTGAAAATCACAATTGTAAATCAAGTTTTTCTCTCTATATTATCGAGCGTATTCTTGTGAGTATTTTGAGTATACTTTGAGTATTGCTATACGGTGAAAGTTCAAGATATAGTCTATATCCAAAGATTCCAGGTTAAAGTAATCGATCTTTCGAGGGTAAGGGATATTATTTTTTCGTAATGATATTATTTCTTCAATATCATTATCTTTCAAATATTGATCTGAAGTTTTTATCAAATTTGGAACGTTTGGTGTCTGAGTTACTATTCACGATACTCAAGACTATTCACGATACTCTGACTATTCACTTAATATCAAGACTATTCATCGAAAAATGAAAATTTTTCTTTTCGTCAAAATATCTATTGTGGATACTAGCTTTGATTGTATCCATGTTTTGATCATTCTTGAATTTTACACCACTATGATTATTTTTGAGGTATTTTTGGACGTGGATAAAACAAAGTACTAATCCTTAATCCTTAATCCTTGTCATTTTGTTTCATCGGATTCGTTTTTTAAAAAATATTTTTCATCATCCTCGGCCTTAAATGATGATATTATTGAATATCTTTGGCCCTGTAGTGCAAAGATGAATGATTTATGATGAATATCTTTGGCCCGTAGTGCAAAGATGAATGATTTCGATGAATATCTTTGGCCCAGTAGCAAAAGATGAATGATTTTGATGAATATCTTTGGCCCGTAGTGCAAAGATAAACAGTGTTTAGATGAACATGATTAATCGGTGAATGTCCTCGGCTTGTCAGAAAGTGCAAGGATGAATATTTGATCTCGGATATATATTGATTGATGTTACAGGATAAAATAGACGATGAACTTTAAAATTCATACATGTAAGATAGTAGTTTGCATTCTCTACTTAACTCTTCTAATGAATTATTATTTCACATGTAATATTGATTTAAAACTTGTTGTCTATTGTATTCTATTATATTTTTTCCTCGTTGAAGACTAACGATAATTTTGTCAGATATTATCTTAGTCATAATATTCTTTATCGGGCTAATCGAGCTCACCCCCTTTTCCTTTTTGTTCCATTTTTCTTCTCGTGAGGCGAGAATATACGAAGACGAAGTTCTGGGGTATGGAATGAAAGTTCTAGGGAGAGTTGTTTAGTAGTCCTCACTATTGTTGTAAAATAATGTACCAATAATTATGATGAAGATTTATTTGTATGTGGATATTGTCTAGATGGCAATATCTGTATTTAAACTCACAGTTTTACTATTGTAATAATAAGGTTGTAGTTGTTTCTGTACCGTGTATTGACAACTCAGAATGGGGGATGTAGACCTATTTTGGGGGTGTCACATATACATTAAAACATCAAATCATAATATGCATTCTCTCAACAATATCCACACATTAAAAATCTGTGAAAAATAAAAGTAAATCTGAAAGGTGAAACAAATTAAACAATTAAAATTAAATAAATGAATCCGTGGAAGAAAAATATATATCTTAATAATTCTATATATTAACTTGAGAAAAACGTAAAAGTAATTTTATTTATAAAATAAAATATATCTCAATCAATTAAAATAAATAAAAAACAATATAACAAATAATTTGTAATTATATAACAAATTGATTAAACAATTTTAATAATTTAATTAAACCCATTAAAAAGAATTTAAAGTGTTTGAGTTGCTTAAGTTGTTTAATTAAGTTAATTTGTTCTATTATTGTATTTCTTTTACCCCACGTTTTATTTTATTTTTTTATTTTTTTAACTCTGTAATTTATTTATATATTTTTGGATAGATTTTTATCGCCTTACAGATTTTTAATTAATTTTAACATATAAATTTTCTGTTTCGATGGCCACATGGACATATTTGTGGGATCTAGATGTTACTTGGTTACTATTTAGCGTGTCCACGTAGATAATTGGATAAAAATAATATTTAATTTTTTTTATTAAAAGTCAAATTTATTTACACTTGTGACTATTTATAAAAAATAAGTAATTTATTAAGTGAATAGTTAAAAATTTCAATACTCCCTCCCTGCCATACACCATGCGTTATTATATGTCCTTTCTTGACAGTGTTTTGTTCATTTACTTGAATGCTGTTTTACTAATTTATTGTCCTATCTTCAAATTTATATCTGCTTCATAAAAGAATTTTTTATGCAAATTCCTACTATTGAAATAAAATAGCAGTTTATGTAAAACCTATTATGCTTATCGTCTTAATTTTATTTGGCTTGTTAATTCTAATGTCAATTTTTAAATTTTGTTAAACAACTTTCTGTACATTCAGTGTCATAAAATGAACCAAACAGTTTGGACTCGATTCATACTCGTTTTACTAGTTCGATTCGAGCTTACTCAAATATAAATGATTCAAATATGAACAAATTTTAAAGTTCGATAAATTACTCGAACATTTTCAAAATACAATTTTCGCTTGATACTTGAATCATATTCGTTTGAAAAGTTTAAACTACTCGAACTCGATTCAAGATCGTGTTACCTTTGTAATTTGTGTAACAAATTCTATTAATTGCATTTAACGGCAACAATGCAGAGGAAATTCTATTATTACCTTTGTACTTTTTTTGGGATACAGTTACCATGAAATTAATTTTATAGTAAGTTGATCAATTGACCAATAGAATATTGATACACAAATAAAAAAATCACGTCCTGACTTAATTACATGTTAACATTATATTAACTAATTAACTTAATAATAATCACTCTCGTTTTTTTGTCTTAGAGGATGTGGGACAAGCAACTCCCAACAGGCATCATTCTTGATTGATTTCTGCAAGCAGCCTCCTCTGTATTCTTGGATTAAGATATAAGATGGGTATTCTCATTTGTAATGGATTATATACATTTTTTTTACTATACACCTCAATTTACAAATATATTATTCAACTAAAATTTTTATCATTTTACTCACTTAACTGAAAAATAATCACAAAACGTTACAACATCCGTCCACCTTGTTCGACTTTAAACAGAAAAATTACATTAGTTGCCATGTGAAAGAGAGAAAATTTATATGTCAAACATTTTTCTTTGAAGCATACCAAGATGGAAATTTTTATAAATTTAATGCTAAATTAATCAAAATCAAATAAATAAAATAAAATAATTTATTCAAAATAAAAGTATAAAAAAAAATAAAATTTAATCATTAATATTTGTTTGGTATGTTAAAACTTTGGTATGATAGCATAAAAAATAGTATATTATTATATTTTTTCAATATGGTACAATTTTAAACAAATTATATAAATTACACATAAAAATGTAATTTTCTTTGGCAAAACTAATTATTTAACTATTGTAGTTGGCAAGTTTTACTGATTACACCACTGAACTTTTAATTTTTCAAATTACCCCATTAAAGTAACTAAATTAGTGAAATTGGACCATTCTGTTATAAAAATTGGATGAACGTTAAATTGATTCGTTTTTTTCCTATGTGGCAGCAAAAATATAAAGCTAAAAGAAAATATATACTGATCTGAAAATTCTTTAGTGACTGTGTAAAAAAATAAAAAAAAATGACATGGAAAATAAAAGGTAACACAAAAATAATAATTTTTTGATTCATTTTTAACATTTAATATTTTAAAAAGGGTAAAAAAAACACAACAAAAACTAATAAAATTAAAACATTTTTTTCATTCATTAAATCAAATTTATTTATCAAGATAAATCAAATCATAATCAATTAAATAACCAAACATATTCTCCTTAATAAAAAGACAACATTAATAACAAAACATTAAAATAAAAATCTTCATCAAATCTTCATCTTTTAAATATACTTTCTATCAAAATAAACATATTTTCCTTAATAAAAACACAACATTAATAACTAAACACTAAAAAAATCAAAATGTTCATCTTCCCCAAATCTTTCCTTCTATCAAAATTATAGGCGAATTTTCCTTTTACTTTTCCCTTTTATCAAAATTTTCATCAACCTCAAATTTGTCAATACTTCTACAATCACAGCTAATGTTTATCGATCTTAATTATATATATTATTTGTTTGGCACATAGAGATTTGTTGGGAAAACAACTCTAAAATTTATGTGGATCAATATATAAGTAGGAATGTAGGAGAAACAGAGGATGGATCTTGAAGAACATTTTTTGATTGAAAACTCGCAGTTTCAAGAACGATACCTTACTTTAGCGCATATATATATATATATATATATATATATATATATATATATATATAGAGAGAGAGAGAGAAGCGAGGATCAAGACATATAAGCGTCGATAAAAGATAGAGACTGATCATTGTATATAATCGAACAGATGTGTTCTTAGGCGGCCTCATCGACGGACTAAAACGACCAATTTGAAGCAAATAAAGGACACGCGGGTCACAAAGCCAAAAAAGGGAAAACAAACTAAACAAAAATAATCCGCGGGTCAAAAAACCCATGCCATATCAGTTCAACCATCCTCGTTATCTTCACTCTCTCTCTCTCTCAAAGCGACCCTGTCCCCCTCTCTCTCTCTCTCTCAAAGTGAGTCTGAAGCAAATCGGAAGGCAAGGTGTTCTCATTTGCAAATCTAAGCGGAAGATTCCTACAAAGAGAATTCCAAGGTGAGATTCCTAATTAATTTTGTAATTTTTGTTTGATTTGAAAGAAATCTAGAGTTTATTTTGGGGAAAGTGTATAATCTCAATAATCTTTGATTCAGGTTGAATTAGTGGATAGCTTCCTTCTGTCCCTGTCAACATAAGAGTCTTTTTGCCCCTTTTTTTCTTCTAAATTATTTGCCCCCATTCTCCTCTCTCTTTCCACGTTAAGGTATTCTATTCTTTAGAGAGAATAAAGAGAACGAAGTTGAGTTGAAGGGAGAAGAAATATTTAGAGAGAGAAAGCAGATTGTTCACCGCTCCGATTCTCTTGTTATTTGTTAATTTTTTCGATTTCTTTACTTTTCTCGTTGAAATCACGAGTAAAATTCCCAAATTATGTACCCTAATTTTTTAAAATTTGCTTTTGTGATTGACTTCGTTTATGGTGAATCTGGGTAATTATTCTTCTTCCTCTTTCATTCTCTTAATCTGCTATTTTTTTTCGTTGTTGGGTTTATTAGAATTGATGATGATTTGATTCTGGTTCATCCGAACTTTTCGTCAAATTGGGGAGAACATTCCCTCAAAAACCATTAAGTTACAGAGATGATTGGAGTTTATCAGTGATGGAGCTTCCTGTTATATGGTGGGGAAGTTGGTATAAATTTATTAAGTCTTATTCATATGTATAATTAATTGTGTTGGTTAAATTTCTGTCCTCTTGCACCCATTGTTCATGACTGTTGGGTTTGTTTTAATTGGAGGAGAAGGTAAGTATTTAGAAGTAGAATAACTCATATCTTTTGTTCTTAGTTTCCTGTAAACTATGAACTTGACAAAACTGCATATGCCAAAGTTTGTTAAAATTTTCACATTTGTAACTTCCTGATTTAGTTCTTTGTTATATAATCAATTGCTTGCCTCTTTGGCCACTTCTCCAGATTAATGCATGATTAACTAATAGTTTTAAATGCCAGAATGATGAACTCAGCTTTTTTAGTGGGTCAAACATTGAGTCCTCTGTTACTTATTTGATAAATTTTTTTGTACAAAACATCAAAGCATAATAGTATCTTATATTAACCATACATAATCTTGTAATTATTTTGCAATGGCTCTTGGCCTTTTTCTCCTTCATGTTCCAGAATCGGGAACAAGGTCTAAGCTGATTTCGTGGCACGTTTTCTTTGGCATAGTTATTTTCTTCATGGCAATAGTTACTTATTTATAGTTACATTGGGCTAAAAGTTGACCATGTATGTGTGTGCATATTGTGACTAATTTTCTATTATATGTATCAAGTTTTGGACTTATCTCTTTTTCTTGTACAAAAGTGGAGCAATTATCAAAAGAAATTAATCTCACCTTGATTATTGTTAGTTTATTCTGGCCATAGATTTCCAACTTTGATTTTATTGTTGTTCATAGGTTCCCATCACCTTCGTGGACAGAGTGTATGGGAGTTCAAAGCTCGGTGGATAAGAAATAGTGGAGTATTTATAGGGTCTTGTATATCTTCTGGTTACGACTTGAAATGGAAGGAAAGGCTTCCGTGTAACTCAACTTTCATAGGAGGCATCATTTTTGATGGTGTACAATAACAACATTATTCACCTTTGTACAAGTGCATTGTATGATCTTGGTTTGATGGTGTTGGATTGTAATAGGACTATGTTTGATGAAATTCTGTAAGTGTAAATAAAAAATCTCTGTTGTTTAGGTGGCTTATTTCATATGTTGCAGCATTTCAATCTTTCAGAATTCTTATGAGAGCATTGAAAACTAGCTGTGTTACTCAGTTCTCCACTCTTAAATTAACATGTCATAACTGTAAATCATCACTGTAACAACACATGAACAAGAAGATGAAAACACCAAAAATACTTAAAATCTGCAACAATCAAATTAATTGCAACATTCCAGAATTTAGAACACACTAGTATATTATCCAACCATTAAAAAAACCCCCACCATTTTCTACTAGTTTTCCTCGACTCTCCAACTAACTACTTCTACCTGAAAACACCACCAAACAAATACTAAAACAAAAATCACAACTTCAATTCTCCCCACCCACAAACCCATTATCACCCCTTCATATTTTCCTCAGAACAGAAAAGTTCAAACTTTATAGGTATAAAACTTGAAGTTTTATTTTTCCAGATTTTCTTGATTTTTATTGGGATTATTGAATATGATAGGTTCGCTAACAAAAACTCAGTTGTCAAAACGCATTTGGGGTACAGAAGAGTTAGAGCTCTCCCTGAATACCAGAGGATTTCTTGCGAATTAAGGGCTCTGGCCAAAAATGGTGCAGGGTGAATCCAAAGAAAATGAAATGGGTAATAATGTTGGAAATGCTAATAAGAGTCCTCTTTTTATAAGGGGAAGATTTTATGAAGAGTATTTGGCAAGAAAGAATGAAAGGCTGAAAAGAAAGAAGGGTAATTTAATAGGGGATGAGAAAAAAACAGTGTATGATCTTGGTGTGAGGGTGGAATCTGCTAAAAGAAAAGAGACTAAAAAATTTGAGGGCTTGAGAAAATTGGTACCATCTACGCCGCTAACAGAGAGGAAGAGAGAATCCGAGATATTCATTGAGAAGCAGTAGCATCAAGGAGAACAAGAAGAAGCCTCCTCTTCTGCTGGCTGTGAGTTATGAGAAGTCTGCTAGGGGTACTGAGAGAAAAATTGGAGTGAGGAGGATTTGGAAAATATGAAGGGGTGGAATTGGTACTGAGAGATGTTTGAGGAAATTGGTACTGAGAGATGTTTTTTTTTAGTCCGTCCCAAAACCCGTTGCTTGAGTCCGCCTAAGAACCTGTCCGTATATATATATATATATATATATATAACAAGGATTAGGTCCGGGAGTCCGGACCAAAAAATATTAAATTTTTTTTTAATTGTTTAAAAAAATAATAATAAATTGGTCTGTATTTTATTTGGTCCGGACTCCCGGACCTGATCCTTGTTATATAGTAAAATCATATTTTGGAAGCGAAAGAATATTTTGTATATTAGGAGGTTGGTGGTGTTACATACTCGATAAATAACCCATATTATCATTTGTGACAATAATCCAGCGAACAAATTTGGTGTGGAACATTGTACAAGTCCAATTAATCCCCCAATAATTCTTGAGACAAGGAGGGTGGTGCAGATTTGGGTCTTGTTTGTGCAGCTAAAATGGACACATATCCATGGACTTCATCTTCTGTACTTGTAAATGAGATTCAAATATTTTTCTTACTCTTGTATGAGCAAAACACTGCATGCTAGGGATATGTCAATGGGTTAAATCAGAGCAAATCATGTTCGGACTCAATATGCTCTACCAAATGTGATCATGTAATGGATAATTGATTTGTTCCATGATCAAACTATACGGATCATGATTCAAATCGATCTATTTACAATTTAAAATTTTATATTTGTAAAATTATATTATATTAGTTTTTATAGAAAAATGATATTTTTTTTTCTTTCTCTCCAAACATTTGTAAAATTTTGTTAATTTTTTCTCTATAAAGTCGACAGAGGAAAGCCAACTAATCCGTTTCAAACTTTATTTTGATACTCTCAGTTTTCAAATTGATTGGAGAAGATTAAGATGATATTGCGAAAAAAGAAAAAAGAAAAATTTTGGATCAGTAAAGCAAACCAAATCAGGATCATGATTTAGCTCCATTAATAAGTTAGGTAGGTAGGTAGGTAGGGCACATCAAGGATTAATTTGATTGTATCCATCTATTATTCTTATTATTATTATTATTATTATTATTATTATTATTATGTGGACCAAAATTAAATATTTTTATCAGTTTGGGACGCGGATAAGGAGGTATCCCTATCCCTACTCTTCATGTTTAACAAATTAATATGTATATATATATATATGTCTAAATTCATCTCATCCTATGCTTGCAATTGCCCCATAGAAGATATTCACACCATAACATAACATAACATACCCCTGAAATCTTATTTTACCCATATTCTATTCGATTTTCTTTGATACTTTGCTATCCTATCCAATCGTAATTCTAACTACCAACTTCCGCCGATCACATTTTACAGACGATGCAAATGGAAAACCGGAATTGTATTGTGTAACAAATAAATTTCATTTGGGTTTTGCTCCACCCTCCACGCGGACCATGTCCATGCTCAGTCTTTGAATTTACCACTACCTCTTTTCGTCGGCCAACACCAATTAATCAAATAAATTCATATTTTTATTCATAACATATTAACCATACGCACAACTAGAGGGGACCTTATTTGCTTTATTATAATTTATCTATAAAAATAACTAATGTAAGACTCCAAATTATTAATAAATAAAATTTAATTTCCTCTATTTATTATTTTGAAATAGTAAGGGTTGATAAATTAAAATTTTCTTTTCAGATCCAAGATTCCTACTTATCTTCCTTAGAAGAATCGAGACCCTAAAGTAGTTCCAGTAGCCTTACGATCGACCTAAACTGAAAGAAAGCGAAAGGACCCACTTCCCACTTCCCTTTCCCCGCTCCTTCTGTTTAGGATTCCTGACCTTACTAAACGCTCCCTTTCACAAATCATTCCTTGATTCCTATCTTTGATTGGATCTATGTTTTGATCTTCATTTTTGAATTTTACTCCAATTTGGTTATTTATGAAGTATTTTTGAACTTTGATTATTTAAAGTACAAATCCTTAATACTTGTTCTTTTGTTTCACTTTGGATTCGCTTTTCTTTAAAATATTTTTCATCATCCTCCATCCTAAATGATGATATTCTTTGAATATCTTTGGCCTGTAGTGAAGCAAAGATGAATGATTTTGATGAATATCTTTGGCCCAGTAGGTAAAGAATGAACATGTGTTGAGATGAACATGACCGAATGATTAATATCTTTGGTCCAGTAGTGCAAAGATGAACAGTGTTTAGATGAACATGACTAATGATGAATATCTTTGGCTCGTAGTGCAAAGATGAATATTTGATTCAGAGATATATATTGATTGATGTTACAGGATAAAAATCGACGATGAACTTTTAAATTCATATATGTAAGATAGTAATTTGCATTCTCTACTTAACTCTTCTAATGAATTATTATTTCACGCAAAGATTGATTTAAAACCTGGTTGTCTATTGTATTCTATTAGATTTTTCCTCTGTTGAGGACTAACGATAATTTGTTCTATATTATCTTAGTCATAATGTTCTTTTATCGGGCTATTGAGCTCACCCTTTTCCTTGTGGTTCCAGCTTTTCTTCTCGTGAGGCGAGAATGTAGCGAAAGTACTAGTCGGGGTGTGGAATGATGGTTCTAGAAGTGGTTCTAGTAGTCCTCACTATTCTATAAAATAGTGTATCAATAATTGTAATGAGGACTTATTTGAGTGTGGATATTGTACAGATGATAATATTTGTATTTAAACTCACAATTTTTATGTCAGTATTAATAAAGTTGTAGTTGTTTCGCATACCATGTATTTGGCGACTCGAATGGGTGTTGTATACCTATTTTGGGGGGCACAGATTGGTATCAAAGCTTAGGGATATGGTCTCGGCGGAGATCGGGAAATAATCTTAGAGGGGGAGGCGAGTAATCCTTCGCTAGTGTGTCATACCTAAGCTTATTTGTTGGTCAGTCGAACTATATTGTTAATATGTGATATGTTAATTTGTTTAATTAACCCTTGTTTTATAGCAGTATTTAAGAATGGCAGCTAAGAATATTAACGGTTGAGTTAATGAGATGCGTGAAACACCTTTAATCACCACCTGTGGGAACGTGCAACAGAAGGCAATATTCCTCCGTAAACAACACCACCGAAAGTGAGCGATGAACCACGGGATGTTTATGAGCTTTTGCAGTTCATGCAAAAACCGTACGAGGAGACTCGTGTGTACGAATACGGGTGGAAATGATAGCAACGCGCGGCTTATCACGGCCAAGTAGTTCAAAGAGTTGGGACCACCAGAATTTAAAGGAAAGTCGGATCCGATCATGGCGTTAACGTGGGTCAAGTAAATTACCAAGATATTCGATGTCTTGGGATGCACGGAGGAACAGAAGGTTCCATTCGTCACCTTTATGTTCTATGGCGATGAAAGACATCATTGGTGGGAGTCTCGTGAAAGCGGACCCACTGTCGCACCCAGCATGTCTTGGGAAACGTTTCAGAAACTTTTCAACGAAAAATACTTTCCTGAAAGTATTCGCCATATGAAAGAGGTAGAGTTTATTAGACTAGAATAAAACAACATGACGGTGTCCCAAAACGAGGCGAAGTTCGCAGAGTTATCCAGGTTTGCATCTCATTTGGTAGAGAATGAGGAACGAATGACGAGAATGTTTCTAAGAGGTTTAAAACCCGACATTCGGCAATATCTTATCTCTCATAAATTTTCTTTATATTCAGATGTTGTCAACAGGGCTCAATTATTAGAGCGAGATAGCGAGTACGTTCAACCAAGAGACCGCAACCAGGATCATAATTTATGGATGGCGGTCATCGTAACAACGATAACCAGTGGAGAAAGAAAAATACGGACAAGAGCGACAACCACTCTGGTGGTAATCGTGGCCATGAAAATAGAAGAAGCGAGTCGGGGGGAGTTTTTAAAAAGAGTAGATTCAACAATGACATCTGCTGAAGACGCCAAAGACCAAAGAAGAATCGGTTTTAAGGAGGAGAACGACCACCGGTCGTATCTTTATCAATGTGGAAGAGGGGACACATCGTACCCCAAACCGCCTACAACAGTTCAAGGTATGCTATAATTATGGAAAGGAAGGACATATCGCTTTCGAGATTAGACGCAGAGCGAAACCAAGCCCGGTGGGGATGGTGACTCAAAAGATCGCCCTAGAAAAGTCAAAGTCAACGGTTCTTTGGAAGAGCATTTGTCGTGGATCGGGTCAACACGCGAGAACCCAAATGAGGTGATCACGGGTAAGTTTAATCATAAATTCATGCGAAGTTTATACATTACTAGATCTGGGGGCATACCCATTCTTTTATCTCTTCTACTTGTGCACAATGTTTAAACTTGATTCTGGAGAAGTTAGACTTTGACCTATCTGTGGAAACTCTGTTAGGAGAAACTTTCGTTACATCCACTGTTTATAAATCTTGTTTGATCAAAGTTGGCACCATCGCATTACCTGTTGACCTTATTTCTTTAAAGATACTTGCTTCTGATGTGATTTTGGGGATTGATTGATTAACTACTCATCATGCCAAAATTGATTATTTTCGTAAGGTTGTTAGTTTTCATATTCCTAACCAACCTGTTATTCGAATTCAAGCAACCAAATCATTGAAGTCAAACTCTTTAATATCAAGCCATAAAGCCATTCGTTTATTGAAAAACAGATGTCAAGCTTTCTTAGCCCATGTCACGGACTTGAACAAAAATACGTCAAATTTGAATGATATTTCTATTGTTAGTAAATTTCCCGATGTATTTCCTAAAGAATTTCTTGGCTTACTCCCAAAGTGTGATATTGAATTTTGTATCGACTTTGAACCAGGTACAAAACCCATTTCTAAAATCTCATGGCCTCAGAATAAGCTCCCCAGACGTCAGCAGATCCGGTTCGCTATTTCTATAACTGTTGCGGAAGATATAAACATAAATTATTTATACATTAAACATTATACACTATCCCCAAGGTCGAGTAACCATAACTTATACACATTTCATAACTTATCTGACACATGATATTATCATCATACAAGACTATTACAAATTTAATCGCAGCGATATTAACTCTAAGTTCGGAACTGTCTTTAACTTTTCTCAGATCCAAGCATTCGCCTTTTATCTCTAATGTTTTATCATGATATAGCAAGGGTGAGCATGAAAGTTGCCCAACAAGTTTAAATACAATTTAAGGATATATCACGATTGAAAGAGTCTGAATAATAAGCTGGCTATAATTCACAATGTACTTGTGAATTAGCATGAACAAACCTTTGACTGAACAAGTATTAAACATGAACAATATATATCTGGACCAACTGGTAATGAAGGTGATCACCTTTTCATACCGATTTATACATACAAGATGTACAGAGTACAATTTCATATGGTAATCGAAGAACGATTAACCATAAGATATCTCGAATGAAACACTCTTAAGTAGAGTTAAGAAAAACAAACTTCTTTGCACCGTTGATTATCGTTCTTAAATATAACTTAGCTTTATCCAAGACCTAATATAGATAATACAGATCTCCAAATATTAGAATAATATCATCACAAGATAAAATAACCTAAACACATTATCACATAATCCTATCAGTCTATACAACACATAAGACTTAACATCAAATCAAACTATTTAAGTCTGAGTTGAAACCGACACAATTCAATCATCCCGACGGTCTAATTGGACAAATATCAAGTTTAAGTTCAATTACACCGCCTAAACAATTAACAATAATCTTAGATAATTATATTATCAACAAAACAATTTTCAAAGACTTGCAATAATTTTCAAATAATTAATATCATTTATCAACATTTTTCAATCATTTATATCGTATTTAAATAAATTAAATACCACATAATTCCTTAATCATTAATATTTATTTATTATTAAATATTAACGAAAATCATAACATAATATTATAATATTATAATATATCAAAGTATTTTAATACCTTAAAATCATATTTATATGATTTTTAAATGTATAAATCAATTATCCGATAATTGCTATAATATTAGAATATTAATATTTTCATGACTAAATATCAAAAGTTATATTTTATAACTTAAAATATTTTATAACACTTAAATCATTTTTAAATGATTTTTAAAATATTAATTCTATTTTTCCATAATATAATTATTAAATAAATAATTACCATTAATAATAAATTATTAATAAAATTCATCACTAAATATTAAAAGTCATCAAAAATAACTTAAAATATTTTCTAACACCATAATATAATTTTTCATGATTTTTCATGAATTAAAACTATTTTTAATTAATTTATTTAATATTAAAATTAAATAAATAAATACCTTTTATATTTCAAAAATATTAAATATTTTTGAAATATACACAAAATAATTAAAAACTATTTTTAGGACCTTAAAATAATTTTTCATAATTGAATATGTATTTTAATAATTTAAAACTATTTAATTCTAATTATTTAATAAAATATTAATTTTAGAAAATAAACTGTCATTAAAGGGGCCCTATAATGACGTCATTATAGGTGTTCTTGAGCCCCGCCTAAAGAACACATGTCGACGCTAAGGTGCTAAGTTTGACCACAATTAATTTCGTGATCATAAGGTTTCGAGAAGTCTAAAACATTAATCTTGTAAGATGTATGTAATACTACACATAAAAACAAATATCATGGCTAAACAACATCAAATCTATGAGTTATTACCCCCAAAATGTTCGACAACACCGATTCTTCAATTTTTGGTTTTCCGTAAATTGAAGAACAAACGAGGTACCTATTTTAGATCCTTATAATTTGTAACTGTGAAGTGTTTCGTGATCTAATGGTTCGGTTTTATATGGGAGATGTCATTTACAATAATATATAAATAGGTCGATCTAACAACAACAGTATGTAAGATTAAAAAAGTTGGTCAAAGTGAAGGCCAAGAACTGTTCTTGAAGATCTGTGTTTCCCCAGAAATCTTCATCCTGCGTGATGGTCAACCATGGTTTGACCATGAATTTCTCCGATTTTGGTACAGATCTAGGTGATCTAAAAGCATATGCTTGTAGTCATATGATGAGAGAACAACATAAATACAATAACTTGTCCAAAACACTAACATACTGCGAGATCTAGAGCCTGCAAAAGATGTCAGAAACCATCTGGGCAAATCTGGATTGCCCAGATTCCAGATTCCGTGGTCGACAAAGGGTTTTTCAATCGCTTCATAACTTTCGATCTAAACATGCTATGACTCTGATTCAAGTTTCAGAACAAAGAACACATGACATACTATGGATTCATAACATAAAACACCATAAACAATTAACAGAGACAGATTTAGAAGATCTGACATTTGCTTGTCAGAGCTTTCTGGAAATCTGGAGATTTTTCTGGGTTTTCCAGAAATTGGTTTTGTGTTCGGTCAACCATGTTTGACTGCTTATATCTTGAGATCTAGACATGGTATGGATGTGATTCCACTTCCAAAGATACTCTCCTTATGGCAAAGAACAAGTCTATAACTTAAAACACAACAAATACTTAACATACACAGATTCTATGGGTCCGGACATTGGGTTGTCGGACCATTTTTTGAAATTTTTCCGATTTATAAAAACTCATATTTTGAGCATCTAGATGTTATGGATCTGGGATTTAACAACCCAGATCACTTATTAACACTCTCTAACACAACTTTGAACAACAAATCATAACATCTAACATCAAATCTAAGAATTTCGAAATTTAGGGTTTATACCTATTTTTTTGAGCTTGATCTTGATTCTGACTTTGATGTTTGTTCTTAGCAAGTTAAAGGCTGACATTGGTTTTGTTTCTCACTCAATTTCACTCCCCATTCTCGAATTTTAGAGAAAGAAGGTCTAGGGAAAAATGAAAACTTAAGTGGCCCTTTCTCTCTTTTTAATCTATTTATAGAATGATGCAATGTCTAGGGCTAATCATTTGATCAGTTGTGGGCTGATTAAAGGTTGCTTTCTAGACCATGTGGCTAGCTAGAGTTGGTCACCCACTCCTTACTAGGGCTAGATCTACACTCCACCTTATTAAAATAATATAAAGGGCACTTTGGTCATTTGGTTCATAAAGTGCAAGGCAACTTGGTAATTTCCCATAATCATTAGGTTTCAACTCTTAGGGTTTGACCCTTAGGGTTTAGGATTTAACCCTTTAGGGTTTGACAAATTGATTTCTAATAATTCCAATTTAGGTTTCAAAAATAGAAATTTAATATTTTCTAAATTGCAATTAGGGTTCTATAATTATAATAAGATTTCCAAAATCACAAAATTCAATCTTGCTAATGAGGATTATTAACTCTTAATTAAAATTGCTAATTTAGCAATTAGGGTCAAAATTATACGTTAGGGTTTACGTAAAATAGAAAAAGAATACTTCTAATTTAGAAATTAGATTTCCTAATTAGATCGTGGTTTTCTTATAACTTGAAAATTAGGATTAATGTTTCCTAATTAACATTAAAGTTATTAAACTAACAATGTGTTTTCCCTAATTATAAATTAGGGTTTCCATAAAGCCGTAATAGGTTTTCTAACAAAGCAATTAGGGTTTCAAGTAATTCATTAGGTTTTTCCTAATAAATTTATAATTAAGGACGTTTTAAACTTATTCATAGCATTTGCATTCCCGATCTAGGGTTTCCAAATACCGAATTAGGGTTTGGACTCTGCATCAAACTAGGGTTTCCGTAACCGATTTCAGGGTTTCTTATCGACGTTTGGGTTTTCTAACATAACGTTGTCGTTTTAATAATATTAGGGTTTGACATCGATAAGATTTATCCGTCAACCTTGACCTTAACCACATACTATGCATACATAATACCATATTCACGGAACATAAACACATATACACTTAGTCTTGAATAATTCGCTTTAAATCCTTCATGCTGCAATTTTGAAACCCCTCAAAATTCCTTCCCAATAACATCAAACGATACACTTATTTTCGTGTAGTTCATTATATGACCTTAAATCAATCATTTAAGATTTTAATAAACCTGCCTAAATTCTCGGGTTGTCACAGCTCCAATTGAACTTCAGGAGTTAAAAATTCAACTATAGAATTTGGTACCGAGCCTTTATCTGGTGACTTCCTTTGTGGAATACACCGCCGCATCTCGTAGGGATGCCATATTCGTAAGTGGTAGTAAATCGATAGGTGTCATTGTGACGTGATATCCAAGATTGGGATATGAGTCACAGTTGAGAGCAACCTAAGTCAGTAATCGAAATACGTAGCTTTCTATGCTTAGCTGGTTATTATCGAAGATTTTGTGGAAAGATTTTCTCGAATCGCTACTCCATTAACGCAGCTGATTCGTAGAGATACAAAATTCGAATGGAGCAATGAATGTGGGAAGAGCTTCGAAGAACTCAAGGGGTGACTCATTTTGGTACATGTTCTTACCATACCATCCTGGAAAAACGAACGTGGTAGCTGACGTGTTGAGTAAAACATCGTATACGAGTACAAGTGCGATATTGTCAAAGACCCATTTTGTATGACTTACAAATGATAGAGTTGAAGACTCTAGGTACCCATGTGATGATATACAAGTAGAATCGACTTTAATCGATAAAGTTAAAACCGTTCAAGCTACACATCGGAGCTGATGAATATGAAGAAGGAGGTACAAGAAGTCGTTATTCCAAAAGCGAGAATTGGCGATGTGAGGAAAGCTCAAACCTTCGATTTATTAGTCCATTTGAAATCTTCGATCGAATAGGAACTGTGGCCTATAGACTCGTTTTACCGCCAAGTATGACGCATGTTCATAACGTTTTTTGTGTATCAATGTTACGTAAATATGTGGATGACCTGAACCACATTATTGAGTTATAACCAGACGAGATAGCAGAAGATTTAACGTACGAGGAGGTACCAGCCAGGATCTTGGATAGGAAGGAGCATGTCCTACACATGTCAATTTCGAGGACGAAATTTCATAAGGAGAGGAAGTTGTAAGACCCCAAATTATTAATAAATGAAATTTAATTTCCTCTATTTATTATTTTGAAATAGTAAGGGTTGATTTGATTAATGTGGGTAGTTATGGGTAAAATGCGCAAATATTTTAAATAAGCAAGTGGTTATAAAATATTCATTGTTGTCGGGGAATATGATTTGGTCGTGGAATATTCTTACCGTGTTGGGAATATTAATTGCGACGGCCTTGACCTTGTGTGGGCCCATAACGGGAAAGAGATTGGATGAAGAAAACGACAAGTATAAGTTGTTTATAAATAATAATATAGAGTTATCATGCAATTATCTTGTTGGAATACCCGGTGGTTAAAAACACGAATAATCGCGTTGTTGAACAAAGAAGACACCAGTATTGCACCAATTATTGATTCTTACGTAAGAAGGCACTCTTGAATAATTGTTACGATGAATTCTTTCGCTGAGATTTTATTTTATTGATTCAATAATTGTTGCGTTGATTTTTTTATATTATCGTTATTTTAATAATTGTCACTACACTGCGGTATTTTTTCATTATCTGAGCAATAATTCATATTATCTGAATAATATTATTAGATAACATTATTGGCAATGTCTAGAAAGTTACATTCAAGAAGAAGTTTGGTCACCTAATCAAGCGCCAAGTAGAAGGAGAAATCTTTATTGGAAAGCCCTCTTTCCGGAACTACCTGGTCGACAAGATTGTGATTCGTAATATTATTTGTGAATAATTAATTATTGATTTATATGATAAGGAAAATATTTATTTTATGTGGTTATAGATGGAGAAAATTTTTAAAGTGACAATTGTTGAAAAATAATATTTTATCTTTTCGATAAAATAATTTATTATATTATTATAATATAATAATGATGAAATTTTTACAATGAATGTGGGATATATGAGGAGAAAGAGTATTTTTGTTGCATTAAATGAATAACACATATTTTGTGTGTCGGTGGACCCCATTTCTTAACCGAAATTTGATTATAAAACAGAAAATCGTCTGCTTATGGATTTGGTCAATTTCATTTGGAATTTGGAAAAACTTTCTTACGTAAAGTTGTAGAGAATTGAATTTCCTATAAAAAATAGCGAGATTCGAATTTTCCGACAAAAGGGCTATTTATTATGAATTATTGAAGTTCTGAAGTTCCGAAATAATTATTTTTTAAAAGTTCTAAATTTGTTTTAAAAGAAAAACGGTTTTGTGGTTAGTTGGTGGGCACATGTGTTGCAAAATATCTGTCAAATCGTAATTTTCAAGTTTCATGTATGATTTATATAAATTTATTAATATTTTATTAAATTTATCGCTTTTGTGTTCTAAGCATTTTCCTATAAATAGGTGCTTAGGTTAGAATTGAAAATCACACCGTAAATTACTGATTTTCTCTCTTTCTCTCTTTATATTGAGCGTATTCTTGTGAGTATTTTAATACTTTGAGTATTGCTATACTATGCAAGTTCTTTTAAAGACTATATCCAAAGATTCCAAATGTAAGATTATTCTTTTTCGAGGTAAGGGATGTTATTTTATTCGAAAATGATATTATTTTTCAATATCATTATGCCGAAATGTTGGTTGGAAATTTTTATCAAATTTGAAATTTTTTCATGTCGGGGTTACTATTCATGAGTTACTATTCACGAGTACTATTCACGAAGCGTGATGATGGTTTTTTGTGAAATTTCTATCTTTTGAGGTCGGAGTTACTATTCACGTATACGACACTATTCACAGAAAAATTAAAATTTTCTTTTCTGTGTCCAAGATTGTCTGTTATGATTCCTATCTTTGATTGGATCTATGTTTTGATCTTTATTTTTGAATTTTACTCCAATTTGGTTATTTATGAAGTATTTTTGAACTTTGATTATTTAAAGTACGAATCCTTAATACTTGTTCTTTTGTTTCACTGGATTCGTTTTCTTTAAAATATTTTTATCATCCTCCGTCCTAAATAATGATATTCTTGAATATCTTTTGGCTCAGTAGTGCAAAGATGAATGATTTTTGATGAATATCTTTGGTCAGTAGTAAAAGATGAACAGTGTTGAGATGAACATGATCGATCGATTAATATCTTTGGCGTTAGTTGTGCAAAGATGAGCAGTGTTTAGATGAATACATGATTAATGATGAATATCTTTGGCCTGTAGTGCAAAGATGAATATTTGATTCCGGATATATATTGATTGATGTTGTTACGGAGATAAAATATCGACGATGAACTTTTAAATTCATATATGTAAGATAGTAGTTTGCATTCTCTACTTAACTCTTCTAATGAATTATTATTTCATTTAAAGATTGATTTAAAACCGGTTGTCTATTGTATTCTATTAGATTTTTTCATGGCGATGACTAACGATAATTTGTTCTATATTATCTTAAGTCATAATATTCTTTATTGGGCTAGTTGAGCTCACCCTTTTCTTGTTGTTCCATTTTTCTTCTCTGAGAGGCGAGAATGTAAGCGAAAGTACTTAGTCGGGGTGTGGAATGGTGGTTCTAGAAGTGGTTCTAGTAGTCCTCACTATTCTATAAAATAGTGTATCAATAATTGTAATGAGGACTTATTTGAGTGTGGATATTGTCTAGATGACAATATTTGTATTTAAACTCACAATTTTTATGTTGTATTAATAAAGTTATAGTTGTTTCTGTACCATGTATTTGGCGACTCAGAATGGGTGTTGTATACCTATTTTGGGGGCGTCACAACTAATCAGTTGACTAAAAATTTTAAAGTCTGATTAATAGTCTCATAGTTCGGAATATATATATATATATATTGAAAGTCATTAAACTCACAACTTAAAAGTTGACAAGTGTTAAAATAAGATGTTGTGAAATATATTATAATTGGGCAAAATGAATTTGAAAGAAGCATTCTAAACGTTAATAAATAAATTTTTTTATTAATATATTTTGATCCCTTTCTAAAATGTTCTAGTTCCACCACTGATATCTATCTAATAAAATACAATTGATTTTGAATTTTCTGCTCACCCTAATAAATTATTTAAGTCATCCAAAGTTTGAGATAACACGAGACACAACTAGTTAACTCATATTATGTGGGTTTTGTGGCCAATCATATTCATCCACGTAGGCGCAGATAACTAACCGGTATTGCTGTTAGGGCGCGAAAATCCGAGAAAAACGTGGGTGGATGTGTGAATGTGAATGTGGGGTCCGGTACAACGTGACATCTAATGGTTGGTAATTGCTATAATTCTCCTTTTGTATTTAGCCAGTAATTAGTCCAAAAAACTATTTTCTTCTCAACTCATACGGTCATACCCATAACCATATTCCTAGCCATACTAATAAGAAACATCTCCAACAATAGTAATAAAAAAAAAAATTTAAAATTGAAATTTGTTGATTTATGTGATAATTTATAAAGTATTATTTACTATTTTCATATTTTGTGTTTCATCAATTTGTTCAATTCAATGAACTTTACATCAAACTCATCAAGCGTAATAAATGTTTTTAGCCTTTAATTGTAGATTTAAAGAGTGAGAACGAGGTTGTCGGTTTGAGATTAAGAAGGAGGTTGTAGATTTGATGACTAAAATTGAAGAGACTGTTGGAAAAAAAATTCTAATATGACTCAAGTATCGCAAAATAATTAAAAAGGCAGTTAAAGATGCTCTAAAAATTTGTTCGGTAAGACTTGTTTTTCAATACGCAACAAAAGCACGTCCATATATTAATCAGTGGCATTTATCTTTAGACAAAATGCATGGATAAGGTCGTTCTCTGAACCCAAAACTAAATTAATTAATAATTTTCTTTTTAATATGTGTGGTCATAAATTTGCATTAGTCTATTCTTCAACGCATTTAACACAAACATTTTATGTCAAATTAACTATACATAATATAGTATAATGATTTGACAGGTAAGGAGTAAAAGTTGCGATGTTTGGACGTTTTTTTTTCTTTTAATTTGGTTCATTTTGTATAGTGTAAGGTAATTACTATGTCTCCATAATGCAACAGCTACAGTAGCTAAAGAAATGGAATTTCTTATAGTCTTTTATTTAAGTTGTCCTCGTATGTCAATTCCTGAATCTTAAATTTTAAATTACAACACTTTTTAAAATTGTTTATTAAATATGCGAATATATTAATTAGTACTATCAATTTAGTATTAATAATCTCCGGTTTTGAAGAAGGTAGGAGTAATGATTATCATTAATACGAGTATTTAACTTTATATTGTCATTATCACTTGCATTCTAAGCCCATTTTTAGCATAACAAAACATGATTATAACTCGTACTACTAGTAATATAAAATCATAAAGGTTCGTTCAGTTCATTGCTATACGAGTCAAAAGGGGTTGACAATTGACAGTGCTACTTTTTAATTGGTGCTGGAGTGACAATAATATAATATAATGTCAGATACCACCGGTAGGTCCAATTAACTTGGATGGTAATAGACACAATATTCTGGCTGGCGAAAGATATCAACTTCATCTATTGGCTGTCCACAATTCAGCCTAGCTACAGCTAAGAATTGAGTTGAACTTGGCTATAAAGTAACGTACAAGTAATAGTATTATTTTCCATGATAAAGGAGAAAATTCTTGTTTTATCATGTGGTGTGTAATACTCCATATATATAGTAAATCATTAATCTTAATTTAAGGTTGTTTTGTTCTGAGCTTGAAATCTAATAAAAATAAAATGCGAATTATAAAAGAATAATATTTTTGGCGTAAGATAGTTTTATCTTTCTAAAAATATATACTACATAACTAATTCGCTCTATGTATGTCACGTCACGTACACAACAATGATAGAGTATATCCCATCAAACCTTAATTCATTTTATTAAGAACGTAGTATAATTGTAAGTAAGTAGCTAGAGTAGTTTTTGTATAATTAATTACCTAACTAGGAAATCGTATTAGAGTAAGTTAAAAAGAATAGGCGGGAAGATATGAATGAAAGAATTGATAGTACTAACAATAATGGAGTACTAATACATAGGGGTTGGCCGTTGGGTAGAGAGAAATGGCGGGTCCAATTGACGGCTTGGTATTAGCTGTATGGAAAGCAAAAGCTTTTCATTTCATTAATTGTTGCAGTCCCCATCGAGCCATGCATCATTAATTTCATAATCGGACTAGTATGTATTCATCATCTTTATCTCTAGCTACTTACATATATGTACACTATATAAAGCCCATAAGTGCTTATATTCTTCTACATCCTCACATCACAAATATATACTACTCCATTAATTATTCCAAAATTTGTAGTATTATACAAATATGGGCACATTGGCAAACCCTTGTTTGAGAAATACTGCTACTGTCTCTCTTTTGTTATATGTTATTGCTAGCTGCTCATTCTCCTCCGCCTGGGGTCGCCCTGCTACTTTTCAGCAGGACTTTCGGGTTACGTGGGCCGATTCCCATATTAGGCAAATCGATGGAGGCCGGGCCATTCAGCTTGTTCTTGACCAAAATTCAGGTACCTACTTGAGTACAACCTTTTCATGCATGGCCCGGCCGGTCCATATATTTTCTTTTCTTAATTAGAATATATATATTTACTCTCCTCTTCTTCTTTTTCGGTTTGTTATAATTCGTTGGAGTATCTAATATATGCACGACTCTAATTAATTAGGATGTGGGTTTGCCTCCAAAAGCCAATATTTGTTTGGACGTGTTAGCATGAAGATCAAACTCGTCCCGGGTGACTCTGCTGGGACTGTCACTGCCTTCTATGTATGTTGTTCCACTTATACCATTCTACGTACTATTAATTTGTTATAATTTCAATTAGAAATTCTAAAGATTAAATAAAGAGTTGGTTATTAATTCATTAATAAATTATGACTTTATGTAATTGGATCGTCACAGATGAATTCGGACACGGATAATATACGCGATGAGCTGGATTTTGAGTTCTTGGGGAATCGTAGCGGACAGCCTACCACAGTCCAGACCAATGTGTACGCTCATGGAAAGGGTGATAGAGAACAAAGGGTTAATCTTTGGTTTGATCCTGCACTTGATTTCCACACTTACACCATTATGTGGAACCATGGTCAAGTTGTGTGAGTTAAACCATATCTTTACTTGTTATCTATAATACGTACGATCAAAAATACATACATACAACCATATTCGCATATAATTTAATTTCATTTTAACACTAGTACGTAATTCTTAAATAGGTTTTCTGTGGATGATGTACCTATAAGGGTATACAAGAACCATGAAGCTAAAGGGATTCCATTCCCCAAGTCTCAACCAATGGGAGTGTACTCAACATTATGGGAAGCAGATGATTGGGCCACAAGGGGTGGACTAGAGAAGATAGATTGGAGCAAAGCCCCATTTTATTCATACTACAAGGACTTTGACATTGAAGGATGCCCCGTGCCCGGACCAACCAGCTGTGCCACTAACTACGGAAACTGGTGGGAGGGAGCTGCTTACACCCAACTCAGCCCAGAGCAAGCTAGACGATACAGGTGGGTTCGCATGAACCACATGATTTACGATTACTGCACCGACAAATCACGCTACCCCGTTACCCCACCCGAGTGCGTGGCAGGCATCTAACGTAACCTTCCGTCGATGGACAAACCATATATCGTCTATCTATATATATATTTAATTTTTTCCATTAATTGGGAGTCCATAATACATATATATATATATATATATACTTGTTGTGTGATAATTAAGAAAGCCATGCAGATATGTCAAAAGGGTATGTACATATATAAGAATATTAACTATTCTTGTATTTATGTAAGTACTCTTGTGAGGTGATTTTGCCAATAAGTGGGCAGAAGTCGGTCAATGTCATCTTATTAATTAATTGGGGTATTGTATTGTGTTTCTATTTGCTACGTGCGCACTGTGCGAGCCAAAGCCAATAATGCTCTTGCGTGATTGTGAAAACGATGTATAATAAATTTACTCCACCACTTTTTATATCCAAGTGAATCAAATTTTACCAGTCCTGTCTGTTATAAACTCAATAACAACAGTTTTATTTGATCATTTTATTAATTACTCTTGGAGGAGAATCGTTTGTTTGTAGTACTACTACTACTACTTCCCTCAAACTTATTATATAATGGACTATAATTAATTATAGTAAAGTCTAAACCTATGCATTGCATGCTGTTTGGGATCTAATGGGCCAATGAGAATTAAGGGACCCATTTGGTGGTTAATTAGTATGAAGCCACCGTATGAGTGATGTATTTTACTAGTCAATAAGATTCCCCCAAGGGTCAGTCCTCCTGTCTCCGGTAAACCAAACCAAAAATCAAAATGGTTTAACCTCTGCCACTTACTCATTCAGATTCAGTCATTCTCGTTTTTAAGAACAAGAGCACGACTTTATTTATTTAAGTGATTATTATAGAGTATATATATGTGGAGCTAGCAATGCATGCAACCTACAATATAATCTAACTGCACTACAATGTCATTTCACCTATACTCCTCCGATCCTTTAATTTAATTAGGATGCCCCCACCACCATTAAATCCATCGCCTCATAAATTTAATTTGGTATTTGACGTTTACTGTTGAAAACAAAACAAAAAACAATTATGACATAATACAAACTTTAATAGTAGAAAGAAAAAATAATACTGACTTGTTACCAAAAAAATAAGTAATTATATTGTTTTTGTGTTGATATATGGTCCTTGATTTAAAATCTGTGCGTGGTCCACTATTTCCATTATAAAATCACATTTAAGCACCCATATTTATTCAGCCCTACCAAACCTATACCTCTCATTCCCAAAATCTTACCCCTTGCACTTTCTTCTAACATTACAATCAACACCCTAAACTCTCCAATTTATACCTTGCTTCCCAATAATACAACAACTATACGGACGTACTCCCTCAGTTGCAAAACTAGACATAATTTTATTTTTATTTTCTCTTTTTGCCTTCAAAATTTAAATGTATATTTTTAACATGTCATTTTTTAATTGTTTTATTTTTAGTTGATTGAATATTATCATCGTCGTCGTCCATCACCACTATATTTTTAGCTAATATTAAAAAAAAAAATTAAAAAAATAAATAACTTTCAATATACCCCTCAATACCCTAAATGACGAATAAGGTTAGAGATCTCAAATGATGTATCATTCATTATATACTATATTTTTGCTAGTTTTAAAGGGAATTTAACATTCTTGCCTTTGACAAGAATGAATTCCGAGATCTCATGCATCCAAGCCTTATGAGTATCATTATATACTATTTTGGTTGATTATATATTTCTTGGTTGTAATCAGTCATGTACTTAATATTCATGCCACACTATTTAAGATCCCAGAGGATAATATTACCAAAATAATTTTTAAAAACTGACTGATAATATATAAAATTTGAATAAAAAAAAACATTTTTTGACTTGAATTCTTGAGTCTTGATTATTAATGACTAGTCTCTTGTAGTACCGCTTATGGACCGTAACTCTCTAGGGCCTAATCGCATGTAATCTAATTTTGGGTCTTCCAGCCCAATTTTATATATACTAGTGGCCTTTTTACAACTTTTCGACTGGAAATTATCACCTTTTATTTATTTTTATTGTTTGAATGATTAAGATATTTTAGGGTCAGCTTAAATGGCAATCGAGACTTGCTTTTATATTTTTACAAGATACAACTACTGGATTTAGTTTTGAAGTGAAAACCCCAAATAAGTAGATTTAAGTGTCCATTTCACCTGATATGTTTTTCAACGAATTCAAAAGAGGTATTTAAATAAAATTAATACGACGATAATCTTTAAAAATTCTATAGATGTTAGTAAAATTTTAAGCTTGAAAATCACTAAAAAATTTATGTTATTTCTAAAAGTATTTAAAATCTCTATTAAAAGCAGTGCTATTGTTAAATATAATTTATTAACAAATATTTTTAATTCACCACATCTTTGACAAGTGGTTAATCAAGCATGGTCGTGGGTTAGTTAATTTTGGCCTAGTAGTGTTACATACATAGTTTAGAATTTACTCAGGTGGTTCAAATTAAAGACAATTAATTATACAAAATATAAATCAAGTAGTGTTAATTCTGTTCTTAGCACTCTCATGGTTGCGGGTTAGTTAATTTTGACTAGTGTATATAATTAAGATATCTGTACGTAGTTTAGGATTTACTCATGTGGTTCAAAAGACAATTAATTATACAAAATTACTTACAATGCTCCTATTTATTTATTTTTATTTTGAACAGAAGTACAAGTCCTATTAGTATATATATAGGGATAGAGGAATTATTTAATTCGGTAGAGAGACAGCCTAATCATTTCCCAGCAAAAAAAAGCACGCGTATCTTTGGCTATGTGTGAATGATACAACGCAATCATGTGGTGTGGCCGTGTGGGGGAGACTACGAATTAGACTACTACTACTACTCTATTAAGCTAATTCAATTGCTGACACGCTTCCGAAATTAATTAATTATACTCAAAGTTGATATATATGCTCGCGTAAATCTGAATCAGAATGCAATTCTTATCATTAATGATTAAAAATCATGACTTGCTTTCTACCATGATTGACGTCTCTCTCTCTCTCTCTCTCTCTCTCTCTCTCTCTATATATATATATATATATATATATACACATATTAATATATTACTGACGGATATGACAATGTATTAAAACGCGTAATAAAATTTCAAAAAACCATCATCATAAATAGATTGTAGAAGACATGGTTAATTAGTATATATATTTTCTCCATAAATTATTAATTGTTTAATTTTTAATATTACCCAAATATTAAATATAACTTCTATTATTATGTGTCCAATAAATAAAATTATTTTAGGTAATATAGACAATTGATATTATGTTTAATGCTTTACAATCATTTCTTTAATATTTGTGCACAATTTTAAAACAACTTATATTAAAGAATGGAGGGAATATTATACAAACAAATTAAATTAGCCTCTTAAATTCACATAGTAAAAAAATTTGAAGAAAACTTGAAAGATTGAAAAATATAGTGCCGAGATTGAAGGCATTTTTTGGGCTAAAAAAATTTATTGTGCGGGCGGTGATTTATTTTAAAAAAAAGTATTTTTGATCATTTTTTTTATCCGGAGAACTAAATTGCAGACGGAATATATTTTCCTGTATACCGTTCGATCCATAAATTGAAGACCGAGATCTGTTTTAAGGATAATATTATCTTTACAACGGTGTCAAATATATATATATATATATATATATATATATATATATAATTTTAAATCCAAGTGAATATAGGATGAGAGCTGCTCCTCGTCACATATATAGTGAGAAAAAGGACTCAAACTTATTCAGTGACCAATCATGATATCGTGTCTCTCAAGTTGAAACTACGCTCAACTCCTATCGAATAGAATTTGTTCTTATTCATGAGATTGTAATATTTTTTGACCATATATAAATTTAAAACTTTTTCTTACATTAATTATAATAAATATTATTATATTTATTATTGGGTCATGATATTTCTTCAATTTTGGGCCGGGTATATTGGGCCCATTTATCAGTTTAATCTGTTGGGCTTTTATAATTAAACCATGGGACTCTTTGAGTTTCATCTATCATGTCAACTTTATTTAATCCTATTGATAAGATTTGGGTTCGTTGGATTAACCCATCGGGTCATTTAATATCTATTACTTTGACTCAGTAATGATGATATAGTATGATACATTGACCAAGATATTTGCCATGCATTAATGTGGATGGGATTATAATGGTCATTTACGCAGACAAACAAATGACTCAAGAAAAGGGATTTAACTCCATGCATCGGTCGAATCCATTAGGTCGGGGATATGTCAAAGTGATAGTATGCGCACGATAATCCAAGCAAGGATATTATTTCTTAATGAGTAAGTCTTCACAAGGAGGTACGTTTTATTCATATATACACATTCACACAACTCATAAATCATCACTCTCAATACACTAAATTCTATTATCCTCTTGAGTTAACTTTGTGAACAGATATACTTACTCTTACGCTCGAAGCTATCCCGTGCCGGTCCAAATCGCCAAGCTTGTGGTGTTTGTCGTGTTTACTGTGCAGGATCAGGACGTCTTTCGTGATTGGGACGTGGAGAAAGATCTTGGCGTTAACATTTATGTTAGTCCACAACAAAATAGTAAATGACAAATCTAATATTTGATTATAAAATATAAATCTCCATTGGAATATATATCAGCTTTGATCTCAACTCCTCTAAGTATATGTGGTGGTTGGAATTAGGGTTGAACAATGAATCAATTTGGAACTGAAATCGTATCAAAAATTGTATAAATCGCATCAATTAAAATCGCACCAACGGTTCCAGCGTATGTGACGATTTTAAGTGGGTTGAAAAATCAAATTTACGGTTTTGATTTGGTTACTAGCCAAAATCGTACGCATAAAATCGAAATCGCATCAAATAATCATCACATTTTCTCGAATTTGCTACGAGTATATATTATTTCTCTACTATAACATATTTTCCTCATTTTATTTTAGAAGACAGATACTGCAGGGTTGAATGAAGAATCAACAATATCAATTATGTTTGCAAATCAAGAGTGGATTGGTATTTCCTAAATTAAATGTGATAACATAATATTAATCAACAATATAATTGTTGATGCCTGAAACTATTTTGTTAAATTAGATTCATGATTGTGTTCGCTGTGTAATATGTTTGCGTGAATGATTTTTCTAACTATTTTACGGTTTTGTTATTTAATTGGTTTTGAAACCGAAATCGAATCAAATAAAACTAAATCGCGTGGTTCAAAACCGCACAACACTAACTACAAACGATTTCATATACGATTTTAAATTTGTCAAATTACACTTAAACGATTTCGTGTGTGATTTGAACTTTAAATCGCACCATGCTCGCCGCTTATCGGAATCACCAAGCTTTGGACAGAATTTGAACATTTCAAGTGGAGTTGGGTGATTTTGGGGTAAATGCGTGGGTCCACCTAGACAAGACATTATAAGATGAAAAAGACCAGACGGACGGATGGATTGAAAGAATTAGAATTAGAATTAGAATTAGAAAAGTCGCAATTAATTCCTAACCCAAGAATGAAACAGACAATCCTCATATGAACATCACGTGGAGTGTGATCCACCTGTCCCCTAAAAGCAGCGACATCACCTCACCGTTCTACCTTCCGGACGCCGGACATGTATTGCTAGATTTTTTTAAGAATTATAACCTATATATATATATATATACAGTATCATCTGTTGAATACCTAGGTTCTGTTTACTATGTGCCGACTAATTTCCTATAACTCATATAAGAAAAGTGAACACCAATTATTTAATTAAAATACTAAGCTAGAATTGTATGGTGATTATCCAAGGGAAAAACATGTATAACCAGTTTCAAAATTTAGACAATACTAGTGCAACAATAAAATTAATAATAAGAATCCCTTCATTAATATGTGTATCTTGAGGATATATCTAATTACAAACGTGTATATAGAGAATAAGGAAATAGCTAGAGTACGATATATATATATATATATATATATATATATATATATATATATATTCCTACAAATTACTCCATATATACTATGTCGACCTTGTTCATTAATTACAAGCCCTGCACTAAAAAAATACAAGGACTGTAGATATTTAATTTCCATATAATCAATAGCTACGCACGTACGGATTGAAACCTACTATACTTATATATGGGGGATCACAAGGAAGGATATTATAGTATAAAGCTAACAAGCTGCGGATGGATGATTAGTGAGAGGATTATAGAATAAGTTATGATGAGGCTTTGAAGATTTGTCGGTGGGGCCGCCGATTGTTTCGCAGGAGGGGCACATGGCGAGGGTGGCCGCCGGCAGCTGCATATACATGGGGGATTGCGTCAGTTTGAGTGCTTTGAGTTCTTGGACCTCCTTCTGTAGTCTCCTGTTCTCATCCGTTAAAGTCTCACAGCATTTCTTCAAGTACTCATATTCCACTTCTGTTTGCTTCAGCTTTGTCCTATATATACACAACAACAACTCAATTAAATTGATTCATATGAAAATTAAGTAATTCAACAAAATTTCAATTTTATTTGATTTTGATATATGGACAGGCCGGGTTTTAAATTGTAAATAAATGGGTATATATATAGATAATTATGAATATATATATATATATATATATATATATATATATATATATATATATATATATATATATATATATATACCTGGCTCTTCTGTTCTGAAACCAGACTTCAACTTGTCTGGACCTAAGATTTAGGTCCCTTGCCAACTCTTGCTTTTGTTTCTGCTAGTAAATATTCATGTAGTAATTAATAAGTGTTGATTAATTGCATAGCAATATATATGTGTGTGTGTGTGTGTGATGTTTTCGTACACGTGATGCTAGTGCGTTTAGTGTGTGAAACAGAGATCGAGAAGAGAGATTAGAGTTTACTGGGTTGAGAGTGGTATGGTGTTTGAAGCTTTCCTCAAGAAGGGCAGATTGTGGTTTGGTGAGTCGAAGTTTCTTCCTTGCATTAATAATTATATTAGTATCATCATCTTCAAAATCATCGATAATTACTCTTGTTGAAGCAGCAGCAGAAACTAGTATTTCCGTGGCCTCCAGTTCTTCACTTCCAGCGGCTCCCTCTCTCTCCCTTTTAAGACTGAGATTGGAGAAAGAAGAATTAGCACCACTAGTACTACTATCTGGACGATCATCGCCTGCCTTGAAAACAATGTTTCTTATGTGATTAACCTCCTCCTTTTCATGACCCGAAATCAGACCAAGTGTCAGAGACGGCTCAAAACTAATTATTGGTGGTAGCTTCGGCCTGGGATTAATATAGGTGGTAGTCTTCGCCGGAGTAGAAGTTTCCAAACCAAGGCCTAGAACAAGGCCTGTATTACAAACATTATCAAACCCCATTAAATTGTCAAGCAAAAAAAAGATCTAGGAGATCGAGCTAGATCAGACAGCCAGACAGACGGAGGTTTTGAAATTAAAGGGGGTAGGTATATATATATGGAGTGTTGAGAGTGAAATGAGAAAAATAACAAGATAGATGGGGGAGGAGGCGTTGGGCGGGTAGGTGGGTGGCTACCTATGATACATTATGAATTTATGATCATCATCAGTGTCGATAATCAACGGATCGAATGATTGATGAGTAGAGAAATCAAATGAATATATATGGTGTGTCTGGTTGAATTAATTAAGGTAACTCAATAAATCTCTCTCTCTCTCCCTAGGTTGACCATGTGAACACTACTCTATTCGTATCTATCTCAACTATAATAACAAACCAGGAAACTACCTCCCCACCCACTCTCTCTATTAATAGGAAATGATCCGTATCAATTGTTATAATAAAAAAAATGACACACATTATTTATACCATTAAAAATAAAAAAAATAATTATGATTAAAAATTGAAAATTGATATCCGCTACTATTAGTAGTAGACGATTAAAAAACACATATCATCTGCAACTAATATTAGTGAACGCTTGTGACGCCCCCAAAATTAGATATATATCACCCATCTTGGGTCGCCAGACATACGTATGCATGTAATTCAAATACAACTTACTTAATACAATCTGTCGTGGTATACAATACGATAAAACATAAATCGTGAGTTTAAATACAAATATTGTCTACTGAGATTATACAAACTCAAAATGAGTCCTCATTACAATTATTATCACACTATTTCACAGAATAGTGAGGACTACTAATGCTATCCTTTGGACCATTACTGTGACGCCCCCAAAATAAGTATACAACACCCATTCTGAGTCGCCAAATACATGGTACATAAAGCAAACTATAACTTCAATAATACAAATGTCGGTGAAATACGACAATACATCTTGTGAGTTTAAATACAAATATTGTCCTGCATAATATTCACACACAAATAAGTCCTCATTATAATTATTCAAACACTATTTTATAAAAATAGTGAGGATCGCTAAAACATCTTCCTAGAACCATCACTCCATACCCCAACTCGATCCTCGCTATGTTCTCACCTCCGAGAAGAAAATGGAACAAAAGGAAAGGGTGAGCTCAACTAAATTTAAAGAAAGAATATTATGACTAAGATAATATACAACAAATTATCGTTAGTCTTCAACAGGAAAAGTCTCGATAAAATATAATAGACAACAAGTTTTAGATCAACAAATGCAATGAAATGAAGAATCCATTTAAGAGTCACGTAGAGAATGAATTCTACTATCTTCTAAGATTTAAAAGTCCATCATCAATATTTCATCCCTCGTAATAACAATCAATATACATCTTTAATCATCTTTGCACTATGTGCCAAAGATATTCATTTCATATCACCAATTGGTCATGTTCATCTCAACACTGCTCATCTGCACTACGGCCAAAGAGATTCATCATTTAATCATTCATCTTTGCACTACAGCCAAAGATATTCATTTATATCATCATTTAAGACCGAGGATGATGAAAAATACTTTTAAAAAACGAATCCGGTGAAACAAAATGACAAGGATTAAGGATTAAAGATTCGTACTTTGTTTTTACCCATCCAAAAAAATACCTCGAAAATAATCATATTGGTGTAAAATTCAAGAATGATCAAAACATGGATACAATCAAAGCTAGTATCCGAATATATATTTTGGGCAAAAAGAAAATTTTTTTATTTTTTGGTGAATAAAGGTCATATTCGTGAATAAAGGCAGTATACGTGAATAAGAAACCCGATACAACAAGTTCCAAATTTGATAAAAAGTTCACCAATACTTGGCATAATGATATTGAAGAAAAAATATCATTTAAGAAGAAAATAATACCCCTTACCTCAAAATAACCGTATTTTCGATTGAATTTCAGATATAGTCTTTGTGAAACTTCGCACCAGATAAAGAACACTCAAAGTATACTCACAAGAATAAGCTCGATAATATAGAGAGAAAAGAGAAAACTTTGTCTCGGTGTGATTTTTAATTCTAACTTAGCCTCTATTTATAGGAAAATGCTAGAACGCCAAAGGAGACTAAAATAATAAAATATCATTTTTTTTTCTTATTTCACACCAACCTTCACCAACCAATTTTGAAAGCCATCACCATCTTTGAACAAAAATAGCATTTCACATGTGTATTCCACACCAACCAAAAAGTGGGTCGCACCCATAAATTAATAAAATCATTTTATTCTCCAAACTTCAACAATTCATATAGAAAATAGCTCGATTATCGAAAATTCAAATCTCATGGCTTTCCATAGGAAATTCCATTATCTACAACTTTGCGAAGGAAGTTTTTCCAAATTCTAAGCAGAAATTATCCGAAATCCACAAACCAAGCGATTTCACGTTTATAATCAATTTTTAATCAAGAATTGTGTCCACCGACACACACAAAACATGTGTTAAACATTTAATGCCACAAAATATTCTTCCTCCTCATATACTCATATATCCCACATTCATTGTAAAAATATCACCGTTAATATATTATTAAAATAATATATTTAAATGAATTATTTTATCGAAAAAGATAAAATATTAATTTTCAACAATTGTCACATTAAAAATTTTCTCCATCTATATCCACATAAAATGAATATTTTCTTTATCATAATAATCAATAATTAATTATTTAAAAATAATATTACGTAATCACACATCGACAACCGTGCCGCTCCTGAGGATGAGAGGGCTTTCCAATAAAGATTTCTCCCTTCCTGGCGCGCAATTAGGTGACCAAACCTCTCCTTAGGCGTAACTTTCTAGACATTGCCAATAATGTTATCTCGATAATATTATTCAAATAATATGAATTATTGATCGATAATGAAAAATCTTTGCAAATGACAATTATGAAACAATAATAATATAAATATCAACGCAACAATTATTGAATCAATAAAATAATGAACAAGTAATTATCGTAACAATTATTAAGTAGTGCCTTCTTACGCATTTAATCAATAATTCAACAACATGCAGGTAAGTGTCTGCTACTATGCAATATAACGATATTATTGTATTTTAAACACCGTGTAACCCAACAAAGTGTTAATCAGAATAATTTATGCCGTTATTTATAAAACTCAATCTTTGTCGTTTTTCTTTCATCCAACCATTTTTCGTTATGGGCCCCATAAATGATCTAGCTACTGTCAGACGGAGATTCCGACAAAAAGAATATTCCCACGACCAAACGAATATTCCCCAAACAATAATGAATATTTTATAACCACTTGCTTATTTTGTAAACTTTGCACATTTCACCCATAACCAAAGCATTATATCAAATTAACCCTTATTAATTTAGAATAATGAATAGAGAAAAATTTAATTTATTTATAATAAGTTGGGGTCTTACAACCTCCCCTCCTTATAAAATTTCATCCTCGAAATTGACATACGCATTCGGTGTTTTCAAGCGGTGAGGGTACCTCGCTTTCATTTCCGATTCCAACTCCCATGTCATTTCCTCAATTGCATGGTTTCTCCACAAAATCTTAACTTGTAGTATAACCTTCGTGCGTAAGACATGCTCTTTCCTATCCAAAATCTCAACAGGTATCTCCTCGTATGTTAAATCTTCAGCTATCTCGTCTAGTTCTAACGCAATAATGTGGTTCGGGTCTTTCACATATTTATGAAGCATAGATATATGGAATACATTATGAACACAAGACATACTTGGAGGTAACACGAGTCTATAGGCTACGTTTCCTATTCGGTCAAGAATCTCAAATGGACCAACAAACCTTGGATTGAGCTTTCCTCTTTTCCCAAATCTTGTAACTCCTTTCCATGGAGCAATACGTAACAATACATGATCTCCAATATTAAACTCCACGCCCTTTCTATGAAGATCAAAGATAACTCTTTTGTCGATCTTGTGAAGTTTGAATACGTTGTCGAATTATTTGGATCTTTTTCGTAGTCATGCGTTTAAATTCTCGGTCCTAACAATGTTGCTTTCTCCCACCTCGCCCCAAAGATATTTGGGAGCGACATTTTTAAATCCATACAATGCCTCAAATGGAGCCATGCCTATACTTGTTTGATAATCGTTATTGTAAGAGAATTCCACCAATGGCAAATACTTATCCCAACTTCCTTTGAAATCTAGTAACACGTAGTCTTAATAGATCTTGAAGGGTTTGAATAGTCCTCTCCGATTGTCCGACCGTTTGAGGATGGTATCTTTGAACTAAATCAGAACTGCGCTGCCCATAGCTCGCAAGTAAGCTAACCCAAAATCTTGAAGTGAATCTTGGGTCACGATCCGAAACTATGGAGACCTGGCATGCCATGCAATCGCACAATCTCATTCACGTACATACGAGCAAGACGTTCAAAGGAATAAGTTTCTCGTATAGGTAAGAAATGAGCAGACTTGGTTAATCTATCAACAATAACCCAAATCGCATCTATGCCTTGAGAAACTTTGGGAAGACTCAGTAATGAAATCCATTGTAATGTGTTCCCACTTCCATTCAAAATCTCAAGTGGTTGCAATGGACCCTTTGGCACTTGATGTCTCACTTTACTCGCGTTGACAAGTTAAACACCTCGAGATAAACTCGCGATCTCTCTCTTCATATTGTTCCACCAAAATGTATGTCGAATATCATGATACATTTTGGTACTCCTGAGATGGATTGCAAACGGAGTCAGTTGTGCCTCCATCATGATTTTATGCTTCAAGTCGTAATCGTTAGAACGCAAAGTCTAGAGTTGACTCAAGTATTCCTTCTTCATCGATTCTCGCTTCGGAATAAAGACCTTCAGACTTTCTTCTTCATTTGTATCACCCCTAGGTCCGTAGCTTGAGCAGCTTTAACTTTATCGATTAAAGTCGGTTCTACTCGTATATTCGCCATCATTATGTGGGTACCTAGAGTTTTCATCTCCATCTCTATTATTTGTAAGTTATACGAAATGAGTCTTTGACAATATCATACTTGTATACGATCTTCTACTCAACACGTTAGCTACCACGTTCGCTTTTATAGGATGGTATGGTCAGAACATGTGCCGAAATGAGTCTCCTCTTGAGTTCTTCGAAGCTCTTCCCACATTCCTCGCTTCATTCGAATTTTGTATCTCTACGAGTTTGAGTTAATGGAGTAGCGATTTGAGAAAATCTTTCCACGAATCTTCGATAATAACCAACTAAGCCTAAAAGCTACGTATTTTGATTTATCGACTTAGGTTGCTCTCAACTGTGACTCATATCCCAATCTTGGATAACACATCACAATAAAGACCTATCGTTTTACTACCACACGAATATGGCGCCCCTACGGAGAGTTTGGCTTGATGCATTCCACAAAGGAAGTCATAAGATAGAGGCTCGGTATCAACTTCTATAGTTGGGTTTTTAACTCACGAAGTTCAATAGAGCCATTCGATATGAGATTTTAGAAATGGGTTTTTTATCCGGATTTAAAGTCGATACAAATTCAATATCACGCCTCGGGAGTTGGCCAAGAAATTCTTCAGAAATACGTCAGAAATTCACTAACAACAAAAATATCATTCAAATCGACGTATTATTGTTCAAGTCCATAACATGGCTAAGAAAAGCTTGACATTCGCTTTTCAATAAACAAATAGCTTTTTGGTTTGATATATGACGTTGGTGATTTTAGTGGTTTAGTGGTTTGAATTTATGATGACAAGTTGGTTAGGAATATGAAAACTAACAACCTTATTTAAAATAATCAATTTTGGCATGATGGTGGTTAACCAATCAATTCCTAAAATCACATCAAAATCAAGTATCTTTAAAGAGATAAGATCAACAGTAATGTGATAGTGCCAACTTGGATCATGCAAGATTTATAAACTGTAGATGTAACGAAGGTTTCACCCAACGGAGTTTCAACAGATAAATCAAAATCTAATTTCTCCGAGTCAAGTTTAAACGTTGAGCACAAGCGGAGAGATAAAAGAATGGGTAGAAACCCAGATTCAAGAAGGTATAAACTTCGCAAGAATTCAAGATTAGCTTACCCGTGATCACCTCGTTTGGGTTCCTCACGTTTTGGCGATCCACGATAAACGCTTCTTCCAGGAACCGCTAATTTCGACTTATCCGGGACAGCCCTTGGAATCACCACTCCCGCTAAACTTGGTTTCGCTTATAATACAATCTCGAGCGATGTGGCCTTCCTTTCCGGTTGTAACATACCTTGGATTGTTATGGATGATTTAATGATATGTCCCTCCTTCCCGCATTTGTAACATCTAACCGGCGGCCGTTCTCCTCCCCTAGAATTTGTTGTTGGTCTTTGGTCGATGATGTCCCGTCGTTGTTGAATCTCCTCTTTCTAAAATTTTCACTTGACTCACCTCTCTATTATTATGTCCACGATTATCACCCGAAAGTGGTTACCGCTTTGTCCGTATTATTTTCTCCTCCTCATTTGGTTATCATCGCTCGATGATCATTGCCACCGATATGACTCGGTTGTGGTCCCCGGTTGAGTATATTCACTATCTCATTTCTAATAATTGAGCCCCATTTACAACATCCGAATACTGAGAGAAAATTTATGAGATATAAGGTATTGACGAATCTCAGGTTTTAGACCTCTTAGAAACATCCGCGTCATACGTTCCTTATTCTCCACTAAATGAGGTGTAAACCTGGATAACTCTGCGAACTTTGCCTCGTACTGAGACACCGTCATGTTGTTCTGTTCAAGTCTAATAAACTCTACCACTTTCATATGACGAATAATTTCAGGGAAAGTACTTGTCATTGAAAAGTTTCTGAAATCTTTCCCAAGACATATTGAGTGCATCTGGCTGGGTACGCTTTTTCTGATTTTCACCAAGAATCGCTTCACCACGAAACATAAAGGTGGCGAATGGAACCTTCTACATTCCTCCGCATCCCAAGACATCAAATATCTTGGTAATTTGCTTGACCCACGTTTGTGCCTTGATCGGATCCGGCTTTCCATGGAAATCTGGTGGTCCCAACTCCTCGAATCGCTTGGTTTGTGATGCATCAAGGTTGCTTATCATTTCCACCCGTATTTTGTACACGAGTCTCCTAAATCGATTTTGCATGAACCGCAAAAAGTTCCTAAACATTCCATAATTCATCGTTTGCTCGAGAACGTTGTTTACAGGGAGAGTATTGCTTCCCCGATGCACGCTCGTGGTTTGTGACTAAAGGTGTCTCCACGGTCTCATACACTCCATTGTTAACGCTTCTCATTTGCCATCTTAAATATCGCCATAAAACAAGGGTTAATTAAACAAATTAACATGTCACATAATATCCCTATATTATGACCGACCAACAAATAAGCTCTAGTAGGACACACTAGCGAAGGATTTACTCGCTCTCCCTCCTAGTTTCTATTCCCCGATCTCCGCCAGAGATCATATCCCTAAGCTCGATATTAATTGTGACGCCCCCAAAATAGGTATACAACACCCATTTCGAGTCGCCAAATACATGGTACATAAAGCAAACTATAACTTCAATAATACAAATGTCGGTGAAATACGACAATACATATTGTGAGTTTAAATACAAATATTGTATTCTAGACAATATCCACACGCTAAATAAGTCCTCATTACAATTATTCAAACACTATTTTATAAAAATAGTGAGGATCGCTAAAACATCTTCCTAGAACCATCACTCCATACCCCAACTCGATCCTCGCTATGTTTCTCACCTCCGGAGAAGAAAATGGAACAAAAAGGAAAGGTGAGCTCAACTAGCCCAATAAAGAATATTATGACTAAGATAATATACAACAAATTATCGTTAGTCTTCAACAGGAAAAGTCGATAAAATATAATAGACAACAAGTTTTAGATCAACAAATGCAATGAGAATAAAGAATCCATTAAGAGTCACGTAGAGAATGAATTCTACTATCTTCTAAGATTTAAAAGTCCATCATCAATATTTCATCCTCAGAATAACAATCAATATACATCTTTAATCATCTTTGCACTACAGCCAAAGATATTCATTCAGTATCACCCAATTGGTCATGTTCATCTCAACACTGTTTCATCTGCACTACGTGCCAAAGAGATTCATCGATTTAATAATTCATCTTTGCACTACAGGCCAAAGATATTCATTTATATCATCATTTAAGACTGAGGATGATGAAAAATACTTTTAAAGAAACGAATCCAGTGAAACAAAATGACAAGGATTAAGGATTAAGGACTCGTACTTTGTTTTACCCATGTCCAAAAATACCTCAAAAATAATCATATTGGTGTAAAATTCAAGAATGATCAAAACATGGATACAATCAAAGCTAGTATCCAGAATAGATATTTTGGGCAAAAAGAAAATTTTTATTTTTCTATTGAATAGTCGTCAGATTCGTGAATAAAGGCAAGATACGTGAATAAGTAACCTCGATACAACAAGTTCCAAATTTGATAAAAAGTTCACCAATACTTCTAAGATAATGATATTGAAGAAAAAATATCATTTAAGAAGAAAATAATACCCTTACCTCAAAATAACCGTATTTCCCGATTGAATTTTAGATATAGGTCGATGTAAACTCGCACCAGATAAAGCAACACTCAAAGTATACTCACAAGAATAAGCTCGATAATATAGAGAGAGAAAGAGAGAAAACTTTGTCTCTGGTGTGATTTTCAATTCTAACTTAGCCCTCTATTTATAGGAAAATGCTAGAACGCCAAAGGAGACTAAAATAATAAAATATCATTTTCTTTTTATATTTCACACCAACCTTCACCAACTAATTTTGAAAGCCATCACCATCTTTGAACAAAAATATAAATTTCACATGTGTATTCCACACCAACCAAAAAGTGGGGTCGCACCCATAAATTAATAAAAATCATTTTATTCTCCAAACTTCAACAATTCATGTAAAATAGATCAGATCGTAAAATTCAAATCTCGCGACTTTCCATAGGAAATTCCATTATCTACAACTTTGCAGAAGGAAGTTTTTCCAAATTCCAAACGAAATTATCCAAATCCACAAACCAGGCGATTTCACGGTTTATAATCAATTTTCTAAATCAAGAATCAGGTCCACCGACACACAAAATATGTGTTAAACATTTAATGCCACAAAAATATTCTTCCTCCTCATATACTCATATATCCCACATTCATTGTAAAAATATCACCGTTAATATATTATTAAAATAATATATTTAAATGAATTATTTTATCAGAAAAAGATAAAATATTAATTTTCAATAATTGTCACATTAAAAATTTTCTCCATCTATATCCACATAAAATGAATATTTTCTTTATCATAATAATCAATAATTAATTATTTAAAAATAATATTATGTAATCACAAATCGACAACCGTGCCGCTCCTCAGATAGAGGGCTTTCCAATAAGGATTATTCCTTACCTACAAGGCAATTAATTAGGTGACCAAACCTCTCCTTAGACAGAACTTTCTAGACATTGCCAATAATGTTATCTGATAATATTATTCAAATGATATGAATTATTGATCTGATAATGGAAAATACTGTGCGTTGACAATTATTGAAACAATAATAATATAAATATCAACGCAAAGAATTATTGAATCAATAAAATAATGAAGCAGTAATTATCGTAATAATTATTGAGTAGTGCCTTCTTACGCATTTAATCAATAATTCAACAACACTGTGGTAATATCTGTGTGCTACTACTACGCAATTAACGCATATTATTGTATTTTAAACACCAGGTAACCCAACAGTGTTAACGGTAACAATTTATGCCATTATTTATAAAACTCAATCTTTGTCGTTTTTCTTCATCCAACCATTTTTCGTTATGGGGCCCACAAATGACTGCTACCTCGTCAGATGGAGATTCCCGACAAAAAGAATATTCCACGACCAAACGAATATTCCCCGACAATAATGAATATTTTATAACCACTTGCTTATTTTGTAAACTTTGCACATTTTACCCATAACCAAAGCATTATATCAAATTAACCCTTATTAATTTAGAATAATGAATAGAGGAAAATTTAATTTATTTATAATAAGTTGGGGTCTTACAACTACTCCGTTCCCCAGACTCAAATCTCAAATTTATATATTCTCATTTTCTGAAGAGAACAGTGAAAGAAAGGGTGAGCTCAACTAGCCCAGTAAGAAATATTATAACTAAGATAATGCATAATAAATTATCATTAGCCTTCAACAATGTTAAACCGATAAAATATAATAAACATCAAATTTAAGCTGCATAATGGAACCAAAGAATCCATTAAAAGAGTCAAGTAGAAAATAAAATCTACTATCTTTTATGATTTAAAAGGTTTTTCATCATTTGTTATAAATTTGAGACGACAATAAATATTCCACATCATTGAATCACCCTGCACTACTACGGCCAAGGATATTCTTTAAGTATCAAGACCACAATTATCCATGCACTACGGGCAAGAATATTTGTGTATTCATTAATGGTCATGATCATGCCAACAATCGTCCATCAATGCACTACACGCCAATGATGACTTTTAATTTTCACATCATTTGTAACATTACGGTTAATGATTACAACCGAATAATCCTCGGTCATAATCATACCAAGTCCATCTATGCACTACTGTGCCACAGATTACTTTCAACATAATATAAACATGAGGATGATGACAATGATATAAGAATTCAATAAAACAAGTTCAAGAATTAATTTATCCAGAACCAATAACATCCAAACTGTCAACATGACATCGCTTTGTAGAGAGTAAAATTCAAGAATACTTGAAGAATATTTCCATGAAAGGATATTGGATGAAGCGCAAATATCAAGGATATTCCACTAATTTCATGGAGTATAGAAGTCAAAGTTTTAACCAATCGAGTATAATAAAGAATGGAATAACAAAAGAAATCACCATGCATGCGATAGTAATCGCTTGACAGGCGAGTTATTCCAATGTAATAATAAATAACGGAATTGTGTCCGGCGAAACGCATGCAGACGTGATGTTCCAAATGTAATAATAATAAAAGGCGGAACCAGTCCGTAAAAAACATGCATGCATGGATGTTCCAATGTAATAATAATAAAGATTTAAACCAGTCCGTGTAAAACACACGCACAGGATGTTCCAACAGAATAATAGAAGAATGTCACCAAGTATAGGATAAACCACGTATATAGGTTATTCCAATGTAATAATAAGCAATGGAATAACAATGTTCTTTCTTCATGAATAAGAAAGAATAACACCCCTTACTTTAGTAGGAGATTGAATACGCAGTAGAAGGTAAAGAATGTGAATACTCTTCTTCTTTCTCTTATCTCTCTCTATACTTTCTCTCTATAGCTTGAATGAATTCGTGAAAAATAATGAAGCACTAGGCCTCTATTTATAGAAGATTTCTAGCTTAAGACTTGTCATGTGAAAAGGCAAGTGGCTTTTTATTTAGTGATGTGAAAAGAAAAGTGGTTTCGGCGCTCAGTAATGTGTGAAACGACAATTGGTTCGGCCTTTTGTAATGTGAAACGACAAGTGGTTCGACTCTCGTAATATGAAACGGCAAGTGGTTTGACGTCGGTAAAGGTAATTACTATCGACGAAGGTAATTACTATCGACGAAGATAATTACTTATCGACGACGAAGGTAATTACTATCGACGAAGGTAATTACTATCGATTTAAGAGACTCTTAGATGATGACATATGGGCCCCCATAAAATAACCAAACTTACCACAAACGCCTCATAATGCACTCTTTATATACATCAAGGATTGAATAAATATTACCACAAATCATTTTATTTTTAATCAACACATATTTAATCTTTCAACAATTATTAATCATTTATAACTTGTCGCCTCAATTATTGATTTAATAATATAACATATTATATGAGATGATATTGTGACAATAATTGAATCAATAATATAAGAGATATGACGCAAAGAATTATCAGAGTAATAATCGAGTATAATATTGAAGTGACTTCTCACGTAGCCAATAATCAATAGTGTGCTACTACGCAACCACGCCAGACATCGTATTTTTTTACTACCGGGTAGTTCAACAGCTTTTAACAGAACACCTCCGCCGTTATTTTCATAAAGTATTTTGTCGTTTTTTCAATCCGACAATAATTCCGCCATGGGGTCCACTAATGATTGTGTCGTCGCATTTAATATTCCCCGACAAAAAGAATACTCCCGACCAAACGAATATTTTATAACAACTTGCGTACTTTATAAAATTTATAAATATTACCCACAATTATAACATTATATCAAATCCACACCATAATTTTAAAAAAAATTTCAAAAAAATTAAATTTTTATTCATAAAATCTGGGGTCTCACAACGCTAATCAAAACAAATATTTGACTTTATTAAATGGAGTAAGTTTTAGAATTTATTAACACAGAGTTTATAAACTCTAAATCCTAGTTAATAAACTTAAATTCTAGTTAATAAAGTTAAATTCTTATTTTGATTAGCGTATGCGTTTTAGGTCGATTTTGACTTTTTTAATTTGGTCTGTTAATGTTTAAAATGAATAATAGAGATGGTGTATAACCTATAAGAATCAATACCAAATAGGTGTTATGTATCACTTATATATATATATATATATATATATATATATATATATAGTTAGGGAGATAAATCTATATTGCGAATTAATGTATCAAGAGTAGATATTAATAATAATTTTTTAAAAGTATATATAACTCTGACTACTAATATAATAGTGATAAAATTATCGTACTTAAATAGTTAAAAATAAAAGTGTCCTGTCAAAAAAATATTTACGTCAAATTAATTTTAGAGCAAACAAGAAAGTTGTATGAAAATTGATAAATGCACAATAGAAAATAATATTTTTAATTGAAAACTGTCGTTATAGATCCTATATCGACGATTTTTACCGTCACTGTAAGATCCCAAATAATTAATAAATGAAATTTAATTTCCTCTAATTATTATTTTGAAATAGTAAGGGTTGATGTAATTAATGTGGATAGTTATGGGTAAAATACGCAAATATTTCAAAATAAGCAAGTGGTTATAAAATATTCATCATTGTTTTTTGGGAATATTCGTTTGGTCGTGGAATATTCGCATCTTTGTTGGGAATATTAAATTTACTGCCACAAGCAAATGCCATGTGTGTGGGCCCCATAACAAAAAGCGATATGGAGGAAGAAAATGACAAATATAAGTTGTTTAAAAATAACTTGGCAGTAGTTGTTACCGGAATTTATTAATCGTTGGAATACCCGGTGGTTAAAACACAAGAATACGCGTTGTCGAATCCAGAATATTACCAGTATTGCACCAATTATTGACTTTTACGTAAGAAGGCACTACTCAATAATGGTTCTGTGAATTATTGCTCGTTGTTTTATTTTATTGATTCAATAATTGCTGCGTTGATATTTTATGTTGTCGTTGTTTTAATAATTGTCATTACACAAGATTTTTCATTGTCGAAACAATAATTCATATTATCCGAATAATATTATTAGATAACATTATTGGCAATGTCTAGAAATTTCGCTCAAGGAGAGGTTTGGTCACCTAATAATCATACCAAGAAAGAGAAATTCTTATCGAAAGCCCCCTCTTTCCCTGAACCGCTCAGTTGTCAATATTGTGATTCTGTAATATTATTTGTGAATAATTAATTATTGATTCATATGATGAGGAAAATATTGATTTTATGTGGATATAGATGGAGAAAATTTTTAATGTGACAATTGTTGAAAATTGAAATTTATCTTTTTCTGATAAAATAATTCATTTAAATATATATTATTATAATTTAATAATATAATAATGGTGATATTTTTACAACGAATGTGGGATATATGAGTATACGAGGAGGAAGAGTATTTTTGTTGCAATAAATGTTTAAAACATGTTAAACATGTCTGTGGACCCCATTTATCGATCGAAATTTGATTATAAATTTCTAAAATCACCCGTTTGTGGATTTCGGTCAATTTTTGTTGGAAATTTGGAAAAACTTTCTTCCGCAAAGTTGTAGAGAATTGAATTTCCTATAAAAACTCGCGAGATTCGAATTTTCGACAAAAGGGCTATTTATTATGAATTATTGAAGTTCAAGTTCAAATAATTGATTTTGGAAGTTTAAATTATTTTAAATTAGAAAAACGTTTTTATTACTTTTTCTAGAAGGTGGCATGTGGTTATTGAACTGAAATCAGATTTCAAGTGTAAGCGAGAAGATTTATTATATATATTATTATTATATTAAATTTATAACTTTTGGTGTTCTAAGCAATTTCCTATAAATAGTGCTTAGGTTAGAATTGAAAATCACAATTTAAATCAAGTTTTCTCTCTATATTATCGAGCGTATTCTTGTGAGTATTTTGAGTATACTTTGAGTATTGCTATACTACTTAAAGTTCAAGATATAGCTTTATATCCAAGATTCCAGTTAAGATCTTGATCTTTCGAGGTAAGGGATATTATTTTTTTTCAGAATGATATTATTTCTTCAATATCATTATGTTGAAATATTGATCCAAGTTTTTATCAAATTTAGAACTTTTGGTGTCGGGTTACTTATTCACGATACTCAAGACTATTCACGATACTCTAGATTATTCACGAATACGAACGCAAGACTATTCATCGAAAAATAAAAAATTTTCTTTTCGTCCAAAATATCTATTGTGGATACTAGCTTTGATTGTATCCATGTTTTGATCATTCTTGAATTTTACGCCACTATGATTATTTTTGAGGTATTTTTGGACGTGGATAAAACAAAGTACTTAATCCTTAATCCTTAATCCTTGTCATTTTGATTCACCGGATTCGCTTTTTTTAAAAATATTTTCATCATCCCTGGCCTTAAATGATGATATTATTGAATATCTTTGGCCTCAGAGTGCAAAAGATGAATGATTTATGATGAATATCTTTGCCAAGAAGTGCAAAGATGAATGATTTTCGATGAATATCTTTGGCCCGTAGTAGCAAAAGATGAATGATATCTCGATGAATATCTTTGGCCCGCAATGCAAAAGATGAACAGTGTTTAGATGAACATGACTAATCTGGTGAATGTCCTGGGCTCAGTAGTGCAAGGATGAATATTTGATCCCGATATATATTGATTGATGTTACAGGATAAAAATAGGCGATGAACTTTAAAATTCATACATAGAAGATAATAGTTTGCATTCTCTACTTAACTCTTCTAATGAATTATTATTTCATCATGCGAATATTGATTTAAAACTTGTTGTCTATTGTATTCTATTATTATTTTTCCTGTTGAAGACTAACGATAATTTTGTTGTATATTATCTTAGTCATAATATTCTTTTATTGGCTAATGAGCTCACCCTTTTCCTTTTTGTTCCATTTTTCTTCTCGGGAGGCGAGAATATAGCAAGCATTTAGTCTGGGGTATGGAATGAAAGTTCTAGGGAGAGTTGTTTAGTAGTCCTCACCATTGTTGTAAAATAATGTATCAATAATTATGATGTGGATTTATTTGTATGTGGATATTATCTCAGATGGCAATATCTCGTATTTAAACTCAGCTTTACTATTGTAATAATAAAGTTGTAGTTGTTTTTGTACCGTGTATTGACAACTCGAGAATGGGGGATGTAGACCTATTTTGGGGGTGTCACGGTTGGTATCGAGCTTAGGATATGATCTCCGGAGATCGAGGAATGTAACTAGAGGGGAGAGACGAGTAAATCCTTCGCTAAGTGTGTCCTACCAAGCTTATTTGATAGTTGGTCAAGATATAGGGATATTATGTGATATATTGATTTCCTTAATTAACCCTTGTTTTATGACAAAGATTTGAGAATGTCGAATCGAGAATATTAACAATGGAAATGAGACCGTGGAGACGCTCAGATACTCACCAACGAGGAGAAACGCGCAACAGTGGCAATGTTCCTCATGTGAACAACACCAATCGGCGAGATGATGAACGAGGGGATATTTAGAAGCTTTTTTGCGATTCATGCAAAATCGCATTTAGGAGACTCGTGTTCAAAACATAGGAGGAAATGATAAGAATTCACGGGTTGTCACAACAAGCAAGCGATTCAAAGAGTTGGGACCACCGAATTTAAAGGAAAAAGCAGATCCGATCATGGCGTAAACATGGGTCAAGCAAATTACCAAGATATTCGATGTCTTGGGATGCACATTGAGAACAGAAGGTTCCATTCGCCACCTTTATGTTCCGTGGCAGGCAGACTCATCGGTGGGAGTCTCAGAGCGCACTCCATCCACCACACTCAAAGATGTCTTGGAGGACGCTTTCAGAACTATTTAATGACAAATACTTTCCGAAAGTGTTCGCCATATGAAAGAAGTGGAGTTTATTAGACCGGAGCAGAACAACATGACGGTGTCTCAAGACGAGGCGAAGTTTCATAGAGTTATCTGTGTTTGCACCTCATTTGGTGGAGAATGAGGAACGTATGACGCGGATGTTTTTGAGAGATTTGAAACCCAAGATACGTCAAGATCTCATCTCTCATAAATTTTCTCTCTATTCAGATTTTGTTAATGTGGCTCAATTGTTAGAGCGAGATAACGAAGTACGGCCAACCGAGGTACCACAATCGGGATCATACCGAGATAAGTTAATCAACAAAACAACAATAACCAAATGGAGAAAGAAAAAAAGGGACAAAATGGTAACCACTCGGTGGTAATCATGGCCATGAAAATAGAAGAAGCGAGTCGAGGAGGAGATTTTAAAAGAGGAGATTCAACAACGACCATGTGAAGACGATTGTGCGAAAGAAAGAAGTTGGTTCCAAGGAGGAGAGAACGACCACCCATCATATGCTATAAATGCGGAAAAGAGGGACATATCGGTCAACCGCCCACAACAGCCTGTGTATGTTATAATTGTGGAAAGGAGGACATATCGCCGAGATCGCACAGAAGCGAAAAACCTAGTTCAATGGGGACGGTGACTCAAAAGATCGTCCCGTAAAAGTCAAAGTCAGCGGTTCTCGGAAGAAGCGTTTGTTGTGGATCGTCAAAATGCGAGGAACCCAAACGAGGTGATCACGGGTAAGCTATTTATAAATTCTTGTGAAGTTTATACTTTACTAGATCATCGGTGCTACCCATTCATTTATCTCTCCCGCTTGTGCTCAACGCTTAAACTTGACTCAGGAGAAATTAGACTTTGACCTATCTGTGGAAACTCCGTTAGAGAAACTTTCATCACATCCAATCGCTTATAAATCTTGTCTAATCCATGTTGGCACCCTTATCTTACCCGTTGACCTTATCTCTTTAAAGATACTTGCTTTTGATGTGATTTTAGGGATTGATTGGTTAACTACTCATCATGCCAAAATTGATTGTTTTCGTAAGGTTGTTAGCTTTCATATTCCTAAACAACCCGTTGTTCAATTCAAGCAACTAAACCATTAAAATCAATCATCATCATATCTAATCATAAAGCTATTCGCTTATTAAAAAACGGATGTCAAGCTTTCTTAGCCCATGTTATGGATTTGAATAAAGACACGTCAAAATTGAATAATATTCTGTTGTTATTAACTTTCCGACGATTTCTCAAGAACTTCCTGCCTACCCCGTAACGTGAAGTTGAATTCTTTATTGACCTTGAACCCGGGTACAAAGCCCATTTCTAAAACCCCATATCGAATGGCTCCTATTGAACTTCAGAGTTAAAGGTCCAACTACAGGAGTTGTTGGACATTGGTTTCATTCGTCCCTAGTACATCTCTTGGGGTGCTCCTGCTTTATTTGTAAAGAAGAAAAGACGGAGTATGCGACTTTGTATCGACTATCGGGGAATTGAACCATGTCACTATCAAGAATAGGTATCCTCTACCTCGTATTGATGACTTGTTTGACCGGGCCAAGGAGCACAATTCTTTTCAAAATCGATCTTTGTTCGGATATCATCGGTGAAGATTAGAATCGAGGATATTCCAAAGACCGCCTTTAGAACTTCGAGACGGGCATTATGAATTCTTAGTTATGTCTTTCGGATTGACTAATGCTCCCGCGGCTTTCATGGATATGATGAACCGAGTATTCAAAGAGTATTTGGATCATTCGTTGTTGTCTTTATTGATGACATCCTCATATTCCAAAAGCCGTGAAGATCATGAGCACCCATTGAAGTTTCGGTACTCCAAATGCTTCGTGAAAACAAGCTTTATGCCAAGTTAAAGAAATGCGAGTTCGGCTTCGAGGAAGTAGCATTTCTTGGGCATGTGGTGTCAAAACATGGAGTATCTGTTGACGGTGAAAGATGAAGCAATACAAAGTTGGGAGCAACCAAGTCGGTGGATCAAGACGTAGCTTTTTGGCTTTTGGTTATTATCGGAGATTCGTGGAAGGTTTTCTCGAATCGCCACTCCGTTAACTCATCTAACTCTAAGGATACAAAATTCGTTTGGAGCGAAGAGTGCGAGAAGAGTTTCCAAGAGCTTAAAAGGAGACTTATTTTTAAGACCTGCTCTAACAATACAACTGGTTGGATGGATTTGTTATCTCACAAATGATGCTTCGGGAAAAGGGTTAGGATGTGTTCTCATGCAACGTGGGAAAGTCATAGCCTATGCCTCGCGACAACTTAAAGAATATGAGAGGAATTATCCTACTCATGATCTAGAGTCAAGCGTGCAATAAGCCTGCTTAAAGATCCGGAGGCACTATCTATATGGAGAGAAAGTGGAGATATATTCGCACCATAAAAGCCTTAAATATTTCTTCACTCAAAAGAACTTAACACGCGGCAAATGACGTTGGCTCGAGCTATTGAAAGACTACGACCACCACACTATTCAATACCATCCCGGAAAAGCGAACGTGGTAGCCGACGCTGCGTTGAGTAGAAGATCATATGCAGAACGAAAAGCGATGATGTCAAATATACGATAGAGCCAACTTTAATAGAAAAAGTTAAGGTTGCTTCAAGCCACCCAATCCGGAAATGATGCATATGATGAAGAAAGTACAAGAAGGAGCTATTCCTAAGCGAGAATTGATGAAGAAGGAATACTTGAGTCCACTCTAGACTTTGTGTTCCTAACGATTCGATTTGAAGTACAAGATTATGATGGAGGCACACAATACACCATTTGCAATCCATCGGGAAGTACTAAAATGTATCGTGATCTTGACATACATTTTGGTGGAACAATATGAAGAGAGAGATTGCAAAGTTTATCTCAACATGTTTAACTTGTCAACGTGTAAAGGCAGAGAGCATCAAGTGCCTAAGGGACCATTGCAACCACTTGAGATTCGAAATGGAAGTGGGAACACATTACCATGGATTTAGCATACGGGACTTCCCACGGTTTTCAAGGCATAAATGCTATTTGGGTTATTGTTGATAGATTAACCAAGTCTCCGCTTCATTTCTTGCCAACACGGAGACTTATTCCCTGAACGCTCTTGCTCAAATGTACGTAAATGAGATTGTGAGATTGCATGGCATGCCAAGATCCATAGTTTCGGATCGTGACCCAAGATTCACTTCAAGATTTTGGGTTAGCTTGCAAAAAGCTATGGGTACGGATTTAAGATTCGATTAAGATACCATCCTCAAACGGACGGACAATCGTAGAGAGGACTATTCAAACTCTTGAAGATTTATTAAGACTCTGTGGTCCTAGACTTCAAGCGGCGGTTGGGATAAGTATTTACCATTGGTGGAATTCTCCTACAACAACAAGTTTATCGTGCAAGTATAGGTGTGGCCCCATTCAAGCATTATATGGACGAAAGTGTCGCTCTCCGATATATTGGGATGAGGTGGGTGAAGCAACATTGTTGGGACCCGAAAGTTAAGACGTATGACTCACCGAAAAGATCCAAATGATTCGACAACGATATACAAACCGGCACAAGATCGACAAAAGAGTTATGCGGATCTTCATCGAAAGGATGTGGAATTTAGTATAGGGGATCATGTATTGTTGCGTGTGTTGCCCCATGGAAGGAGTTACAAGATTCGGAAGAGAGGAAAGCTCAATCCACGATTTATTGGTCCATTTCAAATTCTCGACCGAAGTAGGAAATGTAGCCTATAGACTCGCGTTACCTCCAAGTATGTCTCGTGTTCATAATGTGTTTCACATATCTCGTATTTCAGTAAATATGTGAAAGACCCGAATCACGTTATTGAGTTAGAACCGGACGAGATACCAAGACTTAACGTATGAGGAAGTACTGTCAAGATCTTGGATAGGAAGGAGATGTCCCTACGACGACGAAGGTCATACCACAAGTTAAAGTCTTGTGGAGAAACCATGCTATGAGGAAATGACCTAGGAGTTGGAAGCAGAAATGAAAGCGAGGTATCCTCATCTTTTGAAACACCGATTCGTACGTCAATTTCGAGGACGAAATTTCATAAGGAGGGAGGTTGAAGATCCCAAATAATTAATAAATGAAATTTAATTTCCTCTAATTATTATTTTGAAATAGTAAGGGTTGATGTGATTAATGTGGATAGTTATGGGTAAAATACGCAAATATTTCAAAATAAGCAAAGTGGTTATAAAATATTCATTGTTGTTCGGGGAATATTCGTTTGGTCGTGGAATATTCAGATCGTTGTGGGAATATTCGCATTTACTGACCAAAATGACCATGTGTGGGCCCCATAATAAAAGCGATTGGAGGAAGAAAATGACAAATATAAGTTGTTTAAAAATAACGGCGTAGTTGTTATCGATTATTAATTGTTGGAATACCCGGTGGTTAAAACACGAATGTCTGGCGTTGTTGAATCCAGAAGACACCAGATTGCACCAATTATTGACTCTTACGTAAGAAGGCACTACTCAATAATGGTTACGATGAATTATTATTCAAAGTGTTTTATTTTATTGATTCAATAATTGTCGCGTTGATATTTTATGTTCTTTGTTGTTTTAATAATTGTCATTACACACGATATTTTTTATTGTCGTAAAACAATAATTCATATTATCCGAATAATATTATTAGATAACATTATTGGCAATGTCTAGAAATTTCGCTCAAGGAGAGGTTTGGTCACCTAATTACGCCGCCAAGAAGGAGAAATTTTATTCGAAAGCCCTCTTTCCAGGAACCGCACTGGTTGTCAATATTGTGATTTCGTAATATTATTTGTGAATAATTAATTATTGATTCATATGATGAGAAAAATATTGATTTTATGTGGATATAGATGGAGAAAATTTTTAATGTGACAATTGTTGAAAATTGAAATTTTATCTTTTTCTGATAAAATAATTCATTTAAATATATATTATTATATTTTAATAATATAATAATGGTGATATTTTTACAACTAATGTGGGATATATGAGTATACGAGGAGGAAGAGTATTTTTGTTGCAATAAATGTTTAAAACATGTTAAACATGTCGGTGGACCCCATTTATTGACTGAAATTTGATTATAGCCTCTAAAATCACCCGTTTGTGGATTTCGGTCAATTTCTGTTGGAAATTTGGAAAAACTTTCTTCCGCAAAGTTGTAGAGAATTGAATTTCCTATAAAAAACTCGCGAGATTCGAATTTTCCGACAAAAGGGCTATTTATTATGAATTATTGAAGTTCGAAAGTCTCAAATAATTGATTTTTGAAGTTTAAATTATTTTAAATTAGAAAAACGTTTTTTATTACTTTTTCTAGAAGGTGGCATGTGGTTATTGAACTGAAATCAGATTTCAAGTGTGCGTAGAAGATTTATTATATATATTATTATTATATTAAATTTTTTCGCTGGTGTTCTAAGCAATTTCTATAAATAGTGCTTAGGTTAGAATTGAAAATCACACCGTAAAGCTGAAGTTTTCTCTCTATATTATCGAGTTTATTCTTGTGAGTATTTTGAGTATACTTTGAGTATTCTTTATACTACGAAAGTTCAAGATATATACTTTATATCCGAAGATTCCAGTTAAGATTGATCTTTCGAGGTAAGGGATATTATTTTTTTCGTAATGATATTATTTCTTCAATATCATTATCTTTGAAATATTGATCCAAGTTTTTATCAAATTTAGAACTTTTGGTGTCGGGGTTCTTATTCACGATACTCAAGACTATTCACGATACTCTGATTATTCACTTAATATCTAAGACTATTCATCGAAAAATAAAAATTTTCTTTTCATTCAAAATATCTATTGTGGATACTAGCTTTGATCAGTATCCATGTTTTGATCATTCTTGAATTTTACGCCACTATGATTATTTTTGAGGTATTTTGGACGTGGATAAAACAAAGTACTAATCCTTAATCCTTAATCCTTGTCATTTTGATTCACCGGATTCGCTTTTTTTTAAAAAATATTTTTCATCATCCCTCGGCCTTAAATGATGATATTATTGAATATCTTTGGCCCGTAGTGCAAAGATGAATGATTTATGATGAATATCTTTGGCCAAGTGCAAAAGATGAATGATTTCGATGAATATCTTTGGCCCGTAGTGCAAAAGATGAATGATATTCGATGAATATCTTTGCCCGCGGCAGCGAAAGATGAACAGTGTTTAGATGAACATGACCAATGGTGAATGTCCTCGCCTCAGTAGTCAGCAAGGATGAATATTTGATCCCGAGATATATATTGATTGATGTTACGAGGATAAAATAGGCGATGAACTTTAAAATTCATACATGTAAGATAATAGTTTGCATTCTCTACTTAACTCTTCTAATGAATTATTATTTCATTGCGAATATTGATTTAAAACTTGTTGTCTATTGTATTCTATTATATTTTTTCCTCGTTGAAGACTAACGATAATTTTGTTGTATATTATCTTAGTCATAATATTCTTTACTTGGGCTAATCGAGCTCACCCTTTTCCTTTTTGTTCCATTTTTTCTTCGGGGAGGCGAGAATATAGCAGAAGATGCAAGTGGGTATGGAATGAAAGTTCTAGGGAGAGTTGTTTAGTAGTCCTCACCATTGTTGTAAAATAATGTATCAATAATTATGATGAGGATTTATTTGTATGTGGATATTGTCTAGATGGCAATATCTGTATTTAAACTCACAGTTTTACTATTGTAATAATAAAGTTGTAGTTGTTTTTGTATCGTGTATTGACAACTCAAAATGGAGAATGTAGACCTATTTTGGGGGTGTCACAGTCACTATACATTTATAACAACACTTTTGATATGAAAATATTAATTTCCAAGTTATATTTCTAATTTGAATGTATACCTATGCTCTCCCTTACACACAGAAGAAGGGTGTAAAAATATGGCCTCACATGGGTATAATTGCAAAAACACATCAAGACTGAATAATTTAACCCCTTCTCCCTACCCATGAACATAACAAAATCTAACTATTATTTCCATGTACCGCCTTCTCTCGATGGGATTGGCCGCTCTAATTTGTTATGATTCTTTTGGTATATTTTCTTTGCTTTTTTCAATAATATGAGCGTACGTACACATATTCATTTACATGCATGCCCCTAATTAATTATTAATTAATGTCCAACTTTATTTTGCTTAGCATAACTCTTGTCACAGTCACAGGAGCTAACCTGGGACGTTTTTCTTTTTTCCTGTTATTACTCCTAACTCTTATACATGTATAGGCTATAGCTAGTCCATGTTTTGCCGTTCATGGATGATATTGGTTAATTGTTTTTTAGTGAGTATGGATGTACGTATGGCTGGGATTAATATGGCCTTTTAGCAATTATATATATCATCAGATAATATATGCATGGCCATGCATGGTCTTTCCCATTTTGTGACAGACCACATGAACTGTCTCTCACTCCATTCTTTGCTCCAGTTAGGCTCACATTTACCAATTATGCTTTCTTTCATTAATAGTGGGTGCTTGTAGTAAGTATTCCCATTCAAAGAAGATGTCAGTATATAATTTAAGTAGATCTGTTAATAGAAATTTTTTAAACCGTCCTTATATTTGACTTATAATTTAAGGAGTAACTGTCTTTTTACAAGAAAAAATTTGTTTCAATTTATTTGTTATTTATAACTTTTTAGAAGAATAAATTATTTATTTTCTTATATTACCCCTAACATCTCTCATTCTCCCAAAAAAAAATTGTCTCTTATATTAATAATTTTCAACTTTCCATAAAGGTAGTGATGAAATTTCATACAAATTTTAATTTTTAAATAATAATATTATTAAATTACTTTCTTAATTTATGTGCATGAAAGATAAAAAAATACTAATTATTTTGGAATCAAGGGAGTAAAAATTTATTAATTACTGCTAAAGGTACAACCACTACTGTTTAAGTTCTTTATTTATTTTTTTCACTTTTTTTTAACGGGTTGTGTAGAAGTAGTGTATGAATTCTCACTGCCTTTTATTCATTTTTTTTATAAAAAAATTGGTCTTGGTTGTTGTGTGCAGAATTAAAAAGAATGGAAAAGAAAGGGAATTAAAGTAGGTACGAGATATAAGAGAGACAATAGGATTGGAGTTTGAAAGAGTTTAAACAATTATATATATATATATATATATATATATATATATATATATATATCAACAAGAATCCGGATCTTTGCTTAACTAGAAAGTTGATGTGGAGTGTTCAATCAGCCGGGGCCTACTAATCTGGTCACTTATAAATCAATAATTATGGAGTAATTAGATCACCCATAAAACCTCATAATTCCTAATTATATATTTATATATATCGTCTTCTTAATTCTATTAAAAGCTAGCTAGGGTTAATAATATTAAATAATTGAAGCTCCTTTCACCCTATTCTTTACCGTATGGTAGTATGAAACAGCCAGCCAGCCAGCCAACTTCTACCATTCTTTTCTTTTTTACTTCTTAAATATCTAGAGAATTATATAACCAATAAATAAATAAAATAATAATATTAAAAGTAAATAAAATAAAAAATAGTGGGATCAACGTACTGATAATTCTGAAGACAACATGATTCACTTATAACAATGATCAGAAGGAGGACTTGTCGTCATATTTGACCTGTTGATGTAGCCTGCAATCATCTACTACATACATATTCCCATGGTTTTAACAATATTTAAATTAACTCAAATTTGTCCCGGCCCTTTCATTATTTAATTTCTCTTTGATTGTGCAACTGCTCGTTATAAACTGATTATCATAAATACTCCTCTTTTAATTTTCTCTTTGATGAAATGGGTGATCAGTACCAAAATTAATGTAATTAGTTAGGTAACATATATAATTAGTTATGAATTGCATGAGTATTAATACACCATTTATGGAAAAATATTCCATGTCTACCAAATAAATAAATAAATTTTATTAATAGACTAAAATATAACAATTTTTATTTTATATATATATTGCAGTGCAATCAATAAAACATGAAGTGCATTTATTATTAATTGTCCTTGTTGTGTATCAGTCTCAACTTGAAAAATGTTTTAAAGGTATGAAATATTGTTGAGCTCTTCTAGGTGAATATGAAAATTGGATAAAAATGTATTTAAATTTTATTTATTTATATTTTTATCTATTATTAAGGGGCCAAATCAAAATATAAATAAATAAAATTTAAATACACTCATGTTCAATTTTTAAAATTTTTGACTATTGTTTACCACTACTTATTATAATTGTTTATATATACACGAGATTAAATATTTTTGAGTCGCTAGAGAATTACGGTAACATTTTAAAATACGAAATGAGTCTTTCCAGACCCACTTACATGTTACAAGTGATTATAATAGTACGGATGAAAATTCCCCTCACGCCCTCACACGTGTCAAATAAAATAGGAGGAGAGATATTAGAGACTAAAAGGGACCCACAAATGATTTAGGAGGCCTGAATATTGGCACAACTTTGTTGACGGATAAGGTTTCTACATGTAGTTTTGTTCTTCTTCTCTCTTTTTAAAAAACATAAAATTAATTCTTCAAATTTTCATTATATTTTTCTCACTATTAAAATATAATATCAAATTATTAAAAATATAAAAACTTATCTACTTGAGAAATTGAGGCAATTAATTACTAATAAATTTATAATTATAAAATTTGGAAGAAAATAAGAATTATTTTGAGATTGCGTTATTGGCTCCTTGGTTTACGGCTCGGCCATCCATGTTGCCTAATTTTCCTCGACTGAATTTACTTTGTTTTTTCCACCTATTCGTCCGTTAGTGCTTTTACTTTTTTAAGGATCGCCATCTTTGACTATGAGACTAAATAAAAGCAGCAGTAAGTAAACATATCTTATGCTCATTTAACATTACCATCAATTGAAAATCTGATATAAGGACTAGACTTGGCAATTTCATTTATAAATTGGTGAGTTAAATCAAATTAATTAGAATTATTTGGTTGGTTAACTATTTAAAATTATTATTGGAGTTTGAGAAAAATAATAATTAAAACTGCAAAAGTAATTTTAATATTTATCATGCACAATCTCAAAAATGTAGTTTTATTTGACTTTTGATATTTTTTTAATTTTAAAATTATTATTGGGAATTGAGAAGATAATTCTCAAAATAAAATAAATTTAATCTCTTATTTAAAATAATTGAGAAGACAATTTTTAAAGTGAAAATAAAAATATTAAGAATATTAATTTTTATTTAGACCTTTTATGTGCGCGTAGTTGATTTTTGCTAGTGTGGAGATTACTTTTTCTAATAAAAGCAATACTACTCCTATATTTTAAGGTTACTTTATGTTGGGATTGAGGTTTCCAAAGAGAGTAATAACTTGCATTTAACACCAAAGTTTTAACTCAATTCATGGACCACAATAAATAATTTGCACTCTCTTCTCGACGTATACATATATGGATGAGAATTACTTCTACCGTATGTATATATATATACATATACATATATATATACAGAACCGATCAGGTAAGGGCAGGGGTGTTTATTTTTTTCGGTTTTTTTCGGTTTTTCGATTTTTCGAACCGGTCGGTTCGGTATAAAAAAGAGCCGATCCGGTTCGGTACAAAAAAAACGATATATACCGATTTTTCAGATCTGGATTTTTGTTTTAGCGTTTTTATGGTTCTAAGAAAACCTAACCTAATCGATTATCTAGGTTTTCTATTTTTTTATTTTTATTAATAATAATAATAATAAATAATGATTATAATAATAATAATAATAAAATAATGATTATAATAATAAAAATTATAATAATAAAAATAATAATAATAATAATAATAATTATATTAATTTTCGATAAATCCCAGAGTCAACCCAGATCGCTTTTGCTCGCAGATAATTTAGCATTCTGCAGATTATCAGATTAAGATTTAGGCGGTTTTTTTTGATGCGATTACGGTGCGGTTGATGCTCTGCATCATCCGAGTTCGATCCGGTAAAAATCTAAAAATACTCTAGTAGGTTCTCTTATTTTGTTAAAATATGGACCTTTTTTTTTGTTTTTTTAAAACAACTAAAAAATATTTAATATTTTATGGAATCGAAATTTTTCATAATACAATATTTTTGGGGTGATTTGGATATCTATACCAAAAAATGGTGGTACAGTCTGCATAGACTATACAGACCTGTTTTGTTATACGTATCCAAATTACATTCAAAACACTGTATTATGAAAAAAAAATCAGTTCCATAAAATATTAAACTTATTTATTTATTTATTTAAAAAAAATCAAAAAAAAAATCCAGATTTTAACAAAAGTAAGGAGTTGTTTTACAGAACCTGGACCTATATATATATATATATATATATATATATATATATCATTATGAATTTATTTTACAATTCATAAATATCAGGACATATTTTGTTTTGAGGAACTAGATTATACTTCCTCTAGTTAAATAAAAGTTAATTATGTCATGCATGTATGGGGGAATTAATTTTGTGGAGCGACATATATTCAATTTTTGACTATTTTAGATTAACATTCTTATTTTTGATAAACTAACTATTACCATTAGAACTCTATTTTGATGAACTAATTAATACTAATATATAAAGTCAGTAAGATTGATCCATTTAATTTGAAAAACGAGTGAGTCAATCCATTTGAATTCATTCGTTGAATCCGTCTTTCCTCCATGCTCTTTAGCTAGCTTTTCCAATTCTTTGTTTCTTCTTATTCAGTCTCATCAAATTAACCCTCCGATCCCCCCTTCTCTCTATAAGTTCATGTTTCATCGATTAAGACTAGAAGAGAACTTATTCCCACTCTTCTTCTCCACGGGTATGTGGTATTTTCTTCATTTTCTCTCTTTTATTGTGTAATTGGGCTAGATTTATTGTTCAAATTAAAATGATTATGTCTAAATGTTTTAGGGATTTGGTTTAATTTATGGATTTTGTTCTTAATTATTGATTAATTTAAAGTTCTTATGACTAATTATTTAGGGTTTTTGACTAATTTGAGATGGAACTTGCGTCTTATAACTTTTAATTTAGTTGTTGAGCTACTATTTCTATTTCATTTGGTTTAATTGTTGATATTTATTTCATTTAGAAAACAAATACGACATAGTTACCCCTTCCCAAATTGAGAGATTTTATAAAGACCAGTTTGAACGAGTAGACAACAGGTTTTTGGCCAACTTCATAAATAGGAATAGAAGATGACGTAACCAGGCATTTCCTTCTCAATGATAAGTGTTGTGATTCCTTTTGAGCCAACAATCATATCTCTTTCCACATATACAACTAGTGGTCAAAAAATTCGGTTTTTCAGTTTTTTATCGAATCGGTACCGGCGGTATCGGTTTTTCGATTTTTTTATACTTTTCGGTACCGATAATTAAAATTTTGAATTCAATAAATACCGAAAAATCGAAAAAAAACCGAAAAGATCATAAATAATATGGAGCAAGTTTTCATGGGCTTGCTCACTCACCTTGCCTAAATTTAAAACTCGGACAGGGCCCAAGTGTAAGGATAATTGCATTGTAGGGAGAAAGGGGACATAATGATTTGGGCCAGATGACAAATTATCACTTTAAAAGAGATGGGCCAAGCTTAAGCACATATTTGATATATTCCTTGTACGTATATCCGAAGATATAATTAATCTCAGAAATTCATATATTACTCCATCGGAATTTTGAACCACTGGACATTAATGATCTTTAGGCCTGCTCAATCATTTATTAGCTCCTTAGGTTCAAAGTTCCATAGACTTGTTTTATTTTTATATACCACTATATAATTAAAAAAAATATATTTAATTATTACGGTATAACCGAAAATCGAACCAAAAAAATCGGTACCGACTTTGTACCGAACCGGTACCGAAATCGGTTATTCGGTATCGGTACCGGTTCTTAATTTTCCGAGTTTTTCGGTTCGGTACCGGTTCGATTTTTTACCGATAAGCACCCCTATTTACAACCTCATAATTATTCATATAGATAATAAGCCTAGAACCGAAAATGTGTATAATTTACTTGCAAGTGTCTTGTACTAGCCTAGAAACCAAAATATGTAATAGTAGTATAGTACTGAACTCAACAAATTATTAAGAATGATAGATATATGTATCTATCCCTTTTGAGTTAAATGGATCAATTCTATATTTCATAGCACTGGAAGGTACCTGTAGAAAACTTAGATTCGATGAATTGATTGCAGGATTGAGAGTCAGGAGAATGACTGAGAGTATTACATAATTCTTCTGGTGTAATTGGATTTTTACATATAGACGTACACACTAAACTGTAATGTCTCATATATTTGATGTGAGATGTTAAGAAAATGTATGGAACAAAATGCATTATGATTATAGGTCATACACTCTTTTGTTTTTTTGTACCTAGGATAATAATAGAGAAACGTCGAATGACTACGTTTTTCTTTTTCTTAAGCACATATATAACCATGTTAAAACCATAATTCAAAACACAATTCTAAATGCTTATGAACCCTTAATAGCTTGGTTAGGTGCAGCTGAAATTTATGGATAATTTATACTGCTTCAGTTCTCAGGTGAAGATATTGACATTCTTTTTAGTTATCTATTTTTCATCACTTTTTTTATTTGTTTAACATCTGTTTGACATGTATTTTGTAGTATGGTTGTTTAATCAGTTTCTCAAAAAGGTTGATGATTTAATAAAGTTGTTTGCGATCTTATGCCTCTTTTAATTGTATATATTATATTATGTATGCTTATATATGTATATATAGAACACTGATCAGGTCCGGACTCCCGGATTTTTTTAAAATCCGAACATTTTTTTTTTTTTTAAAACAACTAAAAAAAAGTTTAATATTTTATGGAACTGGAATTTTTCATAATACAAGTTTTAAGGCGTGATTTGGATACATATAACAAAAACATGTATGTATCAGACTGCATGCACTGCTTTTGTTATATGTATCCAAATCAGGCTCAAAACACTGTATTATGAAAAAAATTCAAGTTCTATAAAATATTAAACTTTTTTTTAGTTGTTTTAAAAAGTCCAATTTTAGTATATATATGAGTCCTGATTTGGATCAGGACTCTCTCTCTCTCTCTCTCTCTCTCTCTATATATATATATATATATATATATATATATATATATTAATGTGTAGATGCTTGCTATTAGATTCTATTGATGCAGACATTTGTGTATGTTGATCTTTATTGGTAAAATGTGTACATTACATGTTTGATGAAATGCTAAAATAAAATATTCCTTGGTATTTCATAATACCTAGAATGTATACTAATATAACAATCTTTTGATTGTAATATCCAAAATTGACTTGAAAAAGTTGATCTTATAATTTGAAAGTGATCGAGTAACTAATGTTGAGGTCGTGTTAGTAGCATTTACGTGTTTGGGACATGGCTGAATCATGTATTACTCTTATCATATCCACCGTTCATCCAATCAGACTACTGAACCAAAATAATTGACAAATTTTCAACGAATAGCCACAACCACCATCACTGGAAGAAAAACTAAAGAAGATGTATAATTGGTATTACTAGTTGATAGCCCGTGCAATGCACGGGCTAGTTTGAATAACGGGTTATATAATTTATTAAAATTACAATGAGAAAAATGTTTTTTTTATAATAAGTTATTTTTATATAAACTTTTCAATATATTTTTACATGACATGAGAAACAAACATTTAACAACATTCAATTGCTCAAAGTCGATCACGGACAAATTGCTATCTTCCTTTCACAAAAGAGCTACTTAATCTAAGTCCCATCGAAACCCATAATCTAAGTCCCAACACTCTGATGCACAACAATACAATCTACTATCTCCTATAATCATCAACAAATAAACTTAAAAAGACCATTCAAGTATCAATATTGTAAGTGAGAGTGTGAGACTTACCAAGTATTAGAAAAAAATCAAAAATAAGTAACCAAAAGAAATACCATTTAACTTAACCTGTTAAAATAAATCAATATATATATATAAATACAGCACAACCCCTAATTTGAAATCAATTGAAATGATGACATCATCAATGGGAAAAATAGTTGAGTTCACTCTTAATTAATTAAGTGAGTTAACTCACTTAATTTAATAACTCATCTATTCTTCTATTCTTATATATAAATACACATAAATGATGATACACATAAATAATTTTTTTATTTTTATTTTCTCTTCAATAACAATATATAAATACACATAATCAAATCAATTGCAAAAATCAAACAATAATAGAAAATCAAACAATAAGAACGAAAAAAAGTCTTAACAATAAAATGAAAAAAAAAAAACTAAACTCAATCAATATAAATACACATAATCAAATCAATTGCAAAAATCAAACAATAATGGAAAATCAAACAATAAGAACGAAAAAAAGTCTTAACAATAAAAATGAAAAAAAAAACTAAAGGATAAAAATGGTCCTACAATCAATATATCAATATATCAATATAAATACAGCACAAGCAATTGATTTCAATCAATTAAAATCAATTTATAACTTTATTTTCAAATCTTCCAAATTTCAAATCAATTTATCCTTAACTCAATCAATTTTAAATACATGTGAAAATATTAGTTCCCAAATTAGTAATATAATTAATGATTTATTTAATCGATCAAAATAGATATAAATTTTAATATATATTTTTTAAAATTTAATAAAAAATTAATTACTATTTAATGTGAGGGTAGTATAAAAATTAATTAATTAATATTTTTAAAATTAACAATTAACAAATACTAATAAATAAATAATTTTTAGTCTTTAAAATTTAGTTAAAAATGAATGAAGAGGTAGTACCTACAAAACGGATAAAAAAAATATTGACCATTCATCTTCCCATTCAAAATTTAATAAAAAAATTAATTACTATTTAATGTGAGGTAGTATAAAAATTAAGTAATTAATATTTTTAAAATTAACAATTAACAAATACTAATAAATAAATAACTTTTAGTCTTTAAAATTTAGTTAAAAGGAATGAAGAGTGTAGTACTACAATACTGGATAAAAAATATTGACCATTCATCTTCCCATATAAATACAACACAAGCAATTGATTTCAATAAATTGAAATCAATTGAAATCAATGCAAATGATTTCAATCAAATGAAATCAATTAAAATCAATTTATAACTTTATTTTCAAATCTTCCAAATTTCAAATCAATTTATCATTAACTCAATCAATTTATATTATTATATTATTATATATCAATATATCAATATAATATAAAGATAAACAATTGATTTCAATCAATTGAAATCAATTTATAACTTTATTTTCAAATCTTCCAAATTTCAAATCAATTTATCCTTAACTCAATCAATTTTAAATACATGTGAAAATATTAGTTCCCAAATTAGTAATATAATTAATGATTTATTTAATCGATCAAAATAGATATAAATTTTAATATATATTTTTAAAATTTAATAAAAATTAATTACTATTTAATGTGAGGTAGTATAAAATTAAGTAATTAATATTTTTAAAATTAACAATTAACAAATACTAATAAATAAATAAATTTTAGTCATTAAAATTTAGTTAAAAATGAATGAAGAGGTAGTACCATACAAAACGGATAAAAAATATTGACCATTCATCTTCCCATTCAAAATTTAATAAAAATTAATTACTATTTAATGTGAGGATAGTATAAAATTAAGTAATTAATATTTTTAAAATTAACAATTAACAAATACTAATAAATAAATAACTTTTAGTCTTTAAAATTTAGTTAAAAAGGAATGAAGAGTGTAGTACCATAATACGGATAAAAAATATTGACCATTCATCTTCCCATATAAATACAACACAAGCAATTGATTTCAATCAATTGAAATCAATGCAATTGATTTCAATCAAATGAAATCAATTTATAACTTTATTTTTAAATCTTCCAAATTTCAAATCAATTTATCCTTAACTCAATCAATTTATATTATTATATTATTGTATATATAAATACAAAGACAAATTTCTTAACTCAATCAATGAAAATTGAAATCAATTTCAAATCAATTAATCAATCTGAATCAATTTATCTTTAACTCAATCAATTTTAAATCAATTAATCAATTTGCCTATCCTTAACTCAATCAATTCAATTGAAATCAATTTGACAATCAATTTCAAATCAATTAATAAATCCGCTTCCAAATTTTAAATCAATTTATACTTAACTCAATCAATTTCAAATCAATTAATCAATTTGCCAATCCTTAACTCAATCAATTTCAAATCAATTGAAATCGATTTGATTTTTAACAAAGTTAGTCATACATGTAAGTTATGAAAAGGAAGAGTCATGAACATTAACATTTAAAATATATTTATTAACATTCATGAACATTAGTCATACATATAAGTTATGAAAAGGAAGAGTCATGAACATTAAGATTTAAAATATATTTATTAACATTCATGAACATTTAAAACATCATTAAAAAAAATAATTAAAAATCCGGAAAAGGAAGAGTCATGAACATTAAAAAATCTTTAATAAAATCATTAAGTATATGACTTCTCACTAAACGATTATAAATGAAAATTTAAATACATTTAATAAAAAATACTACTTATCATAAGATTTCACCCTATAAAAACCTCATACTACACACAAAAGTACTCTACATCTACATTTGTTTCACTTTATATGTAAGCTTTGTCAATAAAAAATGGTATTTGTGCATCTACTATTCAGTTTAATTTCAGGTTACTATTGGCAAACATATTGTACATTACTTAGGCATATTGGATTTCTTTTTGATTCTAGAGATTGTGCAGAAGAGGTTTCTTTGGGGTGAGGCTTCTTGCGGAGGTTGATGATGAAATTGAGGATGATGATGATTTGTCTTCGAGTCATAGAGATGATTATACAATAAAGGTCATATTAACAAGAAAGTGAGATGGGATCAATTTGAGCCACTGGACAAATTGTCAACACTACAGCTATATTGCTTGATGAAGAGGTAGTATTCTAAATTTTATATTACTTCATAAATAAATATTACCAAGAATTAAAAGTTGTTATCTTATAAATAGATTATTTATCTTATATATATTATGTGTGAGGATAATCACATGATGCTCATTTTGAGATTCAACCAACGAAAGCACAATACATCAAAAGATTGAACGAAGACAACGCATACATTATCAAAAGATTTTACATGTAGATATAAAAATAATGTATTATAAAACAATATTCTTCTCATTGTAATTTTAATAAATTATATAATTTGTTATTCAAACTAGCCCGTGCGTTGCACGGGCTACCAACTAATTTAAATAGTTTCAAACATCAAAAGTATTAACAATTTTAGAGGAACCAAACAAATTTAAGCAGCTTAAATCACAGACTAATTTCATGCCCAATAATTCAACAACAAAAATATAAATTTACTCTCTGACGAATTGTTCGGGCTTCTTGATAACGAAATTATCCACTTAGAACTGTTGTTTCCTTCTAATTGCTCAATCTTCATTGCTTTTTCTTTTTTTCAAAACTACTTTTGAGATGGAAATCTAAGAAATACAATAAACAATGTTCACCATAAGCTGCAAGTTTCTAAGCTTTCTCATTCCAAAGCAATGCATGTTTTAAAAAGTAAATTATGAGAAAAATAATTTGGTATAATCCATTTGACATGTATTAATAAAACCATATTTATTTACGTACCAAGGAACAATTGACATAGATAAAATAATCTAGCAAAAAAAAAATAAAATATAATCCACATAGATAAAAAATTGAAGCTTCACTTAAAAGAACCTATAATATAAACCTTCACAAAAACAATGTAATCAAGCGACTCTCGCGATATATCCAAACCACAATTGAAACAACATCAATATAATTAAAATAAACATAGTTGCAGAGTTTATTAATTAGAAAAGGGGGTCCAAATGCGTATTATAAGATTATTTGATTCTTCAATATCACGTATATACCACATTATAAATAGCTCCATATTTAGAGATGGAGAAAAGTCGCCAAGACACCAACCATATAGATATATCGCACTTTTTCCCATATTTACAATTTCCACGACTCAAAAGTTGCAAACTATCTCACCTTCCTCACAACTCCACCACCACTTCCTCCTTGGGACCTCGCCTCAACATTGTTCAAATTGGAATTCTCCTGGCATATTCGAATGATCATCTGCAAATCCATGTGGTCAGCTTGAAGATGCAGCATCATTGCCCTATACGCGATCGTTGTTGCTATCATTGTTATTCTTCTTAAATGCAATGCAGATGACAATTCTCTGTTTAAGTCGGGACATGTATATCTCGCTACACTCTGCGCCGCCTCCAATGAAAAAAACAAACCTTCAGTAGTTTATTGTTGTTTGCATTCGAATTCGATGGCCCTAATCTTTGAAACACACGCTTACTTTCATCAACATCCATCCATTATTATATATATATATATAACTCAAGTCAATACGTATAAAAACAAAAATAAAGACTCAACGAATTATTGCTCTATTTGAATGTGAAGAATTATGTGAATAAGATGTGATCATCAGAATAAAAAGGTCGAGTGACCGAGTTTGATAGTAATTGATTGGATCAAGTGATTTATTACAAAATATGGAAGCTGGTGAGATTATATAGTGCATCGGTGAGTATATATATATATATATATAAGTGGAAGAATGAGAGGGGGAAGTGGAAGTGGAAGTGGAAGTGGAAGAAGAAACTGAAGTGAGGAGGAGAAGAAGAAGAGGAAGAGACAAAAATTAATATAAGATTGATTTGAATTCAATTGATTAAAAGATTAATTAATTGATTTGAATTTGATTTGATTGAAATTGATTTGGAAGATAGGCATGAAATTGATTTCAATTTATTGAAATCAATTACTTGTGATGTAAATTGGTTTCAAATTGATTTGAAAAAATATCAAATTGATTTCAAAATATAACTTTTGCTATATTTATATACTAGGGTAAACCCGTGCCTCCGGCACTACTAATACTCGTATAATAAAAAATATGAGTTACAATGTTTAAAGAGTATATATTTAATAAAATTTTGTTGTAAATAAGAAAATTTCTAATCAAGATAGACATCTCATCCCAAAAAATAAAGAGGTCAAGAATTTACCACAAATTGTATCTACATACTCATTATTTACAAATCGAGACTGGCAAGAAAAAATGAATTTGTTAAGGAAACAACTAAAGCCAACATCCACATTCACTCAACAATAAATTTGACCTAGGCCAGTTAACTACATTTATTAAATTCGAAACAATCCCAATGCCAATGACCTTCATATTTTCTTAAAGCACATTTAAAAGCACTTCTCTTCACCTATATGCTATTGATTCCCTTCATTTAATTTGCAATTTTAAATGGAACACGGATTAATTAGTAAAACTATTTTAAGCACAATAAATCATACAAATATGTCCATGGAATACCAGTCGCTGATACATTAATAGGTAAAAGCATTGTTGCTATGAAATACCATAATGATACCCACTTATTTAAAAGGTTCATGTGAACCAAATTGGTTTGGAGCTCCTTTGCCTGATTAAATAAAAATTAAAATAAAATAAGAACTTCAAAAATAATTGACCCAACCGCAAAAAAAAAGAAGGTAAATTTGGTCAAACATATGGCCAAAAAAATCATCTGGGCCATCGCAAATTTTAAAAGCTAATTAGTATACATCGATTTTAAAATTTTTTTGCAGAGTTTCGTTTAAAAATAGATATTTAGACAAATCTAAACCTATCTATAAAACTTACAATCATCCATACATATCCAAACCACAAAAAAAAAACCCATCATTTAATACCCAAAACCATCATATCATGCGAAATTAATACATATTCAATAATCAACGATCCAACCACCAAAATATCGTTTAAGAATTACTAATTTCAAGAAATTTCGCAGAAGTTTCCTTTAAAATAGATATCCAAAAATCTAAACCTGTTTAAAAAAAGCTTACAATCATCCATACATATCCAACCACCAAAATATCAATTAGTAGCTACTAATTTCAAGAAATTTCTGCAGAGTTTCCTTTAAAAATAGATATCCAAAAATCTAAACCTGTTTAAAAAAAGCTTACAATCATCCATGCATATCCAAACCACCAAAAAAAATATCATTTCAATCTCAAAATCATTATAACAATGTATAATTACCCAACTTTACAAAAGACGGAGAACAAAAATACATATATGCAGAGAATAAAGAAACGACATGTTGAGCACCACCCTTTACTTTACATCTTACACCAAATATATTTTTTACAACTTACACCAAGTATACTTCAATATATACCCAAAAATACATATAATAACATTTACCTTGTAGATCCGTCAAGCTTTACCATGTCTTGTGACATAAACCTTTGAAAAGAAAGGCTATCCATCTCTAACGTCCACTACTACCAACAAATATTGTTTGTAACAAAAATCTGTTATTTATAAGAGAAAGCAAAATGTTAGTAGTATCGTAAGAACGAAACAATTGACACGTGATTACTTGAATACGATTTAAGAATTATAAAATACACATAACCCTGTTAGCTTTTCTCCACCCTCGACTTGTTGTTGAATGAACATGTTTCCATTCAATAGCAATATCATCCCAAGACTGCAAAAATTGAAATGAATCACTTAGTTATATCAACAAATTAAATAATCTACTTGGAAATTGATAACAAAATATAATGAGAAGGATATATGTACAAATTGATCGATTCAGGTGCAAGTAAAAGTAAAACATAAGTTATATATAATAAGCATATTATAGCTCAGCCAACATAGACAAACTTATTATGTTAACTGCGATGATCAAGCTTCTCAAATTTGTTCTTCACACATACACACACACATATATATATATACTCGTATGTTATCTCGAATGGTTTTTTCAGAAGATATGTTATCTCGATGTTCATACATTACTAAATCATGTATTCAAGAGAGCTAAAGCAGAATTTTTATTCAATTGGAGGCATCATACTCTCGAAACATTATCGATTTGCTTTACAAAGAAAAAAGCAAGGAAATATAAACCAAATTTATGCAAATTAGAAAATGAGTAACTTTTACGAAGGCATCATCTGTAAAATAAGTTGACAAATGTATCACGTGGATAAGAAAACATGAGGTTGTATGTGTAATATTCGGTATTGTAATTTGAGTACCTGTACTTCATGTTTTTTAAGACTCGGCTTGATCAACTAAAAATATTGTATTACACCCTACAATAATTGATGGGGCTTGCTATTTATATAGGGAAAATTGTTAGTCCTAGAAAGTTCAATTTCACATAACTGTAGGACTCACGTAACCTGATTAGGAGTCTTGCTAGCATATGCCATAACTACAATGATGCCACAACTTATTCAAGCATCAGTCTCATTTATAACAATTAGCAAATATTCAACTATTCAACACATATATAAAGACAATATTTGTTTTGGACTTGTCAGTTAATTTAAAACTTTTATCAGTCAATTCAAAACATATCAAGACTTTTATCGTAAGAAGACCAATAATGCACGAAGATAAGAAATGATACCTCAAACATATAAAATTATAACAAAACTTCAGGATAGACGATATTTGTCGTGGACTTGTCAGTTAATTCACGAAGAAGTATGCATAAGCGGGAAGAACTTGTGCATCTTGACAGAGCTACATATAGTTGACCGTGACTAAATACTGGCGTACGTAAATCTACCCCAACAAATTTGACAGACTGGCCCTGTGATTTATTCATTGTCATTGCATATGCTAACCTCACTGGGAATTGTCTTCTCGTCATTTTAATACTTAACTCAGACGAAGAAGGAGTCAAAGAAATTCTGGGAATGAATACCAAGTCTCCATGCTTATCACCAGTTAAAATCTGTGCTTCAAGTACTAAAGCACCACACTTGACTATGATAAGTCTAGTACCATTACAAAGGCCATCTTTCGGTGCAATGTTCCTTAAAAGCATTACTGGACAACCCTCTTTTAAATCTAATTTGAACGGTGGTAGTCCAGGGGGATTGAGTGTGTTCAAATATTCATTGGGGTACCGATGCATAATAGTCCAATCCACATCATCATCTTCAACCATTTTGTCGCTAAATATAAGATGTATGTCTTTTCCTAGGAAAAATCGCCAACGCAGCCTAGGTTGATATCATTGACATCATCATTTCTAGCAGAGATAAATTGCGCTTCTTTTAAGAATTCGGGAGTGACCTTACTTGGCACTTCTAGCTCTGGGTAGATGATCGAGATAAGATTATCTACACAATAACGAAGTATTAGTAAATTATTATATATTCTCAATGATATATAGATGTCAATATGAATAAAGATACAAATACTCAAACCTCATTAAGAAAAGCCGAGAAATCAAATAATAATGATTGGTCATCGTGCAAGCGCATGTTAACTTGTAATGTCAAGACATGTATATCTTTCCAAAGCAAAGAACGTCGTAGTGATGCTGCCACTATATGCTCACGAAGACCTCTAGGTATAACTGGAAGAATCTGCCTAAAATCTCCCCCAAGAACAACAGTAACACCTCCAAATGGTTGGGAGTTATCACGAATGTCTTGTAAGGTTCGATTAACTGCTTCAACACAATGACGATGCTGCATTGGAACCTCATCCCATATAATTAGTCTAGCCTTCCGAAATAATTCCGAGTGTGATGATTGCTTCGTGAATCCACAAACTGAATTTTCTAATACGTTAAGTGGAATGCAGAATGTTGAATGTGCAGTACGTCCCCCATGTAACAAACCAGAAGCAATTCCAGAGGATGCTACTGTAATTACTATATCGCATAAGGAACGACATTTTTTGGCAACTGTATTGTAGAGAAAAGTCTTTCCAGTTCCTGCACCCCCACTCAGAAAGAAGGTTGTTCCTCTATTTTCATAAACAGATGAAATGATTGCATTATAAGCCATACTGTCGACCTTCATTCAAAGAGATCAATGTTTTCTTTGGACATTTATTTTATCAACTTCAAGTCAGAATCGCCTATGTTCCCATATAAGTCGATCACAACAATAATTCTCCAATTAGCATATGGCAGTGGCATTGGTGGGTAATCTGATAAGCTCTTCCCCGACTCTTGAAGCAAAAGATTAATAAGGTATAAACCATAATCACAAATTTGAGCATTAGTAGGAACATCAATGCCATAACATGTACTTATTTTGTGTGATAAATCATCACAAATATGCATAGAAAATTGATTCCACAACGCTTCTGGATTTAAAGGAGAGCATTGTGTCAAGATAATATAAAACAACCTTCTTAATTGCGAGCCTGTTCTCATTACTGATGCTTCTCTAAGACATTGAATCCACTCTTCATCGTCTTCCAAAAGGCCTTTTGCAATACATGCAGCCTTATATGTGGGGTGTACAACATTATCAACTCGTTTAAACATTGAAAAGATTGAGGTCCTCTACAACCATCAATGTAAGACGCAGATAAAACCTTTCACCTTCATTTGGTGGCAAAATACATTCTTCCGATCAGAAAACCCTTTGTCTCTCTCTCGTCCGAGTTGTTCTTTCTTTTGCCAAACGAAATGCTTTGGAAATTGTTGGTATGTGAGAGTTTGAGCTAAATCATTAGTAGAGCAGCATGCAAAAAATCCTGTTAGAGTTGTTTGCTGATCCTGAGCTCTGTTCAATATTGCAGCTATTAGTTCAGAAGGGTTATAACAGACGTGATGTTTTCCCTCTAGGTGAACTACCAGACGTATAACTGGAGGGAACTCTTGATGCATAGGATATCCAAATATCCGTCATGCCGCCTCAGAGAGGCCCAATGTACCTTGAGTCAATATATCGCTTAATCTCATCTACTACTTCAATACCAAAGTTGTGCGATCGTAACCCTTGTAGATGTATTTATTGATATACTTTACGCACCTTACTCCTGCACAAACTTCCACATTTATATGGCAACTAAACAATCTAGAGAGGTGTGGATTATATGGTACAACATCTCTATTATCAACTTCATGTCCAGACCTTAGACAATGTTTTCGGATCATTATCATTCGCCTTTGATATATCGGATACCCATCTTCGCCATCATCAGTAGTTTCTTACCAATATTTAGGATATCTCTTAGTGCATTTACCATCTTCCATACATGGTGATTTAAGATTTGAACCCCACATGGTCCATGTATCATGCAAGTTTTAACTGTTTATATGAAGTGGATCGTAAATTGGATCGGGAATTAAGCATTACACTACCGATTTCGATTTACTGTTCACGTGTTCGTATTTTATCAGACCCTTGAAGAAATATTAGCAAATGCATGTGCGGCAACCCACGTTTTTAGAATTCAATCGTGAAAACATGTGCCACCTTTGCACCAAATACTTTCTTCTTATCAATTTCCATCATCAAAGCTCGTCGCTTCAATTCAAATACGCGGGCCACCAAGTCTGGGCGGTCAATTGACGTTTGATGTGGTAACAGTGCATCTTTTATCTCGGACCAATTCGGATTTGCAGTCATAGTTAAGAAAATATCAGGGTGTTGGTTATACCGAGTTATGGCCATAGAATCTTGGAAGACATCAAACATTTGCCTTGGACTCCCAGAAAAAGAAGAAGGCAAAACTACTCGTTTACCAACTTGATTAGCCTCTAACCCATCAGGAACTACCTCGACCAGATCTTGGTATAGATCAGATCGTAATTTTTGTTGGTTGAGCCTATAATATGTTAATCGATTCTGCTCTGTTGTCGCCCATGCATCTACAATAAACTCTTGAAATAATCTTCCACCCTCAAGATAGTTGAATACTCAGTAGGTCTTTCAAACAAACGATACCCATAATATTGCAATTGCGTAAGTCTTTTTGATGAAGCTTTACCTTGATTGACATCCCACTGCTTAAAATCTGGTTCCCATCCAAGCTCACCATACGGAAACAACAATACGTAATGTAGTGGCAAATAAGCTGGATGACATTCATTTATCTCGCATCAATGGTCACTCCTCTTAACCGCATAATAATATCCCTCATCGCAGAGAATTCAAAGACCATCTCCGTGTAATATGACAAAGAACCTCATCGACGTGGGTAAATTATGAGTTCGACGGTCTTTTCTTTGCACTATAATGAAGGTATCTTTGGGATATCGTGATTGTTCAAATCTTCCCCGCTTAAAATTGCAGCTGCATGTCTAAACTTACCCGAAAATGAGTTGTATCTCAAAAGACTATCCTGGATTGTTCTTAGGACATCCTCTCGCAGATTCGGGTTTCTTCGAGAACGATATTCTAAAGCAACTGCGGCATCGTGAATATATAACGTGCATATCTCGGATCTTAACTTAAATTTGGAGGGTTGTAGTAACCCCGTCCGATGTCGCAATTCCCCATGGATTGTAAATGCGTTGGGACCCTACCAGAACCACTCTATCATCCATATATACGCCTATTTCAGTAAAAGCATTAGACGCATTATGCGAATCGGGTATAACTTCGAAAGGACTTTGACTGATCATCATTGTCATCATATAATGATTGAATTTCTAGAGGCGTTAATAGTTGTGGAAGTCGAATCTTTCCTTACAAACAACATGTTCAAGAATGGGCATCAACGGATGAATTTGATAACTTTTCGGCTTTCCAATGCAATGCTGAGCAGTGAGGACACTGTATATTCATTTTATCAAGGTAGTGTCTTCCTGAAATAGGATGCGGTAGATGGGCTATATTTGTAGGCAATGCCTCCTCTTCAGATGCAAGCTTCATCAATGATCGATCAATAATTGGTAATAACCTAGAAAATAAATGAACTTATTTCAAACAGTTCACATATATCGTAACACTCCTTATGGTATATAGTTATAAATAATTTGCATTGAACTAACCCTTCAGTTGGTGATGTAGGCATGGAAGATATAATGTTATGGGAGTCATGTACATGCTCTATATTATTTGGTGGAAGGAGGATTTCTGCACCCATTGAATTTGAGTTAGTTGAATGTAACCCTTGAGGTGGTAAAATGGGAACTGGAGGAATTCGATTAGATTCCAATGGCGCAGGTTTTAACAACGACGGATAATGATAAAAATGATTCTTGATCGCGATACAATCTCGTTCATAAGCTGCGCGTTTGGATGGCCTGGGGATCAAACCAGGGAAAAATCTTGGTTGAAATGGATATGGTTGAGATTGTATTATTTTTGCTTGCTTCTCTCTTTCACGACGCAAGCGCTGAGCAATATGTATTGGACGCACATCACCATTATCCCTTTCTCGTTTTTTACGTTGAGCAATTGGAGATTCGTCAAGGATATTTTTATTGGATCCCTACAAATAACAATAGATATCTAAGTGTAAAGAGAAGAGGTCGTAGTGTTTTTTTGAGCACGAAATAATGTTTTCTAATTATTCGGATTAGGGGTGCATATATTCAGTTTGCTTGGTTTTGTATTTCACACGAAAGTGCTATGCAATATGTTTATTGCCTATTCGTAAAGGATATTATTATTGAAACCCTAAAAAGATGTATAATTATAAACATAAGAAGGCATAGTGTCGTTAATAAATTAGGTTCAAATCTTTTGTTTAAATTGCTTTGTGTAACAAATATTTGTAACTATTAACGTAAATGTTTGGAATATTGCATACTTACCACATGCAAATTGGGAGCTTGATTTTCTTTTTCTTTTCTTTTTTGAAACTCCTTCCCTTTTTTTGTTGCTCGATGTTTTCTTTGATTTTCTGACAAATAAGACAAATATAAGATGCTCTCGTCTTGGAAAATAAAGTATGAAGCTTAAGAAAAGTAAAATTAATCTTATCTTGCACTACGCATAATCTTCAAGTCGATTTTTCTACAACGACAATGCCAATATTCTTTTTCGATAATGCTCTCTATTAAAGAAAGGAAAATGAAGGTTAAATATATAAAGTATAAAAAAAACTATTAAATTGCACGTTTGCTATAAAAGAAGTCAATAATTTTACCGTGCGTTGCAAAATATAATCCTCATGTCCCAAATTGAAAGACACATTAGAAAATTTAAAAAGGAATATTAATTTTTCAATTTTTAGTAAGTCTGAAAAAGGAACTTACATATCCAAAAATGGTATAAGAAGGTGGTCCCGCGGGCAAGGAGACCTCATGATTCATATTCGCTATTGAAAAAATGTATTAGTGTGAAACTAATCAAATTCAGTGATGAAAGAATATTCTTATTACTAATTAAATCTATCACAACTAAAATAATATTTCATATTCAAAATAATAATAATTAAATCTATCACAACTAAAATAATATTTCACATTCAAAATAATAATAATTCACAATTTAACTACGAATTAATTGTTGTAAAAAGAAGGTGAAATGATTGTTTAAAATAGAATAATTGTGTCATGAAAAGAAGTTAATTTTCAATAAAGGGTAAAATTGTCATTTTAAAGGGAGGTAGTAATAACAACTAATAAGTACGGTTACTTAATATGTAGGAGTATTAGAGATTAAACTTATCAAGTACTTATGCAATAGCTCAACTTTAATTTAAAAGGATATTACACACTACAAAATTTGGACCCAATTTTCATATTATCATAATCAAAATAATAATTTGTAACCAAACATTACCATAATTGGGAAACTTACAATTGGAACACAAAACTCAACACAAATTTGATCTGTAATGAACTTAAAACGGGAAAAACTACAGAAGGAAAGCATGTACACAATCACAACTGAATAAGAACATATATGTGTGTGTGTATAAAATTCATATATACACACACTTTTGTCCAATACTTCATACGAACTACCTTATAGCAGGAATAACAGATACAATATATTTCACTTTATCAAGACCCAAAGAATCCCAAAAAAATAGATATACCAAACAAAAACACCCCTCAGCTGGCAAAATATAAATAAGAAGTCATTCATGAAATTTCAAGGCAAAACCACCCAATCAAAACCCAAAACATCCTAAATTACTGGTTACATTGAAAAACAGAAATTTTAGACCCCTAATTAGAAAAAGGGGGGGAAGGGTTTTAAAAAAACGAACCCTAATCAAACTGCTTATAAGAGACTCATACTACTCCATTTTGATTTCCATAAATGTTCAAGAAATACACAAATAATCAACCAAATTAGAGAAACATATCAAATGTAAAAAGAAATCAAAAAAGGGGCACAAATAATTTTTGTGAAACTACCATTTTCATAATTTTAGTTGTACAATAAAATTATATACATATACACGAACAAACACACATAAATCTGAGAGAAAGGAAAAAGCCAAGAAAATATATAGTGGAAAATAACCAAGAAGTACAACATTTGAGCTCACATGATGCTAAATTATCATGTATGGCAAATTTCAATTGAGTTTTTTTTATTATCATTGTGTTTGTAGCAAATAGAAACATTTATGTTAAATTATCCATTACTATGCTAAATTATCAATGTGTTTAAAAATTCTTCACATTAAACATTTATGTTATAGCTGTATTAGAAAGTGCTTGGTTTAAACTTGGTTTTTAAAATGTCTTGGATACAAATTAGCTTTGAGATACTTTTTACCCAAATAAGAGCTTGTTTCAAATAAACTAAATCAAGAATTACATATCTTTACCCCATTTCATGTGTCTTGAAAGTAAATCAAGAATGACGCAAAGAATTCAAGCATCACTATTTGGGCTCATTTTACTTGAAAAAAAGCAATACCTAAATTATGACTTATATATCTATCATATATATTGGGTCGTCAACGACAATGGAGAGACAATCAAATATTGAGCTCTAAAACCCGAAGAAAAATAAAAACCATAAATTAATCTAAACCCAGCAGCAACTCTCAAAGTATCAATGCTCAATATTGAACCCTCTCTTCGTCAAACACCCACTGAAAACTGTAGCTTAATCTAAACCCACCATTATTCTACATACCAAAAGACTTTAAAATTAAGAATATTCCGAACAGAAATACCTCAAAATTAAATCAAAAAACAGATGGAAAGATTGGGACCACTATAAAAATATCCTTAGCTTGTAGATTTTTTTACTAAATATAACTTAACATCAATAAAAGAATAGACAAAATAAGTAATAAATTTCATTTGAAAGATGCTTGAACACATAAAAGCACAATGCCAGTGAAAAATGGATGAAAATAGCACATCTCAAGTATTTGGAGAAAGGAAAAAAACGCATGTTTAAGACAAAGAATAAAATTTTATACACTTGGACCATTAACACTGATTATTAACGGAAACACTATTACTAAATTGGGTAAAAACAAATAAACATGATCCTACTATAAATACAAAAGCAATAATAGGCAGTATGGCTAATTTATCTATTCAATAAAAAATATAAAAAACTTTCACAAAAGAGGACTGATAATTTTCTGAAGACCAAAATTTCGACAATTCATTATATGCCCTGGTATGCTAGAGATAAGAAATTCTCCCAAACATTCAGAAGCACGCGATTCACAAAATTTTCAAAGATTTGAATATCCAAGCACCTCTATGTCTACAAAGTTCTCTGACCAACTCTTTAAGTTTACTTCATATACGGGGGGTGAAGTCATGTTCATTAAGCATATATATTTCTCCAAATGATTTGGATTCCAATAATTTTATAGCAAGCACATTAATCAATGCTAACTTCTAGGCAAAGTTAAGCAAGATATAATTTACAATTTGGTAGTGTAATTATATTCCCATTATATCCCATTTAGGGAAGCAAAAAGGAATAATATACCCATTCTAGCCAGTATAATTATAGGGTAAAAATCGCTAGGTAAAATTTATAATGTAAGGAAAAAATTAGCGACAATTTAGGTAAGAATTCAAGCACAAATGCCGTAATTTAGAACTAATTGAGAAGAATTCAAGCACAAATCTCTACAATTTCAGAAGGAGAAATTCGTTTTTAATTTAAAGAAGAAAAGGAGTAGAGTATTAGTTACCTTCTCTCCGCCTCCACCATCACATCACGCCATCATCCTCACATGTATTACCGCCATAACCCCCCTCCTCACCGCCACCATAACCCTTCCCCACTCATCACTTTGGCACAATAATTTGCAACTTCAAAGGCAATTATTTATTACGTATAGTCACATAAAAATTAGCCCTACCAAATTTGTTGATGCCCCCTTTAGTTTTTACATACATTTTACTTGTTTATAAAATCTATAATTTCACCCACCACCAAAAATAAATAAAAAAGAGGGGAAAAGAACATTTGATAAGACTCGACCAAGAAGAATGAACCTTTAACATCGCAATCGATTGATAAAAGCCTTAATATATTCAATGAGAACAAAATTAACCATTTCAAAACGTTATCTTGAAGTCTTAATGGCATGATCAAATCTATAGAATTAAATAAAATGTACAAAACAAATGAAAACTTATTGGCGATATCGCGAATGTTAATACCTTCCAGCCCACCATTATCATGAATGTTAATACCTCCGCCCCACCTCAGAACTTCATTGGCGGTGGTGCGATGCCTTGGTGATCGCCAGACATGATGAAGGAAAAGGAAAAGGATTCGATGCCAGGTCTTGATTTCTCCCTTCTTTGAGATAAAAATGGACTCGAATGAATGATGGAAGAGTGAAACAAAGATCCTAAAATGTAAATGTGCAGGTTTCAGAGTTCAATTTTTACATAAACATGTTCAGCTAAGAAACAACATTATTGTGTAAAATTTGATGGAACGGACAAACAAAAATCACAGAAACCATCTCAAATTGAATCTTTCTATAATTGACCCGTTTTTATCAATTTCTATGCTTCTTAGGGCCACATTGATTACAAATGAATACCCCTTCACAGTTTATACATGTCCTACTAAGTATATATTCTGGGCCTCAACTTAATAACTGAGACAATGAGCCATGAGTCATACATGAATCTTTACATGTATGACTCTTCATGGAATGTTATAATCCCTTCGCTTTATGCTTCACCCACTATCACGATTTAGTACCGCAAGTTTACTTAACTATTAATAACAATGTTCTTATCATATAAAAAGGCTCACGTAACATCACATTACACATGCATACCGTGGGCCCCGCTGACATGTGGGGCCCACAAATATGCATTTGTGTATGTGAGCATTATATGAGCTTTTTATGTGATAATAACGATTATTTTAACCCCAAATAGTTACTATTCTAAACCTACTTATCAAAGTCACAATCCTTATTTGAACGATCCATATTCTTAAAACATGACCTGCCATTAATTATTCACTATATATTTAAGTTAATCTAGAAATATCTAAACCATGACTCTAGACATTTAATTCAAGAACATCTAACCAATTGTTCAACTCAATTATGTGTCCAATTACTTCTCAAATCAATTGGAACATCCAACAACGGAGGATTATTTTGTCGGTATTTTCGATACTCTCCCCTAATTTCACATTCATAAATTCTATGTTTTTCTAGCTCAGATTCATTAAGATCATTCGAGCATAAAATTTGAAAATTTAAGCTTTTGTATTAGGAAATTTAATAATTTTTGGATTATCTCAATAAATTATATGCAATCAAAAGGTTAACCAATCCTCCACACTAACTAAAACATTAACACGCACTCAAAGAATGAAATTAAAAATCAAGACACGCTCACACGAATAAGGAATATGAGATAGAGGGAAAGTTCTCAACCCGAGGTTTTATGGCGAACAATCTAAAATGCAAAATCTTCCATTGGATAGGGTTTCAATATAGCTTTGAACAAATCCTCGACAATTAAAAAACAATTTAACCTTATTATGCAATTGTTTATAAACAAATCAAAAGAAGTAATAGTATACAAAATTACACTTCCAAAATGCCCAATTAATCCTTAATCAAATTTAAGGTTTGGAAACCCACAACCAAACACAACACCGAAAAATAAAATAAAAAAGAAGAAGAAGCAAAAAATTGTTGAATTCATCGTTGTTGTAGTAATTTTAAGCAAACAATTTAACCTTATTATGCAATTGTTTATAAACAAATCAAAAGAAGTAATAGTATACAAAATTACACTTCCAAAATGCCCAATTAATCCTTAATCAAATTTAAGGTTTGAAACCCAAGTAACCAAACACGATCCACCGAAAAATAAAACAAAAGAAGAAGCAAAAATCGTTAATTCTTAGTTGTTGTAGTAGGAAGCATCACCGTTGTTGTTATAAATCGATCCGAGTCGGTATTCTCTTTGACAATAAAAGGAAGGAAGATAATATAATCGATGTCGGGGCCTTGATTTCTCTGTTTCTCAGGGCTCTCTTTCTTGCTTAGATGCTTCTTGGTTCCCACCGAGTTCTCTTTCTCGCTTAGTATGCTTAGGTTTTGGAAAATAAGAGTATTATTCAAGTTAACTTATCTAAATGAATGGCTAGATTTGTCTTAAAGTTTTGAGGGTCCAGATTTGTTTTTTTAGGTAAAGGAAATTGGAAAATAAGAGTATTATTTAAGTTAACTTATCTAAATGAATGGCTAGATTTGTCTTAAAGTTTTGAGGGTCCAGATTTGTTTTTAGGTAGGCGGAAATTAGTTTTTTCAAAATCATTTGTTAGGTTACAGAATTAGCCAACTTTACAAAAGATGGAAAACATCATCCCAAGTAAAGTTATATTCTTTTTTAGTTCAAAACTAGGTATTTTCGTTTAGTCAATTTACTTTGTTTTTGGATGGGAAGGAAAAGTTAGAGTTCTGCTTTCTTTCCAAACAAACTCATGATGTTATTGAGTTTTATTTTAATTAATACTAATTCTAAGACACTTATAAAAAATATTGGGACAAAGACAGTTTTTTGTTTTGGACAGTAGTACCCTTATTATTTAAATAGGTGGAAAACCACAACATGAATTGTTAAGGGTATATTTATCCAAATAAAAAACAATGACATTATTAGTTCAAGTGAATTGTGCATAATTTTAAGTTTGAAATACACGTCTTCTTAATGTACCTTGATACTCTACAGGAGACTTTAGCAATTAAAAAAATCAATTGTATGTGCAACTTTTTATTGCCATCAATATATGCTAAGAATATAATTCCAGAACATTATATATGTGTATATATGGGTAAAGTGAATATCATATGAAGTAGTTCAAATTTCATTGACTTACAGGTTGCACAGAACTGGAAAGCACCCCTCAATACGAATGAGTTCCCTGATAAATAGTTGAACCAACACCTAATAAATTCAAGAATAAGCTACATATTAATATAAAGATGACAAAGCAAGTGCATAAAACTAAAGACCATATCAAAAGATAAACAGAAAAACAAAATCAGTAAACATGATAGAATATGAGCATCCACAAAAGCCACAAAGTAAACCAAAACTACATGAAATGTAATGATTTTAGGTTGATAAGTGTGGGCATATATAAATTAATCACCTTACAAACAACAAACATTAGAAAGAATAAACCCGAAATTCCTATACATCCAAATTTACCCCTCTAATCTCAAGGAGTCCTCAAACTAAACTCTCCCAAAAAAGTCAAGAAAGGAAACAACATAATTTGGATAAGTGACTCAGGAGGGCATCGCATTCGATAACAATTGCTAGCAAATAATTTATGCATATTTTTGCTTTATCAACAAAATTTTTATTTTATTTTCCCTTTCATTTTTCTTATACGGATAAGTTCTTGGGAACCATGCGTTATTTAATTTATAACTTCTTTTTCCCTCTTTCTTAATCCCACTAAAAATTTCCAATCTTTTCAATTCTTCAACAACCTTTTGATGCAAACCAATAAAATTGAGCCACATCGACTAATAATGAAGTGTTGGCTCCATATTTGGTTTATGCCAAATAAAAAATATGTTACTGGTGATTATCATGGGGTTTGATTAATTCGAAAGGTACTAATCTAGAAGTATGCAAGAAATAGTATCTTCCACAATTACATTATAAGTATGTAATAATAGAAATCCAAATATTAAAATTAAGCTAGATTTTAGTACATCAACCACTACGACGGATTTGATGCGGTGGGTAGTCGATCAAGAATTATCATCAAGTATTTATGATGATTTATATTTTTATAATGTTTGACTTAATTATCTAATGATTATGTGTGAAGCCACGAACTTTATTTTGTTATAAAATTATTGTATTATTTATACCTTTTTATAATATACTATTATGATATATTAATTCTACTGATAATAGATTAATATTGTGTACATTGATTTTTATATGAAGAAAATATTTTTTTTTGGAAATATCATATTTAACTAATAATGTGAAACTAATTTGTCTGAAGTATTTATTTATTTATTTCTGAAATAATGTGCATACAAAGGAAATTATTTTTTCTTTATCTATCACTCTATTATTCTTTATTGCTTTTTACAAACTAATGCTACTAACTCTTCCTACAATTTGTTGTTGAATTAATGTATCTCATTGCCTCCATTAACTACTCTCTATTTGAGGCGACTTGGATGGTGTCCTTCCATCAATCTTTGTTTTTGGATCTTGTTTGAAAATATAGACTCGATCCGCAACATGCTTGAATGCGAATAAATCAAACAAAACTTGTGTTGTTGTACTTGTTTTTATTCTAGTAAAATAAAAAAACTTCTATATAATGGGAGTGGTTAGCATGAAGTGAACTTCATAATAAATTCACCCATGGCTAATACTGGTCTTGACACGCAGCGGCGGAGAGATCACCTCTAAAATCGTGTGTCAAGATATATCGGGCATGATAACCTTGTTGCACCATTGTCATTAATGCTCCTGAAACAACGACTACTTCAACCCACTCGTAAAACACTTACACCATCGCACCACTTCACTAATACACCGCTACAACATATTTCCACATTAAAATGCTCTAATTAACGCTACATAATACTAACTTTTATTGGACTATTAAACCATAGATGACGAAAGTCTTCTTTTGGTTTTCCTGATCCCACACAACCACTGCAAGCCTTATTCTTGGTCTTAATTATACACAACTGAACTTTTTCTCAAAAATAGCTTCCTATCTTAACCAAATATTCCACATAGTAGTTGCAGCGAGCTATTATAAACTCACCAACTGACTCTCAATTTTTACTTCTAAAATTTAACTAATTCAAAATAAGATACACTAAAATTGCTTACACCCAAAACCACTTATCCGACCTTCCTCTAAAACAACAATGATATGTCTCATCTTTGGATACCTTATTTCCATGTCAATGTTACCCACAATAGATTAAGAGAAGGCGGTATTGGGGACCACAATTATAAAGCCTAATCAATATCCTGCATGTAAGGTTCTAGATGAAGGGTAAGTGTATGTCGTTTAGAGTAAAATGATATAAACCAAATGACAATGACTTGAGATGCTATGCATCCTTTAGAGAGAAATTACCAAGCACTTCAAACTTTAAAACCAGACAAACCCCGACCCCTCCTCTCGCCCGTTTTGTGGGTTAGAAAGAAAACCCATAATATACTAACTTCTAAAGGTGATAAATTCTGAGGTAATAACACTCATGAAATACATAAAATCATCATTAATTAGAGTTGTAAAATTCAAGACGAAATGCCACTGGACATTTTAGAAAAACAAACGTCAATCCCTTCTATAAAAGCAAATAAAGCGTTAATAAGCCCTTGTATAAAAGCAACAAATGACATTAATAATCCCATTCAAAGCCAGTACTAATACATGTTAAGAAAAAAATTAAGTAATTTAAAGGGAATAGAAAAAATAAACTTGCCTTTGAATTCAAGGGAAAAAATACATGTAAGTCGTAATAAATCAGTGTAAAAGGTTAGGAATTTCCTTCAATTCCTTTTAAATAAAAGCAATGCAAAGAGAAAACAAAAAAATGTGTCACTTGGTGAAATTATGACTACATGACTACCATCAAAGTTCCATTTCAACATCTTGATAAAATTTATTAAAAAAAGTAAGTTTTTAAGTCGGAAAAATAAAAATATCTCAGTTCATTCCCTATCATCCCAAACTCGAAATAGACCATCATTCACCACACCAAAAAAGGGAAAGTAACTAAAATACTTGTGTAGAATAAGACAATCATAAGAGCATCAAGTGATTTAAGCGTGCATGTTAAGTTCTTACTGAACAAGTGCATCCCGTAGTTTTGGTTTCTCTTATATTCACGTCTTTAGTGAATGTACAATGATGTGCCCATAATCTGGACCCAAAAAACACGTAATGATTTGCCATCAACGAACTAAAAATTTCATCCAATAAAACAAATGAGCAATTTGATAAGAGAACCTAGCTTGAGAATGATAAATGTTGAAGAAAATCTTCATATATGATTAATTGGTATCACGTGAAGCGAGAACTAGCAGATGCACAAAAATATTGTAGGTCTTTATTTTGATTTTCATGTATACAAATATAATAGAATGCTATCAAGAATAATAATAAAGAATCCAATACTTGTAATGTCCACAAACTCATAAAATGAACCGATAAATCAATGTAGCAAACATTTTCATTCCATAAGCTTTACAAATAGAGCCGAATAGAAATAACTGACAACAATGATACATATCTATACAAACTACTTATGTTAGTTATCATATTTGTTCTATAACCAATCGTATGTTCAAGCTTCACAAAGACTTGGCACAGAGTAAATGGGATAAGAGTCTTAAAAATATGTAAGCTGAGTCATAAAAGAAAGTACCAGAGATAACCTGTGTTCTTCTGTAGACAGATTGCTTATAAAAATGTTCACCAAGAAAAATTCGATCAATCAAGCCAACTGCATTAAAAGGAGGTTCAAGGCTACCCCTCACTCCACAGAACACCTTCAAATAAATATGAGAACTTTCGAATCAATTCTGTAAGCTAAGATGGTAAAGATACATGTATCTCCAAAAGCTTTTGCCAAAATAAGAATATGTAAGAAAAAGAGAAATCAAAAGTTTTTCAAACACTAATACATGAACTAAAAGATTTTTCTACATGAAAAACACATTCAAACCTATCAATTAAGGTGATAATATGGGAAACAACTAAATTATAAGTACATGATACGGTGTTAGTGGAGTCTAATATGTCATTCAATGGTATAACTTTAACACCAATGTATATATCTAAATATTCATTTGAACAACTGCAATAGGTATTGAGAGTTCGGACCTCCGGTCCTGGTACCCAAAACTTAATTTTTTGCATCATGGATTAATTATATTCCGGAGTTAGGTATTGGGGTGAAAACAATCTCACAAAGCCTTCTCCATTAACTTGGAATGGACTACAGTCTACACATGTTTCTTTTTCTTCTTAAGACACCTAATAGTAACAGCTAATAAAGAATCACCCCGAAGCTATCAAATTATAAGCAAGCCATAAATCATCATCTGCCCTCGAATCATCATTTAATTAAATTTAAAACCAAAATTATTAAAAACAGATACCCAATAAGCAATATTATCTCTGATTAGGGATAAAAACATTTCCTGTCAATGAATCAAATTATGCATAATCCACAGCTTTGTATCACAGCATTGTCTAGGGTTTGGTACCTGGTAAATGGTCGCGGAGGGAGCGAGCGAGAAGTCGGAGGACACAGATGGAGGAAGAAACGCAGCAGTGCTGCAATAAATCACCAGACCTAAAATGAAGAAATTGAATGAGGGAGAACTAAAATGAGAGGTGAATTGGAGAACCAAAACAAAGAGGTCAAAATGGAAATTGAAGACCTAAAACAAAATAGAGAAAGGAAAAAGGGAAATTAGGAGGTCCATTGCTCTCGCCTCCCGCAAATAACGGAATTAGTTTGATAAATTAAGCACACAAACTCACAGATTTGATGTTGTCGACCCGAGAGTTGGCGTGGGGCACCTCTTCGACCTCCCAACTTTCCGGAAGTTTGAAGTGAAATGGTAATGGCAGAGAGAGTTGTGGATCAAGGCAGGGAGGCGGAGAGATTATAAGTATTAGATGTAGATTGGGTGGAGAGGTATAAGGTTTGGCAAGGTATAAGGTGGAGTGAATGAGAAGAAGCAAATGACTGAAACCTCAGTGTTTTCCGTATAAGGTGGAGAGAATGAGAAGAAGAAGCAAGGAATAAGCAAATGACTGAACAAATGAGAAGGAGAGAATGAAACCTCAGTGTTTTAATGTTTTGAAGGGTTAGATTTATTCTAATTTTTTGACAGTCCTGATCTTCTAATAAGCTTGAGCGGGAAATTAACTTTTTTCAAATTCATTTATATTTTGTATAGATAGATAAGTATTTTTTATACCTACTGCACAAATTACACTGTTAAAATTCAAGTTTTCTCTCTCCTTAGGTACCTCCATATCTTCTCTCTCTTACTCATTTTCACGTGTAATTGTACTGTACTCCTACTATTATATTTCAATGATGATATGTTTTTGTTGATTTCTTAATGATCAACGAAGTTACTACTGTTTAATTACATGAATCGAACACTCCTGATTTGAAGTTGAATTATTTAGAACTTTTTCTTTCAGCTACAGTATCATGGGTCGTGATTTGGTGTGTTTTATGAAATTATTAGGCATTGTTTATTATATTAGGTTTAATGCAGTCATTTGTTTGGTATTGTGACTATTTATGCTTGAATAGAATCTGTTGCAACAATATGATTGACGCTAAATTTTGTGTTAGGTTTGTGAGAATCATAGACGCAAACAAATTAAATTGCAAAATAAGCAGAAGCATGGCAAAATCAGATTTAAAAATTTTCACAAACTAATTATCCGAATCATCCTTTATGCATGTTATTAATTAAAGCGAATGATAAAAAATAATGGAATTATACCCTTTAGATTCATATAAGCTTCCACAGGTACGAGTTCAACTCCTAGTTTTTCGCGATCTCCTTGAATATCCGGGATTGATTCCTTCCTTTAATCAACGTTAGTCACCCAAGTGGCGTCTAGAGGTGATCCATCAAGGAAGAATGATTATTCAAGAAGGAGGGTGGTTGGCTAAACCCTAGTTTTTTCTATATCTGTAGAAAAAAAGGAGTACTGTCCAACAATTGAAATTACTTCTTCTCATATCTAGCATAAGACTCCTCTTATATAGATATTAGTCAACCCTTCTAATCTAATCAGAAATAGGGTTTTATTTAATTAATTAAATTCTTTTAATTAATTTGCCTTCTAATCTTATTAGGAATAAATAAGAGTACTTGTATTAAATTAATTCTCAAACTTCTTCATAAATTAAAATAATAATAATTGTAATAATATTAATAAGACTCTTCTTATTAATTTATATTTAATATTTTAAAATATTAAATAATAAATATTAAGCTATTTAATTTACTCTATCGCTATAGATTAAATTAAATACATTTAACATATTATTACGATTATGTCATTAATTTCTTAATTAAATAATTATTCTTCCTTTTATGGTATAACCATTTAGGTTCTCCATATTAAACCGGTTGTGAATAAATCAATTATAACAATTTTAATCTTATTTAAATAAATAAATAAAATTATAATATATTTAAATAAATAATATTTATTCTACTATAAGAATAAGTCTTCTTAACGATCAACGACTTTCCAGATAATATAGATTTTAACAACATAATGATCATATTCTGTTTTTCTCTCCACTTCCATTATCCATCCTCTCCTAATTTCTCTCACCCACTAAATTCTTTATTTCTACTTTTAAAATTTGTACACACAATTACGTATGCAAATGGGAGTGACCCTATTTTCAACCAACGGATATCCTCCTACCTTCCATCTAAATAACGAGCAACCCAGCCCAGCCCAGCCCAGATTAAAAAGATGACTGAAAATTGAAATTATTATTAGCGTTCGTAGTGCTTTTTATAATATTTTTGGTACAGGTTATGTTTTGTTGTGTTGTGTCCTGTCCTCCTTTTTCTCACCTATCCACAATATCCTAATTCATTCATCCTCCTCCCAAGAAAATCACAGTATAAATCAAATGTACAAAGAAAAACAATAATACTATTATCACATATTTAGTATGTTTGCACTCATTTATGAATTTGTTTTTGAGTTAAGTAACAACAAATTCATAAGTACCACCTTATGCAGTATGTGAGAATTATGTAATATTTTTATTATTTGAGAATTTTAATTAAGTATTAATTGTGTAGTTTTTACTTTAGTTATTTTATATATGTAATTGACGTTATATTTAATATTATATAATTATTTTTTAATATTTGTGTACAATTATAAAAGGACTTATATTAAAAGACGTAGAATAATTTTATTTATTTATCTACATGTTTTTCAAATTTTGAATTTAGCAATAATTAATGCGGTATGTCCGATCCTTTGAACGTCGTCGTATTTTAGGTGTCTACTCCTTTTTTCCCTTTGCTCTTTCTTCAATAAATTCTATCTGCCATTCCAGTAATCCAGTTCATAAATTTACTACTACAGTAAATAATAGGAGTATATTATAGTTATAGATATACATACATATATGATATATACAGAGAGAATAAAATACAAAGGCCAGTGAGAAAAAAGAAAGACGAAAGTAAAGCCAAGTGCTGTGGACTCGTCCACTCAGAGAAGGAATCATTACTAATAGTTTCTAAAAAAATTGGATAAAGAACTCCCCATTCACTAATCGATTCCAAAAAGTCGTCTAGGGTTTATTGATTCTGTATATGGCTAGTCCCCGATTCGCCATCACTCCAACTGAAAAAACTCCAGCTTCTTCTTCTAGGGTTTTGCGAACCCCTCTGACCGACGATGCAATCTGGAAACGCCTTCGAGACGCCGGTTTTGACGAAGAATCCATCAAACGCAGGGACAAAGCTTCTCTCATTGCCTATATTGCCAAGCTTGAAGCCGAGGTTATCTCCCACGTGTGCATACTATTTAATTTTAATTTCTTTATTTAATGTTTACATTTATGAAATTGGTTATTATTTTGGGTCCTTCTGCTGTATTAATGGGAATTCCGTTTATAATATGGATGATCTTTTTTTATTTTTTTTGACGTTTCATAAGCAATTTTTGAGTATGAGAGAGGGTAGAAACAAAAGGGGGAAAGGAGAAAAGGGAATTGTTAAATCCTCAACACTTGACATTTTCAATCAATTTGCATAGTATGTTTATTTGGAAAATGATATTTACACGTGACATTTTGATACGTTGCTATAGATCCTAGGTGCATGTATCTTGGGCAAGTTTTGTGTTTACTTATGGTCTAGCTAAATTGGTGAGTTCATTTACTTTTATAACAAGAAAATTTCTTTTGGTAAGCAAAATGTTAAGACTCTTTTAATGTTAAATGTTAAATGTTTTTGTTTTTGTTTTGAGTGTTCTCTTTGTATATCATTGTGGTATTTACTTATTTTTATGTAGATGTATGACCATCAATATCAAATGGGACTACTCATTATGGAAAGGAAAGAGTGGGTTTCCAAGTTTGAGCAAAGCAAAGTGGCTGCTGAATCAGCAGAATTAATGTATAAGCGTGACCAGGCTTCACATTTGTCTGCATTGACGGAAGCAAAGAAACGGGAAGATAATCTAAAAAAGGCTCTTGGAATCGAGAGAGAATGTGTTGCAAATGTATGCTTAGTTTTATTGTTTTTTTACCATGGTTTTACTGTCATATTTGTTGCTAATTTAGGATTTATGTAGATTGAGAAATCATTGCATGAGCTGCGCGCTGAATCTGCTGAGGCAAAGGTCTCAGCAGACAGTAAATTGGCCGAAGCACGAACTATGATGGAGGATGCTTTGAAGAAGTTAACTGAGGCTGAGGCAAAAATGCACGCAGCAGAATCTTTGGAAGTGGAAGCCAGTCGGTATCACCGTGCTGCTGAAAGAAAGTTACATGAAGTTGAATCACGTGAAGATGATCTTAGGAGGCTATTGATATCATTCAAATCTGAGTATGTGACCGTGTCTTCATTATCATAATGCCATTAGTATGATATTTATTTGTACTGTTTAAGTTTTCTTTAAATGAGAAATGAAATGCATTAAAGATTAAACTTGAACAATTACAACGTCTGGGGAAACTAACTCCCCTAGCATCTGCATATAAAATATTACATAGAGCAATAGGTTGGGAAGGAAGAAAATATAAGAAGTAGCTTGAGTGCATCCCTCCCCCGTAAGGTAAGCGTCACTATTAGCTAAGGTGGAAATGGTTCAGGGTCATCACCTGAATTCCTCAACAACAAAGAACTGTAGTCCATAATAATCGTAGTATATTCGTTACTAGCATAGTTGTCACGGCACCACAGCGGTAGTTGACCGCCAGGACGCCTAGACGATAAGGCGCCCGCCATGGCGTCCATACAACGACAAGTCGTTAACAATGTACAATTTATACATTATTTATTTTACTTAAAAAGCATATTCGACAATAAAATTTTACATTAAAACTCAAAACATAATACCTAACACTATGGAATACAATTAAAAATACAATTTTATGAATACTCCACAATTAAAATTCAAAAATAAAACACTTGACATTGAAAACTAGTAGAAAAGGTTAACAAACACTACGTAGAGAATAAATGATCGACTAAGTCAACAATCATCACACATTACAAGTCTAATAAATAATAAAAATTACACCATATAGCTAGTCTATAGGTTATGGGGAGTCATGGGTATAAAATGAATTAATAACTTAACTTGGGTCAACTACCAAGGGTAAGCCTTGGCGGCTCGGCGTTGTCATGAAAACTATGGTTACTAGAGATATCAGATTTAGACAATTAAAGCAGAACAGCTTTTACATCTAATATATTTTCCAGCCTAGTTATCTGAATTCTGAACTTGTGTGAAGATTCAATTCATCAATGACAGCCCAAGGTTCACAAATATACCAATGTTTCTGGAGAAGCCAAAAAACCTATTCCCCTACTATGTGTTGTTTACTTTCCACTGCTTGTAATGTTAATATGTTCTAGGACTCTTTTCTAAAAAAAACAATGCTTAAATCCAAGGTCAAATCTTGTGATGTTTTGTACAGAAGCAAAGGTTAAATCCGTGTTCTTTGCAGATAGAAATCCTCATTTCTATGTAAATTTCGATAATTGTAAGCCTGTATAATGCCTTACTTTTGTGAGTCTCCTATTGATTATTTGTTATTGAGAACATGTTTTGGTTTTGATCCATGCTATATGTAGTGAGAAATCCTTATTTTTGTGTAAATTTTGATAATTGCATCTGTATAATGCTTTATGTTTGAGAGTCTCCTATTAATAATTTCTAGTTGTGCACATGAGCCATCTAGATTCTAGTGCCATTTTTTGGTTTTGGGAACTGATAAGTATGTTTTCTTCACCTGTTAGTTGTGATTCTAAAGAGAGAGAGATTCTTCTTGAGAGGCAATCTTTATGTGAAAGACAGAAAACTCTGCAACAATCACAAGAAAGATTACTTGATGGGCAAGCTTTGCTAAACCAAAGGGAGAGTTACATTTTTGATAGAACTCAGGAATTGAATCGGCTTGAGAAGGAGTTGGAGGCTTCAAAATCTAACTTCGAGAAGGATCTTCAGGCCTTAAGTGAGGAAAAAGCCAATGTGGAGTTAAAGGCATCTTCCTTGTCATTAAGAGAGGAGGTTCGTATAAAATGTATTTCTCTTTAATTTTTTTGAAGTGTACCATGTTAGATTTGGTTGCAACTTTTCTTATGAGCTCTATAATGTGGTTTTTCTTTCGAGTGCTAGCAGGCTGTTATCAAACGGGAATGTGAGCTTAAAAAGAAAGAGGAAGAGCTTCTTGTTCTACACGAGAAACTCGTAATCAAGGAGTCTGTGAGTACATATTCTTCACAGTCTGTGATTGTTGCAACAAAATATTTTTCTGATCACTTGTGCAGTTTTCTAATCCTGCTTCCTAATAAACAACAATACAGGATGGAATTCAACAGGTAATGGCTAATCATGAAGCTTCTCTGAGAACAAAAAAAATTGAATTTGAAGCAGAATTGGAAATGAAGCGCAAATTGGTTGAAGAGGAAATTGAGACTAAGAGGAGGAATTGGGAGTTGAGGGAGGTAGACCTTCTTCAGAGAGAAGAGTTGATCATGGAAAAAGAACATGATCTGGATATTAAGTCCAGAGCATTGGTTGATAAAGAGAAAGATTTAACAGAGAGGTCACATGTAGTGGAGGAAAAAGAGAATAGTCTCCATGCTGCTGGAAGAGAGGTTGAGTTGAAGGTAGCCCTTCTGCAGAAAGAGAAAGAGGAGATCAACAGCAGGGAGCTTGAACTTCAGAAGTCTTTGGATGTACTGGAGAATGAAAAAAAACAAATTCATCATGCAGAAGAGAAAGTGGAGGCCATGAAAAGCGAAACGAGCGAATTATTAGTTCTTGAATTGAAACTTAAAGAAGAAATTGAAATAGTAAGAGCCCAAAAGCATGAACTTGAGGTTGAAGCTGATGACATGAATGAGCTCAAGCTAAAGTTCGAAACTGAGTGGCAATCCATTGATGAGAAAAGAAAAGAACTGCAAAAGGAAGCAGAATGTATTGCTGAAGAGAGAGAAGTCCTTTCCAAGCTTCTCAAAGATGAACGTAATAGCCTAAAATTAGAGAAGGATGCGATGCGGGATCAGTATAAACGTGATAACGAATCACTTTATTGTGACCGGGAAGCATTCATGTATAAAATGGAGCATGAGCGTTCAGAGTGGTTCAGCAAAATTCAGAAGGAACGTTCAGATTTCTTGCTGGATATTGAGGTGCAGAGAAGGGAGCTAGAAAATCGTATTGATAAGAGGCGTGAAGAAATAGAAAGTTACCTAATGGAAAGAGAGAGAGAGTCTGAGGAAGAGAAGAAGAAAGAATTGCAGCATATTGCTTTACTAAGGGAAACATTGTCAAAGGAAACGGAACAAGTTAATTTAGAAATGAATAGACTTGATACCGAGAGAAGAGAAATCAATATGGATCGTGAAAGAAGAGACAAAGAATGGGCTGAACTAAATGATTCAATTGAAGAACTTAAGGTCCAGAGGCAGAAATTGGAGAAACAAAGGGAATTACTGCATGCCGATAGAGAAGAAATTATTGCTCAGATTGAGCATCTGAAGCAATTGGAGGATTTGAAAGCTGTCCCAGATCGTATTGCCTTAGCTGATTTTCAGCAGCCTGATATACGATCTAGCAAACAAAGAATTTTGGTGAGAAGATCTCTGAAGCAGCAGACAGACTTGAATCTAGGTAGTAAAGCAGATGATACTGGTATTGGACTAAATTCTTCTGGGAAAGGATCAGTGATTACCTCTCCTCCTCTATCGACTCCTTTTTCATGGCTCAAACGATGTGCTAGTACTCTGCTAGAGCAAAAACAGAGTAATAAGAAAATGAGGCAGTCAGAAGAGACCAGTACCACTGGGTACCTCTTTAATCCTGTTCAATTAAACTCTGTTGTGTTAGCTTAATTGTTGTATTTATGAGTTTTAATTATATTGTTGAGTCTTGTATCAAAGAGACTTAATAATTTGTTTGTTTTCTGCTAATTTCTTTTAGTATGATATCAACACAACTGAATGCACCGGTGGATGAGCATGCAGTCAAGTCACTCAACCAAACACCAGTACGCGCTAAGGAGACTACTGTATATATAGATAAGATCATAACTATTCGAGAAGTGACCTCAGTTGATGGTGGTGGAGTTATGGGGGACAGTCAGGTAACATCTATATTTTCAAAATTACTTGCATTGTTGTTTTTTGGCGAAGTATGATATGTAGCTATCTTGATGAAATTTAGAACTTGCAAACTAGTTTGTGCTCTAGTGTTGTTTGTCAAATGTCTTTATAACAGAGAGTAATGCTAGAGAACCAAATGGTGATGAGTCATTATTACATTGGTTTGATCATGTGATAAAGGTGATATTAAATATTTGCTTGGGAACTCATTTGGTGTCCCAAATTTGGGGCCCTAGCATTACTCATTACAAGTTGGGAGTGAAACTTTTACTGCATACAATTTTACTGTTGATTTCTAATATCGCTATACTATCATCCTAGCTGATCAGAATATCATGTGGCTTTGTCGAGACTCAAGGCACAGATCTAAGAGTGAAAAAATCCCCATCCTATCTTTGAGTTCGAATCATGTTTGATACAAAATTCTAGTAGCCTATTGATGGAGAATGATGTTTTGAGGGGGACGGCAACTTTTGTGCCTCTGTTATGCTACTGTAGATATTAGTTTCATCCCTTCTGTCTCTTAGGAAGACGATTTCTTCAAATCCACACACATTTCAATTATATTTCTTCATTTGGTTATTAAGAAATATCCTAACTGCTTCAATATTTCATGATTGATGTCTTTACTTATTTATTTAGAGTGGATGATATGATGTCCATGTCCTTACATTACCTTCAAGCAGACCATACACTCTACAGCACTTGCTGTGAAGTCCTCTATTTTTGTGATCATCTTCTCTTTTTATCTGTGCATAGGTATTCTCCCATATATGTCAAAAGCATGCCATCACTGTAAACCCTTTTGCTTCTAACCTAGTTTTTTGTCAGACAGCTTCTCACTGTTCCTTGTGTGGTCTTTGAATCTCACTGTTGAACATTTCTTATTACTTGCCCCGTTCCAAAATTAGAGACATATTTCTTAAAAGACACATTGAGGATGATTTTATGTTAACAAATGTACCCTTAGTATTAGTTAAGTTGTGATGGTGTGGTGCTAGAAAAAGACAGTGAATAATAAGCAAGTAATGGCATATTAGGAATAACACGTCACTTTATAGTCCTAAAATAGGCATGCATCTTTTTTTCCAGGAACACACTTAGAATGAAAATGTATCTCCAACTTTGGAACCAAGGGAGTGTATAAAAATTGATGTAGACACTGATGTCACGTGTGGAAGCTGTTTTTTATGTTTGGATTCTAGCATCCATATTTCTGGTTATTTCTTTATCTTTTGTGATATTGTTAAAATTTATGATATTCTAATACTGCAGCATCAAGAAGACGCTATCTCCCGGGAAAGTGATGAGAAGCTTGTAGATAATGGTGACTTTGAATCAGATAAAAATGGGGAAGTTAAGCAGAAAGTTGAAAGGATGACGAGGTCAAAGCAAAAGCAGTAACAATGTGTATTTTGGAGATTGGTTCCCCACAGAATTTTATTTTTTCTTCCTTTTACTCTTTTAGCTTGTTTCTTATCTCTGAGTAGTCTAAGCCTGGGAAATCAAGCTCCCTTTAGTTATGATGTAGGATTAGTTGATGGTCAGCAATGTAGATTTTAAGGGTTATTTTTATACAGTGGGTTACTACTTACTAGGTCCGGTGTGTAAATGACTCGGCTTCCGGTTATACATAAATTGGCTTTGCTCTCAGTGGTGGCGTTGTGCGGTGCCCTGAGCTCTTGTAAGGATGTTTGACAGGGATGTTTGATAGGATGTTTGGATTTCCTGTTTCTGGAAATTTACTTGAATGAATTTGAGATTGTGTGGATCGTGTCTCCGTGTTTGGTTATTGAGATTGTCACCCACAAGTCTGTTTAATCATCCCACTGATATACCATTAGTTTTGGCAAATCAATAGTCCTAATTATTGGACTTATATAATTATATTGATGCTGGGTGAGATCCATGGAGTTAATTTACGAAAAATTGTTTATTTAATTTGGTACTAATAAAAAGCCTTTTAACAATTATTCTAATAATTTAACAATGAAAAACTTTAGAGGTGCCTACCTAAACGAGTTAAGTTGAATTTTTTAATAAGACTAAATGGGGTGTCCTAGCTTGACTTGTTAAATAAAAACAATTTTTAACAACAAATTGTTACTATAATTATACAACAAAATTTTAAAAATATTATGAAAGTATTTAAATTGTGAAAACATTAGTTTTATTTATTCATTCAACAATTATGAATGCTTTAACATTAGCTCTATTTAATCAGAAATAATTAATTGACACTTATCCTATATATATAGAAACAAGTTTGTCTCCATTCAGAATTTAGAATAAAATGGTTTAAAGATAATAATACCCAGGTCTGGTAATTTTTTTTAATCTCGATCTTAATTGAACCCGAATTTATAAACTCTATAAGGGTAGAGTTGGCCGTTGGGTATAAAGATATAACATTCCGCCACACACTGATTTTTAAAATTAGTCTTTGCATATTTATATAAGAGTCCCGTTTTACAGCACACGTTAATTAAATTATTATTCAATTTAGAGATTCAATGGCTCAAAAAGAAACCGGCCGCAATTCTTACTTGCGGTCAGATAATTAACATTGTCAACTATATAAAATATTTTTATTTTTATAAATAATTACCTAAGAAATAAAATTTTAAATTGTTACTTATATTCAAAGTATTTGTTTGTATGAATACTTTTTAAGTAATAAAATTTAACATTATCAACTATATTTAATGTATTTATTTGTATAAATAATTTCTTATATAATATAATTTAATATTGTCAATTATTGTGACAAATTGATTATTTAAAATTTAAACTCTATATTGTAATACAACTTGGAATTATTCATTCATATTTGTAATTATTTATACAAAAATACAATGTTAATTTTATTTCTTAAAAAATTATTTATAAAAATAAATACATTATATATAATTGACAATGTTAATTTTTATTACTTTAAGAAATTATTTATACAAACATTTTATACATTAAAACTATTTAAATCTAATTAAGGTGAGGGTATTTTAGACATTTATCATGGCCACACTTCTTACATGTGGCCAGTTAAAAAAAAATCTCTGACAGCATATAAGAGTTGTCGCCAGCAAAAAACTATTTAAATTAGGGGTATTTTAAATATTTTTCGTGGGCGCACCTCTTACTTGTGGCCAGTAAAAATAATTCACTGCCCACAGGTACGAGTTGCGGCCATTTCTTCTTTGGGCCATTGAATTTCTAAATTAATAATGTAAGATCTGTTAGTTGAAATAATGACCTAGCTAAGGTGTGCTGTGGAACAGAACCCTTTATATAATAATGTAATTATTTAGGTTATTTATTTAAAAATTCATAATATTTGTAAGTCAAGGGGTTGGTAGTATTAGAATTGGGAAATTGATATTTCTGTATACTAGTTTACTATTTTCGCAGTGAGACCCATCTTCTTACTAAGGGGGTGTATTCAATGATTTTAAAAAAAAAAAATTAAATGACAGATTTTTATAAAATTTGTGAGATTTTAATGACTTTTAAAGACTTTAAAAACTTTTTTAAAATGACTTTTATAAACTCCATGAAAATAAGTAACAAACTTTTATAAACTTTGTATCAAGACTGTGATAGACTTTTGTATACTTTTAATATATTTTGCAACTTATATTAATTGTTGATTAACCCATGTGTACAACCTCTCCCTCTTTTTTTATGAACTAGAGTAAATCTCTTTATATTATTGTGGCATGAAATTTTATATATGTTGAAAGCGTTCATATTATTATACTCATTTCATGATACATTTGGATACTTGGATACCAATAAAATTTTAGAAACTACAGACGCAATACAAAAATTAAGCTCACTTTTCATTGAGCGATATATACTTTATGCATATGCGTACGTTTGTTAGTAGGAATATCAAACTCTGTTTTTCACAAAATAATATGACAATAAAAATCTATATGATCAAAAGTTGCAAAACTTCGTACATGTGAGTATAGTATATAATGTTTAAAGTGAAAATAATATATAGTATATAATGTTTAATGATCTTAATATATGATATATAGTATATATTGTTTGGATCATATTATTATTGTTAAACAGTATATATATACATCATATATACATACACATCATATATTATTTATTATTTTTGCCAATTAATGTTAAAGTGTATCTCAAAAATAACAATAATTTCCTTCGTTTAAAATGTGAGAAAATTAAAAAAATACACATACACATCATATATTTTCTATTTTCATATATTATTATACATACATAATATGAGATGTAAGACCGAATTTTATGAAATAAAAGTATTCAAATTTTCTTATAATTACAATTCGGTAAATGGTTAAATTGAGAAAAAGTTAAAGTTATGGGTGATATATGAAATTTTTTTTTAAAAATACGCAATGGTTATAAAATATTCATTGTTGTCGGAGAATATTCGTTTGGTCGTGTGGAATAATTACCGTCTTTGTTGGAGAATATTAAATGCGACCAGCTTGATCTTTTATGGGCCCATAACGAGAAAAGCGATTGGAGGAAGAAAGCGACATAAAATAAGTTGTTTATAAATAACTTGGCGTAGTAGTTGTTATTATTAATATTGTTGGAATACACGGTGGGTAAAGTAAAATGTCTGGCGTTGTTGACAAGATGGGACGCGGTATTGCACCAATTATTGATTCTTACGTGAAGGCACTACTCGATAATTATTACGATAATTCTTATTCGATATTTTATTTTGATTCGATAATTCTTTGCGTTGATATTTTATAATTATCCTTTACACTTGTATTTTTCATTAATTATCATATCAATAATTTATATTATTTGAATAATATTATTAGATAACATTATTGGCAATGTCTAGAAAGTTACATCTAAGGAGAGGTTTGGTCACCTACCTAATTGCTGGCATGAGATAAGGAGAAATTCTTATTGAAAAGCCCCTCTTTCACAGGAAGCTATGCAGTTTATCGATAATGTGTTTCGTAATATTATTTGTGAATAATTAATTATTGATTTATATGATGAGGAAAATATTGATTTTATGAGGATATAGATGGAGAAAATTTTTAATGTGACAATTGTTGAAAATTAATATTTTATCTTTTTACGATAAAATAATTCAATTAAATATATTATTTTAATAATATATTAATGATGATATTTTTACGATGAATGTGGGATATATGAGTATATGTGGAGGAGTATTTTGTTATCAAAAATATTTAAAGCATGTTTTATGTGTCGGTGGACTCCATTTCTTGACTGAAATTTGATTATAGCCTGTAAAATCGTCCGTTTGTGAATTTCGGTCAATTTTTGTTTGAAATTTGGAAAAACTTTCTTCTGTAAAGTTGTAAAAAATTGAATTTCCTATAAAAACTCGCGAGATTCGAATTTTCTGGTAAAAGAGCTATTTATTATGAATTATTGAAGTTCGAAACTCAAAATAAATAATTGATTTTTGAAAGTTTAAAATAATTTAAATAACAAAAACGTTTTTTACATTTTGTTTCCCTCATTTAACATGTGTTAGGGGCTGAGTTCTGATGTTGAGAGCATACGTATGAAGTCTTGGGAAAAAAAATATAATATTATTATTTTAATAAATTTTCTGCTTTTGGTGTTCTAAGCGATTTCTATAAATAGGGTGCTTAGGTTATAATTGAAAATCACATCGAAGCTGAAGTTTTCTCTCTCTATATTATCGAAGCGTATTCTTGTGAGTATTTTGAGTATACTTTGAGTATTGCTATCTGGTGCAAGTTAGTTCAACGTTATTCGATCGGAAATCTCGCTCTTTTGAGGTAAGGGATAATAAGGGATTTTAAGGGTTACTATTTCGAAATTCTTCTGAACCTTCAAAAATTCTGGAAAAATTTGAAATAATAATTTGAGGAGTTTTGTTGATTGTGTCCAAAAATGGCGACTTTTGGATTTATAGATTAAGAGTTATGAATTTTATGAGGAAATACTATTTTAAAAGAAAACCCTTATAACTCCTTGTGGTTAATTCCAAAATTAATGAAATTTTTATTGGGAGTACATCTATATAATATCAGTATATCGTGTAAATTTTAGAATTTTTGGATAAAAGTACAATTTATGATAAATGTTTAAATATTCGGTGGTTTTGGCCATGTGAAAAATAGTAAATGACTTTTAAAAATTCTGAGAAAAATATATGTTCAATATAGGACTATATTCTGCTAAATTCCAGAAAAGAAATATTTTTGAAACTGATTTGTTATTTTTCATAAAAATGGACTAGTTATGAGTAAATGAATTAAATATGTTATGTGAAGTAAGAAAATTAGAAAATAGGATTTTATGGCTTGAGAATCCTACATGAGGTATATGCAGATTTTTGATGAGGATTTTGGTTATTGGTGATAAAATCTTATGAGTTTGGCATTTTAGAATTATTAAATGCATTATTTAGTAAAGGTAAACAATTAAAATAAATTGTTTATAAGCTTAAAAAAATATTATTTTTTCAATATCATTATACCGAAATATGGGTATGGATTTTATTATAGAATTTCTACCTTTTTTGAGTCGGGTTTACTATTCATGAGATCTTATTCACGAGTTCTTATTCACGAAGTTCTTATTTATGAGTTCTTATTCATGATAAAATTGGTTTCTTTTTTAACCAAATTATAGTTGATTTATGAATATTACTCGGAGATTAAAACTATATATTGATTATATTGATTTTATTATCATATATAACATTTTATAACCACGATGTTGAAATTCTCTTTCACCTTTGGAGTGTAAAGATGGGTAGATTATTGGTATGATCATCATGATTAGGGTTCTCTTTGGCGATGAGTGAAAAGTTGAATTGTGGTGGTATGATCATGACCATTGAATTTATAATTGAATATCTTTAGTTTAAGTCTGAAAGGTGAATTGATCAACATGGTTATAATTATTGTTTATATAAATTACGAAATGATTATATATTTCTTTGAGATATTAATATATTTGGGCTGTAATGCAAATATGAGCTGTTGAGGAATATCTTTTGCTTTGTAGTGCAAAGATGAATTGTGGATGAATATCTTTTGGGTCAGTAGTGCACCAAGATGACTGTTGTTGAATATATTTGGCTTAGCGTAGTGCAAAGATGAGCTATTGATGAAAATCTTTGGCCGTAGTAGCAAAAAATAAATTTATTAGTATGATTATGAGCAGGAGGCTGTGATTTGGTATAACCATAATCTTTGATGTTTCGGGTAAAGACAAGTGATGAAAATTATCTTCGTCTGAATGAGAAAAGGAATTTAGAATAACAATTACGATTATGAGTTATCGTGTGATTGTGACGAGGAATTGTTGATTGATGTTACGAGGAGGATAAAACATTGTTGGTGGACTTTTAACATGAAGAAGATAATAGACTTTATGGTCTATTTGACTCTTAATGGAGTCTTTCGTTCAAGCTATAACTATGGTTGAATTTTTTTTATCATCTACCATATGTTACTAAATCTACGATTTATTATTGATGAAAGGCTATTGATAATTTAATTATCTTTAGTCATGATATTTTTTTCTTGAACTAGTTGTGCTTTCACCCTTTTGCTTCACAATTTCTTTCGGGTAATAAAAAGTATAATTTGGGTCGGCGGGGGAATAATGAGGAATAGAAGCGGTGGTACATAGATGTTGAGGGTGAGGTGAATTTAACTTGGAAGGTGTTTTGCCTTTATCATACAAGATGTCTAATGACATCTGACCTCGTGTCATCATAAGACGGGGTTGTCTTAATCCACTTCTTTGAGTATATTTACAAACCTTACTACCTATATAATCTTAGTGTTTGTTTGGAGTATAATACCCAATTAGAGGCGGTGGAGATAATGATATGTCGAGAGAAGACTCACCATTGGAAAGAATATGATAGTAATCTTCTCGTTTTTTTAGGGGTCTATTAGGTTGATTGACGAGGATAATTACGTGGTTATATGATATCTATCATAACCTATATGCATGGTCTCCCCGTATACGAAGGTTTCATGAGCACTTCCCAAAGATTCTAATTTCTAAAAGCAGGTTTTTATTTATACCTTTATGTAAGGTGTCATTATGAGGTGTTGTCACGGTTGGGACATGATGAGATTGATATATATTTGTATCCAAATTCACAGCATATGTGTGTTGTTGTATTTTGCACGATAATTGTTATAATAAAGTTGTAGTTGTTTTCTGTACCATGTATTTGACGACTCAGAATGGGTCGGATGGAATGGACCTATTTTGGGGTCGTTACATAATCCTTACAACTGAACAAGTGATATGCAAGTTTCATGATCTCATCTTTGTTGAACAAATCTCTTTCCTCTTTCTATTGGAAGCTTTCGAACGGCTGTTTTTTCTCTCACCAATTCAGATTAGGTCTAGTTATTTGTTTACTTATTAATATATCTTGTTAATTCTCTTATTATAATAAATTCAATTATTTTTATGGCCCAAATTTTATCAAATTATTTATCCATCACATATTAATATTTATTAGTCCATATAAAATAAATAACTAGTTTGACCCAATAAAAGATAAATTTCAATTAATAACTAATTTTATCCACTTTTGTGTTTATTTGGAAGTCTTTAGAAATCTTTAGAGATGAAGTAAGACTTTAGATATGAGTTGATAGTTATAATTTTTCTTCTAAAGTCTGTAAAAGTCTATCATTTGATAGAAATCTTTAAAATCTATGACTTTTTGAATACCAAAATACTTTTATAGACTTTTTAAAATCTTAATTCAATACCACATAATTTTTAAAGACATTAAAAAAATTTTAATTGAATTCTACTAAATTTTTATAAACTCTTTAAATGTCTTGATTGAATACAACTAAACTTTTTTAAAATCTTTAAAAGTCTTTAAAAATCTTAATTAAATACACCCGTGAACTAATTCAAATCGCGACTAATTTGCCTCAAACACAATACCTAATTACTATATCTCTCCCTATTAACTGAAACAAATCACACCCAAATCCATTAGTAACTCTTCATTCTTTTTCAAACCTTAACATAGTTAATTTGATTTTCAAGTAAAGGTCTTCCAACAGGATGTAATCGCAAAAGGTCTTCCTCTTTGTTAAAATTGAACCCACACTCTATCGGAGCTTCATTTAGTTGGTTGTAGTTTGGGTTGAAGATCAAAATAGATGAAGGTAATGATTACAGAGAAAAAAGCAGAGCAAGAAACCAACAAATAAGATCAAGAAACCAACAAATAAGATGATTCATTTGTGTCCCCAAAATCATCCACCCCATCTCCACAATTAGAAAGCAATATTGGGGTTAACCTACCAATACAACCTAATACCTAATAGAAGTGGCATAGTTTTTATCGGCGCAAAGGTAAACCCAATTGAAGGGGTGATCTATGTTCGGTTAGTTGGTTCACCGTGACCGGATAAGGCTGACAAGAGTGAAGATGCAAGCTAGAAAAAGATAATGGAAAGATCAAAAAGAGGATAATAAGGAGACACCACAAAAACATCTTCGTAATTAGATTTAAAGACGGGGATTTCAAGAAAGTCGGTCACCCATGGGACGACCGACAATTATGTGTGGGTAGTGAGGAGTGAAGATTTTTTTATTTTTTTGATAACAGGGAGTATCCTGCAAGTCACGTTTGGTCGGACAATATTTTTTTTATCGAAAAATATTCGTATGATGGCACAATTATTGGTGGACCCTATAACGAAATTATTGTCGGATTGAAAAAACAATAAAAATATTTTATGAAAATAACGGCGGAGGAATTATTCGTTAAAAGCTATTGAACTACCCGGTAGAAGTAAAAAGACAATAATGGCGTGGTTGTATAGTAAGACACGCAGTATTGATTATTGATGCTTACGTGAGAAGTCACAATTTATACTCAATTATTCTACTGAGAATTCTTTGCGATCATATCTCTTATATTATTGATTCAATTATTGTCACAAGATTATATCATACATATAATATGTTATATTATTAAATCAATAATTGAGGCGACAAGTTATAAATGATTAATAATTGTTGAAAGATTAAATATGTGTTGATTAAAAATAAAATAATTTGTGGTAATATTTATTCAATCCTTGATGATGTATATAAAAGTACATTATGAGAGCGTTTGTGGTAAGTTTAGTTATTTTATGGGGGGCCGTATGTCATCATCATAAGAAGTCTCTTCGTCGATAGTAATTACCTTCGTCGATAGTAATTACCAGCCGTCAATAGTAATTACCTTTACCAGACGTCAAACCACTTGCCGTTTCATATTACAGTGATCGAACCACTTGTTGTTTCACATTCTGAGCGTCGAACCAATTGTCGTTTCACATTCTGGTGATCAAACCACTTTTTTCTTTTCACATCACGGTCGTCAAGCCACTTGCCTTTTCACATGGCAAGTCTTTAAACTAGAAATCTTCTATAAATAGAGGCTTAGTGCTTCATTATTTTTCATTTAATTCATTCAATTTATAGAGAGAGAAAGTATAGAGAGAATAAGAGAGAAAGAAGAAGAATATTACATTACACTTCGCAAAGTATTCAATCTCCTAATAAAGTAAGGGGTGTTATTCTTTTCTTATTTATGAAGAAAAGCGTTGTTATTCAATTGCTTATTATTCATTGGAATAACTTTGTATCTGTGAGTTTACCTATACTTGGTGACATTCTTCTATTATTACATTGGAACATCACATCTGTGTGTTTTTTTGCGGACTGGTTAAAATCTTTATTATTATTACATTGAAATATCACATGCTGTGTGTTTAACGTCGGACTTGGTTCCATTCTTTATTATTACATTTGAAATATCACATGCATGCGTTTTTACATGGACCTAGTTCCGTTATTTATTATTCTGTTGGAATAACTTGCTTTATGTCTTGATCTATCGCATGCATGGTGATTTCTTTTGTTATTCCATTCTTTATTATACTCGGTTGGTTAAAACTTTGACTTCTATACTCCATGAAATTAGTGGAATATCCTCGATATTTGCAACTTCATCCGATATCCTTTCATGAAAATATTCTTCTAAGTATTCTTGAATTTTACTCTACAAAGATGATCATGTTGTGAGTTTGGATGTTATTGGTTCTGGATAAATTAATTCTTGAACTTGTTTTATTGAATTCTTATATCATTGTCATCATCCTCATGTTTATATTATGTTGAAAGTCATCTGTGGCCTGTAGTGCATAGATGGACTTGATATGATTATGACCAGGGATTATTCGGTGTAATCATGACCGTAATGTTACAAATGATGTAAAAATTAAAAGTTCTCATTGGCCCGTAGTGCATTGATGGATGATTGTTGGCATGATCATGACCATTAATGAATACACAAATATTCTCGGCGTAGTAGGCATGGATAATTGTGGTCGTGATCTAAAGAATATCCTCGTCGTCAGTAGTGCGAGGGTGATTCGATGATGTGGAATATTTATTAATTTGAGTCAATTTATAATGATGATGAAAACCTTTTAAATCATAAAAGATAGTAGATTTTATTTTCACGTGACTCTTTTAATGGATTCTTTGGTTCCATTGCAGATTAAACTTGATGTTTATTATATTTTATCGGTTTAACATCATTTGAAAGCTAATGATAATTTATTTCGCATTATCTTAGTCATAATATTTCTTCTGGCTAGTTGAGCTCACCCTTTCTTTCTTTATTCTCTTGAAATGAAAATATAATATTTGGGACGAGTCGAGAGCGGAGTAATGGGTCAGAGGATAGCATTAGTAGTCCTCACTATTCTCCGAAATAGTGTGATAATAATTATAATGAGGACTCCTTTTGAGTTTGTATAATCTCTACAGTAGACAATATTTGTATTTAAAATCACGATTTATGTTTTGTCGTATTATACTTGACGTGATTATATTAGTAAGTTGTATTTGAATTCTGTACCATGTATCTGACGACCCAAGATGGGTGATGTATACCTAATTTTGGGGGCGTCACAATTTTCTTCATACGAATAAGGGTTGTCATTCTATTTCTTATTAATCTGTGAGAATAACCTGTTTACGCGGATTACCGCATGCCTGGTGAATAACCCTTCGTATTCATTCTTTATTAAGTTGTGAAAATGATCTATCTACGAGGATTACCGCATGACGGGTGAAAATCCATTTGCAAATTCGTATATTTTTTCATACTCGTATGAGATATATATCATTTCTTTTATACTCGTCAAGGGAAGTCATTTTCTTTCATATTTTTCTCCATTTATGGTACAAATTTATTGTTTGTTTTCATAACCTTATTTGTTAAATGGTGAAAATATTTAAAATTAGTAAAATATCCTTAATAGTTTACGTTTCATCTAATATCATTTCATTGAAATATTGGTATAAATTTTCTTATTAAATTTTAATATTTTCATTCGGGTACTATTCATGGGATACTATTCACGATAGAATTGGTTTCTTTTTTGTCCAAATTATTTTTGATGCATGAATATCATTCTTAAATTTTACTCAATAATTAGTTATCATGTTGACAATTCGGACATTCTTGAATTTGGATAAATTGAATTATAAATCTTTAATATTGGTAAAACTAATGATTTAGCCACTGAAGTTGGCACAATTTATTGAATACTTGATTGAACTTTTAATTTTTCAAATTAACTCATTGAACTAATTTTTATTTTCAAATTGAGTCATTCCGTTAAAAAAAGTTGACAGACGTTAATTTTTTATCTACGTGGGGCTGACGTGGACGTAAAAAAAAGGAAAAAAAAGAAGAAAATGACATGAAAAATAAAAGACAGCATAAAAAAATAAAAAAAAATTACTTATGTGGCAAAAAAAACCTGAAAATAAAAACAAAAAAATCAAAATATTTTTTTGCAAAACAAATCTAACCATCTTCTTTTTTTGATTCTTCATCAAAACAGATCTAACCAAAACAAATAAACATACAACCCAAATATAAATACACAAAATTAAAATTTTCTATCGTCCACAAATCTTCCATTTTATCAAAATCTTCGTCTTCCCCAAAATTTTCATCAAATTACACAGATTAAAATGGTTTAACGAGCAACCTTATCATCAAGTACAAAATGGTTTAGCGATTAAAAGCCGCTGAAAGTCGAACGTCAACAAAAAATAAAAGTAACATTTGAAGAAGAATAAAGGGATCAAGGAAAATTCTTGTCGTGAGAGTAATGATTTTCAGAGTCATCTGGATATGATTGAGAAGCTTTGTTACAAACTTGTACACTACCCTACTTAATGATGAACATCTTTGGGCTCTGAAATACACCCAACAAAACCAAACAAACTAAAATTGAGAAAACATTGATTGAAATTCATCAGAATCAAATCTCTTAGAGCTCAAAAACATCTAATACTCATGCAATCGAGACGACAAGATCGTCGTCGGCAGCGTCGAGATCGGAGGAGGAGTCTGCAGAATCGGACCAAATAAGCACGGTCGGATGATAGAGTGCGGGAGATCTGAAGGTTTAGGGATCGAGTCCGTGAAGCTCTCGGATCTTCATCGTCGGTCGACTTTTTGAGAGAGCTTTTCGGCGTAATTTGTCGTCGAAATTGGAGAAGATCTGGAGGATATCATCGGTCGCGTTGTCGGTGTGGTAGAAAGTCAAGAAAAAGAGGAAGCAGAGAAGGAACCATCATAATCAACAAGAAAGCGAAGATAAGCGACATCAATCATTTTTTGAGTGTTTAAATTTAAGCAATCGGATAATCTACTATCGCTTTTGATTTTCAAAGAAGCTCTGAAAATATGTTTTGGAGAAGATCTGATTTTAGATTTGATTTTATTTCATTAAAATAATCAAATATGTTTTGATTTTTTTATTTTTATTTTTCATGTCATTTTTTTTCCTTCTTTTACGTCTACGTCAGCACCACGTAGATAAAAAATTAACGTCTGTCAACTTTTTTTAACGGAATGACCCAATTTGAAAATAAAAATTAGTTCAGTGAGTTAATTTGAAAATTTAAAAGTTCAATCAGGTATTCAATAAAACGTGTCAACTTCGGTGGCTAAATCATTAGTTTGGCCCTTCAATATTTATCCTTGATCTCACTTGATTCATTCTTTATATCATTGTCATCATCCTCATACTTAAATTTGTGATGGAAAGTCATCTTTAACCCATAGTGCATAGATGGACTGTTGATTGGTATGATTATTACCAGTAATTGTGTGTTTGTATAATCATGACCTTTAATGTTACAGGCAAAAGTTTACGATGAAAGTTTTCTTTGGCCCGTAGTGTAAAGATGGACAAGTGTTTGACATGATCATTACCACTGATAATGCAAATGATTATATTTGGTCCGTAGTGCATAGATAATTCGTTGATTGGAAATAATTATTGATTGGTGTTACAGTGATAAAATATTGATGATGAACTTTTAAATCATAGAAGATAGTAGACATCATGCTCTACTTGACTCTTCTAATGGATTACTATTTTCGTTGCAGTTGTTGATCTAAAACTTGTTGTCTATTGTATTCTATCAGATTTTTCCCAATTGAGGAATAATGATAATTTATTCTACATTATCTTAGTCATAATATTTGTTATTGGGCTAGTTGAGCTCAACCTTTTCTTTCATTGTTATCTTCAGGAAATGAGAATATAGCTCAGACTAGTTGGAGAATGAATTGATGGTCCGAGATAGTCACTATAACAGTCTTCATTATGTTGTAAAATAGTGTGACAATAATTGTAATGAAAACTTAATTTGAGTATGAATATTATCGTATCATGTACGGTACAATATTTGTATTTAAACTCACAACTTTTGTATTGTCGTATTTTATACGACAATTGTATAAATGAAGTTTGTATTTAGATTCTGTACCATGTATTTTGACGATTCAAAATGAGCTGTGTGTACTTATTTTGGAGATGTCACATACATCATATCTATAAAGACAAAATGTGCATACACATAACTATTTCAAAACAAGATCTTCAACCATATATGAAAACTAATTACTATATTAAGTCATCTAAATTCTTAATTAATAGCATTCTTTTTAATTTTAGAAATTCTTAAAAATTATTTGAGAAGATTAAATACTCGAATACCTAAAATATTAGAAACAATTAAAAATAAAGATTTATAAATCGTAAATTCCTTGTTTGTATGTTTTAAGACATGATATACAATTTAACAACCTATCTTATTAAAGTAATACTCCAAATTATAATTAATTAAAAAAATATTATGTTACCTCAAAATTAATTCATGAAAAATTTAAAATATAAGGTAAATAGAAATTATTTAATCAATAAAAATATTTTCACATATTATAAACTATTTAAAAAGAATATCAAATAAAAATTTATTAATTTTTAAAATTTAAATGAATATATATAAAAATTTACAAATTCTTAAATTTATTACTACCATGCATAATAATATATATTGTAATAATTTATATTTCATGTATATATTTGGAGGTTTTTTTAATAAATTTTATTTAAAATTTTTGAGTATAACAAACTTAAGGCTAAATTAATATACAAGTAATCAAGGTGAATAATAATTAATTTAGGGTCAGGATTGTACCACTACCAACTACCAAGTCCAAGTTAAATAGTCTTTCTTCTCGGGGACACCGGTTAAAGGATTCATCAGAGAGAGAGGAAAAATGGAGGGCGGCGCGGTTTTTGCAGGGCTTCACCACCCAAATCCCAATCACCTTTTCAGTTCATCAAGTAACGCTGCTACCCTTTTCCCCCCTCCTCTCTTCAACGATAGAAAACGCTTATTCTCTTCTCAATCTCTCAAGGTAACCATTAATACGGCGTTTTGCTCGCCTTTGCCCATTGTGATTTTTCTCTATTATGTAAGTTGAAACATGCAGATTAAAATGATTTTATTGGCTACTTATTTGGTTTATTTTACTCATGCATGTAGCTCCAGAAGCAGTCTCATTTCGTTTCCTATGATGCTTCTGTTCCAGTGGCATCTCCTGCGAGGTATATTCTTACTTTAAAGAATATAACTTTCTCATATTCTCAAACTGTTTACCTTTCCAATTTTATTTTTAAATACATATTTGGGGCTTCAGAAACTTGTATTTATGCATTTCTTTACAATTACACCAGCACGTTTCAATTTATCTATTAGTTGTACTCATTGCTTCCCACAATCAAGTTAAAATGCGTTGACTTACATTGTGGTGCCCTAGATTGATTTCACGAGGCTTGGGCGTTTTCCATTATTTACTTTCTCCTCATTTGTTTTTAAATTTTAAATGAAGCATGCTATTAGCTGTTTGTTAATTTATCAGAAAAGAAAATAAAGTTAGGGTACCTGGTAATAAGTTGATACCAAACGTTGTTTAGTCCTCCTTTATCACAGAAATGAGGCATCTGCGATAGCTGACATTGATTGGGACAATCTTGGATTCGGGTTTGTGACTACTGATTACATGTATATGATGAAATGTGCTAAAGGCGAATTTTTTTCTAATGGTGAATTACAGCGTTTTGGGAACATTGAGTTGAGCCCATCAGCTGGAATCCTAAATTATGGGCAAGTTAGTTCTTTAACCCTCATCTTGTGCCAAATATTTTGTTCAAGAAGAATGTAACGTTTTAATGATATAATAATTTAATTTTGTAGTTTAATTTTGCTTTCTATATATGTTCCCCATTTAAGTCTCACTTGCTGGTGCTAAATTATGTTTATTGTTTCAATTATTTAATGGAGTTATTCAAGTTCGCATCTTTGAGTGGATGGGCAAGGTTCAAGTCCTAACTAGTATAAGTAAGGGTGTAAACGAATCGAGTCGATCCGAGTATTGAGTTGCTCAGATTTGGTTCACAAAATTTATCGAGTATAAAATAAGGTTTGATTGAGACTCATTTAGCTACCGAGTCGAGCACGATTCCGAATCGAACCCGAGCAGTTTGGACTTTTCCAACGAATATGATCCGAGTATCAATAGAAAATTATAATTTGAGGAGGTTCGAGTAATTTATCGAACTTTAAAATGTGCTCATATTTGACTCATTTATATTTCGAGTCGAGCTCGAATCAAACTTTTAGTCGAGCTAGTACGAATCGAGCCCGAACTGTTTGCTCATTTTACAGCCTTAAGTATAAGGTTGTCTTGATAGTGCTTGTTTGCGGGGCGGGGACGGGGAACTACAGAATTCTTTCTAGTCCACTAGTAAGGTCTCCCGGATCACTACATTCTTTCACTTTATTGCTTTATGTTTTATATTAAATGTTATATATTGGTTTATGATAACTTTGATTTCACCCGCCGGATTATTCAAATCTGCTCTCATGTAACTCAAATTTTCTTTTCCTCTTCCATTTATAGTATGCTTCAGTTTTCTATTAGTCTTTGATGAATTTCCCCTTTTAGAAGTGTTTTCCATTTATGCCTGAAGTATTCTCCAGAGGAATGGCCTGCCAGTTTTTTAGTTGTGTCCCTCTCTTGACTGGCATCTCTTTACGAGTGAAATTATGAGGAAGTAATGCACAGATGAATATCTTTTTGTTTAGTTGATCCTTTTTCCAGTTGGTATTCAGGACGATGTTCAACTGGGTCTCCTTTTTATTTATTTTCAAGAGTTACTATCCTAGAGAGATTCCTTGCATACGTAGTTGCATAATAGAATAGCTAGCATTCTTCTTTGGTCTTTGCTTTGAAATCGAATTGGCTAGATCTCAGATATTTTGTTTCATTACGTGTAGGAATTACATAGATTATGGAACTTCATACTTTTGCTGGTTAAATATTTTTGCAGCTTTTGCTCTTTTAACCCTTTCTTACTTGATTCTTGTTATAGTTGCATCTGCTGAAATTTTAACTATATTGTCTTGTGTATTTAGGGATTATTTGAAGGTTTGAAAGCTTATAAGACCGAAGATGGAAACATCTTACTGTTTCGTCCAGAGGAGAATGCCATGCGCATGTGTTTGGGTGCAGAGCGCATGTGCATGCCTTCTCCAAGTGTTGAGCAATTTGTGAAGGCCGTAAAGGACACTGTTTTAGCAAATGAAAGATGGGTAATGTGCAACTTTAAACTTTGCAGTGTCATAATTTCTGCATAACGGATAATAGATGTTCAATTGGAGATTTGTTTGGTTTAAATGTTTAATTTCTTCTTACAGGTACCTCCTCCTGGTAAAGGTTCCTTATATATAAGGCCATTGCTTATGGGGAGTGGAACTGTTCTTGGCCTTGAACCTGCTCCTGAGTACACGTTTCTGATTTATGTTTCTCCTGTTGGTAACTATTTCAAGGTATAGTGTTTATACTCAGGTTTAGGTTGTCCTTTCGTACGATAGTAGTCCTGTTTCATATGAATCATATCTAATTAGTCGATATCAACCCCGATAAAATAATTTCCATAGTTCTCTTTTGTAAAATCCCCCTACATCAATTTGGGAGTATTTTACATCCAACTAAACGATAAAAAGCTCATATATATAAGTGTTTGTATCATACTTGTCACGACGCCATGGCGAGGCATGGCAATAACCGACTGCTAGGACGCCTAGGCCGTATTCGTTCACAGTGTACAATTTATATATATATATATATATATATATATATTTTACTTAACAAGTATATTTGTAATAAAATTTCATAGACATTAAAACCCAAAACATAACATTATGAAATACCACTTGTTAATGCCAAATTTTGTACGCCTGACGAAATCACCAAAACAGCAGGTCAAAATTGCGCTAACAAGTTGATTGTATTGTTGTGAAATCAAACTCACGAAATACACTCACATAAACACAAACAAAGAGATATAAAATATGAATACAAGAATTTACGAGGAAACCCAATTGGGAAAAAACCACGGAGAGAGAGAAATCCACTATAATAATATGGAGAGTACAAAGTATTTATTTGTGTTATATGTTATTGTGTTCTGCCCCTTAAACCATTGCGTATTGCTGTATTTATAGTTGTCATGTCCACCAAAATCCAATCAGGAGTAGAAGTCCTTTGTAGAATCACCTTATAAGTTATAACTACAATTAATGGTTGATAGATTTCTTCCCAAATTAAACTTCCTTATCCCACTAAATAAGGAAACACAATCTTGCTTTAATGAGGACTCTCCCACTGTCCAAATAAATTCAAATAATCACACTCTAACATTATCCCCCAGTCTCTTATTTATAAGGAACTTAAAATAAGAGAGTATACAAATTTATACCAATCGAAAATCTATATCTGCCGAAGACGAACTATCACACCCGAACTCTATATGCCGAACAAATTTTTTTAACTCCCAATATTGCCACCTCACTCCTCTTGTTCACTCCTAAGATAGACAAACAATTGCCCTTACTACTACCGAAGAACCAACCTTATACCAACCGAACCAACCTTATACCAATCGAACCAACCTTATCACTACCGAAGATATAAAGAACCAACCTTATCACAACCGAAGATATAAGAACCAACCTTATACCAACCGAACCAGTCTTATTACTACAGAAGATATAAAGAACCAACCTTATACCAACCTAACCAACCTTATCACTGAAGATATAAAAGACCATCCTTATCAAAACCGAATACACAGATAATCGAGCCAACCTTATCACAACCGAACCACCCTTATCACAACCGAACCAACCTTATCACAACCGAACCAACCTTATCAGTACCGAACCAACCTTATCACTACCGAACCAACCTTATCACTACCGAATATATAGATAATCGAGCCAACCTTATTACAACCGAAGATAGATAAATAACCCACCGAACACCAATAAATTTTGTTCTAAAGAACTGAACATCCAACCGAACACCAATTATGAAGTTCGTTCCGAGGAACTGAACATATTCGTTCCGAAGAACTAAATAAATGTTTATGTTATATATGAATGAATGAATGAAAATATGAATGAATAAACAAATGAATGAATGTTTATATCCACCGAACACCAAACGATCTTGTTCACCATCATAGGGTCGAACAGATCCCACCGTACCTCCAAACAATCCTGTTCGCCATCTTTAAGACGAATAGGTTCTGTTCACCATCTTTAAGATGAACAGAATCCACCGAACCTCCTAACAATCCTGTTCGCCATCTTTAGGACGAATATGTTCTGTTCACCATCTTTAGGATGAACAGACCACCGAACCTCCCAACAATCCTGTTCGCCATCTTTAGGATGAACAAACCACCGAACCTCCCAAAACACCAAAGTAGATAGCCGAAACCAGAATGAAGCTGATATGACGTAGTCCAAAATGTACTGCAATTATCCGAAGTGAGTTATTGTTGCCCGAAGTATTATAAGTGAACAACTCGGACCGTCGAAGTTTTACTAAGCTTGTATATCTTGCCCCCAGTCAACTGAGCTCGAACATAAGAGGAAGTCTGAATCTAATATACACAGCGCCGAACAGATACCAACCCATGGAAGTATTCTCCCACCAGTAGCCTCCATATCCGAAGTACTCTCCCACCAGTAGCCTCCATATTCGAAGTATGCTTCCACCAGTAGCCTTTATATCCGAAGTGAGTTGTTGTCGTCTGGATTGATACAAAATTTAACCCAGTAGCAGAAAGAAGTTCGAGTGCCGAAGCTATCCGAGTCCATTGTACAATTCGTTTTAGCATACTGAAGTGAAGATAGACAATTTAATAATGAGTGTACTCTGTACCTAACAAAGAAACCAAACGCTCATCACGCGCGCTCTCATCCAAGATCCCCATTATTTGCATAACATCATGGTTGGCAGCCAAAACCTCAGACCCTACAACCACCTTCATTACTTTCTCTCACCCCTCCATAATTTTTATTTATTCTTCTTTTCACTGTTACTTATATCCTCTTTCTACTACAACAAAGAATTGCTTGATTTCCTCCAGGATTAACTCATCATGTTTTAAAAGGATTCGTACAGGAATTGAAGCTCTGTTCGCCTGCACCGTCGACCCTGCACCTCGAAGTTATACCTTCTGTCAATTTCTCCAACCGACAATACCCATTCTCGCCTCCCACGTTCCATCGCTCGTATATATTGCTCCTCTGCTAGACATGATGGAACTAATCCCTTGATACAGTCTGCAGAATCCATAGCTTTTAAAGTACTTTTCCCTATCCCAACGCGTACACCAAGGAGGATTAAATCATCAACCCACTGTCTCCATAACTGGCTCATCTGATACTGGAGAACTGCTGTACCAACCGATCTGCTTTCTCTTGTTTTTTCGAATTCGAAGGTTTAATCTACCATGAATATCAATCATCCGCATGGGCAACGTCTTGACTCGTGACTAAGGATTGAAAAAATTATGCAGCAGCTGGGATAGCTAGCACAAGGTTTTTGAAGATCAGAGGCCAATTTTCCTTGTGTAGACACTAGACATCTCGAAACTCATGCATGCCTCATATTAATGCTGCAAAAATGTGTTGTTCATTCAGAAATGTTGAATAAATGTCTCAAAAATACATGTTTTGAATTAATGTATTCACATCTACTCCATTCACACTACATACATTGTGGAAGTACTGTTTCCTAATTCTTTAAATTAAGAACATAGAAATAGAAATTTCCCTAAGTGGAAACGGTCAAATGAAAAAAAACTGACAATTAATTGGACTATTTTTGTCAAAATATATAAATTATAATAGTGAGTATTTTTTATATAGTTAGTTGATGACCTTAACTCTCCCCTACTACATAAATTTTAGTTGTTTTCAGAGAAAAATACACCAATTTTAAGTAGTGCAGTAGTCCAAAACTGACGGCGGTTTACAATTTCAAGAATAATATATTGGTAAGGGGTGATTCTGAAAGTTCAAGGGACAAACATATAATTGCTTTGTGATTAAAGATCAGACAAGTACTTAATTTATTTCAAATGCAATATTTTAATATATTAGTACCTCATCTGATAGAATAATTAAAATTACTGGAATGAAACCTTATAAAGCAACAAATAATTAAAAAGTGTACAATTATTTATCCCCTTTTGCAGCTCTTCGTAAATGTATATCTGGTCATGTTACTGCGACATAATTATTGTGCAAACTGTTAATGTTACTGCGAACCACTACTAACAGAAACCCACTAACACAAGAAGGGTGTATTGTATGAATTGTATTCATAATATTTATAATATTATGATGACACTGCAACTTTAAATATTATGGGCAGATTGAATTAATAGCAGAAATCTCATGCACATGTTAAATATATATTATTGATCTAATAAAAAGGAGCAACTTAGTTTTTTGTGCAGGATCTCTTTCTTGGTGAATTGGTGATTTTTCACAGACGGCGCTAATGTTAACGCCAAATTTTGTACGCATGACGAAATCACCAAAACAGCAGGCCAAAATTGCGCTAACAAGTTGATGGTATTGTTGTGAAATCAAACTCACGAATACACTCACATAAACACAAACAAAGAGATATAAAATATGAACACAAGAATTTACGTGGAAACCCAATTGAGAAAAAACCACGGAAAGAGAGAAATCTACTATAATAATATGGAGAGTACAAAGTGTTTATTTGTGTTATATGTTATTGTGTTCTGCCCCCTAAACCATTGCTTATTGCTGTATTTATAGTTGTCATGTCCACCAGAATTCAATCAGGAGTAGAATTTCTTTGTAGAATCACTTTATAACTACAATTAATGGTTGATAGATTCCTTCCCAAATTAAACCTCCTTATCACACTAAATAAGGAAACACAATCTTGATTTAATGAGGACTCTCCCACTGTCCAAATAAATCCAAATAATCACACTCCAACACCATTAAAAGCAAAATTTTGTAAAATTTTATGTATTGGGAAGGATAAATATTCTTAGTATGCATAGTTGGCCTTTAAAGCTTCCCGACTCTCAACCTATTTAATTAAGCTTTGTTTTCATAAAGTAATATTTACCAATAATTTAATATTAACAAAATTAAAATCAGCCAGCCCCACTACAAAGATATAAAATCAGCCCCACGACTCCCGCCATAAACTCATTGATATAAAAAAGTCAGCCCCAACACAAAGATATAAATTCAGCCCCACCACAAAAATATTAAATTTAATCTTATAAAGTCAAGAATGAGAAAGCAAGGAGAGAAACAGAGAGCACGAAGGAGAGAAACAACGAGTTTGCCGATGTGTGAGAGGGAAGAAGAATGTGCTATGCTAGTATGCTTGCGATGGAGGTGCGATTGAGTCGGGGTCGTCTGCGATGGAGTCGCTTACTATGGAGTTGTGGGTCGAAGTAGAAGAAGTCGTGATGGGTCAAAGAAGCAGATAAGTCGATCTTTCCGTTTAGGGTTTCTTTTATGTCACGATGTTTTTTTTTAATCGATGGGTCATCCCATGGGTCAGTAACTCAGTATGGGTAATGGGACAAAACTCAAAAGATGGTGGGTTCAGCAGTAAATTGGGTCAGAGCTGTTAAGGCGTCTAGGCAGCTTGGTGTCTCACGTCGTCGCCGCGCCATGTCATTCCTCTTTATCGCCGGGACGCCTAGGCGTCGTCATGACAACTATGGTGTGAATATATAATTGGCTATGTGGCAAGTAATTTTTATTACGTTTTTAGTTTTGCGCATACATAATTGAGAATATATGGCTCAGGGTGGAGGAAAAGGAAATATCTTGCTGACCTAGCTATTTGGGGTTAAGGCTTAGTTGAGTTGATTGAACTAAAAGTATATACAAAGATAAATAACTATGAGATCAGATGTCATTTATTTCCATATTTTGTATTAATTATTCTTTAATTTTACTTATTTTCTTTTGGGTATAATGAGAAACTCATGGCATTTTATGGTTGGGTGTAATCTTAACTCCACTAAATTTCTTCTGTCGGGTACATGTGGGGTTCAATCTTAACTCCTCTAAAGTTCTTCTGCCTGGTGCAAGTGGGGCTTGAGGCTCATGGTGGTACTTAAATTAGTGTTGGACATTCTTTACTCGTTATTCCTTTTTTGAAATGATTGTTGTTTTAAGTGACAAAGTTCTTATATAACTCTTTTAAGAATTATAATAAACAAAGCAACCATTTTTATAAAGATCTTGCTTTGTGTTTGTTCTATATGATTCTCATAATTTTGACCAGTCAAATGTTAAGGTCTTCATTTATACACATAGTTTTGCAGATCTATTAGCCAGAATCTTGTATGTTCTCATCTTTTGTTTGATTCCAGGAAGGTTTGTCTCCGATAAATTTGGTAGTTGAGACTGAAATGCATCGAGCAACCCCTGGTGGTACTGGAGGTGTGAAAACAATAGGAAACTATGCTGCGGTAAGATTGCTACCAGTTCTTGTTGATTAATAAACCAGTACTCTAGTGTGCATTTGGACATATTCTTACCCCATTTGTTGGTTGATCTTGTTCACTCAAACTTTGTAGTTATATCTTATAATATGTTTCATATTTTTAATGTTTCTCTACTCATTAAGTTGCTTTTCGTCCTTCTTCCCTTTCTTTCTTTCAATTTTACTTGAAATTTTTCTTCTTTGTGTCCCTTTGTTTAATGGTCTATTTTGATTACATGTGAGGTCTTTCTCCTTGAGTCTTTTGCAATTAAGTCCAATCTCCTATGTTTCAAATTACAGAGTTCTTGTATTAGTTGGCTTGTTTTTTTCAACTTTTTAGAGCATATAGGTAGAGTTTCTTATTGATTTTAACCTCTTCTTGTGTTTTGTAATGACGGAAATTTCTGAGGAGAGGTTTGGCTTGAGGCCTCAATACTGAGACACGTGTTTTCATTATTTCTTTTAAGCACCATCATGTGGAAATTGATAATTCTCGATTACCCTTTTATCAAAATTTTTGGAATTTTTTTCATTGCTTATCTAACTTTTTGCCAGCATTCCGAGGATGAATTTTAGGTGCTGAAGGCACAAAGTGCTGCAAAAGCCAAAGGCTATTCTGATGTTCTTTACCTTGATAGTATTCACAAAAAGTATCTGGAAGAGGTCTCCTCTTGCAATGTTTTTGTTGTCAAGGTACTCTATCTATTGCATTAGACTCTGCCAAATAATTAGTTAACAGTTAATTTGATTATCAATTATCCCAGCAGTTTACGTGTTCTTTGTGGAGAAAAGCATTTGGTTGTCTTCTATCCTCAGAATTTTCCATCTGATGTTCTTTTCTCATTTTCTTTGACATGCCTTTCTGAGGAGAGAAAGCATTCAATCTTATTCTTCTCTCTTCAGAATTTTATATATGATATTCCCCTAAACAGAGTTACTGTTGCGACTTGTGCCATTTATTCTATTACTTGTAAAAGAAATATGCGATGAAGCCCTTCCTTGCCGATCGGATGAATTGCATATAATTAAAGGATCTTGAAAACATATAATTATACTGCAAACCCAGTTTTTGCCTTTAAGTGATTACTGTGCCTGAAATCTTTGGCACTAGTAATTGTTTTCCATATCAAAGGCTTAGCACGGTACCTGCTGAGATTAGAATGAAAAGTTTTTCTCATGACAACTGCTATGCCTGGGATGATGCACTTTTTCAATTTTGTTGTCATATGTTATGGTGGACGTTCTATGATTTATTACCAAGATATTCAGGCTATTGTATACTGGCTTAGGATTTCGGAGCTAGCTGCTAGGATATAGACACAATATGCCCACCGTAATTAAAAATTTAAAATACCCTACACTTTGGAGATTTTAAAATGTGAACCCTAGAGATACTAATGATTGATTGACTATGTTTAAGTTATTCCTCTTAAAATTTTACAGTATAGGGGTATTATGGTGGAGTTGGCATGTAAGGATATTCCCCAAATCTGAAGTTTATGTTTCTGTGCAGTTTTTGAAGGAGAGAAGAAAACCCTCCCACAATCCTGAGGCAAACTGTTATACCTTTAAAAAGGGGCTCTGTACTCACTAAAAAGTAGTACTGTGCAAGACCGAGTAAGAGGACAGACGTTAGTTTAGTTCCAATTAGAGAAAATAAGTATTGACTGAGAAAAATGATCAAATGAACAGCCACACTTGGCAATTCCGGCTGCAAACACCATCCTTGTATAACAACAGCACTAGCAATTATACCTGATTCCTACCACAAGCCATGTTACACAGTTGATTACCATTGATAATTCTGGCACGGGCTCAAAAATTGCAAAATGCCTGCTAATCTGTCACTACTGATACACAAAAACACCAGTTTTATCCTTGTTGATATCTTTACCATTTTCATTCCGACTCATCATTGCCTTGAATACGACTTTTTGACTTTCTGTTTCCAACTGCAGAACTTTGTTAAACTTATGAATCACCATTAGTGTCATTTCTTCATGACCATGCAAACATTATCATTGCTGCCTTTGATTTTTCATCACTTTGTAAGACCCCTTTCTGCCACTATGGCCGAAGTAGCTTATGGCTGTCCCCTAGGGCCGCCTTGCTGCTTCCAGGAACAAATTTATAATTACCAAGTGACCATCTCACACCTCTTTAAATTATAAATTAAAGCCACCGACTCTGAAGGCATCAAATAAAAATCAGGAGAATGTATTGGCATTAGATCCTCCGACAAGAAGTTGCCATAACTGTGCTGCTAAGTCAAAGTAAACTTGTTACACTTTGTCAACCTTTTCCTGATGTCGTTTGGTTGCAATTCCAAATTATGTATGTTGAATTTTTAAACTTTCCTTCATTTTATTTTGGTCTACTGGATGTATTGAAACCTACATAATCTTAAATTTAGAAGAGACTACTCTCAGTCGATAGTTTTAAAACTGGTTTTCATTCATTTAACAAGCAAATTGAATTTTTCCCAATGTGGGTGACGAGATTCACAATATTTCCTCTTTATTTATTTGTGATTTCATTTCCCCAAGTTCTGGGTAGCCAAACAATAATACATTTTTCTTTTGTACAATCCTTATTTCCATCATGGCAATATTTTTCTTTCTGTTCCTTGTATTTCATGTTGGCTAAATTTGAAGCCATTTGTAATTGATGGCAGTAATACTAACACGGCTTCAATTACTATGCTCTTCTAGGGTAATGTTATTTCTACTCCTGGAATAAAAGGGACCATCCTGCCTGGCATTACAAGGAAGAGTATTATTGATGTCGCTCGTAGCCTAGGATTTCAGGTATCTTCTCAGCTGTGATTTTTTCAACTATGATGACGAATCTCTCTTTATACTTTTATATTTTGAAATATGGGGAAGCAAAGAGAACACAAAAAAAAAAAGAAGAGGAAAAAGAGAAGAAATGTGAATAGTAGAACGCTGCTAGGGCTTACATATAGATGCAAAAACTAAGCCTTGCCTGTATAGGGTAATGAAAGTCCAAATAATTATACTGCTAGAGGATGTGCTCGAAATTCTGAATTAGCTTGTAATATTAATAAAATAGACTTTGGATTAACACCATAGTATTATTTCTAATAAGCCCAATTTAATTGGGAGTAACCCAACGTATAAGTTGGGGGTATGTTGTCAAGGGAGAATTTATATAGGAAGGTAAAGATCAGTAAATTTATTAGATGGAAAGAGAGAATACAAGAACAAGGGGAACAAGTAGTCAAACTCTTTATAAGAAGTGGGAGAAAGATTATATTCAAAAGATATCAGCTCCACCAATCTACAAAGATCAGAAACAGAAATTCTCTTTAAGGCACCTATGGTAGAGGCCCATAAAGAAGTGAATAAACTATCCTATCCGTCAACAAAGTATAAGATAAATAGCTATCTCTGAAAGTAGAGCTTTACACTCGCCAAATCCCAAAAATCAGAAAAAGTCTGCGCACTGGGCATCATTCCTTCATCCAAAACCTCTGAACTGGATATGCAGTAAAACCTTCATCGAGATGGGACACCCACGCCTCCCCCAACACACCAAAAGTAGAATTCCATAAACCCCAAGCATCGAGACAATGCAAAAATAGTATGCTAATCATTTTGTCTACAGATAACACAAATGTTCGGAGATAAATTCTTGTGGGGTCTGTGCACATAAAAGAGATATGCAACAATTTTATAGAAGGTCAAGGGAATTTAATCAGTTGGTAATCCTAAGATTCATCTGGACCAAAATATAAATATAAAAGAAATAATAATCAGTTGTATGTGCCATCATTTTATAAATCCAAAAGAGTAGTTCTTTTTATATAGAAAGAAAGTACAAATGAGGGAACTAAAGAAAAACTAGTTATGCACGTAGCGTAGATCTCTATGAATGAAATAGCAGCTCCTTTAAAAGCTCACATATCCGAAACCCAAAGCGATTTAGCAAATGATACACTATCCCAAATAAGAGAAGGAGAGAGAGGGGTATCATAGGAAACTCTAGCATTCCTTTCAATCCATACACCTCATTAAATAGTAAAACTAGAATACCTTCATAGGATCGTGGGCATCCCATTGCCTTCCAAAGTCCCTAAACCTGCTTGGAACAAACTCTCCAGTGAGTAAGGGAAAACCTTGGCCTCAAAATCCCAAAAAGAAAATATCATAGACTTTGTGCTGAAGCACAATGCAAGATATAATGTTTACGAGACTCTAAACTTTGCCTGTAAATGACGCACATATTGGGGCGTAAGCGTTTGTATGGTGTTTGCCTGTGCAACAAAATTTACAAATTCTTTGTTTTACAATTTTATGAGTTTATATAGTTTAATGCTATTTTGCCTCATTCCAATCACCTTCGTCGTAACAAGCTAACCACCGTCCATATTTGATGCAAGTGTTTAAATAAATTTACTAATGTGTTCAAGACTTCAAGTAGTGCTAAAATCTTATGCATGTTCTTACACTTATAAACATCTATATGCATCAACGTTAGTGCTGTTTCTCAGGTTTTTCTTTCCCAAGTTGGATATTATCTATACGGTACCTTTCCAAAGTTTGATATTATCTATTGTAGCTTAATTATGTGCGTATGTATTTTAGCTGTAACTACTGGTCACATGTCCTTACTTTGTTTTTTAATTCCTCTTTGCCCTACGCTAATGGGTTTGTTGTTCATCTCTACCATTCAGAATCTTTTGTTTGTAGTTCATGATCTCTTTTGTGCTGATATGTTGACGTGTAGGCTGAGGAACAAATGGTAACAGTGGATGAGTTGCTAGACGCTGATGAAGTTTTTGTTACTGGAACAGCGGTAGTTGTATCACCTGTAGGCAGCATAACTTATCTTGATAGAAGGTAAAGTCTGTATAATGCTTTTGCAATTTTATCTTTAGACCGGTTGATCCTTTCTGAGGAATGGATTTGGTAGTAACTCCCGAGTGCTAGATTCTATGTTCTTCTTCAAAAGTGTTGTTTTCCTAGACCCCTTTCTTTTAGAAATATTTTAGAGAGTTCACATGAAGTACTGGAGTCTGAATAGAAGGGACATGTCTAAAAGACTCTTTCTGTTTCAAATGGTTGAACATGTCATATTAAGAAACTTGTCAGTTTATAGTGATGTAGTGCCGGAGCCATTTTAGTAAAAACTAGAATAATTGATCAATCAATTGCTCGTCTTTCGTTATGCAGGGTGTCTTATGGAAGCTCTGGGATCGGTGTTGTGACGCAACAACTGTATTCTGCTCTAACTAGACTACAGATGGGTATTGCAGAGGACAGTATGGATTGGATTGTCAAGCTAAAGTAGGTTTCTTATGCAACTGAATCAATCAATCAACTCTGCACTTTTGTGGACAGTTTATATGTTGTTTAGTATTATCTTAAATATAGGCTAGAAGTTTGGGTCACATATTTAGCTAGCTTGCACAAGCTTGGAAGTCATACTATCTACTGTATCTTGGAAAATAATTCGGCCATTGGCCTGGCCGTCATTGCAATATCTATTGACAAGTTTAACCCCTGTTTTCCTTTATCCAGCAGCCAGCCTGGTTGGTGTTTGTGAATGGAAAACAAGAAAACCGAGTGGAATGGAGAAAGTAATTAGTTGACCGACCGAACTCCGAAGCATCATCATAATTCATAAAACAAATTACAATAATTGTCAATAACAACTACCTTACCTTCCTTCTTGTTAATTGTTTTCTCTCCAAAGCCACAATTCTTCTCCTGCTACCCTTTATTATTTAACGTTCTACAAGACCCAACTTCCTTTTTTTTTAATTTTTTTTGAAATGGTAACTTATTTTTCCAAAAGAAAGGATTAAAGCTAAAAGATGTTTGACAAAATTTTCACTAAAGGCGTATGAACAACAAATGGAAAATAAAAACGACCGACTTTCCGTAATGTCAAAAAATTGCAATATTAATACTCCTACTTTAAACAGATATGGATGGATTGATTTATTTATTGCATATTTTTTTTAGGGTTTACTAAAAATAAAGTTTATTGATTGACAAATTAAGCTCTAAAAATAAAGTTAATGGATTGAAATTTGTTTTTTTTATTTTAATGGAGAATAAAAAATTATTTGTCAAATTTACCCTTGCTCAAATAATTTAAATTAATAAAATAATAAAAATATTAATTTTTAAATACACATCAGCTTCATATAAAAATATTTATATAATCTTTTTTTAAATTTTTAAAAATTATTATTATTGTTATTATTATTATTATTTAAAATTATTATTATTATTAATATTTTTATTTTTATTATTTTGAAATTATTATTATTATTATTATTATTATTTAAAGATAATAAATTTTACTACTCTATTTTGTTTAAGATAACAAAGAAGAGAAGTTTGGTCCACGAAAGCAAAAAAGTCTGGTCAACTTGCTCCACATAAGCAAAAAAGTCTGGTCAATTTGCACAGTCAGCATTCCGTCCATTTTTTCGGACGAAAATCTTAAGTAATGACCATTTTATAATTTTTGAGAGTACAGTTATTCGATTGTAACAAAAAAAATTTCTGTAACTACAATGAAAATCGGACCCTAGTACAGTAACTAAAAAGTGTATTATCCCCTAAATTATATACCTAGTAAAGACGTTAGTTACAAATTAAAATTTTCCAAAATCTTTCAGACTAATTGTTTTAGGATTAGAAAAATCAAGTTCTTTTAGGGCGTATATATGTATTATGTATAGACAGTAATTAATGTATGTTAGCAGTGTTACAAATAGGGAATTAATATTTTCATAATTTTTTTTTGATATTTTTATAAGTCCCACACATGAATAGTAAACTGGACCTATAAATATAAACTAATATTTTGATCATTGAGATATTGCCTAATACCTAGGAAGGTTAAAAGATTAATAGTCCCATACATCTTACAAACAAGAGTACTTGTTTTTTTGAAAAGAAACACAAGAGTACTTAAGATTACATTATAATTTTATTTTATTTTATTTTCCATTTTGACGTGGGCATCCAAATTTAATATACACCCAAGGTAAAAGAAAATGATGGTATATATATATTATTTGGTATCGGTATTGGTATGGCATGATGAAGTATATATATATATATATATATATATATATATATATATATATATATATATATATATATATATATATATATATAATTATATTATGGGAAGAGATTCTAGAGGAAGAAAGACAATGAGAAAAAACTTGGTCCAATGTTCTGGCATTCCATTTCTCCATTATTCTATACAAAAAGATTTATCTTTTTCTAAACCCACTTTTTGAAATCCGGAGTTCATTTCATCCCCCCATGTCTCTCCTTCTCCAGCTATTATAGTCTCCCTCTTTCTCTCTCATATGTGTGTGCGTACATACTCCATAAAATCATTAGCAGCAGCAGGTTATACTATACAATATATATACATAATTACTAGAAATTAACAAACCTCAACAGAAAGGCAGAAAATTATAATCAAGAATGGGGAGAGCTCCTTGTTGTGACAAAGCCAATGTGAAGAGAGGGCCATGGTCACCTGATGAAGATGCCAAACTCAAGTCCTACATCCAAGTCCACGGTACAGGCGGCAACTGGATAGCCTTGCCCGAGAAGATAGGTATACATCATGTTCTCTCCTCTGTATTTAGGTAACAAAACGTTACTTACTGATAATATAATAATTATACAAACGGACTTATAAAATGTGTGTTTGAAAAGATTATCTGTTAACCCCCAATTTCGCATGCGCACCGAATTCACGCGCTTAAACCTGTACAGTAACGAAATCACACAGGAAGCTTGACGGCTTGGGCTGCCGGGTGATAATTCCCGTGTGAGAATGAGTACAGGCGGAACAAGGTTTAACAATTAATCGAGACTTTAATATTTAGTACTACAATTAATAGTTGGGGAGGAAGTATAATATGCTCTCCAATGATTTCCATTAATTATGAAGATGAGCATCCACAAGGGATGTATGCATTTGAAGAGCCCAGACAGTTTGGGTTTCAATAATATAGTTACCGCTGACAGTGTATGTTTAGTACACAATATATATATGGTGTGTATATATATATATATATATATATATATATATATATATAAATTTATGTTATAATTTATGATCAGTATAAATTCACTGTTGGTTTCGGATGAACCTTGTTGAACTCTGGGCTTTGTTTGTTTTGCACTATCACTTTCATTCTAATTATTTGCTCAGATTCCTCGTATATGTTTTCCAAATAAATAAAAAATATATATTCCTCGCATATACTTTCTGATTTGCGCACACACATACGTGTAACGTGTGTGTATATATATATAGTCCGGATTTTATACGGGATCCCGGATGTTCTAAAAATGCGGATTATTTTTTTTTTAAACAATTTTTTTTTTAATATTTTATAAAATTAAAATTTTTCCATAATACAGTGTTTTTAGTATGATTTGGATCCGTATTTTAATCAGATCCGGACTTCTAGTGGTTGATACTGCATGAATATACGGAATTTAATTTAGAGCCTGAAAATGAGACATAATCTGCAAAAATGTGCTGCTCACCTGGAACTAAGGCTAGCTTAATTAATTAAGTACCTCTTTTATTAATTAATATTTATATCTTAAGATTTGGGAACCAGGCCTTAATGAAAAGTTGGAAAGGTGCTTTGTCGTTTTGGACAGGACTTGGTGAGAGCAGATTCTCTGTTCTTATTTTTCTTGTTCCCCTTGTGTCCTTCACTTAAATTTTGACACCTGACCTCTTATTTAATTTTAGAGTTAATTGGTGTTAAATAAGAAGCTAAATGTCAAACATTTAAGTAGGGACATATGAAGGGGAACAGAAAAAATAGGGACATAAGATCTTCTCTCCGACTTGGCTCAGCTCTAGCTTGCATGTAGGGCATTCAAAAATGGCTATGTTCTTTTATTGTTATTTTTATCGTTACGGAGTAATGGAAAAAGAAGATATACGGGAAGAAGCACATATATATTTTTATATATCATCATATAGTAATTTCCTCACCTGGACAAAGATTTCTCTCCATTTCAAATATAGGATTTGTGCTCAGTATTTAATATTGTATGATCAGCACATTCACGAACTAATTAATTACTATAAGTCTTCACTGCAGATAAATAAAAGTAGTGTTTCACAATTCAAGTCCAAGTTTTTGAATTGAAATTGATATATCGTCAAATTTTAACTACATTTTAATTCTATGGAATTATATATAAGCTTTTAATTCCAATTTCAAATTGTTGAATTAAGTTACCAAGAAGCTAGGTACCCGAGGATCTTTAAAAAATAAGTTATTTGTTGAAAACAAATTGGGGAGAAGATCATTCATTCAAATGGGGGTTAATTAGTGCATGGACTTGCTGCAGGATATAATAGTCATAAAAGTGGAGTTTTGAGTTTTGAGTTTTGGTTTTGTTTATAATTTTGTAATGAATTAGGCTGAATGGTTTTGATGTAACTGAATCATGATCCAAATCTTTTGGATTTTGCTTCTTTAATTAGGTAAGGTTTTGAGCTTGATTATTAATAAAAACTAATTAAATTATTTTTACCTATCAATTTTTTTTTATACCAAAGATAGCCTGATTTTAGGGTAAAGTTCTATGTCCAGTGAATTTGATTCTAAACTGATAGAAATATATATGATCGATCTCCCATGGAAATCTAATCAAATGTCATGTCATAATTTATGTTACTGTACGACTCTCCTCTTCATAACAACTTTAGGAAGCTTGCCCAGCTTTACGAGACAATTGATAAAAAATATATATAGATAAATGGACCCAGAGTAATAACAACTACGTACCAATATATTACTTCACTGATTATATATTGCTGCATCATGATCCATGCAGTTGCATGACATTATAATTATCTTTAATTAGTGTGCAAAGTACCAAAAAAATAAAGAATCTTTCCATTTTAAAATTAGAGATATAATTTGATTTTTGAGGTCAACTAATAATATATTAAAATTTAAATTGATGTGAATTTATTTAATTTTAGTTGACACAATTATTATAATTGTATAATATATAACAAAAGCTACTAATCACAACATTTATTTCATTCTAAACTTAAGTTATGTCAATTTTGAAGTTTAATATGCTGTCGTTTGACCTCAAAAGTTAAATTGTATATTTAATTTTGAAACGAAGGAAAGTTAAATTTGTGATATACGTACTCCTAATTAATGATCTTCGTTTCTTAATTAATTTAATTATACTTTTCATCCTCAAATATGGTTCATATGGAGACTCAAATAATAATTCTAATGAGACTTGTTACATTTGGATTGGAGTAATGAAGGTGGGAATATAATGACTCATTCTTATGAAATGAAAAAAACTGTGTTTGAAATGAAAAAAATTGTGTTTGATTCCATAGGGGAGAGAGAACATGAAATCCATTCTTCATTCCTTTTCTTCGATCCAAACTTATCATATAAGTGATAGACTAGCGGTAAGATTCTCTCTTTTTACTGTGAAATGTCACATATTCAATTCTTAAAAGTGATAAACTGCAAGTAAAGCAGCTCTAAATACAACAATGCTATTAATTATCATTTTGACATGCACCTATTTTATTTTATAATCTTTTTATGTAGTACAATTTTTTTTGTTATTAAAAATGACAAAAGAAGCTATGACTACGTAAAATAGTTTCTTATTTATATATTGTTTAAGGAAATATGTAAAGATTGGTCCCTATCCAGTACGTACAAAGCAACATTTGAAAGCTAAAAATATATAGGATATCATCATGAGTATATGCTATGAAGTCAAAAGATGAGAAAAAGAGGATTGGAAATTAACGCTACTAAAGAATTAGATTGACCAGGTGTTAGGTTGCTTTAATGAAATCCAAGTATTTTCTCAGTCAGTCAATATATATATATATATATATATATATATATATATATATATATATATATATATATATATATATATAAAAGGGTATCATCAATTCTTTCTAAGTTGAATTATGCTTCAATAGTACGTATCAAATTCATTTTCATTTTATGTGACTTAATTTGAGATAAATTAAACATTTTATGTGAGTTTAATTTCACTCGACTAAAATATATTGAATGGAATTAATTTTGTTAATTGAAACATATAACTGTGGTATTAGTAGCATTTACTAGATCTAAGATAATATATTGACGTTGACTTTAAAGCCTTTAATTAGGTATCGAGGTACGTACGTAGCTTCGAATTTGGTTTGGTTTGGTTTGGTTTGTTGATTGGACAAACAATTAAAGGTTTTATTATTAAAGTAGTTGGCTGATCACATGATTTGAAACTGCAGGTCGTTGAGGAAAATCATTGTCTTCAGCTCTTCAACTTTGGAATTAATGGATTGAAAACATTAACAAATCGTTTTCTCAACGAACAACCCAATTATACCAAGAGCTAGCTGATGTGAATATATCAATGAAATAACACAATTGTATCAAGTTTACCATCCATATAATTATATTCATCCTACAATTGTATTTAAAAAATATTTATGATCTATGAATACAAGTGACATTCTTTCTGGCGAAAGTTTTTAGTCGAATTATGATTGTGACTTATGTGCATACATGAGATAAGGAGGAATTACTATTCCATCTTATCACATATATTTTCATGCTAGTCGCAATTCAATTTCGTCAAATATTTGTGGACATAATTAATTTTCCTTTTGTTATTTTGTTTCAAAAGAATGATCTGAATTCTTTTTATTTTTATATTTTCTTCGTCTTCTATTAATATATAAGCTTGGTTTTCCATCGCTAGCTCCTTCCACACTAACAAGTAATAATCCATGCAACACATTTACATATAAATTTTTTTAGTATAAAAATTTCAAAGGCTGGACAATTACGTCCGGTCCAAATATATATGTCTCGTGAAAACTTTATACGTACTCGATCAATATAAATCAAAAAGACACCATACAATTGTAATTCAGACATGTTCATGAGTCATCCAAACTAATTGAATTATTGACAAAATAATTAATTCCAGGAAACTCAAAACTTTAGATAAAGTTTAATCGAATGCTTAGCATGCATATATACACCAAATTAGTTATCCATAGCTAGCTTAGCTGTTGTTCAAAAGTTAGGAATAATAAATTAAATTATTTTAAGTATATAAAATGACATCAGTACGTACAGAATATATATACTTAACAAATAGAAGAAGCTAAAGGACTGGATGATAATGGACTTTATATTTTAATTTTATCCTGTTCTGGCACTAATTAAATTAAGTCTAGCTACATAATGTCAAATGTCAAAGTAAGGTTAATTTTTAACGCCTATATTTATCTGGTGCTAATCCAAATCCACCGAGTCAAGAAAAAAGTATATATATATATATATATATATATACGGTGAGATCGAAGATTTATCTTAAATAGCATTCAGCGTAAATAGCGTTCTTTTATTAAAAGCTAAATCGTTTTGGACCACGGTGACATTTTGTAAATAAAATGTCACCGCGCCCCTCCAAAAACGCACGTAGTTTTAATAAAAGAATGCTATTTAATAAAATGAATCTTTATAACGTTTGATCTTACTGTATATATATATATATATATATATATATATATATATATATATATATATATAGCAAGGATCTTAGGCTCATATCTATTGAGAGCTCACCCAGAAAGAGCTCACTCTGCGCTTTTTTTTATAAAAAAATGACTAATAAAAATGTATAATAATTTTTGGAATTGAAAGTTTTTTAAAAAATATTTTGGGTGTGATTTGGGTACATATAACAAAAGCAGATTGTTATACGAGTCATGCATAACCTTTGTTTTTTGTTATATGTACTCAAATCACACCAAAAACACTTTTTTTTTAAAAACTTTCAATTTCAAAAATTATTATACATTTTTATTAGTTATGTTTTTTTTATAAAAAAAAAAAAAAAAGGCAGGGTGAGCTCAATATAAGGTGAGCCTAAGAAATGGATATATATATATATATATATATATATATATATATATATATATATATATATATATATATATATATATATATATATAAGGATCATGCATCTCTTTATCTTATTATTGCTAGCACCCCCCTTTAGGCGGCGGTTTGGTTATACTGGCAGTCGCTTTATACTTTTAAATGACGGATAACATATAGCGTCGCTAAAAGTATAGGCGACGATGTATGATGGAAAAAGCGCATAAAAGTGACTGATGAATAAAATAAAGAGATGACTTGATCCGGATCATATATATATATATATATATATATATATATATATATATAAACTCAATTTATTCAATCACATTAACACTCGTTCCATAGGAAAATGGTTACTGCAACAAATCTGAACAGGAACGATAACAAATTGAACGGAGAAATAACATAAATCCATAGTTGAATCGTAGATCAAGGAACGATCTTTCCAGATCTGGAACGAGAATTCAGAAATGAGAAATAACGAAGAATTGATCTAGAAGAGATATCAAGAGAGATACTATCTTATTTCCTTGTTATTTTATTTTGGTTTAATTTAATGCAAGATAAAAGATGATTTGACCATTTTACCCTTAATATACTATTGAGTTTTTAAAAAATATTTGAAATAACTTTTTTTAATGACACATAAGTTGGAGATGAACCACTCAAGGATCCATGTCATTAATTTATGACATGACAGTTACAATTAGACGAATGTGGAAGAAACTAATAATTTAATCATTTAATTGACAAAATTAAAAGATGAATCACTTGAAGTAAAAAAAAAAAAATACTTTAAAATAATAAATCATATTTAAACCAAAATAAAATAGAGAATGAACTATAACTATATATATAGTGAAAGAATAAAGTGTTACCTACTTGTTTACCTATAAATCTCTGGTCTTGTGGAAAGGTTCAGAAAATTAGATCCAACTCCTCGAAACGAGCTTAGGTAATTTTTTTTATTCTTAAAAAGAATTGATATTTCTACAAGAAAAATGATATTTTCACAAGACTCTCCTCACATGAATAGTAAATAAGACCCACATTCATGTGAGTGAGGTATTGTAAGAATAGCAGTTTCTTTTCTAAATAGTCTTTAACATTAACATAAGAAAACAAATTTGGACATCCAGGTGTCCTATACATAATAATGACAATTTTGTAAGTAAACTTACAAACTAAACTACGAAAAATAAATTTTATGTCATTTTCTTACTTAAAAATAATTAGCATTCCTTACCCCTAAAACTTACAAATAAGGAGCCCAACACATTAGAAACGATTAGTTAAGAAATTAAAATAGCAAGTACAAAAAAGGATTAGAATCTTATTTTCCAATTGTTGGTTTTTTGAAAAGACTCCTCCACTTCAATCCAACACAATAGAAACCAGCCCAACTTCCCATTAGCATGGGCCTTGTTTAAGCATGACTAATTAGATTTGGGTCTAGACACGATGAGCCATCAATTACATTTTTTAAAATAATTACAATAATAGTGCACTCATAAAATATTTATACAATTAATATAGAAAAATGTATTATTTTTGTAATTATTTTTTGATGCACTAATAATGTAATTATTTACTAAATGTTATATATTATTGTAAAGGACCCTTTTTAATTTACAGTGGTGATAAATAGCCATATCCAATAACATATTTTGTTACATAATTCTTGCCAATGGATAACTTCAACTGTGATAGCTAGGAGATGGTGAGTTGGTGACACCCAAGCCCCAGACAATGTTAATTAGATCCCAAACTGGGCCGAACCATTGATGACAGTCTCCGTTTTATGATGGTGAGTATGCGTTTTGAAAGCGATAAAAGAATAGAATAATAGCGAGAAGACGATAAAGATAATAAATTTGAATCTACATACTTTGCAGTTACAGGAATTCACAAAGTTTGAGATAAATTGACGTCAAGTATTTCATAAACCAAAATAAGAATAATGAGTTGTTTTTAATTACATCAGTCTTGCACCATAATTATACTACTAAAAGTAACCCTAATATTCCTATTAGGAAATAACAAATTGATTTGGAATTAAAAGCCTTCCTAATTACAATATAATTGAAAAACTTCCTAAAATTACTAAATAATAATTAAAACTACATGACTACTAATTAATAAATAAAATACATCAAAAATTTAAATTTTTCATAAATACCCAAACATAAATTATATTGAATAATGACAGATAAATCTTTTCGTGTCACTAAGAATGAATCAAATCGTGAAAATTACATCGGCCTAAGAGTATCCAATGAGACCAATTTCATGAGGCCCAAATCATATGGGAATCTGCCAAAAAGAAATGTTGAAGTCTGAATAATTAAAGGCATTTGAATGAGCTAAATAGGATAACGACTTTGAATATGAAATGAAATGAGGTGTTTAATAATGGATGCTTTTAAAATATTTAAATAAATGTATTTCCCATTTTAATCTTTTGAATTATTTAAAATAAATTTCTTTCATAATTACAAAATATATGATCTTATCTAAAAGCACTTGCATTGCATCTGGTAATCTTTGACTCAAATGAAGCGATTTGATCTCCAATTATGCAACTAATAAGAAAATTAATAAAATGATTTGGTATTCAATTATTTATTAGATTCACTGCTTCATACTTTTTAATCCTCCAAAGTCCAAATCAATTTTCTTCAATTATGGGTTTTCTTAATCTTAATTTGATTGCAAGGAAGAATATTCAGGCCTACCACCGGAATGATGGCCATACATAATTAATTATGAGGAATCAAAGATTTGATTAATTAATTTGGTCCATTGGAGAAATATTTTTCCATGCATTATTATTATTCAGTTAGAAGAAATTATTAGTGTTGGCAGTGTGGATTACTATATATACATAGGAGTATCTAATAAACAATTAATGTATCAAATTCATGGGCTGGAGTCACGCCTAGAGGATTCTATGGGCATATATATATATATATATATATATATATATATATATATATATATATATATATATATATATATATAAGAATTAAGATGCGATCTACAATGATGTTGCATTGTGTGAATCTATTATAATGTCCATACTCAATTTAACTAAATCAAACACATGATATGGTAGTTACATATCCACATGCATGTTGATAAACTTTCATGTAATATATAGAGAAAGCAGAAACTCTCCCTTTACTTTAGGCATAATTGCATAAAATAAAGAATTTCTTTTGAAACTTCCTTCAAATTATTAAAATTTCCTTCAAATTAATGTGGTTTTGTTGAATAGTAACTCGGGTATAATTTTTGTGGCCAATGCCCAATGACACCTTGAAATATGCATGAAAATCCTATACAAAAATAATGTTTTGTATGAAAATGAGAGTTATTTCTTTGGTTTCTCTTTCTCCCCCTAATCTTAATTAATATTAATATTTCTTTTGGATATATTCCACATAAATTTTTTAGATATTTTTTGTATTAAACTTGAAAAAAATAAAACTGTTTTTTTATCAAAAGTCCTCTATTTAGAAAAATCTGGTTTTAAATGTGTCGAATGCAAATTTTACTGTTTTTGTAAAAAAAAAAAACAAAAAACTAAATGAAGACTCATTTCCAAACCCAGTTATAAATTATGAGAACTGATATTTTCATATGTATTTTTTCTTTCACGGATTAGGATTCTCCCCATTTCAAGGAAAATAAGTTTTTCTAGAAAATTAATTTGGGAATTGATATATTTATATATAGAAATGATATTTTTACATGAGTCTCACATTGAATGGGACCCACTCACTATTTATGTGAGAGAGATCATGTGAAAATATCATTTTTTTCATATGAAAATATCAGTTTTCTTCATTTAATTATTCCCTCCGTCCCAGGATAAAAGTCCTTATTACTATTTTGAGTAGTCCCATGTTAAATGCCATCTTTCCTTTAATAACCAATCTTTTACACATTTTTTTCTATTATACCCGTAACATTAAATATCTCATACTTTTCTTATTCTAATTCTCTCTCCATATTTAATGACATTATTATGGACAGTTTTGTCATTTTATTCCTCTTTTTAATATGCGTGAAAAGTTCACCAGAACTTTTATCCTGGGACGGAGGGAGTATAATATTTAACTTCTACAAACCAAAAACAAAAGGAAGAAAAAAAAGATTTGTAGTTGGACATAAATGGCGAAGAGTGATGACCATAAAATCATATTCTTCTAGTAAACGAAAATAAGCTTTTCAACAAAATTAATTCCTTTATTTATATATATACACACATATTATATGTGTGCGTGTGTTTGTTTGTGATTGGAACTTCCAAAAAAAAAACAGAAAAGGAGAAGAGAATAAGAAGTTATGTCATCCGATCCCTCAGAAGATAAATCGAATGAGAGAACTATCTAGTTAGGGCTGGCTAGGGTTGCTAGAGAATATATAATACGCTTATTACACGGAGATTATAAAAATATTGATCATGAAGACAATTAACGATTCCTCCTTCGATCTAGCTAGACTCTGTTATAAACCTAAACAAATAAAATATCTCCTACCTCACATATATCAAAGTTCTGAGAGAAGTACAAAAATATGCTACGTACTATTTCCATGCATTAATATCATGGACCGTGACCTTAATTGTATAGATAGCTAGGGATATTAATATTAGGGTATGGGAAGTGGGTCACAATCATAATGTGAAATAAGTAATAGAAGGTGTCATGTTCATTTGGCTAACTTTTGTCTTCCTCGAGGTAAGCATCACAAAAGAAGAGCACACCAGGTTGCTTCTATGATGAGCACGAGTAGTAG